>JAQPPZ010016334.1:8750000-10000000 GCA_028583015.1 Wollemia nobilis | reverse complement strand
CAACATATACATTGGGATATTACCTCCCATGGTCAACAACCACCCTTGTTAACATCAATAACCCTCCTCCTTTGCTAGAGAGAGGCAAAATTTTAGGAACTCACTTTCAAGGAAGGTATAAGTAGTGTCCAGAAGGATCTTCGGAGGATGAATCAAAATATGAACCAGTGTCATATGATCCCGTCAAATCCGATAGTGATCACTCACGAGATATTCCTATGAATAACTATCAAGAGATATTTTTGACTCTGTTCCCTCTAGAGGCTCCATTCGAGCCAATGCCACTTCAAGAGAACCATGTCCCCCCACGGAGCGTGGAACAATCGCAATGGGACTAGATTAATTTGCTTGAACAAGATGAATATTATATGCCTCAAGCAATTTTTGGAGCTAATGAATGCTTTTGGATCTCCAATAGTGATTCATAAGATGAAACTGAGATGGCCTATCTCAACCACATGCGACAAATGCAACAATAGTGCCCCTTTAAGATTAATGACATATTTGAATAGATGGGCATACTGCTAGGGCATGAGTGGTACATAGACCCAGCAGGGTGGGACCAAGTGTTGGATCTATGGCTCCAAGTTTACGATGAGCACCGTCCACCTCGAGACCCTATAATGACATCAGTTCCAATGGTAGACCATGTCTTCCTATCCACACATAGGGATTATCCATTCGTGCTCGTCCCTCTAGAGCCATATCTAGAGCATAAAGAGCATCCAAGATGTTCGAGTAACCACACCTACGGTAATGGAGACTAAAATCATTCCATCAACATGATCTCCATTGATTTAACCATCCCCATCCACAATATGGTTGATCTAGCATAGTCATGGTATCTAGACATAGATGCCATAGACTGGGATCATGCCGATTCCCCTCCATCCCTAGATGAGTACTGGTTGTTCGATGAAATGCTTCATTTTATCCCTAGGCCAACTCAAGATATCTTCCATGTTGAAGAGGAACCTGAGGTTCCTAATGATGATCTTAACTCAGCAAATGATATCCATTTGATCCCGACTCCACACTAGTTGGAATATGGATCCCACATGTCGGTTGAGGAGACGACTGACATAGACATCGGCTCAGATCCAATGAATCCATAGATTATCAAGCTGGGGGTAAGTTTATCCCCCGAAGAGCAAGCCGACTACATTGCCCTTCTCAAAGAGAAGAAGGAGGTTTTTGCATGGTCATACAAAGATATGCCGAGGCTAGATCCACAGCTAGTCATGCATAATTTAACGCTTTTGGATCTCTGACAGTGATTCAGAAGATGAAACTAAGATGGCCTATCTCAACCACATGCAACAAATGCAACAACGATGCCCCTTGGAGATTAATAACATATTTGAATAGATGGGCATACTTCTAGGGCATGAGTGGTACATAGACCCAGCAGGGTGGGACCAAGTGTTGGATCTGTGGCTCCAATTTTACGATGAGCACCGTCCACCTTGAGACCCTATAATGACATCAGTGTCGAGGGTAGACCCTGTCTTCCTATCCACACATAGGGATGATCCATTCGTGCTCATCCCTCTAGAGCCAGATCTAGAGCATAAAGAGCATCCAAGATGTTCGAGTAACCACACCTATGTTAATGGAGACTAAAATCATTCCATCAACATGATCTCCATTTATTTAACCATCCCCATCCATAATACGGCTGATTTGGCATACTCATGGTATCTAGACATAGATGCCATAGACTGGGATCATGCCGATTCCCCTCCATCCCCAGCTGAGTACTGGTTGTTCGATGAAATGCTTCAATTTACCCCTAGGCCAACTCAGGATATCTTCCATGTTGAATAGGAACCTAAGGTTCCTAACAATGATATTAACTCAGCAAATGATATCCATTTGATCCCGACTCCACACCAGTTGGAAGATGGATCCCACATGTCGGTCGAGGAGACGACTGATGTAGACATCGGCTCAGATCTAATGAATCCATAGATTATCAAGCTGGGGGTAAGTTTATCCCTTGAAGAGCAAGCCGACTACATTTCCCTTCTCAAAGAGAAGAAGGAGGTTTTTGCATGGTCATACAAAGATATGCCGAGGCTAGATCCAAAGCTAGTCATGCATAATTTAACGCTTGATCCGATAGTCAAGCCTGTTAGGCAAAAACTATGCAAGATACACCCAACAGTGGCCTTGATGGTCAAATATGAATTGCAAAAATTGTTGGATGCACAGTTTGTCATCTACATGGATTATCCCCCATGGCTGTCCAACATGGTGCCCATCAAAAATCCCGACGGGAGGATTCGCATCTGCACTAATTTTCATGATCTAAAAAAAGCGAGTCCTAAGGATGATTTTCCCTTGCCTAGCATTGATGCATTGGTAGACGCTACAACGGGCCATGAAATGCTATCCCTCATGGATGGTTTCTCGAGATAAAATTAGATTCATATCAATCCCGAGGACCAACTAAAAATGGTGTTTACAACGCCCTAGGGGACATTTTGTTACAAGGTCATGCCTTTTGGCCTTAAAAACGTTGGCGCCACCTACCAACATGCCATGATGTACATCTTCCATGATTACATGCATAAAAATTTGGAAGATTACATGGATGATTTTTTGGCCAAGTCTATCTTATGCCCAAATCATCTCGATGACTTAAGCAAGATCCTTGATCGCCTCATGGAGCATAAAGTCAGACTAAATCCCAAGAAGTGCGTATTTGGCGTCACATCTAGAAAACTCTTGGGTTTCATAGTATCAAAATGAGGCATCGAGGTAGACCCAAACAAAGTCAAGGCAATCCTTGAAATGCTTCCCCCAACTACCATCAAGCAGCTCAAAAGTCTATAGGGTAAGGTCATGTCGATCAAGTGCTTCATAGCACAGTTATCAGACAAGTGCCAACCCATGAACAAATTATTGCATAAAGGGGTAGCATTTCACTAGGATGATGAGTGCCAGTCAGCCTTTGATGACATCAAGCAATACTTGGCTTTGCCACCAATATTGGCACCACCGAGACCAGGAGTACCATTCTACTTATACATCTCAGCTACTGAGGTGGCACTGGGCACCATGCTCACCCAGAAGAATGAACTTCATAAAGAGCAGGCTACATACTATCTTAGTCGCACCCTAGTTAGCTATGAACTTAACTATGCATACGTTAAGAAACTCTACTTGGCAGTGGTTTTTGCTACCAAAAAGTTGTGCCATTATATGCTAAGCAACAAGACATATTTTGTGTCTAAGGAGAATCCATTGCAATACATGATGAGTCGTACTTATCATAGTAGGCGCACGGTGAAATGGATCGTGTTGTTGATGAAATTTGACATAGAGTTTATTGAACAAAAATCCATCAAAGGATAGGTTATAGCCGATCAACTAGCAGAGGCTCCTATCAAAGATGATCAGCCTCTGGTCATAGAACTACCCGATGATGGGGTCTTCCATGTCTCAAAATTGCTAGATTCTGACGATCCTAAGTCACAGACCAACATAACCCTATTTTTTGATGGTTCTAAATGTGAGCAAGGTGGTGGCACGGGAATAGTATTCTTCACACCGCAATGGGATCCAATACCCTTATAATTTAAATTAGACTTTTTGTACACAAATAATAATGCAGAGTATGAAGCCTTGCTCATAGGTCTTAAGATAGAAATCACCATGAACATTAAATGATTGAACATCTTTGGTTATTTACTGTTAATCGTCAATCAAGTCAAAGGGGTATTCCAATGTAAATGCCCAGTTCTACAGGCCTGCAAAGCCCTTGTGGATAATTTTTTGGCAAATCTTGAATGGTACAACATCGAGGCACTCCCTCGATCATCGAATCATTTTGTGGACACAATGGCCTCATTGGGGTCACTAATCCCACAAGACCTTTCTGGTGATATGACAACCATTCAAGTCAAAACACTATCACAATCCGTGATGGAGTGAGCAAGCTTTGATTCAATGCCAAGAATCCACATGATCTAGATTGAACCACCTCAGGATCGATTCTCTCGAATCCATGACTGTTTGAAGCATGCCAACTGGGGGGCCTTATTCTCCCCTACTCCCCTTAATAGCAACACCACGCTATTCTTACAAGTTCTTTCTCGCTCAGCTTTTGCTAGGGATGAACTTCAAGAGGGATTGGTTGTTCATACTGTCAAGGCTTTTGATTAGCAGGATTGGTATTCATCCCTCCAAGACTACCTAAAGCTAGGTAACCTCCCACTTGGATTGACGCCCATTGCAAAAAGAGCATTCAAGTAGAAAGCGGCAAAGCATGTCTTGTTAGGAGACATTTTGTACCATCATAGCTACGAAGGAATCCTCCTTCGGTGCTTGGACCAACAAGAGTCCACTTGGGCAATCACCCAAGCGCATGATGGTACGTGTGGTGGCCACTTCAGTGGTATGGCCATCGCCAAGCGCATTCTTTGCATGGGCTACTATTGGCCATATTTAGAGTGAGATTATTGCGCATATGTGAGGAAGTGTGTGAAGTGTCAACATCATGCTAATTTGACACACGTACCTTCCTAGGCCTTACAGCCGATCCAGTCGGCTTGGCCATTTTCATAGTGGGGCTTATATCTCATCGAAAAGATCTCCCTTGCATCGTCCGACCATCATACATTTATCATAACGGCCATAGAGTATTTCACCAAGTGGGTGGAAGTGGTTTTGCTAACCTCTACGACTGGACCCCGCATTGTGGAGTTCATTTTACATAACATCATATGTCGTTTTGGTATTCCATCCAAGATAATCTTGGATAATGGGACGTCATTCAAGAACAAAGATGTGCATTCTTTGACCACAAAGTACAAAATTCAGCATAGTTTTTTGACACCCTATTATCCATAGGCAAATGGACAAGCAGAGGCATCAAAAAAAATGCTAGTTGTTATCCTTAAAAAGACAGTCGTAGACAGTCACAAGTATTGGCACATTCAAATCCCACTTGCCCTGTGGGCTTATCGCACTAGCATTCAGACACCCACTAAGGCAACTCCATTTTTGCTTATGTATGGCTCCGAGGCTATCATGCCTCTTGAGTTAGAAATTCCCTCCCTGCGCATATCCATGCAAGATTTCATCGATGATGACACTGTGCGACAGGCTCGGTTAGACTAGCTTACGTTGCTCGATGAATGACATGTTAATGCTCTTGAGCATTTACATATCTATCAAGAGTGGCTGAATAAAGCATACAACACGAGAGTTCACCTGAGGGACTTTCAGGTTGGTGACTTGGTCTTGAAGGAAAACCAGCAAAACTCTAGTTTTTTGTCCCATCTCAGGGACAAGCTCATGGCAAATTGGTTAGGTCCATATGTAATTGATAGCAAGATAGGACCCGGGACGTACCGGCTAGTTTCTCTTGATGGATTCAAAGAACTCGAACCCTTGAACATCAGTCATCTATGACCATTCCATATCTAAAGCAGCCAATCCCAAAATGCTCCAAGGATTCCTGCAATCGCTTGGTCAATCCCAAAATGCTCCAAGGATTCTCGCAATCGCTTGGTCAATCCCAAAATGCTCCAAGGATTCCCGCAATTGCTTGGTCAATCCCAAAATGCTCCAAGGATTCTCGTAATCACTTGGTCAAACCAAAAAGCTCCAAGGGTTCCCACAATTGCTTGGTCAAAAGAAAAACAATAAAATCATCAAAAACAACAAAAACTTGCATCTCATCTCCATGCATGCTCAAAATCATCACAAAATTAAAAATCTCTTTTTACATTGCATTTTCATACTCACCAAGATCAATCCATAAAAAACACAAAAATAATAGCTGCATTAAGCATCACATCCATACATTTGCATATTTGTGGTCATACAGGTCAAGGCACCATAGACTGTCATTACTTGGCAAAGTCCATCTTCATTCCATATCTCTCCGTTGTACAAACAATCCATCAAGAATAAAATGCTATCCATATTTCTGCCATACTACAGTCAGTTGTCTTCTAATGTATCGAGAGTTTTCATCATTTAGTCATCATTAGCTATCTAGCCACATACTGTACCAAGTCAAATAGATTTTACGCAGGTAGAATTTTACTTGGAACACACCTTGTTACGTAGCATCCTAGCACAAATTAAAACACATAAACATTCCCAAGTTGTGTGAATGAAATATGAACCTTGCAAAGCAATCCAAGTCACCATAAGTGAAATGGTTATCTTGCTCATCCCCGTGTGTGAATGACCCCAAAGAATGCTCAAAGTTGGCAAAAGGACAAGCATCCTCCCTACCCATTCCCCAAGAATCCCAAAGTTCTCAAAAGTTGCAAAACATCAAAAATTTGCAAAATTCAAAACTCCAAAATTTTGCATCCCAAAGTGCACACATCAAAAGGCACAAACAACAATAATTTTCATCACTCCATATCCAAATCCCTTGCTCAAAATAAAAACAAATAAAACAAAAATAAACAATGATTTTTATCACTACAAAAGAGCAAGTATCCCAATACAATTGAAGAAAAGAAGGGAGTTGAACTTGAATCCCTGGAACTCTCAGCATTCAGAAGGTCATGAGATAAACCTCAGTACCGGTTTGGTTGATAGCCTATTGGTCACTCATGGCAAACCTCCCGCATGATGATATATCTGCTACATTAACTTGGGTGTAGATCAATGTTTGCATGTGGATGAGCTAGCTTATGGTATCCTAGATTGCACCGTAGATTAATTTGACTAAATACAACAAAGGAGTTAGTGGAGCTAATTAGGTGATCCTCAGTACAGGTTTGGTTGACAGCCTATCTGGTACTGGCGATATCCTAATAAATGCCACATCAAATGAACTCAATTGCACACACAAGGATGTGAAATAACTTGGTCAAATACAAGTCTAATTCATACCTTGTTCAAAGTCTTTTCAAATAAAAGTACAACCTTGGCTAGTTAGTTAAAACATCTAAATCTCAAAAAACCTAACTACATTCTAAACCAACTGTAATATCTTTTCAGCTTTACTTCACCATCAAAAAATACAAAAATAACATACAAAAAAAGACATGTATGCCTACAAAGCTATTCACCGCAGCAATCACCTAGGACAAAAAGCCATGCAATTCTGAACAGTCTATGGTGCGACCTCCAAAAAATCACAAATTCAATTCATCCATTCCATTTTCACAAATCACATATAAATCAAAAACATTTGCATTCATCATAACATATGCATCCATCAAAATAAATTAACATGCATGCATGCATATTCATCAAACCATCATGCATAAAATCAAATCATCACATGTGCATAAACAAAATAAATCTGGTATATATATATCGTCAAAAATGTTCGTAGGCTACACAAAGTTGGTCCTCTGACCCTGCAACAAAATACAAAATCCAAAATCCAAAATCCAAATCCTAAGGCATCGGCCATCGTGATCACGCAGGATCGGTGCGATGGGAACTACCCCCCGTGGTGTGGGTCCTATGGGACCCCTCAGGGTGGCTTTTGCTATCCCCCGCATCATGCCTACTCACCCCCCCTCCTCTAGTCACCTGTGTCGAGAGGATGTTGACTGCTTAGTCTCACTCCCTCTCAAGTGACGCAACGATCTACCTATGCTAAATGTAGGGACCCACCCACCAAGGCGACTAATCTCTACCTACATATCTAATCGCTATTGCATCGAGTCCATCTCTCGTTGGTGATACATCGCCAAGTTCTCCTCACACCGTGCCAAAGCCCTATCCCTCTCTGCCAGCTGCATCCATAGGAGATCCCTCTCTCATGCCGCATCAGTACCCCCATATTATCGAGGAGAAGTAGCTAATGCATTCTCTTGCTCTGCTAGTTGCATTCGTAGGAGATACCTCTCCTATAGTGCATCCCCCAGCTCCTCATCATGCCTCTGTTGTAGCTTTGCCAACCATGCATTCTCAACGTGTAACCTACATCCATGTCCGTCACATCTGCCCGAGGCATGGGCATCTCTAGAATAGTAGCCTACTTTGGATCACACTGCTCTGCGATGTCCTGCATCTTTGACTAATCTGGAGCCCTAATATCTGCATCCACACCATCCACCTCCACCATCTCTGCATCCTCCAGCAGAGCTCCCCAGTCATCACCTAGTGCCTTAGAACCCTCCCCGCCTGTGGTTGCTGCCCCCGTGCCTCCCAATGGCCCCTCGCCTCACCATCACCGCAGGATCCACCACTAGTCATACTCTACAGTAGTCCTGACGTCATCCACATTCGGGACATCAATCACCATGTCTGAATCCTCACCAAGTGGCACTATGATTGGCTGATCTAGAGTTCTCTCATCCCCCCAGCATCGATAGACCATGGGTTCACCAAGAAACCCCTGGCACACCCCAAACTGTCATGTCACCTGGCTGTAGGGGAAGAACTCATGCTCGGTCCCATGTCGCCCAATCAGCCACCACCCCCTGAGTACCCACCAAATCCACTCCCTAGCCTTAGGCCAAGATGTACAGTCTCGATAGGGGCACCAGAATACCTCCCCCGAAGTAAGTCGAGCGAAGACGTTAGCATAGTGCCCTACATCACTTTCCTACTACTGACTCTGTCCCTACTCCTTAGATCACTACCATAACATCGCGTAGCCTATATCCTTATCCTCCATCTCACCCTGAGTCATCCATGGTAGCCCCATCGGCCTCTCAACTACTATATGCTGCAAGGCCTAGCTCTACAATAGATAACTACAGTTGATCCCATTTTGCTTATGGCAACGGACCTCGTATAGCTCCCCATAGACTTGTGCCAGTAGCGTCTATCCCCACCTCATAATCAATGGTGCCTCTGTCGGGCACTCAACCAACCACCAGACCACATCCAGTAGGTTCTATAGGAACCTCACACCTGACAAGTCAGGTAGTAGCATGTTGGAAATGAGGCCCATGAGTACTGAGTGCCTCACTCCCAACACCCCCTTCTCCAACCACCATCGAACTAGAAGCTTATCCATTTGACAGTCCGCCTCAGCCATCTCCACTAGGCCCTCCACGCCCAGGTCCTCCCCATTCCCAAAGCATCGTATCAGTATAGCTATCTACTAGTCATGCGACGATGTCTTGATCGACAGTCCATCTATCAAAATTTGTAGAATCTGATAGATGTCGTGCAGTTTCACTGTCATCTCCCCTATTGGGAGATGGAAGGTGTTGGTCCGAGGATCCCACAGATTGATCAATGTCGTTAGATAGGCCCGATCCCCAACCACAGGCTCCAGTTGAGTCACCTTCTTGAGCCCAAGAGCATCAAGCCATTCCCAGTCAGCCACAGTTAGTTCCCCACGCGCTTTGGCAAAAGCAGTAGGCACCTGATACCGTCTTTTCACAATCTGCACAAGAGCAACGCATACCATTAAAAATTATGAAAAACTGTACAACAAAAACATGAATATACAGCACTACATAAAAGTGTACAGCCAAAAACACAACAAAAATTTACAAAACTTAATTTTCCAGTTCTAGGGTTTCTAATCCTAACTGATAAATTCCAAAAACAAAATGCAAAACTCAAAACAAAATTCAAAAATTAATTTGTCAGTCCTAGGGTTTCTAATACTAACTAATAAATTTAAAAACAAAACAAAAAATTTACAAAACTTAATTTGCTAGTCCTAGGGTTTCTAATCCTAACTGATAAATTTAAAAACAAAACAAAAAATTTACAAAACTTAATTTGCTAGTTCTAGGGATTCTAATCCTAACTGATAAATTCCAAAAACAAAATGCAAAATTCAAAAATTAATTTGTCAGTCCTAGGGTTTCTAATCCTAACTGATAAATTTAAAAACAAAACAAAAAATTTACAAAACTTAATTTGTCAGTTCTAGGGTTTCTAATCCTAACTGATAAATTTAAAAACAAAACAAAAAATTTACAAAACTTAATTTGCCAGTTCTAGGGTTTCTAATCCTAACTGATAAATTCCAAAAACAAAATGCAAAACTCAAAACAAAATTCAAAAATTAATTTGTCAGTCCTAGGGTTTCTAATCCTAACTGATAAATTTAAAAACAAAACAAAAAATTTACAAAACTTAATTTGTCAGTCCTAGGGTTTCTAATCCTAACTGATAAATTTAAAAACAAAACAAAAAATTTACAAAACTTAATTTTTCAGTCCTAGGGTTTCTAATCCTAACTGATAAATTTAAAAACAAAACACAATTCAAAAATTAATTTGTCAGCCCTAGAGTTTTTAAACTCTAAAACTGATTAATTAACAAAAACACAAATATTTTGTCAGTCCTATTGTAAGTCGTAGGATTTTGGTATTTTAAGTTTAAAAAGTCTGTACAAACAAAACAAGTGTAAAAATAACAGTTTTAACTAAGGGTTTTCACCTACGTTTTAAAACTGACAAACTCAGCCTAAAAAAAAACTAGGGTTTTACATTCCATTTATCCTAGGGTTTTAAGTTGAAAGCAAAAATAAAGATTTGTTCACCTAGGTTTTAGCTACGTCTTTCATTTAATCTTCAGCTAAGGTCTTGGTTTGTGTCCAGTTAAGTTTTTAGGGTTTTCATTTTTATTTTAAGAAAACAACATCACAAAAGAAAAACAAACCAATAACTTGCAATTTCAAAAACACATAACAAAAAGTAATAATGCTAAAGAGTACTTACTGGTCTCGCTTCGGCTTCATCACTCGATCCGGTTTGTGCATTCATGATGTCGAGAGAAATTTGGCAGTTCTTCGCTTCGCAGAATTAACCTCCTCCTCCCCAAAGCTCCAAATCGTAAGAAAATTTAGATGCAAATGAGCCCAAACCCTAGTTTTGGCCTTTAAATAAGCCTTTTGAGCCTATATTCATTCCTACCTGGGATTAGCACTCTAGTTAGCACTTGTCCTACCTTGGGACGAATACTATGCTAGAATTTGTCCCACCTCAAAATGAATTCCAGGCAAAATTTTCAAAAAACAACAAAAATTGAACAAAAATGCACCAAAAACAGCAATAAACCTGTCCAATGAGAGTGCTTTTGCACTTGACATTCTAGGCATGCAAAACATATTTCAGGGTCACAAATCCTCACTATCCTATTCCCTAATAAGGCTACCATAGCCGGACCGCTCCACGAGAAGACGGATTTTTGAGATTTCATCCCCAAACGGTGTCAGCAAAAGGGTCAAAAACCCACCCAAAAATAAGTAATAACATTGCCGAATGAAGGCGCCTTCACGCCTGACATTCTTGGCATGCAAAACCAATTTCGGGATTACAAATCCTCATTATACTACTCCCTAAGAAGGCTACCATAGTCGGACCGCTCCACGGGAAGACGGATCTTCAAGAATTTCAGCTCCAAACGGTGTTGCCAAAAGGGTTAACACCCACCAAAAATAGGTCTAAATGTCAGAAAACTGCACACACATCAATGCTAAAAATCTAGCGGCTACCTTACCTAAGTCATCTTGGGTCAAGCAACTCGTCGATTTTCTCATGAAGGTCATTCCCTCATCGATTCATTGCTTGAGGGGGTAGTCACACTTATTCACCAATCAACAATTACACACCCAATCATGGAAAATGGCATGCATTCAAAGGATCATTGACAAAGACAATTACGCTCCTGCTTGGGGTAGTAAAAAAGAAACAATCACAAGCTGATAAAACACTTGGCATTCATGAATCATGAACTTTAGGTTACCACAGACAAAAGGTTACGCCCTTTGTCTATTCATGACTAATCAATGTCCAAGTTCAAGTAACACCTCATCGAAAAATTTTAACACTTGAGTTAAGTTCCTTTGCTCATCAGGAGCAAGGATTTAAGAATGCATGCCCTTTCCATGCTTGGGGCATCAATATTTGGTTAGATTACTAAGAAACCCTAATCATTAGTGCTTTGGTTATCTATTTTTGCTCGGTGTTGCGCCATGCACAGTGCATCCCAAAAATGGGCATCTGTAGACACCAAAACAGCACCAATCTGATTATGTGATTGCAAACACTGATTGCATTGACACACACAGCCCCAAGGGCAGCCCCCAGAGGTTAAAAAGTGGTCCTAACCACTTTCACAGCAGTTTTGGGAAGTCAGAGATCAATTTGACACCTTCTAGGCACTTTGCTCAGAATCCTTCCCTCCCCGGGATGAATTCAAAATGGGATCCGTCCTCCCCTGGGACGAATACAGAATCCGCTCCGGGGTAGGATGAATTCTAGGTTCAACGGGCAAAAAGATAAATTGTGCCAAATGGCATCCAAGGATAGTCAATTAATGCTCCCTTCCTTGCATGCGCACGTAGGTGGGCAAATTGAACGTTAGAGGACTGTCACAAGGGCAGTCATGGAAGCCCAAGTCAAGGAGGAATCTCCTCCCTCTTGGGAAGGCATGGTTTCCAAGTGGCACCCCTGCATGCCCATCCAAAGAGACCCCTTGGGTCTATAAATTGGTGAGCTTCATCACCCAAAAGAGGACAGGTTGGAAGAAATTTTAAGCAACGAAGTGCTGCCAAATTGATACCACGCTTTACCTTTGATTCACCTCTTCCATATCCTTGATCTCTTTCACAAGGGAGGTCATTGGGTGGTTATTAGAAGTGTGAATCCAGATCCAATACCTAAAACTTGACCACATTATTCCACCCATTCGCCGACAACACATTACAAGAGATTTTGGACCCATCCCAAGTGGATTGGTGCCAAAATCAGGTTCCAACGGTGGGCGGCCCGCTCGGGCGCCCCGCACTACTGTGAGCCTAATCTTCCTTTCTAGGAATGATTGGGGATTCATGGCAGATTGTCCTTTTTGTCATTTTTTTATTTTGCATTCCATATTATGCTACTTAAATAGCTTGTAATTCTGATTTCACAATGTTTTGATCAATTTTTACCATGTTTTATCGCTCTTGTTGTCCTCACTAACTTGCAGGTAGTAGCATCAAATTCCCATTGATGGAGGCCAAATTGGGAAAATATGACCATCTGGGTCTTCCCAAAATGCCTCTAATTATCTAACCCCAAGTTTGCAGGTCTTTTGGAGCTCCCTAGATGTGACATTTTGGCAGTATCACTTCGGCACTTTGTTGTAGGTGAATCCATTCTACCCCAAAGCAAATTACAGTCGGATCTGTCCTGCCCTGGGATGAATTCAAATTAGTAATGAAATCCCTGATTGTTTCATTTGCAGTGATCTTCTAGTGATGTTCTCTAGTTTCTATCAAATTTGTAGGTTATTTGGAGTCATTTTATTTATCGATTTAGCTAATCTTATGCATGCATCCTCCATTGGTTTTTAGGATCAAACGCATTATCTTTTGTCACAGGTGCTACTAACGATTTGTTGTTTCTTTGAACACAGGAGGAGCAGCAAGGATCAAGGATTCATCAACACGAGCGGCAGCAACACTTTGGCCCACCCATTTTACATGTGGGCACACGGAAGGAGGAACACTAAGTCATGATTGTAACCAAAACTCATTTAATGCTCCTAGCCCCTGAAAAGGGAGGAGGCATCTTTGTAACTGATATTAAGAGAGTTAAATAAAAAGGGTTGTGCTTTCTATACTTTCTTTTATCTCATTTCAATTTCTCTCTTTCATTTCATGCATTTCACGTTATAGGACTTAAGCGTTTGTTTTGATTTTGAATGCGTCGCATTAGTATTTCCTTCTTTCGAAATCTCGTGTTTTCACATATCTATTTTATATATCCTCTTTTAAGTCAGAGAAGATATCATTGTTGGCTAAAGGGTTGTAATCTAACCAGACATATTTCCAGAAGCTTCTAGATGCCTCATCTCCAACACACCATTTCACACCCTTCCACAAGTCCCCCCTAGCATCCGCGAAGTGGCTCCATAAAGAAGAAACATGATAAAGGTCCCAAAATGTGATAAATTTGGTAACCTCCTAACTATCAAGAAATATTTTTATAAAGATCATTTCTCAAAGAGTTTTAGCATCCCTTAGAATTGTCTATCCCACCTTGGCTATCTTAGTACTATTAACTAGGCTGAGTCTCCTCAGACCAAGACCACCATTCTTCTTTTGATGGTATTTTTTCCCAAGCTACAAGAGGAATCCTCCTCCTCTCTTTAGATCCTGACCATAATACCTATTTGTTAGGATCCCACATCCTAACATTATTTATTTATTTATTATTATTATTAATCATATAATTAATTATTATATTAATTTGTAAAGTGAACTATCACATCATCATAGAATTAGGGTAGATATAAAATTTGGTTCAAACAAGAACCAAACTCATCAAGAACAAGAATAATATTTTATTAATTAAGTTTCAGGAGGAATCCCCTTCGAATAGGCCTACGATTCTTGATCAATTTAACATATTTACATGATTCCTAATAGTTATATTTATTAAATTCAAATTAGAACATAAAGGTTATAACATTTGGTATTAGAGCAATCAAAATTTTGTAGAACAAAGTTTTTTTAGTTGTTATAATATCTTCCATCAAAGCGCCATCGTAATCTCCTTGACATCTAATATTGTCAAAAGCAACTCTACAGACATAAATTTTGGTAGGAGGGTGTAAATAATTTATATAGAGATAGTGAACATTACATACTTCTCACGTCTATAGATCCCTGGGTGTTTTGGTATAATGGGTTGGAAATTTTATTCTAATCAACATTGCATACCAGATCTGCTCACAATAATACATATTATAACCTCATCTCATAGAAAACATTGACAACATCCTAAATATAAACCTAAAATAAACCTAGTGAAGCATGTGATATTCAAATAATATGCTAGACTTATTTTTATAGCAATAAAATTAAATTAAGTTAGCTAAACCTTAATAATTTAGACATGCATATTATATATACATCTCTCACTCAAAAACAATTTAGATAGAGAATTAAAACTAGCACCTATTATAGATAATACCTTGCTTCATCCAGTATTTTATCAAACACCATGATTACGATTGTTTTGGAACATGTTCTAAACGCATCATAGAAACACTCTCAAAAGTGAGGAAAATTGAGTAAATTATAGCACACCTTTAACTAAACAAAGTTTTAAATTTAAATTTATACTCCACTTGGAACTTGACACGTGGTTACTCATAATTTGCTCATGTTACCAGGAGTATACTTCATCACGTTTTTATATTTTCATGGGAATTTTTTATCCCGTATTTATTAGTCATGGGTTCCAGTACATTATAAATTCACCTATACTCTCATAAGATTTCAACCAGCTCTTTTCAGACACTCCCCCGCTTTTCCAATCCCATTTGTGTTTGTTCACCTCTGTGTCAACCCACCCTTGTGTTTGGTGTTTTCTATCCAAACCATTCGTTCATGCATGTGTCAGTCCTCCCCTTCGGTGTCTATTTCCAGTCTATCAGTATCATTTTCCTCACTTGTCATGTCTATGTTAGCCTGTTAGTCTTATATCTTGACTTTCAATCTCATTTTTACTTTTCATGTCTATGTTATCATGTCTGTCTCATATCCCGACTATCCCAATTATCCATCTCATTTTCAATGTCTTCTTATTGTATCTATTTCTACGTATCAGTATCGTGTTTGGTTCATTCTTATTATTTTCATGTTAGTCCCTCCTAAATTGATAGATATATTAACTTCTTGTGACCGTTAGGACAGCTTGAGGGGTTCAAAACAAGTTGATAAAACTAAATTTTTAAGTAAAATTAATATTCTTGGCAAAATTCAAATTTGGACCATTACTACCAAAAACTTCAAATTATAATCAAAACTTAAATTAACTTTTTGACATCACCTTACGATATGACAACCAATGGCCAAGGTAAGAATATCTCAAGATCCTAGTTTAGAGAAATTTGATCGTGACTATGAACCAAATCAACGACCTACTTTTGTAAGCTAATATCAAACATACACTTTAGGAAATAGAGGTAAGGATGACTAGATTAAATGCTAAATATGACTTGTTAAATCAAAATATATCACAAGTACAATAACTCATGTAATGAACTATAGCTAATAAGTCTTAAAACACACAAGATTCAGGCTCCACATAGTCTTACAGACTAATTGGTGACTCCACACATCAAACGATCTTTAGGGGTCAACAAATATCCATCCTTCTAAGAACAACTAAGTTATATTTTCCCATATTTGGGGGAGGATATCCCACTAGTTGTATCTAATGGTTTGAACAATATTTTTCACTAAACCATATTTTTGAGGTGCAAAAATTCTTTATTGCATCATTTCACCTCGAACATGATTCTATAAAATGGTATAAATGATACGAAAATACTAATGGCACTCCTACTTGGGACAACTTTATGAGGAATATGTTGGTCCGATTTGGCCCAAATAAATTCAAAGACTTCAAAGGAAATCTCACCAAATTACGTCAAAACACTTTAGTGCACAACTTCCATGCTCAACTTGAGAAGCTCACAAATCGCACAACAGGGTTGGATGCATCACTTTTCAAAATTTGCTTCATTAGTGGGTTGAAATAATAAATTCAGGGAGAAGTACATATGTTCAATCCTAGCACCACGATGTAGGCCATTGTATTATCCAAGGTAACAGAAGATAAACTCAATGCTCAACATAAAAAAGGGAAGCCACCTATTGGAAAATCACAACTTACTAAAACTGCCCCAAAATCTAATGCACCCTTAAAAATTAAGCATCCCATCATGAAGGAAATGAAGGAACAATGGTTGAAGGGTCTCTACTATAATTGTGTTGAGAGATATGTGCTAAATCATTGATGCACTACACATAAGTTACATTTGTTGAATGCAGTTGATCCTTTTAACTCAACAAAGAAAGGAGGTAAGATAGAAGTGGAAGTAGTGATAGATCCACCTGGTAACAATAGTGAGGATATCCTAGAAATTTCTTTCAATGCTATTGCAATATTTTCTTCTCCAAAAACTATGAAATTTCAAGGCTACTTCAAATGATAAAACCTCATTGTGCTCATTGACTATGGAAGTACACATAATTTCATTGACCCACGTGTGGTAAAATAGGCTAATTGCTATATACAACCTTTCAATAGTTTTTAGGTGATTATTGATAATGGGGTATGGATTACCTATAAGAGGAAGTGCAAAAATTTAAAGCTCACCATGGGTGTGTAAACACTAAAATCAAATCAATCTGATTAGACTACCAAGACAAGTTCTAATTAACACCCTATGACCCCCTTAGGCAACCCTTAGAGGTTAAATAGTTGTCCTAGCCACTTTTTGGAGGTTCTAACCCACATTTGGGAAGTATTGGGTCATGTAGTAATTATTGTCCCACCCAAGGATGGCCATAGTTCATGGTCATCCTACCCAAGTATGACCACCAACAACCGTTCCTGGGTGGGTTGACCATGGCCTTGGACCCTCAGAAAGTTAGAAGGAAAAATGACACCCAAAAACTACCATTTATCCCACCCATTCAAGCACACCAGTATGAGGATACATAACTCTCATGCCAAGTTGCAAATTGGAGGCCCAAAATGGAGATGCCTTCCCCCTTCAATGCATGGCAAGCTTTGGATAAATTGTAGCACTTGCCTCGCATGGCCTCGCATGCCCATTTGACCATATGCCCTCTTGGGCTATAAAGTGGATCCATTCCACCCAATTTTAGGGAGGATTCTTTGCAATATTTCACCATGAAGTGCTGCCAAGATTTATCCCCAACCTACTATGCATTTTCCCTTAAGATCTCCATCAAGTGAAGGAGTTTTTCAAGTGATTCCAAAACATGTAATTTTTTTATAAAACTGACCCATTCAAGTGAATTAGGTCCCAAAATTTGATGATAATACCCCTAGGAATAGTTTAGACCCAATTCTAGAGGAGTTGGTGGCAAAAACCACCATATTTGGTGGTCATCCCACCCTAGCATGGCATCCATATTGTGACAGTTTTAAATGGCTCACCCTGGTATGACCACAAATTGGACCATTATTTCTCCACTATTTTTACATAGGTCAATTCTAGATTATATTTTATACCTTCTATTAAAATTTGATGCAATTTGGAGTTGTTTTGCTTTTGTTATCATGATTTTAATGTTTTGCAGGCCTGAATGGCTCACCTTGGGACAACCACAAATATTAGCACAATTTCCTTACTATTTTTAATTAGATAATTTACAGAGCATATAATATGCATGAATCTAAGTTTTGGTAGCATTTGGAGCAATTTTGAATAATCTATTGCACTTTTTCTCTTTCAAGCTCATTGATGCATGTGTCTTCATGGTTTCATCTTAATCTGCACATTATATTAATAAATTTTAGTTTCTTGTGTGTATTTCTAGGTATCATAGTGCATGAGGAAGTATCAATAAGTTATAAAAGTGATATAACACATTGTGGTGGCATCAGAAGCCCGCTCTTCAATTGTGAGTGCGAGAAAGACACTGCAAGCGTGCCTTGGATATTTTAAAGGATTTTATCCATTGAGTATTGTAATTAGTGTATCAATGAGAGCCCTCAAGGGGACATTTTATAATTGTATATTTGATATTTATATTAAAATAAGGAGGCCCACCCATTTATTTCATATACTTGTCATTTTATGCTTGCTTGAAGTGTCACTTTCGTAGTGCTTAGATCAAGTAGAACAATATATGCATCTCATTTACCCTTTCTAGGTGCATCATTTTTCTGCTCTATAGTGGTGATCATAGTGGGACCCCTATCCCATTTCATTTTTGCAAGTTTTTACCATGTTTCTATCCTTTGAATGTTGTAGGTTTTGGTCATTCTGGCCTAAAACAACCCTTGATTCCTTAATTGGAACATCTAGGGACAACCACAACAGTCATCCCAGGCAGGTACAATCCCTAAATTTGTAGTTTTCCCACCCCAATATGACCATAAAATAGAGGGTCTACAACAAAAATTTCCAAACAACAACTTCTTAGGCTTTCAAGGTAAGTACCTAGACCTTTACTTTGCATTTTTACTATTCAAAAAAACTTAAATTTGGTTTTTCTTGCTCCCTTTGTTTGCTTGAAAGGTAGATCTCACTTTTATTTAATCACAAGAATAACAAAGAGAATAAAAATAGAAAAATAACTAAGTAGAAATGCATTTGTATGGTTTGCTTGCTTGCAACCTACCTAACGGCTAGGTTGCCATATAGGATATACATTTTGTAGGTTTCATTATTCATGCAATACTTCTAAAAGTGAAACGTTATTTTCTTGCATTTAGTGAAGATTCATTGAGTGCTCTCTTGTTTTACTTTCTTTAAGCATAAAAGGAACCACACACACCACATCACATTTTGAACATTAGTGAGTTGGATTTCATCACCAACCACTAGTATAAACCAATGATAGTGAGTTTCATCTCCACCCATTGGCTCAAATCCTACGAACCATATTCTTGGTCATGATCGACTCTAAGATACATCATATCCTATGGGATATAGCATGTATTTATCTTCAAAGAGGTATATACTGACTATAGGTGAACTGGTTGAGGACTAGTAGAACATGTGCTCCCTGACCGGGTATGGGCTTCATCTCCATACTTTGGTGGGTTTATGTGATTGGAATTTCACTGTCAATTGTTGAGCTATGAGTATACATGTGAAACACCCTTAACAAAAGAATATCATCCAACAAAAGCAAAATATGTGACAAAATATCTTCTTGCAAACAATAAATCAAAACACACAAAACAGTTTTAGGGGACACACATAAATCTTTAAAAGAGATACACACGTGTCTTATTATGTGTTTTCATTCTTGTCTGTTGCATTATTAAAATATGTAAAGGATATAATCACCTAGGGTTTGGTAGGAAATATCAATGGTATGCACTCGTAGCCAATCCCATTCAAGGGCAGATGTTACAAAGAGTAGACAAGGAGACACTAGTCATCTTTGATTTAGCCCCAAGGACATGTGCATACCTCCTTGGTGACATCCTAATCACCCAAGTCCTAGAATAGCTAGTCAAGAACTTCACCTACAAGGGAGCCTTATGTGGGAGACCCCTATAAGTTTTGATCTTAATCTAGGAACATATTCCCATTATTTAGATACTTGACATGCCTTATTTCAAGAATGGCAACCAATCACTGAGGCTCTACCAGAGAGAGCAATACCACACAATTGCATGCCTACTAGGTCTACTATACCCACCTATTGGTAATAAAAAGAGTACACACACTAGGCAGGGCCAAATGATCAAACTTCACCTTTAAACCACCCTAATAGGTTACAGCAGCCAAAGTACCAATATGAGTATGATACTCATCACTTGAGATGAGCAAAATCATCCCTTTCCTTCCTCATAAATGAAGGAAGACATGAGAAAATATTTTATTATCCTTAGGTCCATTATGCTATGCAAGAACGATGTGTCTCTTCACCATATGAGTACAAATATTGCTTGTCTAGTCTTGAACCTCAAGTGAACATGACTTCCCTCAATCGAGGGAAGATCATAGTCAATATTTTAGATCATCCTGAATGAGATAGACCTCAGGGTGATATTGATATGGCTCATATGCCTCACACGGTAGAGAAAATAAATTAATTAGTCATGAGATATATTGAATTCCAATTGCATCTCAAGAAGCTTCAGTGGGATAAATAATTCTTGGTTCACTTGCATCAATTAGAAAAGCAAAGAATTGAACATTAAACTAACTAGCTATTTCAAAATATCTTACATGAGAGGGTTCCTATCCCAAGTACCCATATATACGGACTCCATAAGAGGCAACCTACTTTCAATCAAGATTGGCCTCCTAGGGCTAACCAAATTTTACCTCCTTGACCTCTTAGGCCTAATCAAGACTTGTCTCCTAGGCTGAAAAATATTACCTTCCATAGGTGTTTACCTCTCTTTGTAGGCCAGTTCAAGAGACACCCTATGGGGCCTACACTAAGCATGAACTAGAAGTGGAATATATTGAAGCACCTTATGGAGGTAGGGTGGATGACATTCAACCACCATACAATAGGCTTGATGTTCCTCACCTCCCCTATAGGGTCAAAGTAAAGAAGAGGAGATCAAATCCTCTGATGCGTATAGAGTGTTGCTAGAATGCATGTAATCAATAGAGAACAAGACCTCTAGGTCTGGGTATAAAAATCCCACTTTGTGTCATATTTGTAGTCAACCACTTCACCCATAAGTACATTCCCATATCTATCTAGAGCATTTCAAGATGCCCAAGCTAGATAAGTTTAAAGGATAGGAATATGCATAGGAGCATGTCAAAAAAAAATTGAATCACTACTTTTGCATCCAATAAAATGATGTCTTACTTTTGATGACATTTCTCCTTACCCTCTCTGGCCCTACCATAGAATGGTACAATAAACTCCTAAAGTATAGCATCTACAACTTTGAGCAATTCATAGATGCATTCTTGGAATGCTTTGCATTTAATACTAAGTGAATTATGATGTTAACTAACCTCATAGCATTGAAGCAGTATGATAATGAGTCAATCACAGACTATGGCAGTAGGTGTCAGATGCTAATTTCTAAGCTACCATACTTAATACCCATGTCTGAGTTGACTCATATGTTTACTAAGAGTTACCTAAAGCCAATTTACTTGTTGCAACTCCAATAGTACCCAACTCTTGAATATGCGCTAGCACGGGCTAGGACAACAAAAGACATTAAATTTCAAGAGGGGGAAATTACAAAACCCTGCAAGAAGAAATGGACTAAGAACACCAATAATAATCCTATTGAACCAAATCTAGTAGCATTCAACCAGGTTGCTATTAGTATTCTAGGTCCTACGCAACCAATGCCACATTGACCAGTGGTCACAATGAAAAGCAATATTAGTCAGATATTGCAAATAACATCAACTAGGCTTTCTATATATGAGCTTATTCAATAATATACACTTCATCGAGAATCTCCCATGGAGATCCTCAAGTCAATTGAGCCACAAACCTAGGAGTCTAACTCCTTTAAAAAAAAATTGGGCATGTTTGATAATGCACAGAACTAGTAATCACCTTCCATGAGCATGAACTCAATATGGTACCAAATGACATGGTGGATCGTCCCCTGCACATCATCACATGTGTAAACATGATATCTTACAAGAGATTTTTGATTGATATTGGTTCCTCCAACAATATCATCACCATAATGGCTCTCAATCATATAGGGCTTCCAGCATTCTATATGTTTACGTCCACCTATACCCTATGAGCATTTAATGATGCTATATGCTCAATGGTTGGCACCATAGTATTATCTATTCAGGTGAAACAAAAAACCATACCAATGTTGTGTTACATATTGGAGGGTGAAATGGCATACAATATATTCCTAGGCAGACCCTGGATTAGGGACATGAAGTGTGTGTCATCCATATCTCACCAATTTTTGAAGTACACTTACAAATATCAAGTATATGTTGTCCCTAAAGAACTTGAGCCCTTCATATACTACAACATGGTGTAGTAAATCCCCAAGTCAACCTTATCTCAACCCACCTGGAATTTTAATCGAATATGTTTAGCCAAGGTCTAACTCCTTGACCATAACCTTCCATTAATCCATCACCACCTTCTTCCATACCATCCTCATCATCGAAACCTATAGATATACCTTCATAATCATCAAATCCTCCATAGAGGAATATGGGGAAAAGGCCTATTGACGAGATCCCTCAAACCATATCTACCATCTCCACCGAAGATATTCTTGGTCCAACAGATGAGGAACTACCTCGTGAGGTAATCATTGAGTCAACTCAAGCCTCACTTCCATCTCATCCATATCTATCATCCCAAGTCATAGTTCATATAGTTGCCACTAGTTTAGGATAATACTTTGTAAGGAACATCATAACAACTCCTACCACTGAGACAGTATAAAACATAGGTCAACCTCATCTTCCCATAGGTACCATTGTACTTCTAGGCCTACCTCATAATCAAATGAATTTCACTTATGTGGGTATTGACTATGGCATAGAACCATATCAGCAATAGGAAGAGGATGAATAGCACTTCTCAAAGGATATCAAACACGAGGATATCCTGAAAGCACGAGGATACGGAAACAAAAAGGGAAAAACTCCAAGTACGATGCAAGAACGAAACTAAACTTGATGCTACAAATTAAAAATGCATAAAATGGAGAAAGCATAGACAAATTGGAACCCAAATGGAATGAAACAACCCTCTTCTTTTATTGATGTATTTCAAATTCGGTTACAATTCGCTTCCTCCCTTTTTAGGGGTGAGGAGCATCAAACTTGTCTCTTGGTCACATCAATGGAAAGCCATCCCTCTTCCGCGTGCCCACATGTAAGATGGGCGGACCAAACGTCGCCGCCGCTTGTGTATACGAGTGTTGATTCCTTGCTGCTCCTCCGATGTTTAGACCCTGCGTTCAAAGGAACAAGAAACCGTTAGTAGCACCTGCGAATAAGACAAAGCATGCGATCCTCAAACCTACAATAAGCGGATGAGAAAATGAATTAAACTGTAACTAAAACTTATCCAAATGACATGAAAACTTGGCAAGGACATAGAAACATCACCAAGAAGGCATTGCAAAAGGAACAGTTAGGAAATTCCTCACCGATTTGAATTCACTCCGGGACGGGACGGATTCGACTGTAATTCGCTCTGGGGTAGAACGAATTCACCTACAACAAAGCGCCGAAGTGATACTGCCCAAAATGTCGCATCTAGGGAGCTCCAAAAGACCTGCAAACTTGGGGTTAGCTAATTGGAGGCATTTTGGGAAGACCCAGATGGTCAGATTTCCCCAATTTGGCCTCCATCAACGGGAATTTGACGCTGCTACCTGCAAGTTAGTGAGGACAACAAAAGCGATAAAACATGATAAGATTTGATCAAAGCATTATGAAATCGAAATTACAAGCTATCTAAGTAGCATAATATGGAATGCAAAATAAAAAAATGACAAAAAGAACAATCTGCCATGAATCCCCAATCATTCCTAAAAAGGAAGATTAGGCTCGCAGCAGTGCGGGCGCCGGGCGGGCCGCCCACCGTTGGAACCTGATTTCGGCACCAATCCACTTGGGATGGGCCCAAAATCTCTTGTAATGTGTTGTCGGCAAATTGGGTGGGATACTATGGCCAAATGTCGGGTTTGGTTCCGGATTTGTGCTTCCAATGACCACCCAATGACCTCTTCTCCAAAAGAGATCAAGGATGTGAAAGGCACAATTCAAAAGGGGAATAGGTGTGAAAGCAAAACGACAGCACTTCGTTGCTCCAAAATGCTCCTTCTCTGTATATTTTGGGGTGAGGAAACTCACCAATTTATAGACCTGGAGGTCTCTTGGATTGGGCATGCAGAGGCGCCACATGGCAGCCATGCCCTTCCCGTGGGGAGGGAATATTCCTCCCTGATTAGGGGCTTCATGACTGCCCTTGTAACAGCCTCTAACGCTCGAAAACGCTCACCCACGCTCCCATGATATGAAGGAGGCGTTAAGTGGTGGATCCGAGCTGCCATTTGTCAAGATTTGACTTTTTGCCCGTCAAACCTGGAATTCGTCCCACCCTGGAGCGGATTCTGTATTCGTCCCAGGGGAGGACGGATCCCATTTTGAATTCGTCCCAAGGAGGGACGGATTCTGAGCAAAGTGCCTAGAAGGTGCCAAATTGATCTCTGACCTCCCAAAACTATTGTGAGAGTGGTTAGGACCACTGTTTAACCTCTGGGGGCTGCCCTTGGGGCTGTGTGTGTCAATGCGATCAGTGTTTGCAGTCACATAATCGGATTGGTGTTGTTTTGGTGTCTACAGATGCCCCTTTTTGGGATGCGTTGTGCATGGCGCAGCGTCGAGCAAAAATAGATAACCAAAGCACTAATGATTAGGGTTTCTTAGTAACCTAACCAACTCTTGATGCCCCAAGCATGGAAAGGGCATGCATTCTTGAATCCTTGCTTCTGACGAGCGAAGGAACTTAATTCAAGTGTTAACCTTTTTCGGTGAGGTGTTACTTGAGCTTGGACATTGATCAGTCATGAATAGGCAAAGGGCGCAACCTTTTGTCTGTGGTAACCTAGAGTTCATGATTCACGAATGCCAAGTGATTTGATCAGCTTGTGACTATTGCTTGTTTATCGCCCCAAGCAGGGGCGTGATTGTCTTTGTCAATGATCCTTTGAATGCATGCCATTTTCCATGATTGGGTGTGTGTGTGTTGATTAGTGACTAAGTGTGACTACCCCCTCAAGCGACGAATCGATGAGGGAATGACCTTCATGAGAAAAGCGACGAGTCGCTTGACCCAAGATGACTTAGGTAAGGGTGCCGTCAGATGTTTAGCATTGAATGTGTGTGCAGTTTTCCGACATTTAGACCTATTTTTGGTGGGTGTTAACCCTTTTGGCGACGCCGTTTGGGGATGAAATTCTCGAAGATCCGTCTTCCCGTGGAGCGGTCCGGCTATGGTAGCCTTCTTAGGGAGTAGGATAGTGAGGATTTGTAACCCCGACATCGGTTTTGCATACCCGGGATGTCAAATGCAAAAGCACTTTCATCGGGCAAGCTTTATTGCTTGTTTTGGGTCATTTTGTTCATTTTTTGTTATTTTTGAAATTTGTGTGCTGAATTCATTCCAAGGTGGGACGAATTCCTATGTAGTATTCGTTCCAGGGTGGGACGAGCGCTAACTAGAGTGCTCATTCCAGGGAGGAACGATTATAAGCTCAAAAAGCCTATTTAAAGGCCAAAACTAGGTTTTGGGCTCATTTGCACTTGTTTTTCTGGCGATTTGGAGCTCTGAGGAGGAGGAGGTGAATTCTACAAAGCGAAGCGCTACCGAATTTCTCCCGACACCATGAGTGCACAAACCAGATCGAGCGGCGGAGCCGAAGCGAGACCAGTAAGTGGTCCTCCTCATTTATTTGCTTTATATTTTCAAGTTATTTATTTATTTTTCTTTGTTATGCTTGAAAATGAAATCCGAGTGGAACTTTATTTTGACAAGATGTAATTAACGTCTAAAATTTGCATTCTATTTTACACTAAGGTAAACCCTAGGTAAGAGAAAAATTTTGTATTATGTGATGCTTTTGTTACACGAAAACCCTAGGAATGCAAAACCCTAGTTTTTTAGGTTTAAATTTGTTAGTTTTAAAACGTAGGTGAAAACCCTAGGCTAAAAAACTGTTATTAAAATTTTGTTTTGCTTGTTTTTTGTTTTATGATGTTTTTGTTGTGAATTTCTATTGCTTTTGAGTTGTACACTTTCATGTAGTGTTGTATATTCATGTTTTTGTTGTACAGTTTTTTTTGATTTTTAATGTTTTTGTGTTGTTTCTTGTGCAGGTTGTGAAGAGCCAGTATCGTGTGCCTACTGCTTTTGCCGAAGCATGTGGGGCGCTAACTATGGCTGACTGGGAATGGCTTGATGCTCTTGGGCTCAAGCAGGTGACTCGACTGGAGCCTGTGGTCGGGGATCGGGCCTATCTGATGGCCTTGATCAACCTGTGGGATCCCCGGACCAACACCTTCCATCTCCCAACAGGGGAGATGACAGTGACACTAGATGACGTCTATCGGATTCTATGGATTTCGATAGATGGACTATCGATCAGGACGTCATCGCGTGACCAGCGGATAGCTATACTGATATGGTGCTTTGGGCACGGGGAGGAGCTGGGCGTAGAGAGCCTAGTGGAGAGGGCAGAGCTTGACTGCCAGATTGGCGGCATTCTAGTTCGATGGTGGCTGGAGAGGGGGGTGTTGGGAGTGAGGCACACAGTACTTATGGGCCTCATTTCCAACATGCTGCTGCCTGACTCGTCAGGTGCGAGGTTCCCGTGGAACCTACTAGATGTGGTTCACCAGTTGGTTGAGTGCCCGACGGAGGCACCATTGATCCTGAGGTGGGGATAGACACTGTTGGCATAGCTCTATGGGGAGCTATACGAGGTCCACTGCCGGAAGTGAAAGGGGATCAGCTGTAGTTATCTATTGCAGAGCTGGGCCTGGCAGCACATAGCAGTTGAGAGGCCGATGGGGCTACCATGGATGACTCGGGGGGAGATGGAGGATAAGGACATAGGCTACGTGGCTCTGTGGCGGTGATCTGAGGAGCAGGGATAGAGTCGATGGTGGGTAGGTGTTGTAGGGCACTATGTCGATGCCTTCGCTCGGCTCTTTGGGGGAGGTGTTCTGGTGCCCCTACCGAGACTGTCTAGCCTAGCCTGAGGCTGGAGAGTGGCTCCGATGGGTACATAGGGGGTGGTGGCTGATTGGGTGGCATGGGACCGAGCATGAGTTCTTCCCATACAGTTGGGTGACACGACAGTTTGGGGTGCGCCAGGGGTTGCCTGGTGAACCCATGGTCTATCGACGTCGGGGGGATGAGAGGACTCTGGATCGGCCAGTCATCACGCCACTTGGCGAGGATTCAGACATGGTGATTGACATCTCGGATGTGGACGACATCGGGACTACTGCAGAGTATGACCAGTGGTGGACCCTACGGTGATGGCAAGGCGAGGGGCCACTGGGAGGTGCAGGGGCAGTAGCCGAGGCACTAGGTGATGACTGGGGAGCTCCATTGGAGGATGTGGAGATGGTGGAGGTGGATGGTATGGATGCGGATCTTGGGGCTCTAGATCAGCCGGAGATGCAGGACATCACGGAGCAGTGGGAGCCAGAGCAGGCTATTGTTCCAGAGATGCCCATGCCTCGGGCAGATGCAGAGGACATGGATGCAGGGTTATGCATTGAGAATGCGTGGTTGGAGGAGTTACTACGGAGGCATGATGAGGAGTTGGGGGATGCGCTATGGGAGAGGGATCTCCTACGGGCTCAGCTAGTGGAGCGGGAGAGCGCACGGGTTGCACACCGTCGATAGGAGGGGGAGACCAACACTGCCCAGGAGAGAGATCTCCTACGGATGTAGCTGGCGTAGCGTGATGATGTAGTCATGATGTACCATCGATGGGAGGCGGAGTGGTGCCGACATCGGATGGATTTGGAGGGGGAGATCATCCACCTTGGGGGGTGGGTACCTGAGCCCTCTAGAGGTGGCTCATCATGCCGAACGAGGGGCAGTGATACTGAGCAGTCAGCATCATCTCATCGCAGGCGATTGGATGAGGGGGGGCTAGTGGGCATGGTGCGGGGGCGAGCAGCAGTCACCCTGAGAGGTCCCACAGGACCCACACCATGGGGGGTAGTTCCCGTCGCATCGATCCTACGTGATCATGGTGGCCGACGCCCTAGGCTTTGGGGGTTTTTGAGTTTTTGCTTTATTTTTGCGGGGTCAGATGACCAGTTATTGTAGCCTACGGGCCATTTTGATGATATATATACAGATGATTTTATTTGTGTTATACATGTGTCATGATTTGATGTTATGCATAATGATTGATGAATATGTATGTATGTATGTTAATTTACCTGAATGGATGCATATGTTATGATGAATGCAAATGTTACTAACTTATATGAGATGCGATGTGGAAATGATGATTGGATGATTTGACTTTGTGATCTTTTTTTTTTTTTGTTGGCGATGGCACCATAGACTGTCTATAACTTATAGCTGTTTGTCGTAGGCGATTGCTGCGGTGAATAGCTTTGTAGGCATACATGTCTTTTCTTGTATGTTATTTTTGTATTTTTTGATGGTGAAGTAAAGCTGAAAAGATATTACAGTTGGTTTAGAATGTAGTTAGGTTTTCCGAGATTCAGATGTTTTAACTAACTAGCCAAGGTCTGTACTTTTATCTGACAAGACTTTGAACAAGGTATGAATCGGACTTGTCTTTGACCAAGTTATTTCACATCCCTGTGTGTGCAATTGAGTTCGTTTGATGTGGCATTTGTCAGGATACCACCAGTGCCAGATAGGCTGTCAACCAAACCTATACTGAGGATCACCTAATTAGCTCCACTAACTCCTTTGTTGTATTTAGTCAGATTAATCTGCGGTGCAATCTAGGATACCATAAGCTAGCTCATCCACATGCAAACATTGATCTGCACCCAAGTTAATGCGGTAGATATATCGTCATGCGGGAGGTTTGCCACGAGTGACCGATAGGCTATCAACCAAACCGGTACTGAGGTTTATCTCATGACCTTCTGAATGCTGAGAGTTCCAGGGATTCAAGTTCAACTCCCTTCTTTTCTTCAATTGTATTGGGATACTTGCTCTTTATAGTGATAATAATCACTGTTTATTTTTGTTATATTTTTTTTGTTTTTCTTTTGAGCAAGGGATTTGGATTTCGAGTGATGAGAATCACTATTGTATGTGCCTTTTGATGTATGCACTTTGAGGGTGATGTCAAATTTTTTGGAGTTTTGACATGTGCAAATTTTGATGTTTTGCAACTTTTGAGAACTTGGGATTCATGGGGAATTGGGTAGGGAGGATGCTTGTCCTTTTGCCAACTCTCAGCATTCTTTGGGGTCATTCGCACGGGGGGATGAGCAAGATAACCATTTCACTTATGGTGACCTGGATTGCTTTGCAGGTTTCATCTTTCGTTCACACAACTTGGGAATGTTTTATGTGTTTTAATTTGTGCTGGGATGCTACGTAACAAGGTGTGATCCAAGTAAAATTCTACCTTCGTAAAATCTATCTGACTTTGTACAGTATGTGGCTAGAAAGCTAATGACAACTGAATGACAAAAACTCTTGATACATTAGAAGACAACTGACTATAGTATGGTAGAAATATGGATGATGTTTATTTTTGCTGTATTGTTTATTATAGATGGAGAGTATGGAATGAAGATGGACTTTGCCAAGTAATTACAGTCTATGGTGCCTTGACCTCTATGACCACAAATATGCAAATGTATGGATGCGATGCTTAATGCAGCTATTATTTTTGTGTTTTTGATGGATTGATCTTGGTGAGTATGAAAATGGGATGTAAAAAGAGATTTTTAATTTTGTGATGATTTTGAGCATGCATGGAGATGAGATGCAAGTTTTTGTTATTTTTGATGATTTTATTGTTTTTGATATTTCTTATTTTTCTTTTGACCAAGCGATTGGGGAATCCTTGGAGCTTTTTGGGATTGACCAAGCGATTATGGGAATCCTTGGAGATTTTTGGGATTGACCAAGCGATTGCAGGAATCCTTGGAGCATTTTGGGATTGACCAAGTGATTACGGGAATCCTTGGAGCATTTTGGGATTGACCAAGCGATTACGGGAATCCTTGGAGCATTTTGGGATTGACCAAGCGATTGTGGGAATCCTTGGAGCTTTTTGGGATTGACCAAGCGATTGCGGGAATCCTTGGAGCATTTTGGGATTGACCAAGCGATTGCAGGAATCCTTGGAGCATTTTGGGATTGGCTGCTTTAGATATGGAATGGTCGCAAATGACTGATGTTCAAGGGTTCGAGTTCTTTGACTCCATCAAGGGAAGCTAGCCGGTACGTCCCGGGTCCTATCTTGCTATCAATTACATATGGACCTAACCAATTTGCCATGAACTTGTCCCTGAGATGGGACGACAAACTAGAGTTCTGCTAGTTTTCCTTCAAGACCAAGTCACCAACCTGAAAGTCCCTCAGGTGAACTCTCATGTTGTATGCTTTCTTCAGCCGCTCTTGATAGATACGTAAATGCTCAAGAGCATTAACGCATCATTCATCGAGCAACGTAAGCTGGTCTAACCGGGCCTGCCATGCAGTGTCATCATCGATGAACTCTTGCATTGATATGCGTAGGGAAGGAATTTCCAACTCAAGAGGCATGACAGCCTCGGAGCCATACACAAGCAAAAATGGAGTTGCCCTAGTGGGTGTCCGAATGCTAGTGCGATAAGCCCATAGGGCAAGTGGGATCTGAATGTGCCAATCCTTATGACTGTCTGCGACTATCTTTTTGAGGATGGCAACTAGCATTTTGTTTGACGCCTCTACTTGCCCATTTGCCTATGGATAATAGGGTGTCAAAAAATTGTGCTAAATTTTGTACTTTGTGGTCAAAGCACACACATATTTGTTCTTGAATGACGTCCCATTATCCGAGATTATCTTGGATGGAATACCAAAATGACATATGATGTTATGCAAAATGAACTCCACAATGCGGGGTCCAGTCATAGAGGTTAGCGGAACCGCTTCCACCCACTTGGTGAAGTACTCTGTGGCCATTATGATAAATGTATGATGACCTGATGATGCAGGGGAGATCTTCCCGATTAGATCTAAGCCCCACTACAAAAATGGCCAAGCCGATTGGATTGGCTGCAAGGCCTGGGAAGGTACGTGTGTCAAATTGGCATGATGTTGACACTTCACGCACTTCCTCACATATGCACAACAATCTCTCTCTAAAGATGGCCAATAGTAGCCCATGTGAAGAATGTGCTTGGTGATGGCCATACCACTGAAGTGGCCACCACACGTACCATCGTGCGCTTGGGCGATCGCCCAAGTGGACTCTTGCTGGTCCAAGCATCGAAGGAGGATTCCTTCATAGCTACGATGGTACAAAATGTCTCCTAACAAGACATGCTTTGCCACTTTCTGCTTGAATGCTCATTTGGCGGCATGCGTCAATCCAAGTGGGAGGTTACCTAGCTTGAGGTAGTCCCTTAGGGGTGAATACCAATCCTGCTGATCGAAGCCTCGATGGTATGAACAACCAATCCCTCTTGAAGTTCATCCCTAGCAAAAGCTGAGCGGGAAAGAACTTGTAAGAATAGCGTGGTGTTGCTATTAAGGGGAGTAGGGGAGAACAAGGCCCCCCAGTTGGCGTGCTTCAAATAGTCATGGATTCGAGAGAACCGATCCTGAGGTGGTTCAATCTGGATCATGTGGATTCCTGGCATTAAATCAGAGCTTGCACGCTCCATCGTGGATTGCGATAATGTTTTGACTTGAATGGTTGTCATATCACCAGAAAGGTCTTGTGGGATTAGTGACCCCAAAGAGGCCATAGTGTCCGCAAAATGATTCGATGACCGAGGGAGTGCCTCGATGTCGTACCATTCAAGATTTGCCAAGAATTTGTCCACAAGGGCTTTGTAGGCCTACAGAACTAGGCATTTACATTGGAATACCCCTTTGACTTGATTGACGATTAACAACGAATCACCAAAGATGTTCAATCATTTAATGTTCATGGTGATTGTTGTCTAAAGACCTATGAGCAAGGCTTCATACTCTGCATTATTGTTGGTGCACGGGAAGTCTAATTTAAATGACAAGGGTATTGGAGCCCCTTGTGGTGTGAAGAATACAATTCCTGCGCCACCCCCTTGCTCACATTTAGAACCATCAAAAAATAGGGTTATGTCGGCCTGTGACTCAGGCTCATCAGAATCAGGCGATTCTGAGACATGGAAGACCCCGTCATCGGGTAGTTCTATGACCAGAGGCTGATCGTCTTCGATAGGAGCCTCTGCTAGTTGATCGGCTATGACCTGTCCTTTGATGGATTTCTATCCAATAAACTCTATGTCAAATTCTGTCAACAACATGATCCATTTCGCCGTGCGACTACTATGATAAGTACGACTCATCATGTATCGCAATGGATTCTCCTTAGACACAACATACGTAGTGTTGCTCAGCATGTAGTGGCATAGCTTTTTGGTAGCAAACACCACTGCCAAGTAGAGTTTCTCGACGTATGCATAGTTAAGTTCATAGCTGACCAGGGTGTGGCTAAGATAGTAAGTAGCCTGCTCTTTGTGAAGTTCATTCTTCTGGGCGAGCATGGCGCCCAGTGCCACCTCAGTAGCTGAGATGTATAAGTAGAATGACACTCCTGGTCTAGGTGGTGCCAATACTGGTGGCGAAGCCAAGTATTGTTTAATGTCGTCAAAGGCTGATTGGCACTCGTCATCCCAGTGAAATGCTACCCCTTTATGCAATAATTTGTTCATGGGTCGGCACTTGTCAGATAACTGCGCTATGAAGCGCTTGATCGACGCGACCTTACCCTGCAGACTTCTGAGCTGCTTGATGGTAGTTGGGGGAAGCATTTCAAGGATTGCCTTGACTTTGTTTGGGTCCACCTCGATGCCTCGCTTTGAGACTATGAAACCCAAGAGTTTTCTAGATGTGACACCAAAAATGCACTTCTTGGGATTCAATCTGACTTTATGCTCCATGAGGCGATCGAGGATCTTGCTTAAGTCACCGAGATGATTTGGGCGTAAGAGAGACTTGGCCAACAAATCATCCATGTAATCTTCCAAAGTTTTATGCATGTAATCATGGAAGATGTACGTCATGGCACGTTGGTAGGTGGCGCCAGCATTTTTAAGGCCAAAAGGCATGACCTTGTAACAAAATGTCCCCCAGGGCATTGTGAACACCATTTTTAGTTGGTCCTCGAGATTGATACGAATCTGATTGTATCCCGAGAAACCATCCATGAGGGATAGCATTTCGTGGCCCACTGTAGCGTCTACCAATGCATCGATGCTAGGCAAGGGAAAATCATCCTTAGGACTCACTTTGTTTAGATCACAAAAATTAGTGCATATGCGAATCCTCCCATCAGGCTTCTTGATGGGCACCATGTTGGACAGCCATGGCGGATAATCCACGCAGATGACAAACTATGCATCCAATAGTTTTTGCAATTCATCTTTGACCATCAAGGCCACTTTTGGGTGCATCTTGCATAGTTTTTTCTTAACAGGCTTGACTGTCGGATCAAGCGTTAAATTATGCGTGACTAGCTACGGATCTAGCCCCGACATATCTCTGTATGACCATGCAAAAACCTCCTTCTTCTCTTTGAGAAGGGCAATGTAGTCGGCTTGCTCTTCGGGGGATAAGCTTACCCCTAGCTTGAGAATCTATGGATTCATTGGATCTGAGCCGATGTCTACGTCAGTCATCTCCTCGACCGACATGTGGGATCCGTCCTCCAACTGGTGTGGAGTCAGGATCAAATGGATATCATTTGCTGAGTTTAGATCATCGTTAGGAACCTCGGGTCCCTCTTCAGCATGGAAGATATCCTGAGTTGGCCTAGAGGTAAAATGGAGCATTTCACCGAACGACCAGTACTCAGATGGGGATGGAGGGGAATCGACATGATCCCAGTCTATGGCATCTATGTCTAGATACAATGACTATGCCGGATCGGCCGGATTGTGGATGGGGGTGGTTAAATCAATGGAGATCATGTTGATGGAATGATTTTGGTCTCCATTACCGCAGGTGTGGTTACTCGAACATCTTGGATGCTCTCTATGCTCTGGATCTGGCTCTAGAGGGACGGGCACGAATGGATCGGCCCTATGTGCGGATAGGAAGATAGGGTCTACCCTCGGCACTGATGTCACTATAGGGTCTCTGGGTGGAAGGTGTTCTTCGTATGCCCGAGTAGCGGATCCAACACTTGGTCCCACCGTGCTGGGTCTACGTACCACTCATGCCCTGGCACTATGTCCATCTGTTCAAATATGTCGTTAATCTCCAAGGGGCGTCGATGCTGCATCTGTCGCATGTGATTAAGATATGCCATTTTTGTTTCATCTTCATAATCACTATCGGAGATCCAAAGGCCTTCGTTGGCTCCGACTGCTTGCGGCATTAAAGGCTCGCCTTGCTCAAGAAAATTTATCTGGCCCCACTATGGTTGTTCCACTCTTTGTGGGGGGACCTATTCTCTTGATGTATCGTTGGCTCGGTTGGAGCCTCTAGAGGAAACATTGTCAAAATATTCTCGTGATAGTCGTCCATAGGAATCACTTGCGAGTGATTGCTATCTGATTCGAAGGGGTCATATGATGCTGGCTCATAGTCTGACTCATCCTCCGAAGATCCTTCTTGACACTATTTATATCCGCCCTAAAAGTGGGTCCCCGAACTTTCGCCTCTCTCTAGCAAAGGGGAAGGGCGATTGAGGTTACCAAGGGTGGTTGTTGACCATGGGAGATAATCCCCCAATGTGTATGTTGTGTTAGGGTTGGCATATGGATCTGATGCCAATCCACCCTTGTGGCCTATCCTCAGGCCTTGCATGTCTTCGACCAAGATGTCTAAGGGCAGGGGGTGGTTGAACCCTACGCCTGACTTGTCATAAGGCATTTGGTATCTTGGTTGGCAAAGGACACGCACTCCTTGCTCATACCGGCCTAACCCGTATCCATGCCAATTGCATTGGCCAAGATATCTCAGAGTGAAGTCTAGGTTGGATAGATAGTTTACATCCTCTGCGAAAGGCTCTTCATCTTCATCCTCTTGCATGCATGGCTCAGTGCCATGATCAAGGCCCCCATACACAAAATTTGTCTGGTTTGGCGGGTAGCCTAGAGGAACAATTGTACCAATGGGGAGGCGAGGTCTCCCCATGTCTTGCATGGACTCTAGTGCGGGCGTTGCTACAACATTCCACACCAGATACTCCCCCAGGCCCGTATTGGCCATTTCAATAGTGATTGTTGGCGACTGAGGGGGAGGGAACGGAAGCTCTTTCGGACTCCACTCCATGTCGGGTGGGCTAGGAGCCTCCACTTCCATTTTACTAGGCATCTCTTCGGTAGAGATGTTTGAGACTGATTGTGGTGCCTCTTCCAGAGGTCGTGCCTCCTCCAGGGGTTTCTTCCCTTTGTCCTTCTATTTGGCCATGATAGGTGGCATCGTTGATGAAGGACCAACTGATGAAGATGGGCCTGGCTGGGGTTTTGGTGGATCTGCCTTTGGGGATGCTTACGAAATCGGACCCTATCGAGATGGATTCAACTAGAAATCCAAATGCGTTGATGGAAGGGTCGATTGTGGCATCAGCTACACCGCATTGCAGTACTTGAAGGGTTCTAAGTCTTTCGGGACCACATGTACCTCCCCTTCAAATGTATACTTCAGACATTGATGAGCTATTGACGGGACACACTTCATGTCCCTGATCCATGGCCGGCCCAACAAGATGTTGTAAGCCATCTCACCTTCCAAAATATGGCACAATGTAGGTATCGTCTTTTGTCCTACTTGAATGGGTAGGACGATTGTGCCGACTGTCGAGCATATTGCATCATTAAATGCTCGTAGTGTATATGTGGAGGCCGTGATGTGAGATGCTAGTAGCTTCAGATGTTTCAATGCCGCTGTAGTAATGATGTTACTAGACGAGCCAGTGTCTACCAACACCCTCTTATAGGGGATCCCGTTGACCCACGCGATAACGTGCAGGGGTGGATCCGCTATGTCATCAGCCACTAACTTCACTTCATCTTCCCGAAAAGTGATGACTGGCTCGGTGCATCTTTTGACATGCCCCACAAAGTTGTTGAAGGAATTCGATTCCTAGGGCTGCAGCTCGATAGCCTTCAATATCTCCATAAGAGCCTCCCGATGGGGCGTTGATTGTTGAATAAGCTCATATATGGAGAGCCTAGCCGACGTGGTCCGTAGAATTTGGGTAAGTCTAGTCCGAATCGTGGCCATGGGTCTAGGCGGGGGCAATTGCGTAGGGTTATGTTGAGGCTGTGACGTTGATGGAACTTCTCTTGTGGCTACCGCGGGAGCAGCTCCTGGGTATTTCTTGTTCCTAGTCACTATACTTATCATCCCTACATATTCTTTTTTTTTTTTTTTTTTTTTTTTTTTTTTGGTGGGTTTGCGGGCCTCTTGTAGACAACCCCATTTGCTGGTTGTTTGGTGCTACGAGGTTGTCTACAACCAATGTCTTGTTTTCAATCGGGTCTTGTATCAAGCCTTTGAATTTCCAACATGCATTAAGGTCATGTCCCTTTTGCCGATGGAATTTACAATACAAGTCCTCCCAGTACCCTTTAGGCTTCGGTGCATTGGGATCTATGGTTTGAATCTCCGGGAGGTTGATCAAATTTGCCGTTGACAAGTGGTCAAATAGGGAGTCCCTAGACTCCGTGTAGGGTGTAAACTATCGCCTAGGGCGACGCTGCTAATTTTGCCCCTGTTTCTGGTTTTCTCTTTCATAATTGTTAGGGGGCACTACCTGATAGTTAGCCTTTTGAGGCTGTATTTCTTATGCAGGCTTAGGAACATTTATAGCAACTTGGTTGACCATGGCGGGTTTCTGTTGCGTAGTCCCTATTTTGGTGTTTTTGTTCCATTATTTTTTCTTAGGTTTGGCGATCTCGCCATCCTGTATCTTGATCTCTTCGATGATTCTGGCTTGTGCCAAAGCCTCTTCTAAGGTGGCATATTGCTGTAGCTGCAATAGCATAGAGATCGATCTCAAACAACTTCTTGAAAACATCTGTGTAAGGTCGGACATAGGGGGAAGGTAGGGTAGCTTGGAAAGCAGAGTCCTCCATCGATTCCCATAGGCCGCCATAGTCTCTTCCTCATACTGCTTGAGGCTGGCCAAATCACTTAGTGATGCCTTCTTCTTGGTGTTGAAGGTGAAGCGTTCGAGGAACGCATCCACTAACTGATCCAAGTTGCTAATGCTGTGTTTTGGTAATTGGGTGAACCAATCCGAGGTAGGGCCTATGAATGTGGTTATAAAGGTTCTCAACAACAAAGCATCATTGTCCTGAATGCCAAAGCATTGGCTCAGGAACCTCGTCACATGCTCTTGGGCATCCTCCTCACCTTTAAAGATTGCCAGCTGAGGCAACTTAAAGTGCTCAGGATAAGGGGGTGCAGGCACGGACGGATGCACCGGATGACTACGGAGTTGACATAACGTGGGCTTTTGGGGCCCAGCAGCTTTGGTTTCCATAGACTCCAAATGCTCTAGCAGCACTTTATATGCATCAGAAGACTTAATCTCTTCCTCTCTAACTTGCTCCCATTGTGGGTTGTGGGAGACTTGAGGCCTATGGAGAGGTGGTCGGATAGCAACCCCTCCGCCTTGATAGGGCATTTTGGCCCGCTCTTCTTCTTGTTCATACTCCTCATAGGCTTCTTGAGGAGTCTCTGGGTGAGACCTATGACCATGAGTGGGTCCCCACGGAGGGAGCCCATCATTGTTCTAGGGAGTGGCCTCCCGTTCAGGTCTAGGAGGTCTTGGAGGCAGCGCTTGGTTAGGTCATGGGGACCTGTCTCGTACCAAGGGGTTACGCCTCTCATATGGTTCTGCCCTTTGGGTGCGGGGGTTTAGAAACCTCTCTGGCATGGTGTTATGCAATAACTCATCTGTTTGGCACCTAATGCGCTCTTTACTGAGGTGATATAAATGCTCTAGTTGTTGTTGATCTTGCTCAAGCTGCGTAATCTACGCTTGGCGGGTGGCATGTCTGGCGACTACCAGGTCAATCTGTTCCACCATCTTGAGTCTCGAAGGCCTAGATGCCTCTCCCATGCACTTATCTCGGTCACGGTGATCCGAGATCTCTATAGGTCGCTTCCCCCTATCGAGGTTGGCGGCATTTACTCGAGGCTCTGGCCTCGAAGGATGGTTTTGGTAAATAGCAGGTGTGGAGGTGCATTGCTCCCGCACTGTATATTGCTCTTGAGGAAGATAGGGGTCTTCCTCATTCTCCCTTTCATAAGTGTGAAAGGGGCGGGTGGAGTTGGCTCGCCCGTCTAGAGGAGCCTTGTGCTCCGGATTTGTCCTATTGTTTCTAACAGTGAGAGGAGGCAATGAAGGGATGATATAATCTTGAGGCCTCTCCTCATGGACCCTCTGCCATTCCAGCGCTTCATCGCATGGTGGCCACTCATATCGAGCTTCTAAGGGAGCCCTTTTATCTATGTTGAGTGCCACGTGTAAGGACTCTTCTCGAAAGGGGCTATGACGAACGGGCGTGTCCCCCAAAGGGGTGTCCCTATAATTCCATCTTGACATGGACTGACGTGGACTCTCTTGCGGGTTAGGCCGCCAAGGTGGTATGACTAAGTCCTTAGGGCTATAGCGGAGGTGACTTGTGCCCCCTTGTACACTTTCTATAGCTTCCGCCCTTGATTGGGCTTGGCTACGTGTGTACACCATGGTGGTGCTTTCCTACAAGCTATGTAGATTTTTATCTCTTTTATGATTTTTTATGCTACACTAAACAAAAATGAGCACACACATACACAAACGGTGATTATCTCATTTAAATATTGAGAGTGTGTCCTAAACCTGGTTTAGTGTGTTTTTTATTTTTGTTTTTGTTTTTGAAGGTTTTTTTAAAGAACGTTTAAATGCAAATGATGGCTCTTATGACTCCCATAAATGGTCGCCCCTTCGATATACCATTGCCAGGCCGATATACCAACCTCTCTATATACCCGCCCTTACGTGAGGGAAACTATAGGTACATGAGAGCAGATGGTACGTGGAACGTAGGCGGTACGGAAGGGGGATTGTCCTGTTTATGACACCTACCATAGAAGACTTATCCTCGCACATTGGGAATCACCCCAGCTACACTCGGTCAACTTTCGTCAGGATTTACGTCTAGCAACAGTGACAATCGGGGTAAATGGATGCAAAAATCAAGCCAAGGTGGTGATGAAATCCACCGTTGGTCTTGATCAAGGGCTGGGGTTTTATGACCAGCTCCTTGGTTTTTATGATGCCACGTGATGTGTGGGGTTCTTTTTATTTTTGCAAAATGAAACAAGCAAACAACAAAGGAGAACTACTTTCCCTAAGCAAACAAGTAATCTACGAAAAATAGAAAACTGAAAACAGAAAAAGACAAGAAAAGTTCAGAGTTCTTACCTCGCCCCTGCCCAAATCTGTTGATTCTGAGTTTCTGTCCTGAAACCACATAGACAGAAATTCATCCCAGGGAGGAATGAATTACAGTACTGAATTCGTCACAGGGTCAGGCGGATTCCAATTCGTCCCTGGGAAGGACGAATTACAGACCTGTATCCGCCTCAGGCTGGAACGAACAGTAGTCCCGCATCCAAAAACTTGGTACCTACAAGAAAAACCACCAAATTTTGATCAGATCTCAGATCTTAAAAATAGAGGACTAGGTCCCACCGTGATCGCCACTGAAAGCACGAGGATACGGAAACAAAAAGGGAAAAACTCCAAGTACGATGCAAGAATGAAACTAAACTTGATGCTACAAATTAAAAATGCATAAAATGGAGAAAGCATAGACAAATTGGAACCCAAATGGAATGAAACAACCCTCTTCTTTTATTGATGTATTTCAAATTTGGTTACAATTCGCTTCCTCCCTTTTTAGGGGCGAGGAGCATCAAACTTGTCTCTTGGTCACATCAATGGAAAGCCATCCCTCTTTCGCGTGCCCACATGTAAGATGGGCGGACCAAACGTCACCACCGCTTGTGTATACGAGTGTTGATTCCTTGTTGCTCCTCCGATGTTTAGACCCTGTGTTCAAAGGAACAAGAAACCGTTAGTAGCACCTGCGAATAAGACAAAGCATGCGATCCTCAAACCTACAATAAGCGGATGAGAAAATGAATTAAACTATAACTAAAACTTATCCAAATGACATGAAAACTTGGAAAGGACATAGAAACATCACCAAGAAGGCATTGCAAAAGGAACAATCAGGAAATTCCTCATCGATTTGAATTCGCTCCGGGGCGGGACGGATTCGACTGTAATTCGCTCTAGGGTAGAACGAATTCACCTGCAACAAAGCGCCGAAGTGATACTGCCCAAAATGTTGCATCTAGGGAGCTCCAAAAGACCTACAAACTTGGGGTTAGCTAATTGGAGGCATTTTGGGAAGACCCAGATGGTCATATTTCCCCAATTTGGCCTCCATCAACGAGAATTTGACGCTGCTACCTGCAAGTTAGTGAGGACAACAAAAGCGATAAAACATGATAAGATTTGATCAAAGCATTACGAAATTGAAATTACAAGCTATCTAAGCAGCATAATATGGAATGCAAAATAAAAAAATGACAAAAAGAACAATCTACCATGAATCCCCAATCGTTCCTAAAAAGGAATATTAGGCTCATAGCAGTGCGGGGCACCCAGGCGGGCCGCCCACCGTTGGAACCTGATTTCGGCACCAATCCACTTGGGATGGGCCCAAAATATCTTGTAATGTGTTGTCGGCAAATTGGGTGGGATACTGTGGCCAAATGTCGGGTTTGGTTCCGGATTTGTGCTTCCAATGACCACCCAATGACCTCTTCTCCAAAAGAGATCAAGGATGTGAAAGGCACAATTCAAAAGGGGAATAGGTGTGAAAGCAAAATGACAGCACTTCGTTGCTCCAAAATGCTCCTTCTTTGTATATTTTGGGGTGAGGAAACTCACCAATTTATAGACCTGGAGGTCTCTTGAATTGGGCATGCAGAGGTGCCACTTGGCAATCATGCCTTCCCAGGGGAGGGAGATTCCTCCCTGAATAGGGACTTCATGACTGCCCTTGTAACAGCCTCTAATGCTCGAAAATGCTCACCCACACTCCCATGCTATGAAGGAAGCGTTAAGTGGTGGATCTGAGCTGCCATTTGTCAAGATTTGACTTTTTTCCCATCAAACCTAGAATTCGTCCCACCCTGGAGCGGATTCTGTATTCATCCCAAGGGAGGACGGATCCCATTTTGAATTCATCCCAAGGAGGGACGGATTCTGAGCAAAGTGCCTAGAAGGTGCCAAATTGATCTTTGACCTCCCAAAATTGCTATGAGAGTGGTTAGGACCACTGTTTAACCTCTGGGGGCTGCCCTTGGGGCTATGTGTGTCAATGCGATCAGTGTTTGCAGTCACATAATCGGATTGGTGCTATTTTGGTGTCTACACATCCATCTCTATCATCCCAAGTCATAGTTCATATAGTTGCCACTAGTTTAGGATAATACTTGGTAAGGAACATCATAATAACTCCTACCATTGAGACAGTATAAAACATAGGTCAACCTCATCTTCCCATAGGTACCATTGTACCTCTAGGCTTACCTCTTAATCAAATGAATTTCACTTATGGGGGTATTGACTATGGCATAGAATCATATCAGCAATAGGAAGAGGATGAATAGCACTTCTCAAAGGATATCAATTACACGTCCAATCCTAAATTTATGATGATATATATCCATATATGCAATTGGTATGGCTATGGTTAGGGGTTGTACAAGTAAGTTACCCACATTACTTACCAGTCACAATATCAAATACCATATGATAATTCTGGTTTAGGACACAACAATCCTATACCTCTTGATGTCCTCACTAATAGTTTAGAGTACATGAGCTTGAACTATACGTATGAGATTGTGCATGATCTCTATCTCAATCATAATCATGTCAATTATTTGGGGGATTACTTTCATACATCCATGAGAGATCAATATATATCTCATGATTTCACCCAATCTTACAAAACAGGTAAAATTTTGCATATCCTTCCACACAATAGTGAGGAAGAATATCAAAATCCTCCCTATGAATGGACATCTCATGATGAATCATATTACAAAGTAGCATCTATCGACTCTTCTAGTTTACATGTCGAATACACATGGATCATCCTATTGGATGATGAAGATAAGGTTTATCTATGTATGTTCCCATTACAGCACCCTATCCGGTGATAGTTTCTACTAGTAGAAGAGCAAGCTTACCCACATCTGCATCGACCACCTCTAATAATTTTGCTTCCATTACAACCATCTCCACAAGTCTTGCGACAAATTGTTGTCAATAGACACTATCAACCACCTAGAGGATACCATCCATCCATGAACATGATTTCCATAGATATTTTTGCACCACTGTGTGATCTGAATAACCCATCGAAGCCATGACACCTCGACTTAGAGGTAATTCACTTTGATCAAGGATATTCTCCACCATCTCCTTTCGAGTATTGGCCTTATGATGAAATTTTATAGCCATTTAATTTTGCTCCAAGGCCTACTCAATATGTATTTCATGCTGAGGTTGAGCCATAATTTCCAATCAATGACATAAATTCAGCTGATAACATTCATATGATCCCTACTCCCCACAAGTTGGAAGAGGGGTTTCATATGTCAATTGAGCCAACAATTGATAAGGATATTGGCTCAAATATTGAGAATCCTCAATTCATAAAGTTAGGGGAGGGTTTATCACCCACTAAGTAGTCTGATTTCATCACTCTTCTCAAAGAAAAGAAGAGAGCTTTTACATGGTTATACAAGGACATGCCAAGACTAGATCCAAATCTCATCATGCATAATCTTATGCTTGATCCAAATACCAAACCATTTAATAAAAATATATGCAAAATGCATCCAACAGTATCCTTAATGGTGAAATATGAGTTGCAAAATCTATTGGATGCCAAGTTCATTATATTAGTGTATTATACACCATGGCTTTCCAATATGGTTCTAATAAAGAATCTTGATGAGAGGATTCATATTTACAACAACTTTCATGATTTAAAAAAATTGAGTCCTAAGGATGAATTCCCATTGCCAAACATAGATGTCCTGGTAGACGCCACAGTAGGCCATGGGTTGTTATCCCTAATGGATGGTTTCTCTGGATACAACCAAATTGGTATTAATATAGATGACCAAATCAAAACAACATCCACAACACCTAGGGGGATATTTTGTTATAAGGTCATGCCTTTCAATCTCAAAAATGTTGGCACTACCTACCACCAAGATATGACTTACATATTCCATGACTACATATGCAAAAATTTTGAGGATTACATGGATGAATTATTGGCCAAATATTTACTACGCTATGAGCATATCAATTTACTATGCAAATTTCTCGATCATCTAATTGAACACAATGTTATACTAAACCTCAAGAAGTGCATCTTTGGTTTTACATATGGAAAACTATTGGGAATTGTAGTCTCTAAAAGATGCATCAAAGTTGATCCAAACAAAGTCAAGGTAATCCTTGAGATACCTCTCCCTACTACCCTCAAGCATCTGCATAGTCTGTAGGGTAAGGTCACATCTATGAATTGCTTCATATCAAAGTTATTGTATAGGTGCTAACCCATGAACAAATTGTTACACAAGGAGGTTGCATTCAATTGGGATGACGATTTTCAAGACACCTTTGATAAAATCAAGCAATATTTGGCTTCACCACCAATATTGTCTCCTCCCTAACCAAGAGTGTTGTTCTATTTATACATCTTAGCTATCGATATTGCATTGGGCATCATGTTAGCCCAAAAGAACAAATTGCATAAGGAACAGACTACTTACTATATTAGCTACACCCTAGTTAGCTATGAAATTAAATATGTATATGTTGAGAAGCTACGCTTAGCAGTGGTTTTCACCACCAAAAATTTATGCCATTATATGATCAATCATACCACGTATGTTGTATTCAAAGAGAATCTATTGTGATATATGATGATTCGTACTTACCATAAAATTTGCATGGTGAAATGGATCATGTTGTTTATGGAATTTGACCTCAAATTCATTGTATAAAAATCAATTATAGGTCAAGTCATCACCGATCAACTCATAGAGGCTCCTCTCCAAGATGATCAACCTCTTAACATAGAGCTTCCTGATGATGGAGTATTTCAAGTGTTGTAATCGCCTAATCCTAAAGAGCCTAAATCATAGGCTGGCATGACTCTATTTAATGATGGCTCTAAGTGTGAGCAGGGGGGTGGCATGGCAATTGTATTTTTCACACCTCACGGGGCTCCAATACCTATATATTTCAAACTCGATTTCCCATGCACCAACAATAATGTTGAGTATGAAGCTCTACTCATAGGCATTCAAATGGCAATCGCCATTAAAATAACTAAGCTCAACATTCTTAATGATTCTTTTCTCATAGTGAACCAATTCAAGGGAATATAATTTTGCAAATGTCCAATCTTGCAAGCCTACAAAGCCCTTGTGGATAAAATTCTAATGAAATTTGAATGGTATGAAATTGAGGTACTCCCTTGATTATCTAACTTTTTTGTGGATACAATGGCCTTCTTAGGGTCTCTAATCCCGTAGAACCCTACTGATGATATAATGACCATTAAAGTCAAAATGCTATCACAATCTGTGATTGAGCGTGAGAACATCCACTCCACACTAGAGTTCCACATGATTCAAATTTAACCTTCTCATGAATGGTTCTCACAAATTCATAATCACTTGAATAATATCGCTTGGGGGACTTTATTACCTCAAACTCATTTTGATAGCAGCATAATGGTATAATTACAAGTCCTCTCCCAATCAGCATTCACTAGGGATGAACTTCAAAAGGATCTAGCAATTCATGCAATTGAGGCTTCTACAAATCAGTATTGGTCCACTTAGATAAAATATTACCTAAATCTCGAGAATATCCCTTCTGGACTATCACATACCACCAAACAAAATTTTAAGAAAAAAGTGGTAAAGTATGTCTTGGAGACATTTTGTATCGTTGAAGCTATGAGGGTATCCTACTTTGTTGCTTAGAGCATCAAGAGTCAGTATGGGTGATCACCCAAGCACACGATTGTACATGTGGTGGCCATTTTAGTGGTATGGACATCACAAAGCACATTCTTTGCATGGGCTATTATTGGCCAACTTTAGAGTGAGATTGTTGTGCTTATGTTAATAAGTGCACAAAGTGTCAACACCATGCTAATTTTACTGAGCACCTTCTCAAGCCTTACAACCAATTCAATTGGTTTGGCCTTTATCACAATGGGGATTTGATTTAATTGGGATAATATCACTCTTTTTCTATGGTTATCACACGTTCATCATTATGGACACCAAGTATTTTACAAAATGGGTGGAAGCAATTCTCCTTACCACTACGACTAGACATTGCATTGTGGAGTTCATATTACATAATATCATCAATCATTTTGGTATCCCATTAAAATCATTTCAGATAATAGGTAAAATTTTAAGAATAAGGATGTGCATGCTTTAATAGCTAAATATAACATTCAACATAGATTTTCTATGCCCTGTTACTCATAAACAAATGGGCAAGCTGAGGCATTAAACAAAACATTAATTGCCATTTTGAATAAAACTATTAAGGATAATCATAAATATTGGCATATGCAATTACCCCTTGCTCTATGGGCCTACCACACTAGTATTCAAACACCCACTTGGGGAACTCCATTTTCACTAGTGTATGGTGTTGAGGCAGTTATGCCCTTAAAACTAGAAATCTCATCGCTGCACATATCCATGCAATATTTCATCGATGATGACACCTCTCGGTAGGCTCGCCTAGATCAACTAACATTTCTTGATGAACAAAGTAGCGTAAGAGAGCCTATAATATGAAATTCTATCCTAGAGAATTTTAGGTTGGCAATCATGTCCTATAAGAGAACCAACAAAACTCTAACTTGCTACCCCATTTGCGGGACAAGTTTTTTCAGCAAACTAGTTAGGTCCATACATTATCACGAGTTAGATTGGACTAGGAACTTATCTCCTAGCCTCCATTGAAGTAATTGAGGAACATGAACCCTTGAATATTCTTCATATGTAGCCTTTTCATGCTTGAAGCACCACAACCCCAAAAATACCCAAAGGCATCCATAAACCCTTTGGTCACCTAAAAATCCCCAAAGGTATCCATAAATTCTTTGGTCATTGAAAAATCCCCAAAGGTATCCATAGTACCTTTGGTTACCCAAAAGCCCCAAATGTATCCATAAACCCTTTGGTCACCCAAAAAATCCCAAAGGTATAGATAAACCCTTTGGTCACCCCAAAATCCCCAAAGGTATCCATAAACTCTTTGGTCACCCAAAAAGCCCCAAAGGTATCCATAAACCCTTTAGTCACCCCAAATGCCCCAATGGCATCCAATAAGCCCATTTATCACATATATACATATATATTAATCAAAATCCAAAAACATCATCAAAATATCAAAAATATAAAAAAATTGCATTGCATCACATTTCACACCACTACATTATACAATCACTTGCATTAGGCATACCCATCATTGCATTTTGCATTTTAGAGTTGCTCATACATGTCTAGCATCAGATATGTAAACTAAGTATACTTCAAACTCAATTTTTTCAAAATTCATCTTTCACACCCGTCTACACTACAATTATTTTCAAACTTTCGTATGTGTGTCTATTTTCCTTCACCTAGTCATTTGGTATAGGGTGTCTTTAGGATTTTTGGTCACTCAGCCATCTCTAGTTTTCATTTCAGATTTTACAGAAAGCTATCCTAATTTTTAGAAGGTAGAGTCTTGCTTTGATTGTACCATGTATATGTCAAAATCCCAACATATTTTCACATAAAATCTAAGTTTTACATGAGATATGAAACCTACAAAGTATTCTAGGTTACCTTAAGTTAAAAGTTACCTTGCTCATCCCCCTGTGCGCATGGTCCAAAAATGCTAAGAATTGACAAAAGGACAAGATCCTTCCTACCCAAATCCCCAAAATAAAGAGTATTTTTTACCACTATCAAAAGCAAAAAGAAAAATAAATAATGGTTATCACCATTCCCAAAATCCCTTGCTCACCAAAATAAAAATGAGCAACTCCCTTGAGTAATTCAAAAATAAAATAAAAGAAGGGAGTACTAAACTTGAATCCCTAGAATTCTTAGCATTTGACAAACCATGAGGTTATCCTCATTACTGGTTAGGTGGCATCAAGCCTACCTCACAACGGTGGTATCCTTATGCATGATGATATTTCTATCATATTAGCATATTGATTCTGTACAAACCAATGTTTGCATGCAGATGAGCTAGCTTTTGGTAGCCTATACTACCTAGTGGTCTAATCATACTACATAAAAAACTCAGTATCATGATACTCATAAGGTGATCTTCAATACATATGGGCTGCATCAATCCTATTTGGCACTGGGGTAACTTTATACGTGATCATAACAATGAACTCACCTACACACACAGGGATATTGGGTATCTTGGTCATCCTAGAAAATTCATACCTTGTCAAAAAGTCTTGCATGGTTAGTATTTATTTTTTGATTAGTTGACTAGAGTTTTTGAGTCTCATGAAAACCTGAAAGACATTCTATAACATATTATTCATTCTATTCCATACCATTTTATCATAGTTTGTTAGTTCCCATTTTCACAAATCCATCACATAGTATCATGATAACATTATAAAACTAATCGATAAATTTTATATAGTCTATGGTGCTAACATAATGTGTCAACTAGTATCCATATTTCATCATATAGAGAAAAAAATCATACATTTAATTTTTCATACACACATATCCATATCATCAAAAATTTCACATTACAACTCATGCATCCATCAAAGCATCAGGAAAGCAAACATAAGTATTGCATACATCAAATAAATAAATAAAGAAACACATGATGACAATAATAACTCATATATATGTATGTATGTGTATGGGGCAAAAAGATTAATTATCATACAAAAATTACCCGTAGGCTACAATAAAGTGGGTCTTCAGACCTCACACTCCTCAAATATAAAAATAACCATAGAGTCTCCACAATCATGGTCACACAATACTAACACCATGACTCTCACTCCTACCCTTAGTTGACACCCATCGATATCTCCTAGATCTTATCCCTTCATTCTTATATGCTCTCCTTGTAGAGTTAGGAGCCCCCATCCTCATATAATACTACATTATACCACTCCTTCTTCTTTGGTGTGACCCATTGATAGAAAATCAAGTTGGTAAGTGCCCTCTAAGGCATGTTATCTCATCCTATAAATCTTGTGTGTATGGTGTATTCTCTTGGTGATGCACCTAATACTCACTCAACAAGGTATATAGTTATGTTACCTCCTCCCATGCCCTGACTACCTTGCCACTACTAGCTGTCCCCTGGCATAAGATCCTTGACATAACCTATGATCAAAGAATATCAAGATTTATTGTCTACTCTACAATCATGGTCTCATGTCCCTTAATCACTAATGGATACCAATCAATATTTGTCTATGCAATCTACACCTATGCCTATAGGAGATCCCTCTTCTCTATGTACTCCCTATGCTCATACCTCCCTATGATCTGCTCACCCTATAGATCTACGATGGTGGTATCCAATGCTACAAACTATGCATGCAAGCCTTGCTCATCTAGATCATCCTCATCATAGTCCATATATTAACCCTCTACATTCATGTGGTCTATTCACTCATCATCTACCTAGTTATGCACATGTCACTCCCTTGAGTTGGCCTCCTCATTAGGTCGCTCCTCCAATCCTGGCTCCTCATTAGTTGGAGCCTCATCTAGAGCCTCCCCATGAGCATCCTTTGCCCTTACATCCATTTCACCCCCTAGAGGTCTATCATCGTGCCACTGGTGCATCACCCATCAAGATTCATACTCTTTCATGGTCCCAACATCATTCCCATTAGTGGTATCCTCCATAGGATCTAACTCTTCCCCAACTACCTCCACTATTAACCAAGCCAATATCCTCTCATAGACACAGTGTTGATAGATAACTAGCTCACCAAGTAACCCTTAGCATAGACCAAACTATTGTAATACTCAAGCATATGGGAAGTACTCTCACTCAGTACCATGTTGACCAACTAACCACATCCCTCATAATACCCACCAAAGTTGTGCCCCAAAATTGTACCATGTAGGATAGTCTTTATATAGTCCCCAGATAACTGCATCTACTTTGAGCCATGGAAATGAATTTGCACAATTCTCAATAAAACTTGCATCAATATGACTTTGAACCCTATCTTGATCCCACTACCATAGGATCCCATATCCTATCTTCCTATCCACAAGTTTTGCCCATTACATCCTGGGTAGCCCCATGGTTGATCCATGGTAATATGTTGCCATCCCCACACCTACAATAGAAATCTATAGCCTAATCCTTTCTTCCTATGATAGCAGATCTTGTACAGCTCATCATAAATATGTACTAATAATGTAGTACCCCATACCATCACTAAAGTCCTCTCTATAGAGCACTCCACCAGTATAAACACCAACTTTAGTAGGTTCCATAGGAACCTGGATCCTTATGAATTTGATAGTAGCATGCTTGAAATAAGTGTCATAAATAGGGTATATCTCACCTATAAGACCTTTACATCATACCATAGATCTACTAGGATGCATCCACCAAGTAAATATCATAGAATCTCAGGCCAGTCCTCTCCAAAGTATCTCTTCCCTAGGGTCATTATCATTTCCCTAGTAGGCAACTAGAAGTTTTTGGTGCGAGGGTCCCATCGATCTATCAATGCAGTCAAGTAGGTCCAATCTCTAATCACTATCTCTAGTTATGTCACTTGCTTGATTCCAATGGCATCAAGCCATTCCTAGTACTCCTCTATCAATAGGCCATGAGTGGCCCTAAAGAGTCAAAAATAGATGTTGACTCTTAATCACCTAGAAGGGGCAAGCAAGTTTAAAAACAAAACCAAAACAAAGCAAAAAGACACCCAAAAACATCAAAAAAGGGCCATTTTTCAAGCAAAACCATGGTCGACCCACCCAGGGATGGCCCCCAAATTGGTGGTTGTTCCACCCAGGGATGGCCCCCAAATAGCTCAGTATGACCATCCTTCATAGGGACAACCACAAAAATTTCCCAAATAAGACCTTCCTAACCATCAAAAACAGGCATAAAATATCCTAAAAATGTAGAATAATGCAACCAAAATACACAAAACTCAAAAATAAAGCACAAATTCTTACAAAAACCACTACTGAGGTTCATTTATAAAACTTTAGTGTGTTTTTTTTTAAAATGTAAAAATAATTACACTTCCAATTTCAATAAGGTATAGGAGCAAATTCAGCCCTTACCCGTCTTGTGTTGACTCCAACACTCATTGAGTCTGTATACTATCTCATGGTGACCATGGTATTATTTTTATAGCATTCTACTTTGAAAAATCACTCTCCTACTCCTCACCTCTCAAACTACCAAATTAAAAATGCACAAATGAGCCCATTTTTCAAATTTTAAGCTTAAATAACCCTATAAAAGGCATGGCCATACTAGGGTGGTATGGTCAGATAATCTAGTGACCATCCCACCTGGGGATGGCCACATACTATACAACCATCTCACCTTAGGCTAGCAACCAAAAAATCACCTCAAAAACAATAAAAACACCAAAATTTGCTTAAAAACCACTAAAAATAGGTCAAATCTGACAAAAATTCACTCTAGATCAAGATTGAACCAAATTGTTCATGGATGAATGTAAAAGTCTCTACTTCAATCCCAAAGAAGACCACTATGGGTAAATTTTAAGGAAACCCAATGAAGTCATATGGGTCAAGCGACTCATCGCTTTTATCACTGGTCATTCCCTCATCAACTCATCACTTGAGGGAGTAGTCATAATTAATAAATTTATAATCAAAATCAATAATCAAACACTCAATCATGCAAATTGTGTTCATCCAATGAATCATTGACAAAAAACAAGCAAAAATTTCAATCAAACAAATCATTGTCATGATGAAGCATAAAGGATCATGGGCCTCATCTCTTCATGAACTGAACAATGTATAAGATCAAGTAAGCCTAACACAAAAGGTTATACTTGAATCAAGTTCCTTAGCTTGTCAAAAGCAAGGATTCAATAATGCATACTCTTTCCATAATTGGGGTATCTAAATTTTGTTAGGTTACTTAATAACCTTAATCAGTTGATATTTTAGTCATCCATTTTTGCTCAACATTGTGTTGCACACATCGCATCCCAAAAATGGGTATATGTAGACACTAAAATTATGTCAATCCAATTAGACTACCAATAAAAGTTTTAATCAACACCCTATGGCCCATTGGGAAACCCTTAGAGGTTAAATAGTGGTCCTAGCCACTTTTAGGAGAATTGAAGTTTTGTACCATGTAGGCATGGTCGTCCCACCCATGAATGGTCATAGTTCATGGTCATCCCACCTAAGGATGGCCACCAGTAGTCATCCTTGGGTGGGATGATCATGGCCTTGGTAAATCATGCACCCAAAAGCTACCATTTATCCCACCCATTCAAGCATGCTATTACGAGGATGCATAACTCTCATGTCAAGTTGCAAATTGGAGGTCCAAAATGAAGATCCTTCCCCATCCAATGCATGGCAAAGTTTGGATAAATGGTGACACTTATCTCACATGGACTCTCATACCCATTTGACCATATGCCCTCTTGGGATATAAAGTGGATTCATTCCACCTAATTCTAGGGAGGATTATTTGCAATATTTTTCCACGAAGTGCTGCCAAGATTTATCCCCAACCTACTATGTGTTTCCCTTGAGATCTCCATTGAGCGAAGGAAGTTTTCAAGTGATTCCAAAATGTATAATCTATTTACTAAACTGACCCATTCAAGTGAATTAGGTCCCAAAATTTGATGACAATACCCCTATGAGTAGGTTAGACCCAATCCTAGAGTAATTGGTGGCAAAAACCACCAAATTTGGTGGTCGTCCCACCCTAGGATGGCCCCCAAATTATGATAGTCCTAAATGGCTCACCTTGGTACGACCACAAATTGGAGCATTATTTCTCCACTATTTTTACATAGATCAATTCTATATTAGATTATATACCTTATGTTAAAATTTGGTACAATTTGGAGTTTTTTTGCTTCTATTATCATGCTTTTTGTGTTTTGTAGGTATAAATGCATCACCCCGAGATGAACATAAATATGAGCATAATTTCCTTACTATTTTTAATTAGATCATATCTTATATTTGGTAGCATTTGGAGCAATTTTGAATAATATATTGAACTTTTCCTCTTTCAAGATTATTGATGCATGCACATTCACGGTTTCATCTTAATTCACACATGCTATTAATAAATTTCAATTTCTTGTGTGTAGATCTAGGTATCATAGTGCATGAGGAAGGAGCAACAAGTTAGAACAATTATATAACACATTGCAATGACATTGAAATCTTGCTCTTTAATTGTGAGTGCAAGGAAGACACTACAAGAACACCTTGCATTTCTAAAAGGATTTGATCCTTTGAATATTGTAATGAGTGTATCAATTGAGAGCCTTCAAGGGGACATTTTGTAACTGCATATTTGGAGTTTATATTAATATAAGGAGACCCATCCATTTATTTCATATACTTATCATTTTATGCTTGCTTGAAGTGTCACTTTCGTAGTGCTTAGATCAAGTAGAACAATAGATGCATCTCATTTACCCTTGCTAGGTGCACCGTTTTTCTGCTCTAAAGGGTAACTATAACCTAAAATGTTACATGTATGCACTTTCATTGGGTGGATGTGATGTTATCCTGGGGTCTCAATGGTTGCAAACACTCATGTTAATACAATGGGAATTTTTAGCACTTTGGATGCACTTTATAATTTACAAACATAAATACACTTTAAAGGGACTCAAAGAAGGTTCCTCACAAATAGTAAGTTCTCACCACATGAAAAACTTATTCAAAAAGGAGTAAAGGGAATGGTCGCACAACTGTTTTGCATTCAATCAACAAGGGCAGAAAAATATGAAGTGGAAGAGTTACAACAAATTTTGACACATCACTCAGGAGTATTTGAAGAACCAAAAGGGTTGCCTCCCCACCATATTCATGATCATGCTATACAACTTATTCCTAGGAGTCAACCACCAAATATTTGGACTTATCACTATCCCTACTTACAAAAAAACTAAAATTGAGAAACATGTGTAAGATCTATTGAAAGAGGGTGTTATTCGACCAATTGTCAGCTCTTATTCTTCTCCAGTCTTGTTGGTTCATAATAAGGATGGTCATGGTGACTGTGTATCATTTTTCATACCGTCAACAAACTCACAATCAAGGATAAATTTCCAATTCCTATTGTTGATGAGTTGCTGGATGATCTTCATGGTGTTAAGTATTTTTCAAAGTTAGATCTACAATCAGGGTTTCACCAAATCAGAGTCAAAGAAGCCAATATTCTTAAAATAACTTTTCGTTCCCATGAGGACACTATGAATTTTTTGTCATACCTTTTGGCCTTACCGATGGTTGTTCCACATTCTAGAGCTTTATGAACCAGTTATTTTGTCCTTATATTAGGAAATTTATTTTGGTTTTCTTTTATGATATTTTGATTTATAGCAAGGCTTGGGAGGACCATTTGGTTCACTTGGAACAAACCCTACAAATATTTGGTGAAAACCAATTATATTCCAAATGCTCAAAATGTTCTTTGGTTGGAAGGAGATTGAGTATCTAGGACATATCATTTCAGAAGATAGGGTTAAGGTGGATCCCCAAAAAATTGAAGATACACAAAATTAGCCTATCTCTAAATCATTGAAAATCTTGCGTGGATTTCTTGGATTGATTGGGTATTATCGTAAGTTCATAGATAACTATGGCAAGATTGCAAACCCATTGACTTATTTACTTAAAAAAAATGCCTTCCTTCAATCCACAATTATGGATGATGCTTTTCATAGATTGAAGGATGCCATGTGTTCCACCCCTATATTAGTTATTCTAGTTTCGTCCAAGACCTTTGTGATCAAAAGTGATACATTCGGATTGATAATTGGTATCATTCTCATGCAATAAGGTAGACACTTGAATTTTACTAGCAAGGACATTTCAATATGGAACTTGGCATGATCAACATATGAGAAAGAGATGTTGGCCATCATTCATGCCATCCAATATTGTCGGTCGTATCTCATTGGTCAACATTTCATTATATGTACCAACCATCATCATTTTTATACTTTTTGGAATAATGTATCTCCAGTTTGGAGAAAAAAAATGGGTCACTAAATTCTTGGGGTGTGATTATGATATCGTGTATCGTAAAGTGAAGGGCAACGTGGTTGCGGATGCCATTTCATGTAAATTTGAAGATTTTCCATAATTGCAAGCACTCTCTTCACCCGTTCCACAATGGATAGACAAGGTAACACATGAATGGCCCAGTGATATTTCAACATAGGCATTAATTCAGTAATTCCAACAAGATCCCAATAGTAAGCCTCGCTTTACTTGTAGCAATGGAATGCTTTGATTCAAGGGATGTGTTGCACTACCTCCTACCTCTTTATGTTGACCAGAGATACTTCATGAATTACACTCTACACCTACAGTAGGGCACTATGGGTTTCTAAAAACTTCTAAGAGGGTGGCTTGATATTTTTATTGGGATGGAATGAAACAAGATATCAAAAATTTTGTTGTAGAATGTGAAGTTTACCAGCAACAAAAAGGAGAGACTATGAGTACTCCAAGACTTTTTCAGTCTCTTCCCATTTTGGTAAAAACATGGACTAATATTTTGATGAATTTCAATGAGGGTCTTCCAAAGTCTTTTTGAAAATTTGTTATCCAGGTGGTTGTGGATTGATTATCCAAATATGTACATTATTTCTCCTTAGCCCATATCTACAAGGCTTTCAACATGGATCAACTATTCCTTAATAACATTTTCAAGCTCCATGGTATGCCATCCACTATCGTTAGTGATCGAGACCCCACTTTCATAGTCATTTTTGGAAGGGATGATTCAAAATCTAGGGCTCTTAGCTTCATATGAGTTTGTAATATCACCCACAAACCAATGGACAAATAGATATTGCTAATAAATGTTTGGATACTTACTTATGTTGATTTTCTTATGCACAACAAATTCATTGGGTTAAATATATTCCTTTGGTGGAATGGTGGTACAATACTTCCTACTATACTACCATCAAAATTATACCCTATGAATCCCTATATGGCTAGGCACCACCGACGATCACATCTTATATTCCTAGAAGCACCAATTTTCAAGCTTTAGATTTTAAGCTTTCAAATTAGGCTAATATTCTTTATATTTTTAAAGATAATTTACTCACAAAATAGCATCATATGAAATAGCATATAGATAAATAACAGATTGAGCATGAATTTTAAGAGGAAGACATGGTGTTCCACTACCTTCAAAATTATCACCAAACCTCTCTCAAGCTTAAAGGGTCGTACAAATTAGCCCCAAAATTCTACGGACCTTACAAAATTTTACATCACATAGGACCCATTGCATACAAACTGGAGTTACCCGAGTCTTAAAAAATTCATCCAATGTTTCATGTATCTTTCCTCAAGAAGGTCATTGACTCACAAGTAAAGGCCCAAACTCAATTACCTGAATTTATCAAGGATTGATACCTAGTGTTTGAACCTGAAGTAGTATTGGATCAACACACCCATTAACTTTGCCATCACACCATCACCGAAATATTGATTCAGTGGTGAGGCTTAGCACCTCAGGATGCTACTTGGGAAGCGCTTCATCAATTTCAACAATAATTTCCTCAATTCCAGCTTTGAGAACAAATATTTTTTTCTCGAAAGGGTTTCATGTTAGGATCCCACATCGTAACATTATTTATTTATTTATTATTATTAATCATATAATTAATTACTATATTAATTTGTAAAGTGAACCATCACATCATCGTAGCATTAGAGTAGATATAAATTTTGGTTTGAACAAGAACCAAACTCATTAAGAAAAAGAATAGTATTTTATTAATTAATTTTTAGGAGGAAGCCCCCTTGAAGAGGCCTGTAATTCTTGATAAATTTGTCATATTTATGTAATTCCTGATCATTATATTTATTAAATTTAAATTAGAACATCAATTTTCTAACATTATTTTTGAATTCCTTCTATGATTTTGAAAACTTTAGTAGGGATCTTAAAAAGTGAGATAAGATAAATGGAGATAGCCTAGAAAACACTCTTAACCAACAACACTTTACCTTCTTGAGACAAGAGATTACCTTTCCATATTGTAATTTTGGATTGAAACCTATCAACCAAACCATTCCAAAGATGTACCTTGTAAGATCCCATGAACATAGGCATTCCAAGGTAATAATAAGGTAGGGTTGACACAGGATATCCTATCATTCTAGCCATCCTTCTTTGAAGAGCAACTTTAGTGTTTATCTTACTTTTTTATAAATTTATCTTTTGGTGGCATGCATGCTCATAGAGATCTAAGATTCTTTTAAATTAAATTACCTCTATCATAGTAGGATTATCAACTAAAATTTTATCATCCATAAAATGTAAATGAGTAATATCCTCAATATTATGAGTTGGTTTAAGACCCCTATCTAGCCTAGAAGCCTTGGCAATATTGATGTATCTTTCAAGTGTTTTAGCCATAATAATAAAAATACAAGGAGAGAGGAGGTCACCTTGTCTAAGACCTCTACTACTACTAAAAAATGTACTAGTTTATTATGGATCAGAATAGAGTACATTGCAGTATTATAACAACTACCAACCCATATTCTCCACTATCTATAAAAACCAAAGGTAGCCAAAACTTTATCCAAAAAACTCCATGACACTCTATCATAAGACTTGATCATGTCTAACTTCAAATATACCTTTTACTTCATCAAACTTGGCAGAATGCATGGATTCATGAGGGGATATAATCCCATCCAAAATATGTTTACCCTTAACAAAGCCTTCTGGCTCATTGGAGATAATGGAGGGGAGCGAGATATTCAATTTGAGGGCTATAATAACCTAGGAATGTGATTAGTCATATCCTTAACTATTGTTTCATCCTCTTCCATATATTTAACTAGAATATTTTGATATAATTCCACAACCTCACACTCAATTTATTCACTCTCTCTAATAACCTAGACATCATGCTTTAGAATTTCATCAATGTGGGCAAAACTTTTGTTTTTGATAGTGGAGACATGGAAAAACATGGAATTCTTGTCACCTTCCTGTAACCACTAGATCCTAGACTTCTATCTCCAATAGGTTTCTTTCTTGGCTATTATCATTTGCAACTCAGCATTAAGCTCCTTTTATCTTTAGAATTGGGTTTGGTTCATACCCAACCTATTAATCTCTTCTTCTAACATATCCAACTCTAACCGAATAGATTTCTTCTTTTGAAAGTTATTTCCAAAGACCTCCCTATCCCACTTCTTGAATTATTTCTTCATATTTTTAAGCTTGTTTGTGATAATTCACATATTAGTACCCTGGGAAGGAATACTCAACCGTTTTTTTATTTCTTTATAAAAATAGGGGTGGTGCAGCCACATAAATTCAAACTTGAAAGGACCATTATGCTTGAAAGTATATTGGAAATAGAGTTGCATGAAAGTTAAATTATATGATAAATTAAAATATTATTTAAAATAAAACTAAAATAGAAGTGAAATTTATTGTATTATCATTAATTTATTAAAGGTAAGGAATATTTTTTCACATCTATTTTATGTCTTTTCAATCTTTTTGGGTTTAAACAATTTTAACATCCACTGGCATTGTGCATATCATACCAAAATATGGTTTAATATGTAGTTCAATTTTTTTTTTTATGGAGGGAGGCACTATTTATGTGTTATTAATATAATTGGTTTACATAGCCCACACTTCCTTAATTTTAATCTTAGACCTCCCATATAAAGTATCCAAAAATGACAAAGTTAACATAATTAAATAAAATTCAAAATAATTTGATATAAAATTAATGACATTTTAAAATAAAATTTATATTAATACTTTTACAAACCATTGTAAAATGAATATCAAATTAAGGTTAATCAAGAAATATTTCAATAGGTGTGGGGTAATAGTTTATAAGAAAATATTTAAATGTAAGAGATGGAAAAATAAACATATAAAAGCTGAATATTTAATCTTGATCTCTCTATTTATAAATTATGTTAATGACATAAGTGATAATATAATGCTTATTTTTTAGATATTATTTTATTTTAGATTTATTTTATGTTCATGTAATCATTGGTTCTAATAGGTTATTATACATTCACTATCATTTTCTAACTATCATGTTGTTTATTGTATTTATTAAATATATTAAAATTATATTAAATTATTATTATTTGACAGGAATTTTATGTATGCAATTTTTGATAACATATTTTTCATATGATATAATGATTGTTATGTTTAGTAAGTAATTTATTAAGATTCATGAGCATTATCTATAATAGGCCACCTCATACTTCCCCAAGTCCATCATGCATTGGAGGAGGTAGTCATATTGTGTTTTACACCTATCTTCATATTCCATATTTCAACCTCCTATATAGGGTATGGAAGCCTTCACCATGAGGCCCACATAGGTTGTACCACTTAGATTATATCTATTTTACATGTCTTAAGAGATGGATTTTACATAAATTTTGGCCTTCTATCAATTTGATTACTTGAAACATCCTAATATTTGTAGAAAATAAAGATTTATTATGGATATTTTTTTAAGAAATATTAATTACTAATTTTAATGTAATTTAACAAGATTCAACGTGTTTCTAGAAAATAATTTTTCTTATTAAATAGTTCTTGAACTCTTAATGAGTTCATAATTATCATTTGAATTTGAACTTATTTTTTCTTGTTTCATGCCTCTTGATGAGATTCTCGTGGAAGCTCTATACTTAACATGTTTGCATGGTTTTTTATTTGTTACTTTATAGAAACTATAGTCACTTACATGTACATTGGCATGATATTCTATGCATTCTACCAATTTATTTATTTTATACTTAAAAAATTCCTAATTGAATTATCTAAATGTAACTACCATTAATTTCTAGAGCCTTCCACTAGATACTAGACATGAAACTCAAATTTTTGATAATGGTGTATATCATTATCAACACATTATATACATCTAGTACTTGAAACCCTATATGTCTATAGGAGAAAGTTATCTTAATAAGCACTTGAAATAACCTAATAAAATGATTAGATTATTTCACTACCTTTTGAATTTGATGTCAATATTTTCTAGTATCACACTGACCACCATCATCTTGATGCCAACTTCTTTTAGCTTTATGAACAATATAAAACCCATAATCTATAAAATAGTATTTATATATATGCATACATGTATGTGTGTGTGTGTGTGCATGTATTATAATAGCTCCAATATAGTCATGTTGACTATCTTTATTATCATTAGCTCGAGCCCTAGGATAAGGTAATGAGACCTTGACCATTAGGGTTAGGGTTATTATAAAGTTAATTTATAAATAGGAAGAATTATATTATAGTTGGATTCATATTTCTTATTCAAATATGAGTTACCTATATTGCATATATTAGAATTTGCCCTCTCCAAGTGGCTATGAGACTATTATCTCTCTATACAAAGAATTTATATTGATCTAAAATTTAGAATATGTTATATACATTATTTATTTTTCCTACATTGAATATAATTTATAGTTTTTAATGGATGTTTGCTTTTGTGCAACACTAAATTGTTATTACTATTATTATATATTTTCAATTTTTTTCAATGTGTGTGTGTATGTGTGTCTATCTATCTATCTATACATACATACATACATACATACATACATACATGCATACATATATATATATATATATATATATATATATATCGACAAATATTGCAACACAATGATCAAATTGAAAGTAAATAACATAGATGAACCAAATTTACAAGAAAAGTAAGCCTCCTTTGCATTAATAATGATGATATCCGATTACATTTATGTCCCTCTTAGGGATACCAAATGATACATTGTTTACAATGGTATGAAAGCCCCTAAACGGGGGTGATATACTCTAAGGAATCCTTATATCTCCACCAACTCTACTTGAGGGCTTACTAGGATGCCTCCTTCTCCATTGTTAAGAGGAATTTGATGTTGAGAATGCTTTGAAGCCTTGAAGGTCATGTCACATACGTACAATAAAACACATCAAATGCATATGAAGCTTCTCATGATGAGGATATTATTCAAGAAATGCAAGAAATGAAGCAAATACTTGAAAGAAACATAAATATATGCAAAGATACCTATGATATTATCAAATCAATACAAAGCATGCATTAAAATCCATAAATATAATTAATCTAGTATGTGATTTGAAGTATAAAGCATGAATAGAAGCTATTCTATGGAGATCTATGAAATCAATAAAATGTGACACAAATTAAGGCAAAACTACCTCCAATATTGTTAATTAACCATGGAAATGCATAAAATAAGATAAATATAAACTAGATTAGCCTAGTTGCATAATATAAAAATGAAATCTACGACTAAAATGGAGAAAAAATGGAATCAAACCCTAGCCACGGGTGGTCAGAGCAGTCAGCTCTATTAGCCACAGCTAAAAACCGTGGCTATGGGAAAACTTTTATTTCTCTTGAAACCAGGGCTAGAAACACTCAAATCCTCCAAGGAATTGATGATCAATGGTCACCCTCGTATCTAGACATATAGTGGTAGTTTAAATCATTGGGATTCATGTTGGATTAGTGTGGAATTGCGAGGTTTAATTCTCAAGCCTTTTGAAGCTCCATTGTTGCAAAGGTGGTTGTCAAACTAGATTTTGGTAGCTTATCCTTACTCTTCAATAGTTGTAATTGACTCTCCACTTTGGTAGGGCTTCGCTACAATGCAATCAAGATCTCATTGGCCTATTTAATGGATCTATAAATAGATTCCCCAATCCCAATATTAGATTCACAAGGAATCCAAGATCAAGAAATTCCAGGTTGGGGCAGTTGGATGGAATATTCTAGAGGATTCATAGTCCAAAATTGCCTGAATTGGTTGTAAATGTTGTTGTAACAAACAATTTGGCTCGACTTGGGAGGCTGAGACAGTTACAAGTCTAGCTATAGCTACTCAACATGACTAGGACCTTAGCCATTGTTGTCAACCATGGTTGAGATCTTAGTTGTGGGTGTCACCCACAACTAAGATTGAGTAGGCCTAGGATACCTAAAATAAGTGGTTAAAACCATTGCTTAACCTTGGAAGGGTCCAAGGTCATGCATATGGTCTGCAAAGATATCCATATGAGTAGTCTCCTAAACATGATGTGTTTTAGGTGTCTACAGATGTCCCTTTTGGGATGCATTGTGGGAAACATGATGCTAAGCAAAAATAAATCACCTAAAGCCATATTATAGGTTTAATGATGATAATTGATTAGATAAACATTAGATTCCCTAGTTCTATAAAGGATGCACATCCTAGAATAATTACTTCCAATAGGATGGAAGGCTTAATTTTGTAAAGCTTTTGTGTATCCAGCTATGATCAAGTAGCATTAGGGCTGCTACAATTGGTTCAATAGGTGGATCGCTAAAAGGCTTTAAACTAGAATATTTGATTTTTCCCCAACATAAGGGTAAGCTTGTGATAGTTATTGGCAATTATTTGTAATATGGATGCAATTTGATATGATCTAGTGATCCTTGATTGATTTTGATTATGAATTTGATATTATGACTACCCCCTCAGGACAATTAATTAGAGTAATGAGTCACTTGACCAAGATAAATAATTTGGACAATTCTAGAATTTTGCATGTTTTTATATGGTATGGCTTATTATAGCCATGATTTCAACCATTAATAGTAATTGTACATCTATATCCTGCAAAGCAGTCTGTACACAATGGCCTTATTATAGAATCAAGATGATAGCAATTCCATTTAAGCTTATGGTGAATCACTATGTTCGATGATCTGTTGAAAATGTCATAGAAGAAATGAAATGAATACCTCATTCCCATGGGGTAATCTGGCCACAATGGCCTTCTTCAGGATTGAAGTGAAGACATTTCAATTTAGCAATGACTAATTTACCCTAAATGACCTTATGGTAATTTACTTATATTTCCAAATTACATGGAGTGCAAGTCGCTACAACCACCAAGTGTATAGGGTAAATAACTAGATACAAGGTGCATTTGAATTTTGACTTATGTGATTTTTTTGTTATTTTTACAATTTTTGAGATTTTTGGACCAGTGAATATTTTTTATTATCCATTTTGAAGCTCCTCAAGGTGGGAATTTGGAGCATTTATTTTTGTCTTCTAGCCATGGTTGTTAGCCATAGTTAGTTTTAGAAATTTTGCTAGTTGTGTTTGATAATCATGATCTAGGTTACCCTAAATTATGCTTGCAGTTGACATTCATGATTGAGGGCCAAGTGCAAATAATAAAAGAAATTTTAGGGTTTTTATTATTCATTATTTTCTATTGACAACTCCTAACAGTGGGAGATTTGGGAGGTGAAAGAGAAATTTTGATATGGAACACTTGTAAAACCGGTATCTAATCTCATGGTAGACCAACCCGAGGCTTCCACTAGTGGTGGAGCTGATGCTTTGAAGGTAGCATCTCGATATCTCTCATTTGATTTGCACAATTTAAAAGGAACCTCACTAAGAAATGATATTAAATGACCCTAATTAAACTTGTTGGCAATTAACCTCACATTAGTTTAGGATTAGCTCTAGTCTAGCTTAGAAGGGTTGGGTTTTAATTTGGGTTTTGTTTGGGGTTGGGAATGACCATGAATGAGGTCTTTCCCATAGCCACATGTGGTAGTCGTGGCTCCCAATTTTCCAATTTGAGGCCATAGTTGTAGTTGTGGCTAGGTTCAAACACCAAAAGTTAAAAAATTAATTGTTGGCGCTAGCCGTGATTGACAACCATGGCTGCAACATCAGTTGTGGTTGTCAACAACGACTAAAGAACATTAGAAAAAATTATTGATTTTTTTTTGGTAAAATTTTTGAATATTTAATTTTTTTTTATATTTTTGCAATTGTGGAGCTGTGTTGTGAATGTTTTTGAGTTGTTCAAGCTTGATTTTTTATTTTTATTTGAATTTTGAAGTAATTTTTTTTAAATGTTTTGGATTTTGCTTGATTTCTTTATTTATTTTTGAAATTTTGATTGATTTTTCCTTGTGTTACCTTCCTTTCATACCCTAACTACATGGGTGTAGGATCTTGATTTTTTGTGTACACTACTACCCCAGTTGGAACAAGTATACCTAGACTAGTTCAATTTCATGGGCCTTGGCTATATCCTGATATTACCAACCATTAGGTTACACTTAGGGATGTGCACCATATATTTTATATTCTCATCGATGGATAGACCATCACTTCTCCATCTACCATAATTAAGAGCACCTTCTTCCAGATGGTTTTCAGCATGAGGATCCATGATGTGCTCATGGACATCGAGCATGGTGGGCTAGTAGTAGAGCACTGGTATAGGGTAGATGTTTTTTCATTATGCCAGGCCATTCTCATACACCTTATCTATAATATTTTTCTACCCAGCATATCTAGAGTGAGGTTCCCTTTGAATGTCTTGGCTATAGTACATGACTTACTCAGGAGCACGATGGCACAACCACTTATCCTATCATGGGAGACTACTCTCCTTGCCCAAATTTATGATGAGCTCTACCATGGTACACAATGGGGGTGAGTTGAAGTTAGATGTAGACTCCTACTATAGATATGGGTATGGGAGCATTTTTTGATAGACCGCCTAGGAAGAATGTCATTGTTGATTGCTACACTAGAACCCATTACTCAATGCTATGGAGCTTTCTAGCCTCGATATGTAGACTCATATAGGAGCAAGACTCATGCAGGAGATTTACAATACTATGCAGACTGACTAACAAGGCTACAAGCTAGTCAGATTGTATGGCACCCTTACCTAGAATACCTAGCATAGGAAGATGTATATGGCTACTTGCTGTGAGCTAGGCACAATTGTTGTATCATCAGGTGCAAGCATGGTATGTGGGAGTTTTTTCAATTCTCCTGAGTCACCATATAGTTTGGGATATAATAGCATATCCCAAAGGAGCTAGTCATCTACCACTACCTTAAGGTAGAGATACATCTAGCCTAGCCTTAGGTGATAGCTTTGGTATATGAGGATGATCCCTTAGAGGATATAGGATTAGAATATTTTGGGATGACTCTCGACTATGATGATTGGTGGACCACTAGTCTATGGAAGGGTGGTTGTCCCCTAGGTAGATCCAGGTATGATGAGAATATAGAGGCATCGACAAAGGATCCATATGGATTATGAGTTTGCCAAAGGACTAAGGGGGAGTGGGGATAGGTAGTTGCTCCAAAGGAGGAGTTGTGATATGATTCAAAGGTCAAGGAGGAGCCTTATGATGAGGTATCTCAACTCCAAGCCCATATACATGGATTAAAGCCATAATTGTAGACCACTCAAAGGTAAATTTTTGATAGGGTTACCTCTATTGCTACCTTGCAAGCTTAGATGACTGCATTATAGGGATAGCTTACAGTAGGATAGACTCAGTGGTGGGGGTACAAGGAGGAGAGGACCATCCTCTGGGCATAGGTTGACTCAGCCACTATATAGATAGAGAAGATCATCGTACAATAGGATCTTGTACAGACACACCTAGATATCTAAAATATAAAGTGAGACATCCTCAGGGTGATGGTGGGTGCTACTACTACTTCATAGGCTACACCACCTATGTCACCCTCTCAGGGAACAGTAGGGTTAAGATGTATATGCAAATATTATGCATCTATAGAGACTATTAGAGGATGCTATGACTCATATGGTCACATATGATGGATACATTGTATCCTTATAGGGTTAGATTAGGATATTGGGTGGAACTCCTAGAGAGTGATCTACATTACGGGGCTTCCACCGGAGTAGGTGAAGCAAGTCATGGTAGTCCTCAATATGGCCCATCTATAGGACAAGTGCTCAATCAGAGAGGATAGTTGGCACTAGCTCTAGGAAGCCTCATAGAGAGGGTAGAGAGGGTAGAGGTGACTCAGGTGGTGCAGGCCACTCATGATTATATCTTGATGACACTATCTTATTTTCTTGAGTGTAAGGTTAAAGGTACACTATTGTATCCTGTGAGTATTTTGTACCTCTATGTATACATTTGACACACACACACACACACACACACACACATATATATATATATATATATATATGATATTCCATTTGATTATGGCTCATTATATGTGTTAATTTATTGTTTTATGTTTATATGATGCACATGGATGTAATGCTTATATGATATGTTGATTGATTCTATGTGGATTCAATGTATTGATGATATGCACTAGCTAGATGATATATGTATGGTTAGATGCTAGGATCTATATTCATGGATGCATTATGATGATGGGTACATATATGGATGCACTGCTTATTATTAAATGCATGTTTAATTTATTTTCAATTGTTTATGCACTTAATTTATGTGGTATGATATGATACATGATATGTAATGTAATGCATTAATTATATGATTATGAACAAATAAAATGAACCTGTATGCTTTAATCACTTAAAACATAAGGAATGAATGTAATATGTGTTTATAAACTAATGGAAGATGCCATAGAATGTATAAAATCATGAATAAAAATGTTCAATATTATCATAATAAGTAATCATTTAAACACCCATATGTGAGATGTGATGATGTGAAATGCATGTATTTTATTTATGATATTTTATAATTTAAAATATATACACAAAAAAGCGAGTGGTCATCTAAATAAAAATTGTTTATATTTATCAAGTATCTATCCTATTTTATGAATATCCTTAATAGACAAGACCTCCTAAGGAAACATTGTGATTGATTGATGAGATGGTTTGTTGCTATAAGGGATTTTTGAGGTTTTTCGTGAGACTCGAACACCCTAGTTGATTAATCAAAAGTTGTATAATAACTATACAAGACTCCTGAAATATTAATTTTTTTGCTATGAAGACCAAGATATTCATTATCCCTATGTGTGCAAATGAATATATTAGATAAGACATGAGACTACCTCAATTTCATGCAGGATTTATTCACCACATTTTTGTAATGAGTATCACCAAATGTTCACCATGATCCTAAGTTTAGATGCGATTGGACTAGACTACTAGGTAATATAAGCCACCTAAATCTAGCTCATTTATAAATTGCTTAGAACTACCCCAATGCCAGGAGGGATTCATTCAACCCATTATTGTATTGAGGATCACTCAATGGCTTTAAGTAGTGAATATTCCATGGATTTAAGCTCTTCACCCCCTTATTTTATTCACATTTATTGGGATACTTGCTCATGCATAGTGATGAGAATCACTATTTATTTTACATTTTTTTAGCAAGGAATTTTGCTTTGATTGTGGGATTTTTCTTATTTTATATGAAAGTAAGGGTTTTATTTGGGTAGTTGGGAGCTTGTCCTTTTTTCAATGACCAACACTATAGACCATGTGCATCACAAGATGAGAAAGTAAAAATATTTCACTTAAGGTAAACAGGACAACTTTGTAGTGTTCATCCTTACTTGTCCAAACTAGGATTGTTAATGTTTAATTAGTGATGGGATTTTGACAAATGCTAGGTGCTATCAAAACTATACCTCATCTCCAAAAGTAAAGATCTGAGAAGATCACTAGGTATGGTTGAATGAATGGAAAAACCTAGTATATTCCTTATAGCTATAGAAGGGATCGTGTTGAAAAACACAATTACTCACAAGGGTGATAGATGATGATGAATAGATGCATGATTAAGATACAAACGTGGTGTCATTTGTATGCTTATAAACACACTCTATCCTAATGCAAGAGCAATGGATGAACATACCTAATGCAATGTAATTATATGAATGCATATGCAAAATAAAATGTTTGATGTATATGTTTTTGATGTTTTGCAATATTTTTTGGATTTTATTGCTTTTTGATTTGTTTGGATTTTGATATTTTCAATTGTTTTTGAATTTTTAATTGTTTTGAATGTTTTTAGGATTTTTATTTTTATGTGTAAAATTACTTAATATGAAGAATTTTGAGAGGTTCAAGCTATTCAACACCTTCAACCAATGTTAGATGATATGTTCCAAGTCCTATTTTCTCTGAGATGATAAATCAACCTAACCATTTGGCTGCATTTGAGTTATGTTGGTTTTATTTTAGCACAAGATCTCCAACTTTAAAGTATCTCAAATGGACTATATTGTTGTAACCTTATTTTAGGCATTCCTGATAAACTCAGAGATGATCAAGGGCATTCATGCGATGTTCATCAAGAAGCGTCAATTGGTCAAGGTAATATTGCCACATAGTGTCATCATTGTTGAAATATTTCAATGCGATGCACAAGGTTGGAATTTCTAATTCTAAGGGCATAATGGCCTTAGTGCCATATAATAGTAAAAATGGGGTTACCCCAGTGGGCATCCGTATACTAGTTCTGTAAGCCCATAGTGAAAGGGGTAGTTGGATATACCAATCTTTGTGGTTTTCTTGAACAATATTCTTTAAGATTGCTACCATTATCTTGTTAGAAGCTTCTTCTTGCTCGTTTGCTTATGGATAGTATGGAGTCACAAAACTATGTTGGATATTATATTTGGATGTTAAAGCCCTTACAATTTTTTTTTGAATGAAATTCCATTATCCAATATGATCTTGGATGGTATCTCAAAATAATATATGATATTAAGGAGTATGAACTCCACAATACGTACTCCTGTCATTGTTGTCAAGGGGATTGCTTCCACCCATTTAGTAAAATACTCAGTGGTCATTATAATAAATGTATGTCAATTTGAATATGGGGAGAGATCTTACCAATTAGATCTAAATCCCATTGATAAAATGTCCAAGCCTCTTGGATGGGCTATAAGGCCTGCAATGGCAAGTGCGTAAGATTAGCATGATGCTGACATTTGATGGATTTCTTGACATACACGATGCAATCCTTCTCCATAGTGGGCCAATAGTATCCCATTCAAAGGATGCACTTAACGATGGCCATGCCACTAAAATGGACACCGTATGTATAATCATGATATTGTGAGATTTCCCAAGTTGATTCTTGGGGCTCAAGGCAACGAAGGAGAATTCCATCATAGCTTCTATAATACAGGATGTCTCCTAGAAAGACATACTTTATCACTTTTTGCTTAAATTCTCATTTTGTACCATGCAACAATCTCTATGGGATTATACCAATCTTAAGGAAATAGTATAATTGTGGCATCCAATATTGATAGGAAACAACTTGAATTGATGTAATGACATGTTCTTGCTATAGTTCGACTTGTACAAAATTTTATTGGAAAAAAACCTTATGGATAATGGTAGTACCATTCTATGCAAGACCCTATGAAAGCAATGATCCCCAAGGTGCCTTTTTTAGAAAGTCTCTAGCTTTGTAGAACCATTCATGGGTTGGTTCTATTTGAATCATGTGGACTGATTCTTGATCATTGTACAACTCAAATTGTATCATAGATTGTGATAGTATTTTCACTTGAATGGTAGTGAAGTCAGCAAATGTATTATAAGGTATTAAGGATCCAAAATATGCCATGGTGTCTACAAATTTGTTGTACATTCGAGGTATTGGATTGATGTCATACCATTCCATTTGGGCTAGATATGTGTCCACAAGCTCTTTATATGCATTCAAAATGGGACATCTACACTGATAGATCCCCTTAACTTGATTAACAATGAGCAAGGAATCACCAAAGATATTTAGCTTTTTTATCTTCATGTTGATCATTATTTGGAGACCTAAGATTAAGGCCTTGTATTCAACATTATTATTTGTGCAAGGGGAATTGAGTTTAAATGACAAGAGCATTGGAGAAAATTGTAGCATAAAAAACATAATTCATGCACCACCCCCTTGCTCGCATTTAGAACCATCAAAGAAAAATGACATATCTACCTGATTATCAAGTTCTTTAGGTTTTGGTGACTCTATAATGCAAATACTGCATCATAGGTAAGCTCTATGACAAGAGGCCTATGATCCTGAATAGGAGCCTTTATTAGTTGATCTGCTATGAGTTATCCCTTGATAGAATTTTGACTTATAAATTCTAGATTAAATTCCATCAATAGCATGATCCACTCTGCAGTATGTGTATTATTATATGTCTTGCTCATCATTTACTGCAAATTATTTTGTTTTGATACTACATATTTTGTATAGCTCAACATGTAGTGGTGCAACTTCTTTGTTGCAAAGACTACTGCTAAGCATAGTTTTTCCACATATATGTATCATAGCTCATAGTTGAACAAAGTTCAACTGATGTAATATATTGCTTGTTCTTTTCCTTGCATGTTATTTTGGGCTAACATGGTTCCTAGTGCAAAGTTAGTGGCAAATATATATAACAAGAATGACACATCTAGTCTGGAAGGAGCTATAACTAGTGGTATTGCTAGAAATTGCTTGATATCAATGAAGGTATTTTGATAGTTCTCATCCCAGTTAAATGGGACCCCCTTGTGTAGCAGTCGATTCATGGGTCAATATTTGTCCAATAATTATGCAATGAATCATTTTATGGATGCTACTTTTCCCTATAGGCTTCTCATTTCCTTGATATTTTTGGGGGGAGACATTTCTATAATAGCTTTGATCTTCATTGGGTTAACTTTGATCCCTCATTTAGAAATGATGAATCCCAAGAGTTTACCTGAGGTTACACCAAAGACACATTTCTTGGGGTTCAACCTGACATTGTGCTCTATCGGGAAATTGAAGAATTTTCTAAGAACCTCAGCGTGCTCTAAATGTAACAATGACTTGGCCAACAATATTTCTACTCCTTTGAAATAAATTCTCAAACCAATCATGCAATACCTTACTACTAATAATCCTGATTCCTAGCTCTTTTGCTTTCATTTAGCTTACGTAAATTATTTCCATGAAGCCAAAATTATGAACATTCTCATTGCCCTCTATTGGTCCATAGATTACACCATAACTTCCACTCAGTCAAAAAAGGAAGAGAGATTGCCATGTCATCAAGGTCTTTTTAAAGTCCTATATAGGTTTCTCCTCTTGAAGTTCCTCAAAGGAAACATCCCCACCCTGGAGTCTGATGAAGAAAATTCCTCCTAAAACTCTAGATCTAAAACTTCTATACCTAAGAGGAAGGTTAAGAATGACAAACCTCATTCTGATTTCAACATAAAAAAAATGTCATGGTTAAAAATATGCCTGTTCGATGTTCCTAGAGACTAAAGCTAAAATAAAATCCTGAAACCCATCCTTCCACCTCTATAAAACCTTTAAAGGATCATTTCAATTCATATAATTTGGTTGAAAAGTACCTCCATAAACTTGTTGTCCATGCAACTTCTGCTACTATTGATCATCTGGAAACAACTCACATGGCTATTGGAAAAGCAATTTTGAAACTTAAGGAACAATGCAAAGCTCTCAGTCTCCTGTTATTTTGTGATACGTTTGAGGATGTTCTTGCTTTTTCTATTTTTTAGGTACCATATGATGCCAAGGGTGATGCTAAATATGAGGATGTGGTTGAGATTGCAAAGGAATCCTGCATTGATGTTTTGAAAGATACCCCAAAGGAAACTCCGAAGGATGAATTGAAGGATACCATGCTAGAGGTTGCTAGCGCATCACCTATGCAAAATGATTCTCCCCTCTAAGAGTGGAGTTTGACCCACCTGCTACTGTCTCTTTATTTATTTTCTCTTGTTCCTTCGACATGGAGGTTTTTTTCTGGTTTGGTTTAGCTAGTTGTAGGCCTATTTATTTTTGTTCCTTTTGTCAGAGGATGTATTCCTTTTTGTTGTTTCAGGCTGTTTGACTCTTTATTATATTTCTTTATGGGTTCCTCTAGTGTTTCTCATTCTGATCCATTGTTGTACAAGGCATTGGGAAACCTTTCAAATGCCCCCTTTTTTTTATCAATAAAATTATTAACTTACCAAAAAAAAGTCATAAATATAATCTTCTAAGATATTATGCATGTAGTCATGAAAGATATATGTCATAGCATTTTGATATGTGGCACAAACATTTTTAAGACCGAATGGCATAAATTTGTAGTAGAATTTTCCAATGGCATGGTGGAAGCGGTGTTATGCTGGTCTTTGAGTTTAATTCAAATTTGATTGTAATTAGAAAAATTATCCATGAGGGAAAGCCTTTCGTGACCTATATTTGCATCGACCAGAGCATAAATATTAGGCAATGGAAATGAATCCTTAGGTTTTGCCTTATTAAGGTCTATAAAATATGTGCAAATAGATATTCTTCCATCAGGTTTTCCTACTAGTACTATTTTTTATACCCATTCTAGATAGTCAATGGAAATGATGAATTCTACATCCAACAATTTTTGTAATTCGTATATTACCATAAAAGTGATGGTTGGATGCATCTTCCTAAGTTTTTTCTTTACTATTTTCTTGGTGATATCCAAATAAAGGTTGTGAATAACCAATTTTGGATCCATACCCAACATGTCCTTGTATGTCCAAGCAAAGAGATCAGGTCTCTCTTTCAATAGAGGAATAATGTTGGCATATTTCTCAGGAGATAAGATTTCTCTAAATTTAACCTTCCTCAAATTGGTAGGATCTTCATTGATATCCACTTTGAAGGTATCCTCTATTTACATGTGTAACCCCTCCTCAAGTTGATGAGGCCTAGGGATAAAATGGATGTCATCTATTGGGTTTAAAAGTTCCACTGAATCAGAATTTTCCTCATAATGATAAAAATCATATGCACAACCTAGCATAAAATGAAACGGTTGTAGCATTTCTTCATTAGGAAATAAATATTCAATATCTAAATGTGAATTGGTATGATCAAAATCAATGGCCTCAATATTGAGGTACAAAGGTTTTGAAGGGTCATATGGATTATGGAGTGGAGTGGTCAAATCAATGGAAACCATGTTGATGGAATGGAAAAGATATCTAGGAAAAAGTGGATGCAACTCACTACCTTCAGATTTCTCCTCCTACTCTAGATGTGGCTCGGGTGGAATGGGGATTATCAAGTCTGTTCTAGGAACAAATATACCAATTGGATCCTCAATAGGAAGCAACTACCTTAAATTTGAAGGACCAGGAAAAACCATATGGTATATTTCTTCTAATTTTATTGGACTTATTTGAATGTGAGGACTTGGGAACACCTCACGATAAATGGGTTCCATATCGATAGGTTCCCTAAGATGATGTAAATTGTGAGGCCCAAGATAGGCCATATCTATCTCTTCCTCATATTCCTCATCATTGAAGAAATATTCGCCATCATATTTATCATATTTTTTTTTTGTCCACCTCTTTTTGAGATGGATTTTGATTCACCCTCCTCAAAAATTGCTTTTGATTCAACTTCTATTATTGTACTAGAATTCTAGGGTTCAATGCTAGTTTTGTCAGCATATATGGTTTCTAGCAAGCCAATCAATTTTTGGAATATCATCTAAATTAGACTCTAGTGAAATGTTATCATGATAGACCAAGGATGGTTCTATTGTGACCATGGTTACCAACTAGTTACCCCTTTGAGGATATGAAGGGTTAGGGTGGTAGGGATTCCAATCAACATCTACCCTCATGATTAGGTTTAGGTGATCTATATATATATAGCTATAAGCTCATCCTAATATCTTATGTCATAATCCAATCCAAACCCATAATTCAATAACTAATAGCATAGTTCATATGGAGTTTGTCACCCTTGTTCAAATAGACCCAGAATGTAACCATGCCAATGGTAATGCTTAAAATAACAAAGGGAAAATTTTGGGTTAGATAGATAATGAATTTTTATTGCAAATGGTTCATCATCATCTTATTCTATGGGTGAATGATCTACAAGTTGTTCTAAACCTCCATAGATGGATTTAGTCTAATTGGGTGGCACCCCTAGTTGTACCACCATCCCTACAGGAAAGCGATGGGCTTGAGGCCTACCCATATCCTATGTAGATTCTATGATTGGCATGAAAGTCACATTCTACACTAGATATTCTTCTAACCTGAGATTAACTAAAATAATTATCACCTGCAATGTAGATGACCCAATTGAAGACACATGTGAGGCAGGCTGAGGTACCTCCTCGACTTCATTTTGTGAGTTTCCCTCCTCCATGGGATTTGGGACCTCGATAGTTGCTACATTGGGGATTTATTTAGCCTCTTTTTCACCCAATACTACCTTTAGCTTCTTATCATTCCTAAGCATTTTTTATGCCATAGGATTTGTAGAAGAAATTTTTATATGTGAAGTTAACCATGGTGTCGACGTTGAAGGGTTGACACACACTTCCTTAAATTTATCTAATGGATGCTCGATAGACAATGTAGGTCTAGTATCTAGATGTGTAGATGGGAGGATGAAATATCCTAACAAATCCACTTTATTTACATACTTAAAGGGTTCCTCATATGAAGGAACCACATGCACTTATCCCTCGTGCATGTATTTGATACATTGATGCAAATATCAAAGGAATGCATTGCATTTCTCTGATCCACAACTTGCCTAGGAGAATATTGTATTGCATGGAAACATAGAGCATATGATACATCATAGGTATGGTATTAAATCCAACCTAAATAGGAAGGATTATAGTACCTGCTATCAAGCATAATGCATTGTTAAATGCTCGCAGTGTGAAAGTTGAGGGTACGATATGAGATTTATGTAATTTTAAATGTCCCAAGGCCTTTGTTGTAATTATGTTAATCGATTATCCAATATAAATAAACACCTTCTTGAAGGGTGTTTTGTTTACACAAATGATAATATTAAATGGTGGGTTTTTTATAATAGTAGAGACTATCTTGATTTCATAGTCATATAATTGGATCATAGACTTTTGGAACTGCTACACATGTCCCAAAAAATTGGTGAAAGTTTCTAGATCTTGGTATTGTACTTCTATGGGCCTTAAGATAGCCATTAGCATATCCCTATGCCTAGGATACTGATGTATTATCTCATAAATCAAAAAATTTGTCGAGGCCATTTGTAGAATCTAAATGAGCCTATTCCTTATTGTCACCACCGATATAATTGGTGGGCCTAGAAAGGGATTTTGAATTGGCCTTTGTATGGGTGCAACTTGAATTCAAATTGGTGTAGGAGGAATATTTGGTTGATTGTACCTCCTATTTTTGGTGACCACATTCACCATTATGAAAAATTCTTGTGTGGGCGGTTCAATCCACACTTGATTTATTTGTCTAACATTATTCCTTAGTGACTAATGATTTGATAAGGGTTTTTTAAATATTCCTATATTATAGTTATATGAAGCCATAGTATTATCGATGATCAACTTGTTCCTATCAATCATATTCTATAATAGATGCTTGAAACTATGGCATCCTTCGATATCATACCCCTTTTTATATGGTATGGGTAATATTGATCTTCCCTAAATCCTTTCAATTTAGGGTGATTAGGATTGAGTAATTTAACTTTGGGCAATGTTATGGCCTTAGCCTTGCACAATTGATTAAATATCAATGCCATAGTCTCAAACAATGGCATAAATTGGTGATGTAGGTGTTGTTCTTTGTCCTTGCCTTGATTTTATTTGTTGTGTTGATTATATTGCATAGGGGGAGGTTGAGCTTGATAGTTTTACGATTTTTAGCCCTTATCCCCTTTTTGAATATTTAACACAACCTAATTCACATGCATAGGCTTGTCCTAGTGATTTTGGTTCTTTGTGTTCTTGTTATTCCACTCCTTTTTCATCCAGAGTTTCAAGTCACCTTCTTGTAACTTGGTATCCTCTATGACCTTGTCTTGCGCCAAATCCTCCTTGAATGTTTAGTATTGTTAAAGTTGTAATAACAATGAGATGTGCTTTGCATAAATATTGGTAAAAATTTACATCTATTCAGTAGTGGGGATGAAGAATGGTAGCTTAGCCATTATCTTCCTCCATATATTACCAAATTCCATGATTGGATCATCATCATATTGCTTTAAAGCAGCCAAGTTGAACAAATTGGTTTTCTTCTTGATACCAAAAGAAAAGCATTGAAGAAATATATTTTCTAGCTATTCAAATTTGGTAATGTTGTGCCTTTTAAATTGATTAAACCATTCCAATACTGGGCCCTAAATGGTCATTATGAAATTTCTTAGTAACAAGACATCGTTGCTTTGGATCTAGAAGCACATGTTCATGAAGCTCGTCACATGCTTTTATGCATCTTCATCACCCTGGAACTTGTCCACCTTGGGCATATTGAAATTATTAGGATATGCTAGGCTAGGAACTAAAGGACATAGAGGATCATTGTGAATTTTGTTCATGGTAGGTATTTGATAATTCATCCCTTGTTTTGCAATAGTTCTTACCTTTTCATCCAAGGCTTTGTATGCTTGTGAGGATAAAATTTCCTCTTCCCTAAGGGGTATCTGTGGAGCTATTGAAGGTAGATTATTTTTAGGTTGAGGTGGAGGATTAGGCTCATCATCCACATCTACTAAGGATATCTCAGAATACTACTGATCTTAATCACTTCCTTCTTATTCTTCATATTGGGTATGCCCATGTTGTTCTAGCACTTGGAACTATTGCATGTTCTAGGTCATACAATGAGTACAATTTTCAACTTGTTTAGGATGTAATTATGGCTGCAATGCAACACATATTTGATTGTGTTCCTTATACTAAATTTGGGGAGGTATATTAGCTTGATCTAGTCTATTCTCCCTATCTTCATTCTCCATTTGATCAAGGATGCATTGTTCTCTCATGCGCTACTCGTATAAACATTGCCTAAGAAAAATTTGACATTGAGAATCCTCATGCTCGAGGTGTTCATGCTATGCACACACATCTTCCAATTGATCTTAGAATATGCATTATCTCTGCTCTGAAGCCAACCTACATGAATGATCCAGTAGATCAACTGTGTGAGGCCTCTAACTTTGGAGCTTTGTACAAGGGGAATTATTAGTATGAGCCCCAATAGACTTGTTTGCTATACTTTTACCTTTATCTATGTATATGACATTTGTGTTGTATTGCAGTTAATTATTTATGCTCACATGTGTATATGGTGCATGTGTGCTATGGGAATGCTTTGAGCATTATCTTGGCTCATGTGTGTGTCTCTATATGTCCTTACTACATGATCTCTCTAAGTAAGAGTGTGCAGAAGAGGTCCTATACCCTAGTCTACCTAGAACTTGGTCTAGTCCATTTAGCTAATTGGTTTCCTAGGCTTCATTAGGAGGCATGTCATTGACTCCAATTATGGTAAGATCTATTATGAACATTCCATGTTCATTAGGGTTTAGAGTCCTTACGGGTCTACATTATGATGCAACACTATCTTATTACCCCTCATTGGGTGGATCTTCTCTATGTCTACCATGTGAGGATGGGGGTCTTGAGCCACCCATAGCTCTGTCATGCAAGGAGTGTGCATTGTTTCCTCTAACTGGGGTATTCTAGTGAGAACTCCCATGTGTCGAGTTATCACCTCTGATACTAGCTGAACATTGTTTGAAAATATTTTTTGTGGGAGGTTCCAACTCATGGTTTTTTGTGGGATTTGGAGGTTTGGTATACACTTGAATTATGTTTTTAGGATTTCTTCATAATGTGTTAACCATGATGTGAGCTTATCTCGTATGTAAATTTAAAAAAATACAAAGTATACAAGGATTTTTATCTCTTTTAAATATTTTTTGTGAGTCCTAAAATTGATTAGTGTGTTTTGGTTCATTGAGTACATAAGCTAAATCTTATCGTGTTTGCAATTTTTTAAATGATAAACTTACACAATTTAAGGGTTTTCACCTGTATACTCACAACTCAACAATCGACAATGACAGTCTAATCACGTAAACCCACCAAATTATGGATATGAATCCCATACCCTATTAGGGAGTATAGGTACTACCAATTCTCACCTAGGACACCATACATAGTGATACACCCCTAAAAAGAGGAGTGTATGCTATTTTTCATAGATAGGATAGTTATTGAATCAACCTTGGCCATGGTCAGATCCTGATAGTACAATTTCAAATGAGCCAACCAAGTGGTAATGACATCCATTTTTGGTCTCAATAAATATTTTGGATGTGAGATCTCAACGTCATTGATGTTTAAGTGAAATGCAATGTGTGGTGGTTCTTTTTAATTGCACATAAAATAAACATGCATCACAAAGCACTCATGATTGTTTCATACATGCCTAGGAAATTAATGTTTTATTTTCAAAAGGATGCAATGCAAAATTGAATGATAAATGATCTTTGGATAGGCCCCAAGCATGCAAAACCCTAATACATAGTTTAAATGCTAGCTATTGTTTTGTACAATAGGCAATAGACTTGGCGGCTGGATATAAATGCATCTTAAATATTATCCGCGGTTGACAATCGTAGCTAATAGAGCTAGCCACTATTGTCAATCGTGGCTAGTAGTAGATAAGAAAAAATTCATGTGTTCCCTTTAAATTTTTGCGAGGTGATCTAATTAGAGCCTAATAGATAGGAAAATATATAAAACAATAAAGCACAGAAGAAGAATACTTACTTGAAAAACCTCATCCGATGAAGAGACAGGCTACTTACTATCTTTCCTCTGTTTATTGCTAGCTATAGTTGTCAACCATGGCTAAAATTCTAGTTGTTGTTGTTAACCATGGCTGAGATTATGCACCACAACGAAGGGCACTACGAATTCTTGGTGATGCCATTTGGCCTAACCAATGCTCCTTCTACCTTTCAAATTCTAATGAATAAGGTATTTCACCCTTTTCTTCATAAATTTATATTAGTTTTCTTTGATGACATTTTGATTTATAGTAAAACATGGGAAGAACATTTGGACCATGTTAGACAAGCATTCCAAATCTTGGAGGAAAATCAAATTTATGCAAAAATATCAAAGTGTTCCTTTGGAAAACAAGAAATTGAATACTTAGGGCATATTGTCTCAAAGGAAGGAGTTATGGTAGATCCTTCAAAAATCGAGGAGGTGAAAAATTGGCCTATTCCAAAAACCTTAAAATTTCTACATGGGTTTCTTGGACTAACTGGATATTATAGAAAATTTGTCCAAAATTATAGTAAAATCGCTGCTCCTCTAACAACATTACTTAATAAAAATGCTTTCAAATGGTCGTCTAAAGTGGATGAGGCCTTTATCACCTTGAAAACTGTAATGTGTACCACCCCTGTTCTAGCCATGCCCAACTTTTATAAACTGTTCGTCATTGAAAGTGACACTTCAGGAATAGGAATGGGAGCCATACTCATGCAGGATGAAAGGCCTCTAGATTTTATAAGCAAATAATTTTCTCCTAAGAATTCAACTCGCTCTACATATGAAAAAGAGATGTTGGCAATTGTCCATGCTATTCAACATTGGAGGCCTTACCTTATTGGCCAATTTTTTATTATACACACTGACCATCATAGCTTGAAGTATTTTTTGGAACAAAGGACTAATACCCTAAAACAACAAAAATGGGTTACTAAACTTCTTGGCTATGATTATGAAATTACATATAAAAAGGGAAAGGACAACATGGCAGCCGATGCACTTTCTAGAAAATTTGAAGATATGCCTCAAGTCCATGCTCTTTCCTCCCTTATTACTAAATGGGTAGATGATGTGCATGAAAAATGGATAAATGATCCTACTATCCATGCCTTAATTCAAAAACTTCAATATAATCCTAGTAGCAAACCTCCATACACTTGGAAGGACAATATATTAAGATACAAAGGGAGGATGGTCCTCACCCCCAATTCAACTTATCATGAAAAACTTTTTCATGAGTTACATACCTCACCCACTGCAGGCCACTCAGGGTTCTTAAAAACCTATAAAAGAGCCACTACCTCCTTCTATTGGGTAGGAATGAAAAATTACATCAAAAACTTTGTAAAAGAATGTGAAGTTTGCCAAAGAAAAAAGGGGGAGACCCTCGCTATTCCAGGATTACTTCAACCTCTTCCTATACCCACCAAAACATGGGTAGATATTTCTATGGACTTTATTGAAGGATTACCAAAATTAGGAGGAAAAACAACCATTTTTGTAGTTGTTGATCATTTATCTAAATATGCCCATTTTTGTTTCGTGGCTCATCCTTATACCGCTAGCACTATAGCCCACCTATTCCTAGATAACATCTTTAAATTACATGGTATGCCCTCCACAATTGTTAGTGACCATGACCCAACTTTCACTAGCACCTTTTGGAAGGAATTGTTCAAATTACAAGGTACTCAACTTCGTATGAACTCCGCTTACCATCCTCAAACCGATGGCCAAATAGAAGTTGTAAATAAATGCTTGGAAATATACCTTCGATGTTTTGTTTCTACTCAACCACTCCATTGGGTAAAGTGGCTTTCAGTAGTGGAATGGTGGTATAACACTTCATACCATTTGTCCATCAAAATGACTCCTTATGAAGCACTATATGGTCAAACACCACCATCCCTCACTTCTTATATTCCAGGGACTACAAAAGTCCATGCAGTGGAAATAGAACTTGCTAATAGAGATGACATACTACGGATCCTAAAAGAGAACCTACACACCGCCCAACATTGCATGAAGCAACAATCCGATCAAAATAGAAGTGAACATAGTTTCCATGAGGGTGATATGGTTTTCTTACATCTCCAACCTTACCATAAATCCTCTCTTAAAAAAAAGGGTTCTCATAAGTTAGCACCCAAATTTTATGGGTCGTATAAAGTTCTCCAATGTATTGGGATCGTTGCTTATAAAATAGAGCTTCCTCCCTATTCCAGACTTCACCTCATATTTCATGTATCTTGCCTTAAGCTCACATTTGGAGCCCATATCACAACACAAACCACTCTCCCTAAATTCTTCGATGACAGAGTACTTCTAGTTGAGCCAGAAGCTATATTGGATCGCTGCTCTCATCACTTTTGTACTCGTGATATCACAGAAGTTTTAATCCATTGGAAAGGTCTACCTTTATAAGACACAATGTGGGAAAATTTTCAAGATATCCAGCAGCAATTTCCAAATTTCCAGCTTTGAGGACAAAGCTCCTTTAAGGGGGGTGGCATGTTAGGACCCTCCTAACATGTCCTAATACTTATATTATTTATTAATTATATTCTAGGGTCACAACCCTTCAATCTTACAACTATTAGACTAGGTATTTAAATGCAATCCAAATATGATAATAAGGCATCATCGAACAAATATATAAATTAAGTCTATTGTGGGTTTTCTACCTTACAATAAAAAAGCGATTCAATATAAAAATGATCCTGCTTCCCGCACCATTTAGTTTCATACTAGTTCTATACAGTAGGCAATAGACTTGGCAGCTGGATATAAATGCATATTAAATCTTATCCACGGTTGACAATCATAGCTAATAGAGCTAGCCACTATTGTCAGTCATGGCTAGTAGTAGATAAGAAAAATTTCATGTGTTCCCTTTAAATTTTGGCTAGGTGATCTAATTAGAGCCTAATAGATAGGAAAATATAGAAAACAATAAAGCACAGAAGAAGAATACTTACTTGAAAACCCTCATCCGATGAAGAGACAGGATACTTACTATCTTTCCTCTATTTATTGCTAGCTATAGTTGTCAACCGTGGCTAAAATTCTAGTTGTTGTTGTTAACCATGGCTGAGATTGTGCACCACAACTGTCAAACATGGCCAGGACTTGCACATGTAAAATAGAGAAAAATTAGCAAATAACAATGAAATTTGCAAGGTTTCCATCGTGATCACCACTGTAGAATGGTCTAAAGAGCATATATCAACAAATATTGCAACACAATGATAAAATTGAAAGTAAAGAACATAGATGAACCAATTTCACAATAAACGTAAGCCTTATTTGTATTAATAATGATGATATTCAGTTACATTTACGTCCCTCTTAGGGATACCAAATGATACATTATTTACAATGGTATGAAAGCCCCTAAATGGGGTGATATACTCTAATGGATCCTTATATCTCCACAAACCTTGCTTGAGGGCTTACTAGGATGCCTCCTCCATTGTTAAAAGGAATTTGATGTTGAGAATGCTTTGAAGCCTTGAAAGTTTTGTCACCTATGTAAAATAAACAAAAAAACATGTCAAATGCTTATGAAGCCTCTCCTTTTGAGGCTATTATTGAAGAAATCCAAGAAATGAAGCAAATACTTCAAATAAATATAAATATCTACAAATATGCCTATGATATTATCAAAGAAATACAAAGCATGCCATAAAATGCATAAAGATAATTAATCTAGCATGTGATTTGAAGTATAAAGTATGAATATAAGCTATTCTATGGAGATTTATGAAATCAAATAAATTTGACACAAATTAAGGTAAATATATCTACAATATTTCTAATTAACAATGGAAATGCATAAAATAAGACTAATCTAAACTAGATTAACCTAGTTGCATAATCTAAAAATGAAATATATGGCTAAAATGGAGGAAAAAGGGAATCAAACCCTAGTCATGGGTGCTAAGAGCAGTTGGTTCTATTAGCCAAGGCTGACATCTATGGCTATGAGAAAACTCTTCTTTCTTTTGAAACCAGGATTGGAAACACTCAAATCCTCCAAGGAATTGATGATCAAGTGTCACCCTCATGTATAGATAAATATTGGTAGTTGAAATTGCTTTGATTCACATTGTATTGGTGTGGAATTGTAAGGTTTGCTTCTCAAGCCTTTGGAAGATCCATTATTGCAAAGGTGGTTTTCAAACTAGATTTTGGTAGCATCTCCTTACTCTTCATAAATTTCAATTGACTCTCTATTTTGGCAGGGCTTCGCTACAATGTAATCGGGATCTCATTGGCCTATTTTATGGGTCTATAAATAGACTCCCTAATCCCAATATTGTCTTCCCAAGGAAGCCAAGATAAATAAATTCTAGGATGGGGCAGTTGCATGGAATCTTTTGGAGGATTCACAGTCCAAAATTGCCTGAATTGGTTGCAAATGTTGTTGTAACAACCAATTTGGACCAAATTTAGAGGCCGAGATAGTTATGGGATTAGCCATGGTTGATCAACATGTCTAGGACCTTAGCCATGGTTTTCAATCATAGCTAATATCTTAGCTATAAGTGTCACCCATGGCTAAGGTTGAATAGGCCTAGGATGCCTAAAACGAGTGGTTAAAACCATTGCTTAGCCTTGGAATGGTCCAAGGTCATTTATATGGTTTGCAAATATGCCCATATGAGTAGTCTCCTAAACATGATATGTTTTATGTATCTACAATATATATATATAGAGAGATGTATGTATGCATATAATTACTATGCATGTTGTTTAGTTATTTATGCATTTACTAGTAAGCATAAAAGACATTTATCACATCCAAAATATACATGAATATCTCTCTCTCTCTCACACACACATACACAAATATCACGAAATAATACAATAAAAACTATTAGAGCATTTAACTACTTTTCAAAATTTATGCCAATATTTTCTACCATCACACTAGCCATCATCATCTTCATGCCAATTTTCTTTAACTTGATGAGCAATAAAAAATCCACAATTTAGTAATACCATGTAAATATATGTGTGTATGTATGTGTGTGTATAAATTATAATAGATATAATATATCCATGTTGGCTATGTTTATTATTATTATCTTGAGACCTAGAATAAGGTAATCAAACATTGACCATTAGGATAAGTGTTATTGTTAATTTAGTCTATAAATAGGAAGAATAATATTGTGGTTGCAATCATATTTCATATTTGAAACTTAGTTTCCTTTATTACACATATTAGACTTTTCCCTCTCCAAATGGCTATGAGACATTTCTCTCTCTATATGAATAGGGTTTGCATTAATCTAGAATTAGAATATGCTACTTGCACTATTAATTTTTTTTGGTAATGAATATGATTTATAGTTTTTAGCTGATATTTACTATTCTGCATCATTGAATCATTTAATTGTGTGTGTACATAATTCTACCATTAATATAAAGTATTTTTATATTATATCTCTGTCTTTTAAGTCAATTATTTATTATCATGATAGCAATTGATTAATGTTAATAAATTTAGATCATTCTTGTTAGGTCAAGAATTTTGTATGTGTGTGTCTGTGTAATTCTACCATTAAAATAAAGTATTTCTTATATTATATCGCTTTATTTCAAGTCAGTTATTTACTATCATGATAGCAATTGATTCATGTAAATAAATTTAGATCATTATTATTATGTCAAGAATTTTGTATGTGTGTGTACATAATTCTACCATTAATATAAAGTATTTCTTACATTATATTGAAGAGCACAAGCTTATACTGAGAGGGGGGTTGAAAATTATAAGATAAAAAATTTTAATTTTCTTTCCAATGTAGTATTATCCAATATTATAAATTGTAATAATGAAACAATGCACATATAATCACACACATAAGAGACACAAATTTAACATGGTTCACCCAATGTGGGCCACATCTAGAGAGAAAATATTTCTTCTAAATTTTCTCAAAAAATATCTTGGGAACCAATTCCCTATTACAATTTTTATGGGCACCAACCTAAAGGAGGCACCAATCCCCTATGCTCTAGTTCATGGACATGTATCCATAGGAGACACCAATCCCTTTTTCTCTAGTTTATGGACCTCTATCCACAAGAGACACCAATCCCCTTTTCTTTAGTTTGTGGACCTCTATCCATAGGAGACACCAATCCCCTTTGCTCTAGTTCATGTACCTCTATCCATAGGAGACACCAACCACCTTTACTCTAGTTCGTGGACCTCTATCAATGTGTTATACCAATCTCTTTTACTCTAATTTATTGCATTCCTTTACATAAGGCTTGCTCAATTATAATCCAAGCCTACACATAAGGCTTGCTCAAATCTTCTCCAAAACCTACTTTCAACTCTGCTTAAATATGCTCCAAGCCTACATATAAGGCTTGCTCAAATCTATTGTAAAACCTGCTCTCAACTCTACTCAAATCTGCTTCAAGCCTACATACAAGGCTTGTTCAAATATACTCACTAAAATATACTCAACCTACTCATAGCCCAATCATAAGGCTTGTTCAAATATGCTCCAAGCCTACTCACAAGGCTTGCTCAAATATACTCTAAGCCTACTCACAAGGCTTGCTCAAATATACTCCAAGCCTACTCATAAGACTTGATCAAATATGCTCATAGAACTACTCAAATATTCTCCAAGCCTTCTCACAAGGCTTGCTCAAATCTGCTCACAATCACAACTCAAATATGCTCAACAGAACCTACTCAAATCTACCTCAAACCTACTCACACAACTTGCTCAACTCTGCCTCAAACTTTCTCATAAAACCCGCTCAATCCAGCTCACAAAACCTACTCAAAATTTCCCACTTCTTGCATAGAAACCATTGCATATATATTTCCCAAAAATATTTTCTTTGACTAAAGTAATTCAAACATATTCTACCCAAAATTCTTTTTCTCCATGAACATATAGAGAATGATATTTATTACAAAAAATCAGTATGTTCTCACATTCATTAAGTCTTTCACTTTCACATGTCTCACGTTTGTTTGTATTCATAAAATAGCTCTAGTATAGCACTTCATAATTGACCTTCTTATGCACTTCCCAAAATTAATCAAAGTCAATGCATAAATTTGCTTCACAAAAATGATCTATAACTCTTGCACTTTCATTCCCAATGTCACTCAAAACCAATGCACAAATTACTTCACAAAAATTTTCTATAACCCTTGCAAATTTATTCCCAATATCAATCAAATTTAATGCACAAACTTGCTCTCAAACCCTTGCTCTTATATTTTCAATTTATTTCAACAATAATGCACAACTTTGTTCTCATACCCTAGCACATATGTTTCAACAATAATGCACAACTTTGTTCTCAAACCCTAGCACATATATTTCCAACAATGCACATAAACTTAATCCTTATATCTCCAACTCTATGACATCAAAATATTTTATTCAAACAAACATAACCCTTTGGAAAGGAATCAATTCATAATACCTCTAAAAGTGCTTTGATTAAGATGTGTCCTCAAAACCTATCCAAAAAATAATTTCCCTTTCTTGTGCCACTTCAAAAACTGGTTAGTAAATCCTTTTTCTCTTCTTCATTAGATATAAAAATGTTCTCATTAAAATCCTTTATCAAAATGTACTAAAAAATAATTCCTTATATTTCTCTCACAAGATAAAGCTTCATTAATAACATAAACCGTTTTTATTCCCTTTCTATGATATGTCAAAATTACAAGTGACAATAATCATAAATATACCTTATTCTCCTTTCTAAGATATTCAAAAATACAAATAACAATAATCTTAAATACACATTATTTCTCCTTTCTACGATATTCAAAAATTAAAAACAAAATAAACTTTTACTACACCGTATTTCTCCTTTACTTTCAAAAATTATAATCTGAAAATAATACACCAACACCTTATTTTCTTCAACCTTAATCCAAAAAATTTAATCAAAATTTTAGTACCTTTGGTGTTGCTATGAATAAAACCTCTAACCTCACGATAAACAACTTTCTCTCAAGTGCCTTGACCAGTTGTGCTACGACGATGGCTGAGACCAAAGGAGGGGTGTCTTTTACTTAAACCATGTTCTACACACTTTACAACACAAAAACAACAAAACCAATGATGACATAAATTGACATAGTAACCTCCCATGAAACAGCACTCTGTGCATAACCCATAATCGGTTGGGCTACCCCGTTGAACAAGACATAAAATATAAGCAAAAGTATTTGTTTCGTTCTCCTATCTTCTCCACAATAAAAACACAAACGACATCCATGAGGTTTGATACCTTGAAATTTTTCCCAACAAACCTCCATGCAGATCTACACTGCCAACTGGACTATCCAGTGAATAAACTCACAGGCACATAAGATAAACTTTGTATGTCACTACCTCATTTTTTGTTGTACTATCCTCTTATATTTTTGTAATTTGCATTCATCTAGAAAACAATGTATTCAATTTTATTTGCATGTTGTTAGTCATTAATATCAAAGGTAAATAAATAATTATATTTATATGCTTCCAAATAACTTACAAAATTGTCATGTCGGCTTCAAAAATAAACTCAAATTTCTTTCTTATGTTGGTTCCAAAAACTTTACATTATAATATTTAAATGAAATATTATAACTTTAACTTTTAAGCCCTTGTAATAGTAAAATTCTTTGATTTAATATTGCACATTTATATCCCTACCTTGGTCCTTGGATTTTATAAACTTTTTTACTCATGCCATTTAAATATTTATTTAAATATTTTTTCCCAAGACTTGAACCTTTATAATATATTTAAACCTTTTGTCCAAGCATCCTTAAACCTTTGTATTTTTCTTTATAATATTTAAATATGAAATTTAAATATTATAAACCTTTATTTAATAAATATTTTCCTTGCCTTGTTCCATCCGAAATATATGCTTGCCTTGAATAATTTTCCAACCTTTTCAACTACACATCCTTGAAGAATATTTCTACCTTGAATAATATTCACCCTTTGACATCAATGACAACTCAATATACTTAATATTTCCAACAATCTCCCCTTTTTCATTGATGGTAACCCTTACAAAAAAAAAATATTTTCCTGCAACTGGATTCCAGAACTATTAGAATTTTCCAAAATAGATATTCAAAGCATTTCACAAAATATGAAGAAATAGTAGAACTAATTGATTATTTTGTGGATCAAATTTGTATAAATAACAAAGTTGATCATTGAGAGTCGTTGGATTACAACAACTCATCAAATATGATGTAGACTATAACTAAGAGTTTACCTAACTCATGAAGGAGTGGAAACTCAAGTAAGTCTATCCTAGTAGAACTTAAGAGAATAATTACTTATTCTAACACCCCCCTTAAGTGATACTAGGGGTGTATTGTGCAAATGAGTCCCGACAACAGATCTTGATGAGGTACTCATGTACAATGGTTTATTTTTTGAAGATATGGTAAAAACCCCATGGGAAAAACCATCTATCAAAAAATAAAAAAGGAAGAGACATGTCTTAGATTTATGAATATTATCCTCTTAATAAAAAAAAGGTGAGTCCCGGTAACATGGCCTGATGAGGTACTCATTTACAATATATATGAGAGATGGTGAAAAAACCACATGGGAAAAACCATCTGCTATGAAATAAAGAGGCATGTCTTAGGATGTCGAAGATTATCCTTAATAACAAAAAAAAATGAGTCATGGCAACATGTCCAGATGAAGTACTCATGTATAACATATAAGGGAGAGATGATAAAAAAAAACCACATGGGAAAAAACCATCCTCCAAAGAATACAATAATAAAAGGAGAGGTTAAAAGGCCTCTATTTCAATGTAGTTGTAATACTGCATGTTTCTTTCGCAACCGTATGTAACGTAGAGAAGTAAATGACTTGGTGAAGATATCTGTAACTTGATGTTAAGTTAGAATATAGTCCAAGTATACGTCCCTATTCTGAATATATTATTGAATGAAATGCATGTGTATCTCAATGTGCTTGGTGTGCTGATGCTCAACTGGATTGCATGCAATATGAATTGTGCTATAATTTTCACACCAAAGAGCAATAGTTTTGTCATGGAAAAAAACAAATTCTCTTACAATTTGACGAAGCCAAAGAGCTTCCTGACTTGCTAAAAATTTTGCCCTGTATTCTATCTTTGTATATGATAAGGCCACTGCTTGTTTTTTACATAACTAAGAAATCGACGAAGAACCAAGACAAAATACATAGAAATAAGTTGAACATATGTCTTCTACTGAACCTACCCACTATGAATCCGTGTAGCCAATGATATCCATGGATTTTCCTTCATATAAGAGCCTAAAGTGAGTAGTTCATTGAAAGCAATGAAGGATTCTTTTTGCAGCTTGCCAGTGACTAAAATGAGATTGATGTGAGAATCTAGATACTACAATAGCATATGAGATATTTGGGTGAGTACAAGTAAGGTATAACAGATTCCCTACTAGATGATAGTATAGAGTTGCATCACATAGAGGGGATGTGCAGAAGTACTTAGATTGACTCCATACTAAAAATGTGTAGGAGAAGGTTTACAATATGTCATTTTAAACCTTTGAAGGAGATCTAGAGTGTATTTTTGTTAACACAATAAAATTCCTACATCTGTTTGATTTATTTGGATCCCAAGGAAGTAATGAGCTAGACCCATATTAGCCATATCAAATTTTCCAGAGAGGGAGTCTTTGTCAGTATTAATGTGAGTGAAGTCACTACCAGTGAGTAGTAGATCATCAACATATAGAACAAGTATGGTGATTTTTACTTCATCTCTCCAAATGTATACCATGTTATCATACTAAAAATGATAAAAACCTGAGGAAAGAAGGAAGAAGTCCATTTTTCATACCAAACTCTAGGAGCTTGTTTGAGGCCATAGAGAGACTTCTTTAGCCTACAAACAAGAGAGGAGTCTTGAGTGAAACTAGTAGGTTATTCCATGAATATCTCTTCCTTTAAGTACCCATGTAAGAAAGCACTTTTTACATCCATTTGAAAGACATGCCACTTTTGGGAAGCATCCAGAGCAAGAACCAGTCTAACAAAATTCATTTTTACAACTAGTGCAAAGGTTTCAGCATAATCAATTCCTTCAATTTGAGAGAAGCCTTTGGCTACTAGGCAATCTTTCTATATGTCAATTTCTACATTAGGCTCATATTTTGTTCTATAAATCCATTTACAATGAACTAATTTCCTTCCTTTAGGTAGTGGAACTAAATCTCAAGTTTCATTTTTTATTAAGTGAATTCGTTTTCCATGGCATCATCCCATTCTTTAATACTAGTTACTTCTTTGAAGGATTGAGGATCAGAGGAAATAGAGTGACAGACAAGACCAGTGCCTATGGAGTTGGTTAATCTATATGATGGAAGATTTTGGATGTAAGGAGTAGCTTCTTTAACAATGGTGTGGGCCCATTTTGGCATAGTGGAAGGAGTAGGAGTGGAAATACTTTGATTTGGAGTTATAGGTTCCTCATATTGATCATCAATATCTAAATTAATTTCTAAAGTTGGTTCATCATTATATTGAGGTTCTACTATAGGAGAAGTATCAATAGAGGAAGAGGATGGTTGAGGATCTTTATGAGGGAATGTTTCATCAAATTGGACATTCCTATAAAAAAATACCTCATGAGTTGTGGTATAAAGGAGCCTATATGCTTTCATTTCCTCATAATAACCAACAAAGATGAGCTTTTTACTTTTATTATCTATATCCTTCCTTTTATTATTTGGGATGTGTGCCCAACCTATACACCCAAAAATATTAAAGAAGGAGACATCCAGTTTTGAGCCAGTCCATGCTTCTTAAGGAATTAAATGGTCAAGATATTTATGAGGTGTGCGGTTTTGAATATAGTTTACATAGTTAATAGCTTTTGTCTAAAAAACTTTTGGAATATCTCTTGAATGGAGCATACAATTTTCCATTTCCTTCAATGTTTGGTTTTTCCTCTCTGCAATGACATTTTTTTATGGATTGTGGGAGATATAATTCTAATTAATGATGCCATGACTTGATAGAAATATTGAGAACTCATTACTATAGTATTCTCCCCATTATCTATGTGAATTTGCTTGATGTTGCAAGAGGCTTGATTTTCAACTAAGGCTTTGAATATTTTGAAGTGGGATAGAACATCACTTTTTTTATTTTAGGAAGTAGACCCAAGTTCTTCTGGAAAATTCATCAATGAAGGTTAGAGCATATTTTTCTCCTTTGAAAGAAGGCTCTAGGAAAAACATCAAGTCACTGTGGATTAACTATAGAGGGGATGAGGCTTTTAGAGAACCACTTGGATGGAAACGATCTTGATGTTGCTTTCCGATAGTACATCTAGGACATTCTCCATCAATAGAATAGACTTGAGGTAAACTTGTTACCATTTCATGGGTGTTCAATTCCTTTAGGTAGTTATAACTAAGATGACCAAACCTTTCATGCCAAATTTTACTTTCAAGATATCCATGAGCCACAAAATAGGAGGTCCCTTCTAGATTTTTGAATCCTTTAAATTAAAATAGCTGAGTGTTGTGATCAATATCTCCTTTGGATATGAGAGAGTGGGGGTCTTGAAAGTCTCTTATCTCAAATCTTGTTGGAGAGAAGAGAACAATTTTCCCCTTTCCAAAAGTACAAATTTGATAGATGGAGAGGAGATTTATTGTAATGTTTGGAACATAGAGAAAATTTTTGATAGAGCCACCATCAATGGATATGTTACCCTTTCCTTTTACTGGAATAAAGGAAGATTCACCAACTTCTATGCTACATGTTGAACATGAGGAAATAGAAGAGAATGAATCATCTAAAGTAGTCATGTGATGAGTTGCTCCAGAATCTAGGACCCAGTAATTAGATGAAGTATTGGTGGTCTTACCTTGAATATTTAGGGATTTTCTTATCTTATTTTTACTATCTATATTTTGATCCTTCATATCTATCTCTATTTGTTGTAATCTTTTCCAGCATTTGTTTGTAGAATTACCATTATTTTTATAGTGAGTAAAAGTTATGGGACTTATTTCTTTCTTTTTGAATTTTTCTATAGTGGAGGTGAATGCTACTAAGGCTTTAGAGGAAGAGGAAGATATCTCATAATTTGCAAGTTTTATTTCTTCTCTAGTTAGTCTCTCACAAAATTCTTCTAAGGAGGGCATTTTGAAACTTGCACCAAGAGCATCTTTTGTTGATAGAAAGGTGGTTGTAAATATTCGAAATACACCATTTAATTTAGAAAGAATTAGATAGGTGCATTATTCATTTTTTTATCCTTTCCACTACCTTTAAATTGAGTAAGGACTTCTTTAAATTTGGTAATAAAGTCCACAATATTGCTAAAGTATTTAGGAGATAATGTTGTTAATTCTGTCTCTAATTGCATTGACCTTATTTGATCTACTTTTCCAAATAAGTTCTTTAGTTTCTTCCAAATTTCATAAGGATTTCTAAAATCCGTAATGTGAAACCACAAGCTTTCATTTACATTAGTTCTTATAATACCCATTGTTTCATATATTTTTCCTTTATGAAAAAATATTTCATATTCTTTTTCAAATTCAGGTTGCTTCTCTTCTAGTAGGTGTGTGAGCCCTTTTTGAGAAATGAAATTGAATATTTTAGGTTTCCAGGTATGATAGTTATGAGGGGTGAGTGGATGAATTGTATTCATTTTGATAAATAAATTTGAAGTAAACCAACAATCCCCCATTAACTTCAATTAATGTTCTTTTAAAGAATGGAACAAAACCATTAAGAGATACCAAGATCCTCAATTACCCACCCTAACGTGAGGGAAACTATAAGTAAGTGAGGATATTTGATAAATATATTAGGGTAATGAAAAATGAATTAATGGATTTTATAATTTTTAATGTAACAATGGCCTTTTGGAAATACCAATCTCTTCAAAATACCCACCCTAACGAGAGGGAAACAAACTATAAGTAAATTAGGAGGTATAATAAATTAAATGCCAACAAAACAATTTTTAAGCCATACCTATATATCTTTTCTTCTCAATAACTTGCCCTTATGAGAGGAAAACTATACGTAAAGAGGAGAATTGATACTTGGAACATAGGTTGTTTTTTATATCATCCATAACTTAATATCGGATTCTTAATAACCCAACATTACGAGAGGGAAACTATCAGTTATTGAGAAGTCCAACACTAGGAACATAGGTGATAAATTTTAAATGATTTAGGTAAAAACATATTCCTATAAATAAATAAAAAAAATGAATTTTATGAGAGCTTGTATTGATATAGACTTCTTATATTTAGGTCTTTCTTTAAGATATAGAGAAATTTATTAAATGAAAAAAAGGTGATATTAGAGGGAGAAAGTAACAAGCAAGAAGATGTAGAAAATTTGATGAAGATATATTTTATACACCAATAGATGCCACTTAAATTTTTTATAATATGTTATATAAAAAAGTATTTGTTTTGATATTTGTGAGGGTTTTTATAAAATATTGAGTACCTTCTTTAAACATATATTGGTTTAATGAGATAAAAACAATATACACCTTTTATATATAAAAGCCACTATAAAAGGAAATAGAAGAGAGTTTAAAGAAGATAGACACCAAAAAAAATAAAAACCTTCCTATAAAGACAAAACAAAAAGCATGCTTTGGACTTGTATTTGGCTATCTCTGGTCAGGAGATTAATGAGCACAAGTCTATTATTTTATTTTTCAATACAGATCCCAGGGTTCAGGCTAGAATTTTTCAGATTCTCAGGTTTCAGGTTGGAACTCTTCCTCTTACATACTTGGGGATTCCCATTTCTGTTGGTCCTCTACCTAGGGAGGTTTGGACTAACATACTTGACAAATTTCGTAGTCGAGTTAGTCATTGGACTCATAGATGGTTAACTTTTGCTGGTCGGGTTTTACTTTTGAAGTTAGTTGTTCAGGCTTTACCGGTGTATAGATGCCTTATTCAGATTGCTCCAGCAAGTTTTCTTCATGACCTGGATTCTCTTTCTAGGCAATTCCTATGGGCTGGCAATCTTGGTTCCTCAAAATGGAGTCTTGTTAAATGGGAGACTATTTGTCGACCAAGGCAAGCCGGGGGTTGGGTCTTCATCTAAGCTCTCTTCTGGGACTGCTTTGGTTGCTAAGTCGTATTGGCGTTGGTGTAGTAATCAGGAGCAAACTTGGGCCAAGATTATCTCCCACAAGTATCTTAGGGGAGTGGAAGGTTTAGAGATTCCTCGATACAGCTTGACTGGTCGAGGATCATTTGTTTGGAATACTTTGAAAAAGGGAGCAGAACTGGTTAAGCAGGGGTTATTCTAGATTTGTTATACTGGGTCTCGGGCTCTTTTTTGGTAGGATTCTTGGGATGGATTTGCTCCTCTTCTTAGCGAGTTTCCACATCTTCAAGATCTTGCTCAATGCTTTTGGGATGCTGGATGGTTGAAGGTGGCAGATTTCAAAACTGTTAAGTCCTTTGGTCAGACGGTTAGTCTCCAGTGGAAGGATCCTTGAGAATGGCCTGCTGGTGGCACTATGGATGCGAGGGCAGAGCTGGCCCGTATTCTCACTAGCCATCCTTGCTCTTCTCTACCTGGGGATGATGTGCTAGCATGGGGAAGAGATAATAGAGGGATATTTTCGGTTGCTACTGGTTATTGTGCTTTGGATCGACAACGGTTTGGTGAGGAGGAGGTTCCGTGGTGGAAGCAAGTTTGGAATAAGTTTATTTGGCTGAAGTGTAGTTTTTATGGGTGGCAGGATACTCATAATCGTTGTCTCACTTGGGATAATTTTCAAAAGCGTGGGTTTGCTGGCCCCTCTTTATGCTATAACTGTGGGAAGGCTAAAGAATATGTTGGGCATTTACTTCTCCAATGTGACTTTGCTCGACAAGTCTGGAATTATTGGTGGGGAGTATGGAATCACCCTTGTTCGCATGCTTCATCAATAGTTGATTTTTGGAGTATGGGGCGGCCTCCTGCAGCGGCTTTCTTTTTACAAGTTGGATGGAGTATTGGTCCTTCATGCATTTTTTTGCAAATTTGGCTTGAACGGAACCGTTGGATTTTCCAAGGTAAGGAGTTAACTACTTCCCAGGTCTGCAGAGGATTTTGTGAATGATCCAGGAAACTGTGTCTGCAAAATGTCAGATTATTTCTCCCGTGGACCATGCGAAACGTCAGATCATGGAAAGATTAGGCTTGATGGTTAATGGTCCTGGTCCTAATGTCTCTTGCAGACGGATGGGTCAGAATAATCGGGTGCGGAGGGCTGGAAAATGGAATCCGCCTCCTCCGGGAGTGCTGAAAATTAATACGGATGGATCTTCCCGGGGTAATCGGGTAATGTCGGTATTGGTGGTGTGGGGCGGGATAGTAGTGGTACTATCCAATTTTTTTTCTCTTGCTTTAAGGGACATCATTCTAATAACTTCATGGAAGCACTCGCAATTTTATATGCTTTGGAGCAAGGGTATGCTTTGGGTTGGCGTCGGATTGTTTGTGAATCTGATTCTCAGATTGTTATAAATTTGTTAAATTCTGGAGATAGTCTTCATGGTTGTTTGCGGTTGAGTTGGGTTGCTCAAAAAATTCTTAATATCTCTGCTCACTTGGACTTCATTTCTTTTGTGCATATTCCTCGGGAGTGGAATAGGGTAGCGGATTTGTTAGCTAAATGGGCTTCTAAGTTTCAAGATGGTTGGGATGTTCAAAATTGGTCTGAACTTTCTTCTGATTGCTCTCAATATCTCTCTTATTTATTGAGAGCGGATATGTCTGAATAGCTTCTACTTTTTCTTTGTATCATGAATGTTTTTCTTAGTTAATAAATTTTTACCCTCTTTTACAAAAAAAACAAAAAAAACAAAAATAAGGTGCAATATTGTGCACCCTTAACCCCCTCCCCCTCGAAAAAGACTTGTGTATTATTAGGTTATAAATGACTCCTTCACTTTTTAATAGGATAGCCTTTTGAAAAGGTAAAAGGATTTAGTGAAGAAATGAGTCAGAATGAAAAATAGAAAGGTAAGGAGATATTATGTAAGGTTTTACCTTCGAAAATGAAGGAACAAAGGAAAAATCAATACAATGTAACCAATAAAAGGTGCCTACATTTAGGATTTAAATAGAATACATGAATTGAATGTCTTCCCCAAATGAAGAAGGCTGTCGTTTGCTTCTTCTAAAAGAACACGCCTGGTGCCAAAGGAAGAAGGTTATCATTTGCAGACCCTACGCCTCTTAAAAAATAGAAGAGCCAATGCCTCAAAGTCCTAGATTCACACTCTTATGAAGTATTTCATTCTTCAAAAAAATTTATAGACCTTAGGACCTTTCTTTGAAATCTGTTAAGGTTCGTAGAGAAAACCAAAGACCCAACGCCTTGGCTATGAAATCCGTTTGAAACCTGTAGATAAAAAATAAAATAGGAGAGGCATAAAATGGAAATAAGGCTTAATATTGCAATTATTTTATTGAAAGTTAATCAAAATGAAATATATAAAAAAATTGTAGATGCCTCTATCTAGCGCCACGACACTTCGCTTGAGGAGAAAATCGGAAATAGCTTTCTGCACAGAGAACTTGTTAGAGAAAAAAAAATATTATGAACATAAAAGAAATGGAATGGAATGCCAAAGGAAGAGAGGCAGAACAAAATTTATAGGAGCTAAGTGAGAGACATTAGAATTCACCAACCGATAAGATAAGAGATTGTTGGTATTGAATATACTCCAACTTAATTGGGCTCCTACGTATTTCACCGATGCATTAAAGTGATGCCAAAAAATGAGTGCATGAGATGAAATATTAAAAAATTATTATCATGCAAATGAATTTGATGAAGCTTTAGAGAATTTTTTTTTAAAAAGGCTTATCTTAACAATAGTTGACTTAAATAATTAGTTGCACCAAACGAGAATGCAATGGAGAGCATATTTAGATCTCTAGTGAAGGAGATATCAAAATAAATTGAGAGACGTCATGAAGAGTGTCGTTGGAACCCAAGATTGGGTTCCTGGCACACGATTTGAGAGCCTCAATCAAGCTTCTCCGAGAGCAATGAAAAAGGCAGTGCAACAAGATTTTTTTTCTGCAAAAAAGAATACACTAAAGATAGGAAATAAAATTCCTATCGATCAAGATTTTAGGATAATAAAATTTTTAATAATAATCATAAGAAAAAAAATTATTTGCTTGGAAAAAGGTGTTTCTTTTTTTAAGGAAAAAAAAATTAATATATATGAACTATTCGAAGAGCTCTTTTTTTTTAAATAACAGATATGAAAAAAAAACTATGGGTAATTTTTCTAAATAAAAATCATTTACACTAAAAGGCAATGAATCTTCCTTTTCCATTTTAATGTGAGAAGGAGATAAATGTTATTCAGAATAACCCACATACATATATCTAAAAAATATAGCAAAAATAACTATATATAAAATATTTTTGAAGACTTAAATCCAAAAAAAAAGAGAGGAGAATCCAAAAAAATATACAAAGAACCAGCACCTAAAACCTTCAAGAGGGAATGCTAGCAAAATCTATCCAGCTCTGGTACTATGTTAGAATTTCCTAAAATAGACATGCATAGCATTACACAAAATATGAGGAAAGAGTAGAAATGATTGATTATTTCATGGATCAACTTTGTATAAATAACAAAGTTGATCATTGAGAGTCGTTGGATTACAACTCATAAAATCTTATGTAGACTATAACTGAGAGTTCACCTAACTCATGAAGGAGTGGGAACTCAAGTAAGTCTATCCTAGTATAACTTAAGAGAATAATTACTTATTCTAACAAGAACTGCTTCCCCTCAGAAGCTACTCCCCCTCACTAAATTCTCTCCCCCTTTGACATCAATGGCAAAGGGATCCTTGGGGATAAAATTAAGACATTTAGCATAGCCATCTCACCACCTCCTTTTTTGAGGTGATTAATTTTGGAATGGTAGTAAAACTAATCCCAAATTACAATGCTATTCTTCTTTTATAATTTTTTTTTCCCACACTCTTGAAGTCATGTCCTTTTGAACATTTTGACTATCCTTCTTCTTGGTTGTATTTTTAAGTTCTTGAAACACTATTCTACACAACTATGCTTTATTTCCAAAATTATTACAATTGTAATACATGATGTTGTAGTCCTTGGAAGGTGCAACTGACTTGAAATTCCTCTTGGTGAAGGCATAATAATTCTTACCATGAACCTTGTAGTGCACAAATTTATGAAAAAAATGATCACATGAGTAAAAATAATCTTGGAATAAATATTCATATTGCCTTGATATCATTGTTATTTCTTTGCTTTTCTTGTGATGGTCCCTATTCCTTGATGATTATTTATTTGATTCCTCTTTGATACTATCATCTCTCAAAAAAACAATGTAGGTCTTAGAGTCTTATTCAATTTCTTTCTTTGATTCATTTATCCCTTTTGAGCTTGACTCCTCTTTTTGTTTCTCTTGACCTTATTCAAAACCAAGTCCTATCTTCATAAATGGAGATCTCTGTGCTTTGATAATATCATCCAAATATTTTGAGATTTTCTCAAAATTATGTAGCTTATCATTAGAATATTTCACTTCCATCCTTAGAGAAACCACTTCATGTTCTAATATTTCACATTCTAGCTCTTTTACCTTTAACTGCTCAACCATACCTTCAATTTTTCTTGCCTCTTCAACTTTAACTTATAAGTCAGAGATCTTGTAGAAAATTTGCCATTGTTTTCTCATCCTCTTGTACTTGAGTCTTCAATTTTAATTTCTCCCTTTTCAAATCATTAAGTTCCTTTTACATATAGTTTATGGCTTCCTCTTCCTTTTCTAAATATTTCTCTTTTTCTTGGTATTCAACTACATGATCATCTTCATTTTCCTCTATGACAGAAATTAGGATTTCTTCTTTTTTAGTATCTAAGAAGCATTGCAACTGGAAGCACTGCTTGCTTCTTCAACATAAAATCTCTTCTTGTGTCTTTGAAATATCTTCTTTTCATGCTTTACTTGACCATGCATATTTTTATTTTCATGATAGAATTTTCTTTCTTTATTTTTCTTCTATTCCTTTTCTTATTCACTGCTACTACTTTCATATTGTAGATAATTAGTTGCATAGTGACCAAGGTTACCACAATTAAAACATTTGTGTTTTCTTAGATCCTTCTTATTTCTTCTCACAAAGTTAGATTCTTCTTCACTGCTACTACTTCCATATTGTGGAAAATTAGCTACATAGTGACCAATGTTACCACAAATAAAACATTTGTTTTTTATTGGATTCTTATTATTTCTTCTCTCAAAGTTAGTCTCATCTCCATTGCTTGACTCTTTAATTGATTCCGATTCTTTAATATTTGCCTCCTTTGAAGCTTTGAAATCTACCTCTCTTTTTGATGTTTGATATTTTTCTTTCCTCATGTTAAAGTATGTGAGCATCCCATGTAGCTCATCCATACTCAAGGAAGAATAGTTAGTCCCATCAAAAAATGATGCCCTATTTGATGAAAACCCTTCCTGATGTGCCATGCATGTTCTTATAAGATCTTCCTTCAAATTTTTAGGCTTTCACAAAGTAACCCGCGCTGATACCAATTGAATAACACAATATTATACTGAGATGTGGGTGAATAATAATTAAATAATGAAAAGATCATCACACACATAAGAGACACATATTTTACATGGTTCACCCAATGTGGGCTACATCCACAGAGAAAATATTTCTTCTAAATTTTCTCAAAAAATCTCTTGCAAACCAATTCCCTATTACAATGTTTATGTGCACCAACCCAAAGAAGACATAAATCCCCTATGCTCTAGTTCATGGACCTTCATCTACAAGATACACCAATCCCCTTTGCTCCAGTTCATGGACCTTTATCCACAAGAGACATAAATCCCCTTTGCTCTCATTCATGGACCTCTATCCATAGGAGACACCAATCCCATTTGCTCTAGTTCATAGACCAATATACACAAGAGACACCAATTTCCTTTGCTCTAGTTTTTGGACCTCTATCCACAGGTGACACCAATCCCCTTTGCTCTAATATGATCCAAACCTTCATATAAGGCTTGCTCAATATTTCTCCAAACCTACACACAAGGCTTGGTCAAATCTACTCCAAAACCTACTTTTAACTTTGCTCAAATATTCTCCAAGCCTACATACAAGGCTTGCACAAATCTTCTCCAAAACCTACTCTCAACTCTACTCAAATATTCTTTAAGCCTCCATACAAGGCTTGCTCAAATATGAAGACCAAAATATACTCAACCTGCTCAAAGCCTGTTCATAAGGCTTACTCAAATCTGCTCCAAGCCTACTCACATGTATTACTCAAATATGCTCCAAGCCTTCTCACAAGGCTTTATCAAGTCTTATCACAATCACAACTCAAATATTTTCAATAAAAACTTCTCAAATCTACCCCAAACCTACTCACACAATTTGCTGAACTCTGCCTCAAACTTTCTCATAAAACCTACTCAATCCATCTCACAAAACCTGCTCAAAATTTCCCACTTCTTGCATAGAACCATTGCATATATATTTCCCAAAAGTGCTTTCTTTGACTAAAGCAATTCATACATATTCTATCTAGAGTTATTTTTCTTCATTAACTTATAGAGAATGATATGCATTACAAACAATCAATATGTTTTTCTCACATTCATTAAGTCTATCACTTTCACATGTCTCACATTTATTTGCATTCAAAAGATAGCTCTAGTCTAGCACTTGATAATTGACGTTCTTATGCACTTCCCAAAATCAATCAAAGCCAATGCATAAATTTGCTTCACAAAAATGATCTATAACTCTTGCACTTTCATTCCCAATGTCACTCAAAACCAATGCAAAAATTACTTCATAAAAATTATCTATAACCCTTGCAAATTTATTCCCAATATCAATCAAATTTAATGCACAAACTTGCTCTCAAACCCTTGCTCTTATATTTTCAATTTCTTTCAAAAATAATGCACAACTTTGTTCTCATACCCTAGCACATATGTTTCAACAATAATGCATAACTTTATTCTCAAACCCTAGCACATATATTTCCAAAAATGCACATAAACTTAATCCTTATATCTCCAACTCTATGAAATCAAAATATTTTCTTCAAACAAACATCACATTTTTTAAGGGATTAAAATCATCATACCTTTAAAACTTCTTTGATGAATATGTGTCCTCAAAACCTATCTCAAAAATAATTTCCCTTTCTTGTGCCATTCAAAAACTGGTTAGTAAATCCCTTTTTTTCTTCTTAATTATCAAAATATTCTCATTAAAATCCTTTATCAAATTGTTATTAAAAATAATACCTTATATTTCTCTCACAATATGAAGCTTACTTAATAACACAAACTCTTTTTATTCCCTTTCTATGATATGCCAAAATTGCAAGTAACAATAATCATAAATACACCTTATTTCTCCTTTCTAAGATATTCAAAAATACAAATAACAATAATCTTAAATACATATTATTTCTCCTTTCTAAGATATTCAAAAATTATAAATAACAAAAACCTTTACTACACCTTATTTCTCCTTTATTTTCAAAAATTATAAACTAAAAAAAATACACCAACACCTTATTTTTCTTCAACCTTAATCCAAAAATTTAAATAAAAATTTTAGTACCTTTGGCGTTGTTGCAAATTGAACCTCCAACCTCATGACAAGAAACTTTATCTCAAGTTTCTTGACCATATGCACTACCACAATGAATGAGACAAAATGAGGGGTGCCTTTTACTTAAACCATGTTCTATGCACTTTCCAACATAAAAACCACAAAATTGATGACAACGGGAATCAACATAGTGACCTCTCGTGAAACAACACTCTACACGTAACCCACAACCATTTGGGCTAGCCCAATGAATGAGAAATAAAATGTATTAAATAGTATTTTTTCGTTCTCCTCTCTTCTCCATAGCAAAAACATAATCGGCATCCATAGGGTTTGATAATTTGAACTTCTTCCTAACAAACCTCCACACAAATCCACACTGCTAGCTGGACTATCTAGTAAATAAAATAACAAGCGTACAAGATAAACTTTGTATGCCACTACCTCCTTTTTTGCTATATTATCCTCTTATATTTCTATAGTTCACATTCACAGAGAAAACAATGAATTCAATTTTATTTACATGTTGTTAGTCATTAATATCAAAGGTAAATAAATCACCATATTTATATGCTTCCAAATGGCTTACAAAATTGTCACATCGGCTTCAAAAATAAACTCAAATTTCTTCCATATATTGGTGCCAAAAACTTTGGGTTATAATATTTAAATTAAATATTATAACTTTAACTTTTAAGCCCTTGTAATAATTAAATATTTTGATTTAATATTGCACATTTATGTCCCTACCTTGGTCCTTGGATTTTATAAACTTTTGTCCTCATGCCATTTAAATATTTATTTAAATCCTTTATCCCAAGCCTTGAACCTTTATAATATATTTAAAACTTTGTCCAAGCATCCTTAAACCTTTGTATTTTCCTTTATAATATTTAAATATGAAATTTAAATATTATAAACCTTTATTTAATAAATATTTTCCTTGCCTTGTTCCATCCGAAATATATGCTTACCTTGAATAATTTTCAACCTTTTCAACTACACATCCTTGAAGAATATTTCTGCCTTGAATAATATTCACCCTTTGACATCAATGAAAACTCAATATACTTAATATTTCCAACATTCTCCCCCTTTGTCACTAATGGAAACCCTTACAAAAATAATTTTTTTTTCTACAACTGGATTCCAGAACTGCTACCCCTGAGAAGCTGCTCCCCCTCACTGAATTCTCTCACCCTTTGACATCAATGGCAAAGGGATCCTTGGGGATAAAATTAATACATTTAGGATAGCCCCATCACCACCTCCTTTGTGAGATGATTAATTTTGATATAGGAGTAAAACTACTCCCAACTTACAATTCTCTTATTCTTTTCTAATTTTCTTTTTCCACTCTTGAAGTCATATCCATTTAAATATTTTAACTATCCTTCTTGGTTGTCTTTTGAATTTATTGAAACACTATTCTACACAACTTTGCTTTATGCCCAAAATTATTTTAATTGTAACACATGATGTTGTAGTCCTTGGAAGGTGCAACTGACTTGAAGTTCCTCTTGGTGAAGCCATAATCATTCTTACCATGAAACTTGTAATGCACAACTTTATGAATAAAATTATTACATGAGTAATAATAACCTTGGAAGAAATATTCATCTTGACTTGATCTCATGTTTCTTTTTGTGCTTTTCCTGTGATGTTCCCTATTCCCTTATGGTTCTTTGTTTTCTTCCTATTTGATATTATCACCTCTCAACACATCAAAGTAGGTCTTAGAATCTTCTTCAATTTCTTTCTTTGATTACATTTTCCCTTTTTAGCTTGACTCATATTTTTGTTTCTCTTGACCTTATTAAAAACCATGTACTATATTCATAAATGGATATCTCTATTCTTTGATAATATCATCCAAATATTTTGATATTTTCTCAAACTTATGTAGCTTATCATTAGAATATTTCACTTCCATACTTAGAGAAACCACTTCATGTTCTAATATTTCACATTCTAGCTCTTTTGCCTTTAACTACTCAACCATACCTTCTTCAATTTGTCTTGCCTCTTCAACTTTAACTTATAATTCAGTGAGATCTTGTAGAAGATTTTCCTTTGTTTTCTCATCCTCTTGTACTTGAGCCTTCAATTTTAAGTTCTCCCTTTTTAAATTATCAAGTTCCTTTTCCATATCATTTGTGGCTTCCTCTTCCTTTTCTAAATCTTTCTGTTATTCTTGGTCTTCAACTACAGGATCATCTTCATTCTCTTCTATGATAGAAATTAGGATTTCTTATTTTTCACTATCAGAGAGTCTTTAATCATAACTAATGGAAGTACTACTTGATTCTTCAACATAAAAGCTCTTCTTGTGTCTTTGAAATATTTTATTCTCATGCTTGCCTTGAACATGTTTGTTTTTCCTTCCATAATAGAATTTTCTTTCTTTATTTTTCTTCTATTCCTTTTCTTCTTAACTAATACTACTTTCATGTTGTATACAATTAGTTGCATAGTGACCAAGGTTACCACAGTTAAAATATTTGTCTTTTCTTAGATCCTTCTTGTTTCTTCTCACAAAGTCAGCTTCTTCTTCACTGCTACTAATTCCATCATGTGGATAATTAAATGCATAGTGACCAATGTTACCACAACTAAAAAAATTGTTTTTCTTGGATCCATCTTATTTCTTCTCTCAAAGTTAGTCTCTTCTACACTGCTTGACTCTTTACTTGATTCTGGTTCTTTATTCTTTGCCTCCTTTGAAGCTTTGAAATTTACCAATGATGCCTTGTTTGATGAAAATCCTTCTTGATGTGTCATGTGTTTTCTTGTAAGATATTCCTTCAAGTTGTTAGGATTTCACAAAGAAACCTACTCTAATACCAATTTAATAACACAATATTATACTAAGATGGGGGTGTTGAATAGTATAATATACAAATTTTAACATTTCTTTCCAATGTAGTATTATCCAATATTATCAATTGCAATTATGAATCAATTCATAGATCATCACACACATAAGAGACACATATTTAATTTAGTTTACCCAATGTGGGCTACATCCACGAAGAAAATATTTCTTCTAAATTTTTCAACAAATATCTTGGGAAAAAATTACCTATTACAATGTTTATGGACATCAACCCAAAGGAGACACCAATCCCCTATGCTCTAGTTCATGGACCTTTATCCATAGGAGACACCAATCCCCTTTGTTCTAGTTTGTGGACCTCTATCCACATGAGACACCAATCCCCTATTATCTAGTTCATGGACCTCTATCCATAGGAGATACCAATCCCCTTTACTTTGGTTTATGGACCTCTATCCATAGTAGACACCAATCTCCTTTGCTCTAATATGCTCCAAACCTTTACACAAGGCTTGCTCAATTTTTCTCCAAACCTACACACAAGGCTTGCTCAAATATTATCCAAATCCTACTCTCAACTGTGCTCAAATTTGGTCTAGGCCTACATACAAGGCTTGCTAAAATCTACTCCAAAACCTGCTCTTAATTCTACTCAAATCTACTTTAAGCCTACATACAAGTCTTGCTCAAATCTATTCAACAAAATTTGCTCAACCTACTCAAAGCTTTCTCAAATCTGCTTCAAGCCTACTCACAAGGCTTGCTCAAATCTTCTCCAAGACTATTCACAAGGCTTGCTCAAATATGCTCACAAAACTACTCAAATATGCTCCAAGTATTCTTGCAAGGCTTGCTCAAATCTTCTCACAATCATAGCTCAAATATTTTAAACCGAACCTAATCAAACCTACCTCAAACCTACTCACATAACCTGCTCAACTTTACCTCAAACTTTCTCATAAAACCCGCTCAATCCAGCTCACAAAACCTGCCTGAAATTTCACACTTCTTGCATAGAAACCATTGCATATATCTTTCCCAAAAGTGCTTTCTTTGACTAAAGCAATTCAGAAATATTCTACCCATAATTATTTTTCTTCATGAACATAATGATATGCATTAAAAACAATTAATATGTTCTTCTCACATTCATTAAGTCTATCACTTTCACATGTCTCACATTTATTTGCTTTCACAAGATAGCTCTAGTCTAGCACTTGATAATTGAGCATCTTATGCACTTTCCAAAATCAATCAAAGCCAATGGAAAAATTTGCTTCAAAAAAATGATCTATAACTCTTGCACTTTCATTCCCAATGTCACTCAAAACCAATGCACAAATTACTTCACAAAACTGCTCTATAACCCTTGCAAATTTATTTCCAATATCAATCAAAGTTAATGCACAAAATTTCTCTCAAACCCTTGCTCTTATATTTTCAATTTATTTCAACAATAATGCACAACTTTGTTCTCATACCCTAGCACATATGTTTCAACAATAATGCACAACTTTATTCTCAAACCCTAGCACTTATATTTCCAACAATGCACATAAACTTAATCCTTATATCTTCAAATCTATGCCATCAAATTATTTTCTTCAAACAAACATCACCCTTTGGAAGGGAATCAAATCATCATACCTCTAAAACTACTTTGATGAAGATGTGTCCTCAAAACCTATCTCAAAAATAATTTCCTTTTCTTGTGCCACTTCAAAAACTTATTAGTAAATCCAATTTTCTCTTCTTAATTATATATCAAATTAAAATCCTTTATCAAAATGTGCTTAAAAATAATACCTTATATTTCTCTCACAAGATAAATCTTCATTAATAAAACAAACCCTTTTTATTCCATTTTTGTGATATGCCAAAATTACAAGTAACAATAATCATAAATACACCTTATTTCTCCTTTCTAAGATATTCAAAAATACAAATAACAATAATATTAAATACACCTTATTTCTCCTTTCTAAGATATTCAAAAATTACAAATAACAAAAATCGTTACTACACCTTATTTATCCTTTACTTTAAAAAATTATTATCTGAAAACAATACACCAACACCTTATTTTTCTTCAACCTTAATCAAAAAATTTTAATCAAAATTTTTGTACATTTGGTTCTTGTGTGAATCGAACCTCCAACCTCATGACAAGCAACTTTATCTCAAGCACCTTGACCATTTGCGCTACTATGGTGGCTGAGACCAAATGAGGGGCACCTTTTACTTAAACAATTAACTGCACACTTTCCAACACAAAAACCACAAAACAAGTGATGACAAGAATTGAAACAATGACCTATCATGAAACAGGACTCCATGCATAGCCCACAACCAACTTTGATACCCCGATGAATGAGACATCGAATGTACACAATAGTATTTGTTTCATTCTTCTCTCTTCTCCAGAGCAAAAACATAACCGACATCCACGGGACTTGATCCCTTAACCTTCTAACTAGAAAAGCTCCACGTAGACCCACACTACCAGTTGGACTATCCAATGAACGAAATCACAGGCACACAAGAAAAACTCTGTATGTCCCTGCCTCATTTTTCCTATCTTATCCTCTTACATTTATGTCATTCACATTCATAGATAAAATAATGTATTCAATTTTATTTGCATATCTTTAGTCATTAATATCAAAGGTAAATAAATCATCATATTTATTTGCTTCGAAATGGCTTACGAAATTGTCATGTCGGCTTTTAAAAAAACTCAAATTTCTTCCATACGTTGGCACCAAAAACTTTGGGTTATAATATTTAAATTAATATTATCATTTTAACTTTTAAGCCCTTGTAATAATTAAATCCTTATATTTAATATTGCATATTTATGTCCCTACCTTGGTCCTTGGATTTTATAAACTTTTGTCCTCATGCCATTTAAACCTTTATTTAAATCCTTTGTCTCAAGCTTTGAACCTTTATAATATATTTAATTTTTTTGTCAAAGATTCCTTAAACCTTTGTATTTTCCTTTATAATATTTAAATATGAAATTTAAATATTATAAAGTTTTATTTAATAAATATTTTCCTTGCCTTGTTCCATTTTCCAACCTTTTCAACTACACACCGTTGAATAATATTTCTACCTTGAATAATATTCACCCTTTGACATCAATGACAACTCAATATACTTAATATTTCCAATAATCTCCCTATTTCTCATTGATGGCAACCCTTACTAAAAATGATTCCTTTTACAACAACTAGATTCTATAACTTCTCCACCTGAGAAGTTGCTCCCCTCACTAAATTTTCTCCCCTTTTGACATCAATGGCAAAGGGCTCCTTGGGGATAAAATCAAGATATTTAGAATAGCCCCCTCGCAACCTCCTTTTCTTGAGGTGATCAATTTTGGTATGGGAGTAAAACTACCCCTAACTTACAATGATCTTCTTCTTTTCCAATTTTTCTTCCACACTCTTGAAGTAATACCCATTTGAACATTTTGACTATCATTCTTCTTGTTTGTCTTTTGAAGTTCCTGAAACACTATTTTATACAACTTTGCTTTATGCCCAAAATTATTACAGTTGTAGCACATGATGTTGTAGTCCTTGGAAGGTGCAACTAACTTGAAGTTCCTCTTGGTGAAGCCATAACCATTCTTACCATGAACCCTGAAGTGCACATCGTTATGACCAAAATTATTACATGAGTAAAAATAAAATTGGAAGAAATATTAATCTTGCCTTGATCTCATTGTTATTTCTTTGATTTTCCTATGATGATCTCTATTCCTTTATGGTTATTTTTTTTCTTCCTATTTTATATTATCACCTATCAACACATCAGCATAGGTCTTAGAGTCTTCTTCAATTTATTTCTTTCATTCCTTTATACCTTTTGAGGTTGAATCCTCTTTTTGTTTCTCTTGACGTTCTTTGAAACCTAGTCCTGTCTTCATAAATGGAGATATTTGTGCTTTGATTATATGATCCAAATCTATTGATCTTTTCTCAAACTAATGTATCTTATCATTATAATATTTCACTTCCATCCTTAGAGAAACCACTTCATGTTCTAATATTTCACATTCAAGCTCTTTTACCTTTAACTGCTCAACCATGCCTTCTTCAATTTTTCTCACCTCTTCAACTTTAACTTTTAAGTCAATGAGATCTTGTAGAACCTTTGCCATTTTTTTTTCATCCTCTTGTACTTGAGCCTTTAATTTTAAGTTCTTCATTTTAAACTCATCAATATCCTTTTCCATATATTTTTTTGCTTTCTCTTCCTTTTCTAAATATTTCTCTTTTTCTTGGTCTTCAATTAAAGGATCATCTTCATTCTATTATGTGATAGAAATTAGGATTTATTCCTTTTTCACTATATGAGAGGTTTTCATCACTACTAATATAAGCACTACTTTCTTCTTCAACATAAAATCTCTTCTTGTGCCTTTGAAATATCTTCTCATGCATGTCTTTTCCATGCTTGTTTTTCTTTTCATGATAGAATTTTATTTATTTATTTTTCTTGTATTCTTTTTCTTCTTCACTGCTACTACTTTCATCTTGTAGATAATTAGCTTCATAGTGAGCAAGGTTACCATAGTTAAAACATTTGTTTTTTCTTATATCCTTCTTATTTTTCTCACAAAGTCGGCTTCTTATTCACTGCTACTACTTCCATCTTATGGAAAATTAGCTAAATAGTGACCAATATTAACACAACTAAAATATTTGTTTTTCTTGGATCCTTCTTATTTCTTCTCTCAAAGTTAGTATCTTATCCACTGCTTGACTCTTTACTTGATTTTGGTTCTTTATTCTTTACCTCTTTTGAAGCTTTGAAATATACCTCTCTTTTTGATGTTTGATATTTTTCTTTCCTCATATTAAAGGTTATGATAATCCCATGTAGCTCATTCATACTCAAGGAATAATAGTTGGTCCCATAAAATAATGATGTCATGTTTGATGAAAACCCTTCCTTATATGCCATGCGTGTTCTTGTAATATCTTCCTTGAAGTTGTTAGGATTTCAAAAAGGAACCCACTCTAATACCAATTGCAGAACACAAAATTATACTGACAGGAGGGATGAACAATATAAGATAAAACATTTTACTTTTATTTCTAAAGTATTATTATCCATTATTATCAATTGCAATAATGAAACAGTGCACAAATCATCACACACATAAGAGAAAAAAATTTAATGTGGTTCATCCAATGTGGGCTATATCCATGGAGAAAATATTTCTTCTATATTTTATTAACAAATATCTTGGGAACCAAATCCCTATTACAATATTTATGGGAACCAACCCAAAGGATATACCAATTCCCTATGTTCTAGTTCATGGACCTCTATACATAGGAGAAAACAATCCCCTTCACTATGGTCCGTGGACCTTTATCCACAAGAGACACCAATCCCTTTTGCTCTAGTTTATGGTCCTCTATCCATAGGAGACACCAATACCATTTGCTCTAGTTCATGGGCCTATATCCACATGATACACCAATCCCCTTTACTTTGGTTCATTGACCTCTATCAACAGGATACACCAATCCCATTTGCTCTAATCTACTCCAAACATTTACAAAAGGGTTGCTCAATTTTGCTACAAGCCTACACACAAGGATTGCTCAAATATACTCCAAAACCTACTCTCAACTCTTCTCAAATATTATTCAAGCCTACATACAAGGCTTGCTCAAATATTCTCCAAAACCTTCTCTCAACTCTACTAGAGTCTACTTCAAGCCTACATACAAGGCTTGCTCAAATATACTCACCAAAATCTGTTAAATGTGCTCAAAGCTTGCTCATAAGTCTTGCTCAAATCTACTCCAAGCCTAGTAAAAAGGCTTTCTCAAATCTGCTATAAGCCTACTCACAAGGATTTATCAAATATGCTCTAAGTCTACTAACAAGGTTTGCTTAAATCTACTCATAAAACTACTCAAATATGCTCTAACCCTTCTCATAATGCTTGCTCAAATTTTCTCATAGTCATAGCTCAAATATGCTCAATAGAACCTACATAAATATCCTTAAAACCTTTGCACACAACCTGCTCAACTCTACCTGAAACCTGCTCAATCCAGCTCAAAAAACTTGGTCAAACATTCCCAATTATTGCATAGAAGCCATTACATATGTCTTTCCCAAAAGTGCTCTCTTTGAATAAAGTAATTCAGATATATTCTACCCATAATTCCTTTTATTCATGAAGATATAGAGAATTATATACATTACAAAAATCAGTATGTTCTTATCAAATTGATTAATTTTGTCTCTTTCACATGTCTCTAATTTATTTGCATTCACAATATAGCTCTAGTCTAGCACTTGATAATTGACCTTCTTATGCACTTACCAAAATATTTCTTCTAAATTTTCTCAACAAATCTCTTGGGAACCAATTCCCTATTACATTGTTTATGGGCACCAACCCAAATGAGACACCAATCCCCTATCCTCTAGTTTGTGGACCTCTATCCATAGGATACACCAATACCATTTTCTTTGGTTCATGAACCTCTATCCATAGGATACACCAATCACCTTTACTCTAGTTCATGGATCTATATCCATAGGAGAAACCAATCCCATTTTCTCTAGTTCATAGACCTCTATCCATAGGAGACACCAATCCCCTTTGCTCTAGTTCAAGTGCCTCTATCCATAGGAGACACCAATCCCCTTTGTTCTAGTTCATGGACCTATATCCATAGGAGATAACAATTCCCTTTGCTCTAATCTACTCCAAACCTTTACACAAGGCTTGCTAAATTATGATCCAAGCCTACACATAATGCTTACAAAAATTTGCTCTAAAACCTACTCTTAAATCTTCTTAGATATTCTCCAAGCCTACATACAAGGCTTGCTCAAATCTACTTTAAAACCTGCACTCAACTCTGCTCAAATTCGCTCACCAAAATCTACTCAACCTACTCAAAGCTTGCTCAAATATGCTCCAAGCCTAGTCATAAGGCTTTTTCAAATATACTACATGCCTACTCACAAGGCTTGCTAAAATTTACTCCAAGTGTACTCACAAGGCTTGCTTAAATCTACTCACAAAACTACTCAAATATGCTTCAAGCCTTCTCAAAAAACTTGTTCAAATTTACTCACATTACCACTCAAATCTTCTTGACATAACCTGCTCAAATATACTCAAATATACTCACACAAATTGCTCAAATATGCCTCAAATATTCTCAATATAACTCACAAAACCTTCTCAAACATTTTGAATTCTTGCAGAGAAACCATTACATATATCTTTCCCAAAAGTGCTTTCTTTGGCTAAAGTAATCCAGACTTAATCTACTCATAATTCTTTTTCTTCATGAACATATAGAGAATGCTATGCATTACAAACAATCAATATGTTCTTCTCACATCCATTAATTCTATTGCTTTCACATGTCTCACATTTATTTGCATTCACAAAATAGCTCTAGTACAACACTTGATAATTGACCTTCTTAAGCACTTCCCAAAATCAATCAAAGCCAATGCACAAATTTGCTTCACAAAACTGATCTATAACCCTTGCACTTTCATTCCCAATGTCACTCAAAACCTATGCACAAATTACATCATGAAACTACTCTATAACCCTTGCAAATTTATTTCCAATATCATTTAAATTTATTGCACAAAATTGCTCTCAAACCCTTGCTCTTATATTTTCAATTTCTTTCAACAATAATGCACAACTTTGTTCTCATACCCTAGCACATATATTTCAATAATAATGCACAACTTTGTTCTCAAACCCTAGCACATATATTTCCAAAAATATACATAAACTTAATCCTTATATCTCCAACTCTATGGCATCAAAATATTTTCTTCAAATAAACATCACCCTTTGGAAAGGAATCAAATCATAATACCTCTAAAACTGCTTTGATAAAGATGTGTCCTCAAAACCTATCTCAAAATAATTTCCCTTTCTTGTGCCACTTCAAAAATTGGTTAGTAAATCCCTTTTTCTCTTCTTAATTAGATATCAAAATATTCTCATTAAAATTATTTATCAAAATGTGCTCAAAAATAATACCTTATATTTCTCTCACAAGATAAATCTTCATTAATAACACAAACCCTTTTTATTCCCTTTCTATGATATTTCAAAATTACAAGTAACAATAATCATAAATACACCTTATTTCTCCTTTCTAAGATATTCAAAAATACAAATAACAATAATATTAAATACACCTTATTTCTCCTTTCTAAGATATTAAAAAATTATAAATAACAAAAACTTTTACTACACCTAATTTCTCTTTTACTTTCAAAAATCATAATATGAAAACAATGCACCAACACCTTATTTTTCTTCAACCTTAATCCAAAAATTTTAATCAAAATTCTAGTACCTTTGGTGCTATTGTGAATCGAACCTCCAACCTCACAACAAGCAACTTTCTCTCAAATTCTTTGACTAGTTGTGCTACCACGGTGACTGAGACCAAAGGATGTGCACCTCTTATGTAAACCACGTTCTACATACTTTTCGACACAAAAATCACAAAACCGGTGATTATGGGAATCGACACAATGACCTCCTACAAAAAAATACTCTATGCACAACCCACAACCGGTTGGGCTACCTTGACAAACGAGATATCAAATGTAAGCAATAGTATGTGTTTTGTTCTCCTCTCTTCTCCACAGCAAAAACACAACCGATGTCCACAGGGTTTGACCCCTTGACGTTCTTCCTAGCAAACCTCCATGCAAATCCACACTACTAGCTAGACTATCCAATGGATGAAATCATAGGTACGCAAGATAAAATTTGTATGTCCCTACCTCATTTTTCACTATCTTATCCTCTTATATTTCTACCTTTAGTATTCATAGAGAAAACAATGTATTCGATTTTATTTGCATGTCGTTAGTCGTTAATATCAAAGGTAAATAAATCACCATATTTATATGCTTCCAAATGGCTTATGAAATTTTGTTATCAGCTTCTAAAATAAACTCAAATTTCTTCCATACATTGATGCCAAAAAAATTGGGTTATAATATTTAAATTAAATATTATAACTTTAACTTTTAAGCCCTTGTAATAATTAAATCCTTTGATTTAATATTGCACATTTATGTCCTTGCCTTGGTCCTTGGATTTTAATAAAAAAAATTCCTCATGCCATTTAAACCTTTATTTAAATACTTTGTCCCAAGCCTTGAACCTTTATAATATATTTAAATATTTTGTCCAAGCATCCTTAAACCTTTGTCTTTTCCTTTATAATATTTAAATATGAAATTTAAATATTATAAACCTTTATTTAATAAATATTTTCCTTACCTTGTTCCATTCGAAATATATGCTTGATTTGAATAATTTTCCAACCTTTTCAACTACACATCCTTGAAGAATATTTCTACCTTTAATAATATTCACCTTTTGACATCAATGATAACTCAATATACGTAATATTTCCAACATATATCTCTTTATTTTAAGTCAATTATTTATTATCATGATAGTAATTGATTCATATTTTTCTCACATTGGCTAAACACCCATATACCTCTCTTATCATAATAAATGACTTTAAATTGGAAATCTACATCAAGATAGTTAATTACCTTTAGATAAGAGTACATAAAAACTGTGTAAACAAATAATAGAATCCCTACCACAACTAAACCTTCTCTTCCTCCTCTAATAGGAAGGACCTTTGAAAATCTATACAACCTTTAGTAAACATTAAAACTCCTAATTTTGAAGGTGATGTTGATGCTAACAACCTATAGAATTGTATAGATCAATTGGATGAATACTTTTTAGATCAAAAATTTTCTAATAATGAAAATATTAGGGTTTCTATATTTATATCCATTATACATATGTATGACTAATGGAAATTATATGCCACTCTCTCTATCATATATAGTTTTTACATTAGAGTGCACAACACCATGTTTATCTAGACAAATTTTAGCAATTTCATCAAGGATAAATACAACCTAATGTTTGATTTTAATTTCTAGTATTTCAAATTATAATAATAATTATAAGGCTTATATTGACCTATAAATTTGTTGATAATATTGGGAGTATTAAAATAGAAATAATATTTCCTCTATAAAACCATATGAGGAAAATAATACAAATATGTAATCAGGATTAAGGAGAATTGGATCCATCCAAAATCATAATATAGGAAAGAAAGAAGCAATTCTAGTCTTAACTAATAAAATTAGTTTAAAAAGTGATAAAAAATGGATAATAAATATTTAATAAATAATACAAATAACATGTCTATTAGTCACCATAACTTGAAGGATTATTATTTGCCTCATAGAGTGAATATATTTCATCATATTTCTTTTAAACATTAAATGAATAGAAATAATTTAGAAACATAGATCTTGATGCCATAATTTCCATATAATAGGTGCCACTAAGGAAATTATTCCTCTTCAAGATATCAATATAAGGTGATAATAATTTTATTCTAAATTGGAGTATCCCAAACACCTCCTTAAAGCATATAATGTAAGATAAATTCAATCAAGAAAAATAGTTTGTATCATAGAACAATGATACCTACCCTTTTTCATAGAGCCTCTAGTGATAGGATTCATCATGATATCATTTTTCTTGTTGGATGTAATATACTTACTAACAAAAATTATAGGTTGGAGAACCATCCTATCTATGATTTTATATCATAGAGTATCATCATCGAACTTACCAATAATATAATATTCTAGAGATGACACCACCTACCAAGGTATCCTTAATAAATTCTAAATATTGAACAAGGATATCCATTTGATATATATTGGCATAATGATTAGACCTTAATAGGATAAGAATATTGATACACCACTATCCAATCATATATATGGTCATTACTCATAATGCCAAATGTACCAAGTGGTGTTGATATACAAATATATTTTTATATATTATTTAGGTTCCATTCCATTATTAAATAAGCATGGTATCACTTTAGTTTTAGAAATACTTCTACCCAATATATCTATATATCATTGTTCTATTAAATATGACATGAAGATATTCAATATCAAAACTAGATTTTGATACATAGGGTCACATTCAACATAATAATTCACCCTATAAAGTCCTAATTATGTTAGAAAATAAAAAATATGGTTTATTATGATTATAAAAAATACAAATAAGAAGAATGATCATGGTAAAAAATAAGTGTCCAATTTCCATTATTAATGACCTACAAAAGGGTATTAAACACCTTGATATGATTGATCTTAAATATAGATATTAATAAAAAGTAATTATTGCTAGACATTTTGAGGAGTGTTTGTTGTCATTGATGTCAAAAGCATTGTTGTGCTATGTTCGTCATATTTTAGGACATTAAGTGTTTCTTACAAAAGCAAGAATGTCTTGAAAATCAATAAGTTATAATATTTATTTTTAAATATTATATACCCATGAGGGCTCAAAGGATAAAGATCCAAGGAAGGAGAAGAAAAGTTCAAATTAAATAATAATATTTTATTATTATTATTTTGGATCAAAAATCAAGTTTAAGAAGATCAAGGATCAAGTTGGAAAATACCCACAAGAAGATTTAATTTAAATTAAAATATTTTAATATTTGATAAAAATTTTAATTTAAATAATGATGGGTGCTAAGGATAATTTAAATATTTAAAATTAACTTTAATATTCGAATTCAAATTAAATCGAATAATCACTGATATTGGAACAAGCTATAGTTTACATATAAATAATGCCAAATTTTGGCATTTGGAATTTTATCCATGCGATTGTATTTTGGCTTGTGCAAAAGAAAAATGTGTATTTTTCCATGTGTATTTGAGCATAGTAAAGGACAAAGTGTGGTCTTCGAAAACTACTCGAAGCTCCTCATAGTTGATTTGGCAACCAAGGGCTGCGTAAGATGCGTTCGAGATGCCTGGTGTGTGTTTGAATCTTATGCACACCATTTTTTTGAAGGGAAGTTCGTATTTGAGTTAGCGTAGTTCGAGGGAGAAGGAATTCAAAGGTACGTTTGTGTATTTTGGCTCTTGTGGAGCCACACAGCCCAGTTGGCAGGCATGAGCACTACAAAAGCACTTGGGGGAGAACCATCGATGGTTCAAATCATGCCAAGGCCTTTTGGTAGCATAATAGAGATATGCACATTGTTTGGTTTGTCTTGGCTTACGAAAAACAAAAAGGGAAAATTAATTTTTGTTTTCAAATTTTTATGTTAATTAAAGTATTTGCATAATTAATATGGATTATAAGTTGTTTAGGGGATTTAAAAGGGGAATGCAAAAATTTGATTTCTGAATTGAATTTTTTAATTGATTAAGGAGTTATAAGGTAGTAAGGAAATTTTATTTTTGAGATTGAAGGTTATTAAATATTATTTTAAAGTTGGAGATTATAAGGTGTATTTGAGTATTATTGTTTTTTGTATTGAGGAAATATTTTGAAGAAGTGTTAGAGTGATAACACTTGTAATATAACCCTTTTGCTTGACAAAGAAAGTGGTTATAATTGAGACAGGTTTTGAAGTCTATTCTTCATCAAGAAAAAGGTATGGGTACATTCTTCTTTGGTTGAAATAATTAATTGGTTGAGATTTTTTGAAAATAATATTAGGGTGAAAAGGACTTGGTTAAGTTTTCCTTTGTGATTTTGTTGAGTTGATGAGTTTTCTGAAATGGAAGTAAATGCTATAAACCTTGTTTGATAAGCATTGTTGGAGATTTTGAGTGAGTGAATGCATACTTCATTGTTGTGTAATCGAGATCCCTTGTTGTTGAGTTTGAATATTGGATTAGGGTTTGAAATAACATGAGTATCATTTTTATGTAAAGTGGTGAACTATATTGAACTAGGGTTTGCAAGATCATGAGTGTCATTATTATGTAAGAATTGTTTGATAAACATTGTTGTTTAAGTGATTGGTTGAGTAAATAACTTGAACTAGGGTTTGAAAATATTATTAGTATCATTGTTATGTGAGGATTACTTGATAAGCATTGTTGTTGAAGTTATTGGTTGAGTAGAAGTGACTGAGCTTAGTTGAGTTGATGTGTTGAACTGATAGTTCAAGTTCTGTGAAACAAATTGTTCCATATTCTAAAATTTTTTAAGAAATATATTGAGTGTTAGTAAGTTTGAAACATATTGAGTCTCTAACAATTCTATATATTTTTCTATGATAAAAAGAGAGATTGAAATTATTTGAACATTATTTTGAATATGAAGCATATTGAGTATTTAATAATTCTCTATATATTTCTTTGAGATTGAACAAGTTCTAGTGAGGACTTGTTGAGCAGATTTGTGGTAAGTCTTGAAGAACACAAGCTTATAATGAGAGGGGGGTGAATAGTATAAGACCTATTTTTAATTTTTCCTTTATACTTCAAAATAGTAAATTAATATACCCAAAGCAATATCAAAGCAATGCACAAAATCATCCACAAAGTGACACCAATTTTAACGTGGTTCACCCAGAATGCTTGGGATACATCCACAAAACTTTTCTCTAAAAGTTATCTCAAAGTTCTTTGGGAAACCTTCCCAATTACAATGTTTATGAGCCTCAGATCAAATGATATACCTTCCCCAAATCTGAATTTATGAGCCTCTTCCCAAAGGAGAAACCTTATCCCAATCTAAATTTATGAGCCTCTGCCCAAAGGAGAAACCTTCCCCCAATATGAATTTATGAGCCTCTACTCAAAGGAGATACCTTTCCCTCTGATCTGGATATGATCTCTCAGAAGATCAACTATCTCTACCTCTTGCTAGCATGTGGAACTCCTTTCCACCGAAGACCTTCTGTCCTCAATGCTTAGCCTAAGAGACCTCTGCCTTCTATGATCACATCCACAATAGCTTAGCAACTTGTACCAAACACAGTCAGTCGGTCTAGTACAAGTCTTCCTCTGTCTGTCAGATCTGTCCAACTCTTGAACAAATCAATCCTCTGTCCACAAGCCTTCTCAAATACTTGCCAAATTTGTCCTCAGGTTCTCTGATAGAACCAATGTACCTCTGTCCTCAAGTTCTCTGATAGAACTATCAATCTCAGCTCATAAGTCCTCTACTAGGACCTGTCCAAATTTGCTCACAAGTCCCCACTGTAACCTATCCAAAACCTTCTCACAAGTCCCCAATGGAACCTGTTCAAAACTTGCTCACAAGTCCCCAATGGAATCTGTCCAAAATAGCTCACAAGTTCACCAAGAAAAAAACTTGCTTAGCATGAACCCACAAAGAGAATTGTTAGAGACCCCATGTGATTCATCAACCTCATAGAAGCATAAAGAGAATTGTTAGAGACTCAATATGTTATATACTTAACTCCCAATATCAATCTCAAATCTCATAGAAACATAAAGAGAATTGTTAGAGACTCAATATATTCTATATTTAACTCTCAATATCAATCTTCAACTCAATCTCAAATCTCATAGAAACATAAAGAGAATTGTTAGAGACTCAATATGATCTATACTTGACTCCCAATATCAATCTCAACTCAATCTCAATCTCAAAATAATAAGATAGATGTAGTATGCTTTTCTCAAGAACATGAAACACAACCCAACAATTGCCAAACTTGCAATATCTCATATAACAATGCTACTCATGTTCTTTCCACAACCAATATATTTTCTCAACCAATTAGGGCTTTAACAACAATGCTTATAGACAAGGTTTAACCAACATCATTCAACTCAACATTAACCTTGAAGCATTCAACCAATCATCACAAGAAAAGGAAACAAGTAGAAATCCTTTTCCCTCCAAATATATTTGAACAAAACAACCACCAACACAATATCATGAAATGCAAAGAATAACTTTCTCAAATCAACTCAATGGAGTAATCCCAATATCATGAATCAAGTAAAGCAATAACTTGATCAAACAACCTCTATGGAAGCAACTCAACCATCAAACTCAAAATAGCAAACCAAGGGTTCCACCAACTCAATGCAAGTAGCTTGACTCACAAACCCTAGTGCACAAAGCTTCCACTATCTCAAACCAAAAATTATGCATTCATAAAAAAACTCTCCTTAAGGATAACAATGCATAAGTAGTCTTCAACAAACTAGAAAATAGGATTTACACCCAATCAAAGAAAACCTAGTTGAAAACCTTTTCACTCCAACCTTATTTCAAAAAACATACACCAATCATACTCATAAGAAGAATGTGCCCATACATTATTGGAGTAGAAGAAAATTGATCCTTAAAGTTGTCACCACACACAACCCTCAAAACTTCCAACCAAGTTAGGGTTAGAACCAAAATAAATGAGCATATATAAAAACTTTCCTTAGTACACCTTTTAGCTTCTCTTCTTTTGAAAACAACCATCAAAGAAGTCAAAAACACAACAACCAAAACTTACACCTTATATCTCCATTTTAAAATTTAGCATAGCAAAAGACTAATCTCAAAAATACAACCAAATAAATATCCCCTTATTTCTCCTATGTCTTTTAAACAATGCTAAAAAATGCCAAAAATTATATCAAGAAATTAATCACACCTTAGAATGGTTGCCCTTGAAGAATCCAAAAATCGCGGAACAAAATATGTTTTAACAAAAACGTGACTTAATCCATGCACAGCTCCCTCCACGGGAATCAAAACATAGACCTCTGCCTACACAAATCCCAAATGCAACCTATGTTTCCAGTAGCCCACAAGGGGCTAACGAAGTCTAAGACAGACTTCCTACCACTTCAATGAACAAGCACTTCGTAAGTTTTTCAAACGCGAGCTCTCTTCTTCCGCGGTGTCAACAGATCATCGATCACAGCCAAAAATTAATGCATTCAAAATTCTCAAGAGGAGTTAAACATTAGGATACTTCCCATATTTATAGTCCAATCGTCGACTTTAGAACACATCGGCGACAGAGAAACGTAATTTCAAATTTAATCAAAATTTCTTTCTAAAGGGTTTAAAAACCCTTAATTAATTTTACTAAATTAAGAATAAAAAATGTTTAAAAACCTTTAAGTATTTTTTAATAAATTAAAAATAATTTCTCCTTTAATTAATTAAATAATTAATTAATTAAAACCTTGAAGGGTTTTAAATAATAATTAAATAATAAAGAGAACCTCCATAGGTTTTAATAAAAACCATTTAACTTGGTTTTAATAAAAACCCTATCCAAAAACCTTATCCAATGGAATCTCTTCGGATTCTATTAATAATATTCTCTTGGAATATTTCACCTTTGAATCCAACACATCCTCTTAACATTAATGCCATTTCCTTTTGACATCAATGACAACTCATAGACAAGGATCTAGGATCTCAAACCCAAAATTGCCAACAATCTCCACCTTTGTCATTGATGGCAAACCATGCTTCTCAACAACAAAAACTCAACATAAATAGCTCCCCCTGTCTTGAGGCTCTCCCACTCACTCAAATATCTCCCCCTTTGTCATAAATGGCAAAGGGTCACCTTTGGGGCTCGGGACTAAGAATGAGCCTTTTAGCTTAGTCCCTCCCCCACCTCCTGATGAGGTGATTAATTCTGGGGTGGGAGTAAAACTCCCATTAGGTACTGATCATCATCAGCGTCTACAACTTCCTTGCCAGGCCTTCTCTTGAACTCTTTGTCCATATGCTTGTTCTTGTCACTGTTCTTGTTCTTGTTCTCATCTCTATTCTTGTCCATGCCTTGATCCTTGGACCTGATCATGCCACTGTTCCTGTTCCTGTATTCTAGAATTTCAGCTCTACACTGTCTAGCTATGTGACCTTTATTGTTGTACTTATAACAAGTAACAATGTTATTTCTCTATGGTAAACCTGATCTTTGAATCCACCAGTTCTGACCAAACCTGTTCTGACCAAACCTGTTCTGACCAAACCTGTTCTGACCAAATCTGTTCATGTTATTTGCCTTGCAATAAACTGCCTTGTGCCCAAACTATTGACAAGAGTAGTAATACCCTTGAAAGTAACTAGCACTTCTGAAACTATCATTTACCTTCTTCACTTGAGCCATGCAATGTGAAGCCATGTGACCAAACCTGTGACAAGCAAAACATCTACCTTGAAACTTTCCTTTATTTGACCTCTTGGGTCCTGAAAACTTCTTCTTCTTCTCATTCTGAATTCTGTTTTTTGTTTCTATGCATCTATCATTCAAGGACTCATGATCTAAAATACTTTCCTCATTAGAAATCTCTTCCTTTTGGATTCTCTTACTAGACTCTTCAACTTGTTCCTTGTGTGACTTAATAAAACCAAGGTCTATTTTATTTGTTGTCTTTCTTTGACCTTTGATGAGTGACTTAACCTTTTTGGAGCTATCTTGAAACCTATAAAGCTTATCCTTGTACTCTTTAGTTTCCTCTTTCAAAGAAGCCATTTTCTGTTCTAACTCACTATACTCAAGAACCTTAGACTCTAACTCATCCTTGAGTTCTTGTGTCTTAGCTATAGAGAAATCAATATTTTCAATAAGATCATCTCTCTCCATACAACATTCATATAACTTATCCTTGAGTATAGCATTCTTCTTTCTTTCCTTTTTCAAAGCACTAAGAGCACTAATAAGTTCACTCTCAATATCCTTTATTTGATTTCCTTTTGAATCATCAAAGCCATTTTCATATTTCTTATCACTAGAGGTGCTACCCTTTTCAAAAACCATACATGCATATTCCTTATAGTTTTCTAAATCATCCTCATACATACTAGAAACCAAATCATTATTTGTGCAATCATCCTCAAGGTGACCAAAATTTCCACATCTAAGACATTTCATGACAATGAATCTATGTTTTGGTTCTTCCTCTTTTTTTGATATGAACAACATCTCATTTTCATTATCACTTGAAGAACTTTCACTATCACTACTAGAACACTTACTTGCTTTGTCTAGGTAGAAACTCTTCTTGTGCTTGTGAGAATACCTCTTTCCTTGATTGTTGTGCTCATCTTTGATTTTAAGATTTGTATTGGCCTCTTCTAGTTGTTTCTTCAATGAAACAATCTCTTATTCTTGTTTGCAGCAAACAGTCTCTTTCTCATTGATCTAAGACCTGAGAGTTTCTTCACTCCTTTTGGACTCTTCTATTTGCAGCTTCAGATTGCTAACAACTTTGTTAGATTCCTCTTCATTTTTGCTGCATATATCGACTTTATTACTCATTTCTTTTGTCTGCATTCTTAAACCATCAATTTCTTTTTCTAGCTTACTACAATACTCTATTTTTTTGGTTAATTGCATTTCGAGATCTTCAAAAATTTTCTTGTATTCTTTTGTTTGTACTTTCAAACTGGTGATTATATCTTCTGCATCCTTAACCTTTTTACTCAGAGCTAAAATTAGTTTCTGTTTCCAATTTGCTTCTACATCACTTCCTTCTTCATCACATTCTTGTTATGAATCTGTTTCTTCACCAATTTTGAATGGATCATCTTCATCTTCACTGCTACTAAACCCATGGCAATTACGTTCATTATGACCGAGTTGACCACAAACAAAACATTCTCTACCTTGTGAGCAATCAGCTGCAAAGTGACCGGTCTTCCCACATTTGGTGCAAAACTTTATTAATATGGCCTGTTCTCCAATGTTTGATTCATTTCTTGAATCTATTTCCATTCTTCTTCCCAAAATAGCAACATTAAGTTCATCTTCATTTTCTTTCATGACCATGTGTGTTTTCTTCTTCTTGTGTCTTATGGTTTTGCTTTTGCCTTTCCTTTCCATTTGTGTTCTTGTAAGATCTTCCTTCAAGCTGTTAAACTTTTTGAAGGCACCGACTCTGATACCAATTGAAGAACACAATATTATACTGATATGGGGGGGTTAACAGTATAAGACCTCTTTTTACTTTTTTCTTTATTCTTCAAAACAGTAAAGCAATATACCCAAAGCAATATCAAAGCAATGCACAAAATCATCCACAAAGTGACACCAATTTTAACGTGGTTCACCCAGAATGCCTGGGCTACGTACACAAAAATTTTCTCAAAAAGTTATCTCAAATTTTTTTGGGAAACCTTCCCAATTACAATGTTTATGAGCCTCGTATCAAAGGAGATACCTTCCCCAAATCTGAATTTATGAGCCTCTACCCAAAGGAGAAACCTTCCCCCAATATGAATTTATGAGCCTCTGCCCAAAGGAGAAACCTTCCCCCAATATAAATTTATGAGCCTCTGCTCAAAGGAGATACCTTCCCCTCTGCTCTGGATATGATCCCTCAGAAGATCAACTGTCTCTACCTCTTTCCAGCATGTGGAACTCCTTTCCATCGAAGACCTCTTGTCCTCAATGCTTAGCCTAAGAGACCTTTGCCTTCTATGATCATGTCCACAGTAGCTCAACAACCTGTACCAAACATAGTCATTCGGTCTAGTACAAGTCTTCCTTTGTCTGTCATATCTGTCCAACTCTTGAACAAATCAATCCTCTGCCCACAAGCCTTCTCAAATACTTGCCAAATCTGCCCTCAGGTTCTCTGATAGAACCAATGTACCTCTGTCCTCAAGTTCTCTGATAGAACTATCAATCTCAGCTCATAAGTCCTCTGCTAGGACCTATCCAAATCTGCTCACAAGTCCCCACCAGAATGTGTCCAAAACCTGCTCACAAGTCCCCAATGGAACCTATTCAAAACCTGCTCACAAGTCCCCAACGGAACCTATCCAAAACAGCTCACAAGTTCACCAAGAAAAAAACTTGCTTAGCATGAACCCACAAAGAGAATTGTTAGAGACCCAATGTGATTCATCAACCTCATAGAAGCATAAAGAGAATTGTTAGAGACTCAATATTTTTTATACTTAACTCCCAATATCAATCTCAAATCTCATAGAAACATAAAGAGAATTGTTAGAGACTCAATATGTTCTATATTTAACTCTCAATATCAATCTTCAACTCAATCTCAAATCTCATAGAAACATAAAGAGAATTGTTAGAGACTCAATATGATCTATACTTGACTCCCAATATCAATCTCAGCTCAATATCAATCTCAAAAGAATAAGATAGATGTAGTATACTTTTCTCAAGAACATGAAACACAACCCAACAATTGCCAAACATGCAATATCTCATATAACAATGCTACTCATGTTCTTTCCACAACCAATATATTTTCTCAACCAATTAGGGCTTTAACAACAATGCTTATAGACAAGGCTTAACCAACATCATTCAACTCAACATTAATCTTGAAGCATTCAACCAATCATCACAAGAAAAGGAAACAAGTAGAAATCCTTTTCCCTCCAAAGATATTTGAACAAAACAACCACCAACACAATATCACCAAATGCAAAGAATAAATTGCTCAAATCAACTCAATGGAGTAAGCCCAATATCATGAATCAAGTAAAGCAATAACTTGATCAAACAACCTCTATGAAAGCAACTCAACCATCAAACTCAAAATAGCCAACCAAGGGTTCCACCAACTCAATGCAAGTAGCTTGACTTACAAACCATAGTGCACAAAGCTTCCACTATCTCAAACCAGAAATTATGCATTCATAAAAAAACTCTCCTTAAGGATAACAATGCATAAGTAGTCTTCAAAAAACCAGAAAATAGGATTTACACCCAATCAAAGAAAACCTAGTTGAAAACCTTTTCACTCCAACCTTATTTCAGAAAACATACACCAATCATACTCATAAGAAGAATGTGCCCATACCTTATTGGAGTAGAAGAAAATTGATCCTTAAAGATGTCACCACACACAACCCTCAAACTTCCAACCAAGTTAGGGTTAGAACCAAGATAAATGAGCATATATAAAAACTTTCCTTAGTACACCTTTTAGCTTCTCTTCTTTTGAAAACAACCACCAAAGAAGTCAAAAACACAACAACCAAAACTTACACCTTATATCTCCATTTTAAAATTTAGCATAGCAAAAGACTAATCTCAAAAATACAACCAAAGAAATATCCCCTTATTTCTCCTATGTCTTTTAAACAATGCTAAACAATGCCAAAAATTATATCAAGAAATTAATCACACCTTAGAATGGCTGCCCTTGAAGAATTCGAAAATCGTGGAACAAAATATGTTTTAACAAAAACATGACTTAATCCATGCACAGCTCCCTTTGCGGGAATCAAAATGTAGACCTCCACCTATGCAAAGCCCAAATGCAGCCTATGTTGCCACTATCCCATAAGGCGCTAATGAAGTCTAAGACAGACTTCCTACCACTTCAACGAACAAGCACTTCGTAAGTTTTTCAAACGCGAGTTCTCTTCTTCCTTGGTGTCAACAGAGCATCAATCGCAGCCAAAACTTAATGCGTTCGAAATTCCCAAGAGGAGTTAAACCTTAGGATCCTTCCCATATTTATAGTCCAATCGTGGACTTTAGAACACGTCGGCAACAGAGAAACGTAATTTTGAATTTAATCGAAATTGCTTTCTAAAGGGTTTAAAAACCCTTAATTAATTTTAATAAATTAAGAATAAAAAATGTTTAAAAACCTTTAAGTATTTTTTAATAAATTAAAAATAATTTCTCCCTTAATTAATTAAATAATTAATTAATTAAAACCTTGAAGGTTTTTAAATAATAATTAAATAATAAAGAGAACCTCCATTGGTTTTAATAAAAACCATTTAACTTGGTTTTAATAAAAACCCTATCCAAAAACCTTATCCAATGGAATCTCTCCGGATTCTCTTAAGAATATTCTCTTGGAATATTTCACATTTGAAGCCAACACATCCTCTTAAAATTAATGACATTTCCTTTTGACATCAATGACAACTCATAGACAAGGATCTAGGATCTCAAACCCAAAATTGCCAACAAGTCTTTAAGGAGACTTATGGATAGATTGATGTGAACTTTTGTGGAAGCTTACAATACATATTTGAGGACAAATATCTAGGATAAATTTGAGGATAGAATTTTGTAAATATTTGTGCTAGACCAGAGACAGAGATTGAGCATATTTGTACTAGATCGAAGGACTATGTTTAGTGTATATTTGAGACAGAGCTTTCGAGGTGGTAGAGTATAGAGGATGAAAATCTCTAGAGGATAGATATCCATTAGCCAGGGCAGTACAGATAGGTCTTATATGTGAGTACAAAAGTCTTTAGTGGATAGATATCCATTAGCTAGTGTAGTGGAGAGAAAAGGTCTTCTAGAAGATCACCAGCCAGAGTAGAGGATAATGGAGTTCTGCTATAGATAGATACCCATAAACTTGATTAGGGGATTGGTGTCTCCTTTGGATAGAGGTCCATAAATATTATAATAGGGAAAGGATTCCCAAGAGGATTTATTTGAGAAAATATTATAAGGAATATTTTCTCTGTAGAGTAGCCCACATTGGGTGAACCACATTAAATAATGTCTCTCATGTGTGTGATTATTTGTGTGATGTTTACTACTTTAATATTTTTGATGTTATCATATGGATTAAAAAGCAAAAAGTTTTGTCTTATATTGTTCATCCCCACTCTTAGTATAAGTATATGTTCTTCAATTGGTATCTGAGTGGGTCTCTCCGTAAAAATACTAATAGCTTGGAGGAGGATCCATCAGAAACACTCATGACTTCAGAAAATGAAGAAGAGATCATGTTTGATATAAAAGAGGAATCTTTACTGCTCTCAGGAATTTGGAAAGGATTAGAGAGAAGAACTCAAGCCTGAAGGAATAAATTTAATAGGAGGAATAAAACAAAGAAGAATAACCTTGGATGAGAGTTAATCACAAAAGGAGAAGCACTCAACCATAGTCTCAAAGGCATCCAAATAGGTTACATAATTTCTTCCATGGCTATTTTTTTTATTATAACAAATATGGTCATAAAGCTATACACTACATTGGTTATGGAAGAAATGATGTCAATAGAAATTTTAATTCTTTTGCACCTCTTATGGATAATAATATTATATGTTACAAATGTAATAATTTTGAGCACAAGGCTATATGGTGTAAAATGATATTTCTTGATTCTAGTAAAAGAAAAACAATTTCAACAACTAGGAAATAGAAAAAGGGGAATGAAAAGGCTAGATCAATGTTAGTTCAAACAACCCTTCATCCTCAAGATAAATAAGCACAATGGTATCTTGATAGTGGTTGTTCTAGACACATGACAAGAGAAAAATACAAATTTATTGTACTAAAAGAAACCAATATAGGATCAGTAAGTTTTGGTGATAATGGATCAGCAAAAAATGGTGGAAGAGGAACTTTGAGTCTAGATAATGGGAAAACAAGAACAAAAAATGTGCTATATGTCAAAGGGTTAAAAAATAATCTGCTAAGTGTAAGTCAACTTTGTGATCAAGATCATATGGTTACATTTCACCCAGATAGGTGTGAGATAATAAAATAAAAATTTGGAAAAGTCATTGCAAATGCAATAAGAACTCCAAACAATCTATACATGCTTAGTGAGATCAAAGGGAAAAAGTTCTTTCTATCACAAGAATATGAGATTTGGTTGTGGCATAGAAGACTAGGTCATGTTAATTTTTACAACATAGTCAACATAAGCAATAAGTAGGTTTTCAGATATTTACCTAAGCTAAAAAGGCCACAAAATACAATATGTGCACCTTATCAACATGGAAAGAAAATTAGAACAAGATTTAAGTCAAATGGATATATGTCATATAAGAAATTAAGTCTAATACATACAGGTCTATGTGGTCCTACTAGAACACAGAGTATTCAAGGCGAGAATTACTTCATATTGTTTATAGATGATTTCTCCAGAATTGTTTGGGTAGCTTTCCTGAAAGATAAGTCAAAAGCATTTAAAAAATTCAAATCATTTAAATAACGGGTTGAAAATGAAACTTGCAAGAGGATTAAGTGTTTGAAATATGACAGAGGAGGAGAATTTACCTTGAATGAATTTATATATTTTTGTGAACAACATGGAATCAAGAGAGAATCCTCAGTTGCAAGAACTCCTCAACAAAATGGAGTAGTTGAAAGGAAAAATAGGACTGTTGAGAATATGGCTAGAGCTATGTTAAATGAGTCTATACTTTCAAATGTATTTTGGAGAGAAGTAGTCAACATAGAAGTATATATAACCACTAGGGATCAAATTAGGGTAAACCATCACAAGACTCCATATGAGCTTTGGAAAGGAAGACCGACAACTATAAAACACTTCATGTTTTTTGGAAGCAAGTGATACATATGGTGAGAAGAGCAAAACTTAGGCAAGTTTTACAAGATGTGATGAGGGAAGTTTTCTTGATTATTACTCTAGGAGTAAATATTATAGATGCTTCAACAAGATAACATGCACTATTATAGAAAGTATAAATGTAACAGTTGATGAGAAGATAAATTCAAGAGAACCAGTTCAACAAATTGTGTATTAGGAAGATGGAAGTTGTCAAGAAGAGTTTCATGATGAATCATATGAAGAAGAAGAAGAAAAAAAAATACTTCTTCCTAAAAATCCATCCAAGTATGTACAGAATCATCATCCAAAAGATCTAATCATTGGGAATCCAGATGAAAGATAGACAAGGAGAAGGATAATAACACCATATCAACAAGTAAATTTTTCTTTATTATCTAAGATTGAGCCAAAAGACTTCAATCAGGAAAGTGAATATGAGTTCTCGATTAATTCAATAGATAAGGAATTAGATCAAATAGAGAAATAAATACTTGAGAACTTGTTCCATGACCAAAGAATAAAAATGTGATCGACACAAAATGGGTATTCATAAATAAGTTAAATGAAGATGGACCGGTAGTTAGAAATAAAGCAAGGTTAGTATGTAAAGGTTATGTACAGGTAGAGGGAATTGAATTTGATGAGACATTTGCTTGCTCTAGTAGCACGACTTGAAGCCATAAGAATGTTTTTAGCCTTCTCAAATTTTAAAAAAATCAAGTTATATCAGATGGATGTTAAGTCAAAATTTCTAAATGGTGTTCTATAAGAAGTCTATAATGAACATCTAGAGGGATTCATATTAATAGATAAACCAAATCATATATGCAGATTGAAGAATGCACTGTATGGTCTAAAACAGGCTCCTAGAACGTGGTACTCAATATTGGATAAGTATCTTCAATAATAGGGATTCAAAAAAGGAATAGCAAACATCAACTTATACATCAAAAATGAAGGGAATAATCTACTAATTGTGGTTTTTTATGTTGATGACATCATTTTTGGGAAAAATAATGATAAGATGTGTAAATAATTTGAAAAGAACATGCAAAATGAATTTGATATTTTTATTCTTGGTAAGTTTTCCTTTGTTATTGGACTTCATATTTCACAATCAGAGAAAGGGGTATTTATTGCACAAACCAAGTACATAAAAGATATGCTAAAGAAATTCAAGTTAGAATATTTCAAACCAATAAGTACCCATATGGTTACAAGAAGTAAGTTAAGTAACGATGATGAATCTCTAGAGGTAGATCAAATATTATATAGATCTATAATTTGTAGCTTGTTGTATGTTATAGCTACAAGACTAGACATAGTGTAGTCAGTGGGATTAGTGGCAAGGTTTCAGGCAACACCTAAGGAAACATAGGTGGTAGCAATAAAAATAATTCTCATGTATCTAAAAGGAACTATGGATTTTGGGCTCTGGTATCCCAAAAGTGATAGTTTTACACTCACAGTGTATACAAATGTAGATTGGGTTGGCAACATTGATGACAGAAAAAACACAAGTAGAGGATCATTTATTCTTGAAGAATATTTAGTCTCTTGGCTAAGTAAGAAATAGGCAATGGTATCCTTGTCTATAACATAAGTAGAGTATATTGCAGAAGTAGCCAATTGTACATAGGTATTATGGATTAAGCAAACTCTTGAAGACTTCAAGATAAAACATGATCATCCTATTCCCATGTTATGTGATAATACAAATGCTATAAGTATCTCAAAGAATCCAGTGAGTCACTCTAGGATAAATCACATTCTGATCAAGTATCATTTTCTGAGAGAACAGGTGACAAATAAATAGGTCAGGTTGGAATATGTTACTACAAAGAAGAAAATAGCAGACATATTCACCAAGCCACTTTTGAAAGAGACGTTTGAGTATCTTTGAAGAAAATTAGGAGTAATACTCCCACCCATAATTAACCACCTCAAGATAAGGTGGGGGAGGGGCTAAGCTATGAGTTTCATTCTTAGCCTCGAGCCCCAAAGGTGACCCTTTTCCATTGATGTCAAAGGTGGAGATATTTGAGTAAGGGGGAGATATTTAGGTTATAAGGAAAGCATTCAATAAGGGGAGCAGTTTCCCAGGGGGAGCAAAAAAGAGAAAGGTTAAAGAAATGGTAAAAAATAATTGGGTTGCCATAAATGACAAAGGTGAATATTTTTTGACATTTTGAGGAGTGTTTGTTGTCATTGATGTCAAAAGCATTATTGTGCTATGTTCATCATATTTGAGGACATTAAGTGTTTCTTCCAAAATAAAGAAGGTCTTGAAAAGCAGTAGGTTATAATATTTACTTTTAAATATTATATACCCAAGAGGGCTCAAAGGATAAAGATCCAAGGAAGGAGAAGAAAAGTTAAAATTAAATAATAATATTTTATTATCATTATTTCGGATCAAAAATCAAGTTTAAGAATATCAAGGATCAAGTTGGAAAAGACCCACAAGAAGATTTAATTTAAATTAAAATATTTTAATCTTTGATTAAATTTTTAATTTAAATAATGATGGGTGCTAAGATTAATTTAAATATTTATTTAAATATATAAAATTAACTTTAATATTTGAATTCAAATTAAATTTGAATAATTGTCGATGTTGGAACAAGATATAGTTTACACATAAATAAATCCAAAGTTTGGTATTCGGAAGTTTATCCATGTGATTGTATTTTGGCTTGTGCAAAATAAAAATGTGTATTTTTGCATATGTATTTGAGCAGAGGAAAGTAAAAGGTGTGGTATCCTCTAAAAAACTACTCGAAGCCCCTCATAGTTGAGTTGGTAGCCAAGGGCTACGTAAGAAACGTTTGATATGCTTGGTGTGGGTTTGAATCTCGCACACACCATTTTGTTGAAGGGAGGTTCATGTTTGAGTTTGTGCCTTTCAAGGAAGAAGGAAGTCAAAGGTACGTTCATGCCTTTTGGCTCTTGTGGAGCCATGCAACCCAATTGGTGGGCATGAGCACTATGGAAGCACTTGGGGGACAACCATCAACATTTTGAATCCTACCAAGGCCTCTTGGAAACATAATAGAGGTATGCATATTTTTTGGGTTGTCTTGGCTTGCGAAAAATAAAAAGGGAAAAATAACTTTTGTTTTCAAAGGTTTATGTTAATTAAAGTGTTTGCATAATTAATTTGTATTATAAGTTTTTTAGGGGAGTTAAAAGGGGAATGCAAAACTTTGATTTCCCAATTGAATTTTTCAAGTGATTAAGGAGTTATAAGGTAGTAAGGAAAGTTTATTTTTGAGATTGAAGGTTGTTGAATATAATTTTTAAGTTGGATATTATAAGGTGTATTTGAGTGTTGTTTTTTTTGTATTGAAGAAATATTTTGAAGACGTGTTAGAGTGATAACTCTTGTCATATAACCCTTGTGCTTGGAAAGAAAAGCAGTTATAATTGAGACAGGTTTTGAAATCTATTCTTCATCAAGTAAAAGGTATGGGCACATTCTTCTTTGGTTGAAATAATTCATTGGTTGAGATTTTTTGAAAACAATATTGGAGTGAAAAGGACTTTGTTAAGTTTTCCTTTGTGAGTTTGTTGAGTTGATGAGTTTTCTAAAATGAAAGTAATTGTTATAAACCTTGTTTGATAAGCATTGTTGGATATTTTGAGTGAGTGAATGCATACTTCATTATTGTGTGACTGATATCCCTTATTGTTGAGTTTGAATATTGGATTAGGGTTTGAAAGAGCATGCATATCATTGTTATGTAAAGTGGTGATCTATCTTGAACTAGGGTTTGCAAGATCATGAGTATCATTATTATGTTAGGATTTTTTGATAAACATTGTTGTTGAAATTATTGGTTCAGTGAACAACTTGAAATAGGGTTTACAAAGATCATGAGTATCATTTTTATGTGAGGATTACCTGATAAGCATTTTTGTTGAAGTGATTGGTTGAGTGGAAGTTATTTATATTAGTTGAGTGGATGTGTTGAAGTGATAGTTCAAGTTCTGTGAAAAAATTGTTCCACATTCTAATTTGATTTGAGAAAGATATTGAGTGTTAGTAAGTGTGAAACATATTGAGTCTCTAAAAATTATTTGTGTTTCTATGATAAAAAGATAGATTGAAAGTATTTGAGCATTATTGTTAATGTGAAGCACATTGAGTCTCTAACAATTCTCTATATGTTTTTATGAGATTTTACAAGTTCTAGTGAGGACTTGTTGAGAATATTTGAGGTAAGTCTTTGAGAAGACTTGTGGAAAAATTAGTGTGAGCTTTTGTGGAAGCTTACAATATAGATTTGAGGATAGAGTTTGGTGAATATTTGAGGACATATTTGTGCCAAACTAGAGATAGATATTGAGAAGATTGGTACTAGACCAAAATATTGTGTTTAGTATAGATTTTAAACAAATATTTGGAGGTGGCAGACTATAGAGGATGAAAGCCTCCAGTGGATAGAGATCCATTAGTTAGGGCAGTGAGAACAATTCTTACATGTGAGGACATGAGTCTTCAGTAGATAGATATCCATTAGCTAGTGTAGTGAAGACAACAGGTATTATAGAAGATAACCAGCCAGAGCATAGGAGAAAGAAGTTATCCTATGAATAGATATACATGAACTTGATTAGGGGATTTGTGTCTCATTTGGATAGAGTTCAATAAATATTGTAATAGGGAAAGGATTCCTAAGAGGATTTATTTGATAAAATATTATAAGGAATATTTTATCCGTGGAGTAGCCCACATTGGGTGAACCATGTTAAATCATGTCTCTCATGTGTGTGATGCTTTGTGTGATGTTTACTACTTTAATATTGCTGATGTTATCATATGTATTAAAAAGCAAAAAGTTGTATATTATACTATTCACCCCCCTCTCAATATAAGCACATGTTCTTCAATTATCTCAAGCAACTTTTAGAAAATAATATGAAAATTTAAAGAACATTGGTTCATATGATTAGTCATATTTCTTGACTCAGTAGTGCACCAATGTTATTGATGTATATAATAAATTAAATATTTTGATAATTTATTGCTTCATGTATGGCCATACATACAAAAAGTATTTTGTAATTTATAGAACATAAGAACAATACATAGAGTTTATCATCCTAGTTTTTTACGTGTAACATTAGCATAAAATTAGCACCAACCTAAAAAGTACTTAAATATATTTACATTCATTTAATATCTAGGCTTCATCATCAATAAGAATGGATTTAATGTTCACCCAAGAAAAATTCAACTCAACTAATATTATGATACTCCTAATACCCTCATGTAGATCTAAATATTCTTAGCTATTTTTAGGTTTTACCATTAGTTTATGAGGGTATTCTCAATCATTTCTTACCATTTTAATTGAATGAATATATAGTAAGGTTCTAAATAAAAACATGCACTTGATGCCACCCTTTATTAACTACAAAAATATTTTAAGATATTTTGATTCTTCAAAACATTGTTAGATTTTGATGTAGTATGCAATGGGAGACAACATTCACAAGATGTAGAATAATATGAAATAAATTAAATCTATGAGATGACTAAAATATGCTATAAATAGAAATTAAGGAAATGAATAAATATAGCTATGGATGAAATTAACACTCCATTAACAAAGCTACTAGACTACATTGTACCCATCACCAATTCATGGTGATCTACACAACAATATGCTACTACATATGAATATGCTCTAAGCTTCTCTATATCTACTTGTTACAATGAGGATATTTTTATATAGGAAGATAATTTCTTTGGCCAACACTCTACCTAGTTGTGCAAGGGATAACTTGCACATATACATCTTGCACATTGACACTTGCTCATTTATTACATTGCATGAAGTAATTAGATAACTTTCCCTAAAGTGATCCAATGTCCTAAGAATGTACCTAGGAAGGTACATTTACATGATCCAAATGATGTAATATAATCTATATCTAACACCCCTAAGTATTACATTATTTGGGTATTGAAGACTTTAGTCTTCAATATGGATCTCCTTCCATTGATTAATGGAATTTATATTCTCCTTTGTTGCTTACTATATTTAGGTTTAGCAAGTAATATGTGTCTTCATATGATGTAAATTAAGTTGTAGTTGAAGGTTCTTCTGCCTTTTGTATGTGTTCAACTAGTGCAGTATTCACGATTCCATGTTTCTTTCTAGTATGTCTTTTCTTTATTTTTCTTCTTCTCTTCTTGTGATTCTACATTGGTGCTAGTGGAATATATGCTTCATGACAAGTTAGTCTATCATCACAATAGTATTGTTTTTTATTGCTAGCTTGTATCTTGTGTTGAGTAAGTACAAACACAATCGATGATAGATAAACCATCAGAAACTCTTATGGTGAAAATATAACCAATATTTGTGAGTTCCACCATGCTATGAAGAGGATTTTGTCAAGATAGTTAATCAATGCTATAAAGTTACCTTATTTGGCTTCTTTAAGAAATAAGGATAATTTCTCTTGGTCGCTAGTAGATAGATATTCGTATCCTTCTAGAGTATCTATTAAGTTTTAAGAGTAGAATTCTACTTCATGGAATAGTTCTTCATTGTTGAAAGCTTTTCTCAATATTTCATCCATGATAGATCTTTGAGATAGATATTCTTGCTATTTTTTAGAATTGAATTTGAGAGAATTTTAGTAGTCTACATATAACTCTATATATTGAAAAACCTTTGTTAACCCTTAGGTTTATAGACTTCCTTATGTCTCCCTAGTAATGAGAGTATATACACCTAATGGGATTTTAGGTTTTGTAGAAAGCTTATATTTTCCAATGAATTTACAACTTGGTAATATTTTATAAATGTTGATATTACCAAGTTTTGTAGAATTCCTTATGAGTCCCTACTATGTTTTGGATAAAATATAAGATGTATATAGCGATTTTGTAAATTGTAGTTAAATTTTTGCTTAATTTTGTAAATTTTTGTAAATCCTAAAATCAAATTATAGTATCCCTTACTGATACTATTGAACTAAGCACTTTTCCTAAATTTTAAGAGGTTTAATGTTGGATTTATTTTGTCCTTTTTTGAGAAACTTTTAGACAAGAGTTTTATAAATTTTTCCAACCTTAGCTAGAAACTTAATAATGTATTTTAATATCCCTTAGGATTTGATTTTAGTGTTTCTAATTTTCAATAATCTAATTCGGTGGTTTAACCCTTATAGCTCCCAAATATAGAAAATTAGAACACAATAATATTTACAAATATTTAAAATTTAATTTCCATAAGAATTCCTTATTTCTCCTATGATTAATATTGCAAATATTACATTAATTTGATAAATTATTCCCTTTGATGCTTTTATTTAAATATGGTTAATTTCTTCTAAGTTTAACCTTGGTTTATCAACCTTATAACTCCCTTAAATGAAAGCACATTAAAATAGGGAATAAATCTCACCTTGTAATATTCAAATACACATTTTTTCAGATGTGAGACGGCTGCAATGTGTGTGTATTTTCCTTGACCATTCCCTCCAATGGAAATATTTTATTTAATATTCAACTATGGCACCTTTCTACCTTTGAATTATTTTGACGATAGCATTTAAGGATCTTTCTCCTTTCTTCCACATTGCAACTTGACCCTATGCATGAAGACTATGAATTATTGGACATAAATGTTTCTGAATTACTTCTGAAAATGTTGCATTCTCCCTGGTCCAAGGTGCCTTTAATAGGTGGTCAATCCTTTTATGAGTTAAGAATGTCACAACAATTACATTCAATGCTTCAAAACTATTCTTGGGCATCTATTACAAGTGTAATATCTGAAGTCTTTTTGTTCCATAGTGTGTTCTCCATAAGGCTTCCTTATATAATGGTTATAGCATAATGTAAGTCCTCTTCCAAATGGACTATGGATGCCAAAGATATTTTGTAACACATATCCTCACATGTGTGAAATTCTATCATACCTTTGAGGGTTTTTAGGTTTTCTTTTGGAGAATGACAAGTGTCAATTGCATGCCCTAATCTTATCAACACCTTATTTCCAACTTTTCAATGTACTTTTCCACCTTCTTCCTTGTTGTATTTTGATGGCACTGATATGGATCCAAACAAGAAATGCTTATGGTGGAGCTTTGGTGGAGATTTGGAGGAGTTTATGTAACTCCTCTTCCACATGGACTATGGATGCCAAAGAGATTTTGTAACACATATCCTCACATGTGTGAAATTATAGCATACCTTTGAGGGTGTTTAGGGTTTCTTTTGGAGAATGACAAGTGTCAATTGCATGCCCTAATATTATCAACACCTTATTTCCAAATTTTCAATGTACTTTTCCACCTTATTCATTTTTGTATTTCTATGGCACTAATATGGTTCCAAACAAGAAATGCTTATGGCAGAGCTTTGGTGGAGATTTGGAGGAGTTTTATTGGAGCTTTTGTGTCTCTAGAATATATTTTGAATGGTAGTGGTTTGATGGAGACTTCTTGATGCTATAATGGTAGTATTGAATGCTCCTTTATTGGACATACAATTCCAATTTACTTTCTTTGATTTCCTTTGCTTATGTGTTACTAGATTTGTCTCCCTTAGTGAGCAGTGTGACACCTTTCTTGTTCTTTGCAGGTTACCTATTATGGTTATCCAACCTATGCACGATGTGAGCCCTTTAGAGGATTCTTTATGCTTGTATTCGGCTATTCTCTTCTTGAGAATGTTGTACCTTTATGGAACCTTCAAATCTACCCTCTTTTCTACATAGAAAAATTAGAGAAGTGCAATACAATGTATGAATATTTGTAAATAAGATGCCCTTATTGCACCCTTTCTTGAATTCCTTTTTGTAGATATGATTTTATGGTTTTGTGGCAGAATTGTTTAATGTAATGTAGGGGTTTTGAGTTTACCTCTTTGATTAGAAACCTTTCTATTTTTCTTGCATAATTTGATAACAAATACAATATTGGATAGAAGCTCCTTATTTGATGCAACTTTCTACACTTTTCTCCTTGCAACTAACCCTGTAATACTTTGGATTTAAGACTCACCAAGTCTCAATATTTGAAGCTTCTATTTTTATTTTTGTTAGTTTTCTTCCAAAAAAAATTGGAGGATTGTAATCTATTTTTGGTGGCTTCTATTGACCACTATGTATTGCAGATTGTTGTGCATTAATAGTGTTTTAAAACAATTTTTCAAATTCTGATTGTGTACCCTTTTCAAGAACACAAAAAATAATCATTTAGAGACCAATAGAATAGTGCAAATAAATATAATAGTATTTCACTTTTAATGCACTAAAAATTTCACCTTTTCACTCCAATCAACTCTTAAAATAATGCACTTAACTAATTTACTACAACTAATCAAGAATAATTTGAAATGAACCTACAATAATTATTCTACAATTTCACTATAATTAAAATTGTAGGACTTAGTCGTCTTTTTATTTTTGAAAGTATATGATAGGTAGTTTATATATGTAGTTCTAAAATCTAATCAAATCCTAACTAATGTGCAAATGAACCTTAAAAGAATTTTTTTTATTTTTATACTTTGAATACTGTAATCCAATTTTCCTTCTTGCAACTTTAATCCAAATAAGGTGCTCCAATGAATTTGATAAGTAATCCAACTAATGAATATACTTGAACCAATAGTTGCTTACCTTTTTTTGAAATATTTTGTAGCTCTTTTATAGCTTCTGTAGAGGATTTAGATCTTGTAGAGGATCTTGGTGTTTAAGATCACCAAGATGCTTCCTTTAGTAAGATATTGTAGCTCTTTTTAGACTATCCTAAACAACTCCACCAAAATATGGTCTTGAAATTTCTTTCATGAGCTTAGATTTTGGTGGCTTGTTCTCCTCTTGCAGTCTCCTCATTTTTTTGTAGAATTATTTATCTCATCAAATAATGCATTCTTGTTATGAGAGGTAATCTTATTGGATTTTATAGGATTCTCCTATATTCAAGTCTTCTTATCAAATTCTGACTTCAAGAAGGATCTTTTCCCAAGATTTTGAAGGTCTTGTGGTCTTCTGATAGTTGACACTCCTTGCCAAATTCTTCTTCTCTTGGGCTTGTTATCGGATGGTGAAAATCGTCCCAAGTTAGGGGCTTCTCCTTGGTACTGAATTTCTCTAATGAGTTATCATTTTATGATTTCTTCAATAAGGCTCTCGAAGCCTTTTACTAGAAGCTTGTTTAGACCTCCCCATGGTATTTGATCTTACAACTTATTGTAGTTTTCCTTGAGACCTTTTCTTCAACCTTATGCTCTTGGAAGTGTTGATGGTGATATCTTCTTTTGGATCTTTGATTCTACTACTTCTGGATTCGAGTATGACTCTCCTAGTCCTTTTTATTATTCTAAGACTAGAATTTCTTCAATGGTATCTTCTCCTAATATCTTTATCTTCATTTTTTATTCAAGTGCTAGATTGATTCTAGATAATATTCTCTTCCTAAATTTCTTTTAGGAAGTCTCCCAACTCACCGAATCTACTTTCCCTATAACAAAGTATTAGTACGTAATCTACTTCTAAATCAGATATTCTCTTCTAGAGTCATATTTAGGATCAAGGCATCTATGGCCCTTTTTTCAGTATCAAGGCTTCTATGGACTTTTTAATATCAAGGCTTATGTGGCCTTTTTAAGGCTTCTATGGCCTTTTTAAGGCTTTTGTGGCCTTTTCTTCAATATCAAGGCTTATGTGGCCCTTTTTTTGCAGCAAGGCTTCTGCCTTTTCTTTAGGATCAAGGCTTTTATGGTCTTTTATTTTGGATCAAGGCTACTATGGCCTTTTCTTCTTGATAAAGGATTACATGGCCTTTTATTCTTTTGTGAAGTTCTCAATCTAGTAATGGAGATATCCAGTCTCCTAACTTCATCACAAATCTTCTCCAAAAGTCTTCTTTCGTAGTATTATTTTCTTACACAAGGAACTAATATTTGCACTATGAAGGCACATCGACCTTCAAGAAAGGAATTTGAAGTCTCTTAGATTTTTGTTGTAGGAGTCTCAATCATTTGAATTCTACAAAAAAAATAAACTTTGGATAATATTTAAATACCATATATCCTAAATGATCTTCACTAGTTGATTTATCAATCTAGTGGATTCATTGTTGAGTCCTAGTATTCATGAGTTTTTCTTACAACTATGTGGAAGACTCTAGCCAAATGTAATCTTAATATTTTTGGAACTAAGATTTATTTCAGTCCTCACTTGTGGTTCTTCCTAATTTTACTACATAGACTCTTCTAAGAGTTTTTTACAGTGGATGTTCCACTAGCACGTCAGGTTGACAAAAAAATCAGTCTCAAAGATAATGGTGGTTTTCCTATTGATCTATTGTGGCTAGATCTATCATGGCTCTGATACCACTATTAGATTTTGATGTAGTATGCAATGGGAGATAATATTCACAAGATGTAGAATAATATGAAATAAATTAAATCTACGATATGACTAAAATATGCTATAAATAGAAATTATGGAATTAAATACAATGTAGCTATGGAAGAAATGAACAGTCCATTAACAAAGCTACTAGACTACATTACACCCATCACCAATATATGGTGATCTACATAGCACTATGCTACTACCTATGAATATGCTCTAAGATTATCTATATCTACTTGTTATAATGATGCCCTTTCTATATATGAAGAAAAGTTCCTTGGCCGATACTCCACCTAGTTGTGCAAGGGACAACTTACACATATATAGCTTACACATTGATACTAGTGCATTTATTACATTGCATGAAGTAACTAGATAAATTCCTCCTAAAGTAATATAATGTCCTAATTATGTACCTAGGAAGGTACGTTTACATTACCCAAATAATGAAATATAATCTATTTCTAACAAACATGCATTTAATGCCACCCTTTCTTCACATGAGCATCTAGTCAATTTTCATAGTTGAACACTTAATAATACATGTTGTAGATATCTTACAAATAAAAGATATATTTATTACATATTTAATCATGTCATTAGTGGAGATTCAATATCTTAGTCAATTATATTATCATACATAAAAATCATAAACCATTCTAAGTCTTACAAACTTAGAGTGTGTTGTGAAATGACTATGCTTAAAATTGGTCTATCTAATTGTATTATTTTAATTTAAATATCAAGTGGTAGGAGTGAAGTTTTTACTAATATGTGTAAACCCTCATTAAAACTATTATTAATGCATATATTAATGAGATATCTAACAAGCCTTACATGTATGAGTCTTTGCATCTATCAATTGTTGCTCTAAGATAAAATATTTTTGACTTCCATATATAAGACAATATTTTATGTAACATGGGACACATTTGAGTTCTCATAATAAAACCATGAATTCAATATAGACAAGTTTATAGGGTCCAATTAAACATTAGACTTGGTCATTTTGCTCAAATCCTACATTTTAGGTGGATTTGTCCCTTTAGGTATTCTCATACTTTAAATGTAGTATGTTAAGCTATGCCTATGATCTAAAATAACTTTACCCTTTACCTTTTTACATTACATAAATATTGTAGGGAACTTGACATGCTCAATTAATGAGATATTTTATTAAGGTATTTCTATATCCTAAGTTTCAACTAAAATCAAGAATAGGGGGTAAAATGACCATTTAATAAAAAGTGCAAACTTGGTGAAAAACACACAAAATCCAACTCAACCAATATTAGGATACTCCTAATACCCTCATGTAGATATAAATCTTCTTAGACATTTTCAATTTTTACCATTGGTTTATGAGGATATTCTTAACCATTGCTTATCCTTTTAATTAAATGAATAGATAAGAAGGTTCTAAATCAAAACATGCACTTGATGCCACCCTTTATTAACTATAAAAACCATTTAATATATATTGATGCTTCAAAACATGCACTTGATACCACCCATTTTTCATATGAGCGTCTAGTTAATTGCTATAATTGAACACTTAATAATACATGTTGTAGATATATTACACATAACATAGATATTTATTCCATATTTAATAATGTAATTAATGGACATTATATATCTTAGTCAAGTATATTATCATATATAAAAATCATAAACCATTTTAATTCTTAGAAACATATAGTGTGTTGTGAAATGACTATGGTTAAAATTGGTCTATCCTATTGTAGTAGTTTAATCTAAATAGTAAGTGGAAGAAAGAAAGTGCTAACCAAGATGCATAATCCCTCATCCACACTATGTGGTCCACTATTATTAATTCTTATATTAATAAAATTTCTAACAAGCCTTACATGTATGAGTCAAAATCTAAGTTCACTTGCATATATCAACTTCTACTCTAAGATAAAATATTTTAACTTCCAACTATATGACAATATTTTATGCAACATGGGACACATTTGAATTTTCATAAGAAAACCATGAAGTAAATATAGACAAGTTGATTAGGCCTAATTAAACATTAGACTTTATAATTTTTTTCAAATCCTACATTTTAGGTGGATGTGTCACTTTAGGGATTCTCATAATTTAAATATAGGATGTTAAGCTATGTCTATGATCTAAAAATATTTACCCTTTGCCATTTTACATTACAAATACATTGTAGGTAACTTTATATCCTTGAGTAATTAGATATTATATGGAGGCATTTCTATAGCCTAAGTTTCAACTAAAATCAAGATTATGGGGTAAAAAGTCCTTTTAAAAAAGAGTGCATACATGGTGAATAACACACATTTTAGTTAAAATTGCCAATCCAACTAATAATACCACCAAATATTTGTGTATTTTATGCTACAAAATGCATCCATATCATATAAATGCAAAAATATTTTTTAATTTTTGCATTTTGTAATGAGGTTGCATTATAAATATATGCATAACACAATATTTCTTAATATAGATGTAATGAAACAACTTCCAAAAATACAAAAATAGTAGTAACAATTCAATAAAATGTAATAATAATCATTCACTTGAATAGTAAATCAAAATTAATGCCAAAAAATCAATAATTCAAGTAACAAAATTCCAAATTCTAAATTAATACAAATTCTAAAAACATTGAGAGGGGAAAATATCATAGCCATTTGTAGTGGGTAAATTCTCATATGCACAATAGATATGACTAAGATTAAAGTATGAAAAATGAGTTAAAATACAAAATAATTCTTCATATTTATAGACTAAATCTATGATAACCCTAACCCTAATGCTCAAGATTGACTACCTTACCCATAGGCCTAAGTTAATAATAATAAATATAGCTAGTGTGGAGATATTACAACTGTTACATGGATATCCCTTATAATGGTTTGTCCTCAAAGTTGGACATGACTAGAAAATGGTTTAAAACTCCCACATTGCATCCTCTTCTAAAAGATCTTGTCAATCAATGAGAAACTCCTAAATCTAGTGATACTATATATTACAAACTCAATATTATATCACTTCCAAATGGATAATGGTTCATACTTCTTTATCAAGTACTAAAATCTCCATGTGATACTACACATTTTGGCCAACCACCTCCTTAAAATAGGAAACATGAAAGACAAGGGTGATGCTAAAATACCATGGAAAATCCCATTGATATGTCACTTCACCAATATAATGAATCACTTTATAGGGGTCATAAAGTCAAATATTCAACTTTTGAATGGAGTTGACCTTTAATAATGATTGCTTATAACGATGGAGGTGTAAAAATATGATATCTTCCCTTTTGAGTGTGCACATGACACAATATCAAGGGCAATACAATATACAAGGAACATAATATGTTTCCTCTTGTAATAGAAACCCTTTTCCCCCTAAGGTTTGAGTATATCAGTTCTTGGCTAATGTAGACAGACTCATAGGTCATTATTTATTATTCCTTCTAAGTCCTTTTTTGGTTATGACTCTAAAATATAATTAATATTAAAGTGCTTGATTTTTCTAAAAAAATAATTCCATTGCACTAATATTATAATGCATACAAGCTAAGTGAAATGTAAGTGGTTGCAACTAGAAATTATTGCTCATTGCATTTATAAATTAAATAAAATTTGAAACTGGTTGGCATAGCAAAATAATAGCTTCAAAGATTTATTTATTCTACTCCTAATCTAAATGAGCATGTAATAAAGATCAAAGGTTCAAGGGTAAGAGAAAATAAAATAAAACAAGATAATATTACCTTGAACTCCAACTCCAATTTGGTAAAGTGACAATTCATATTAAGAACCAACCTCAACGTAACCAGTATTTACACAATATGAGATCCAAGATGGTGCAATCTTCAAATGATAAAAGACTATGAAACATACTAAGTGCAACCACTATCATCATGCGTAAATTGAACAGAGAAATTTTAGAATCCTTGTATTAAAAATATAGCCATTAAGTACATTTGTTTTAGATTTTCCCACTTTAGTGGATTACAAGATAAGGACTCAAAAAATAATAGCAATTTGGTTTAGAATATCTTTCTAACTACTAATAGGGAAAGCTACGAAATAATAAAGCTAAAAGCTATGCTACTAGATGGATTTTAATCCTTAAAAATTATGAGAGTCACTCGTTATATATATTTCACTTATCCTAAAATGCAATAACCTATTATGTTAAATATTGGTCAAAATTGATTGAGCATGATCTTGAGCTAAGTTGGCATCACTCAACCCCTTCATTTTGCTTTGCATTTTCTTTTTAAAACTATTATGATTCTTAATATGCTTGTCATGCTTCATGGATGTGGTAGTCCCTTTCTAGCTCTAATAGATGCTAAGTGGTATAACTTTGAAGAATTCTACCAAGCAATTGTAATCTTCTCATTAATCATAAGATATAGAAAATACATGCGGTTACAATATAAACTGTTCTAACCACCTAGGTGGTTAGACACCAGAATTGGAGAGCGCCTACGAGCGCTTCTTTTAATATGCCAATAAATGAAATACTAATTTATGCTAACATCCCCCCTTATTACATTATTGGCAAATCCCAATTGTATTCCGAAACTTTTCAAATTTGATGCGTCCAAGTGCTTTGGTAAAGATATCTGCAACTTGAGCATCAGTAGGAATGTAGTGAAGTTGGATATGGTGCTTTGGAACTTCATCTCGTATAAAATGACATCTTGTATCAACATGTTTGGTACGTTCATGAAAAATTGGATTTTTTACAAGATTCAAAACACCTTGGTTGTCGCAATACAGATGAAGAGGAAGATTCTTTGGAAGGCCCATGTCTGTAAGAATGCGACTTAACCACATGATCTCACAGACTGCTTCACTGGCTGCACGATATTCTGCTTACGTAGAAGATAAAGCAACCACATGCTGCTTCTTACTGTGCCATGAGATAGGTCCAGATCCTAGATGGAAAACATATCCGGAGGTGGATTTACGATCATCAAGGGATCCAGCATAATCTGAGTCTGTGTAGCCCAGTAAGAAAAATTTATTATTCTGTCTATATTCCAGACCATAATTTGTAGTACCGTGAACATAATGAAGAACTCTTTTTGTTGCTTTCCAGTGACTCACTTTAGGCTCTTGCATGAACCTTGAAAGATATCCTACAGCAAAACTGAGATCTGGTCTGGTATTTGTCAGATATAGGAGACTCCCAATCAACTGGCGATAGAGAGTACCATCTACCTGAGGTGACTCATCATATCGGGATAACTTAAGTCCTTGCTCCATTGGAGTTGCTTTTGACTTACAATTAGTCATCCGATATTTTTCTACTAAAGTCTTGGCATATTTTTTCTGTGTTACTCTAATATGGAACTTTTGTTGAGTAATTTCTAAGCCAAGACAATAGTGTAGAAGTCCTAGATCTGTCATATCAAAAGATTGCTTCAAGTCATCTTTTACTAAATCAATCATTTTTTCTGAGCTTCCAGTGATGATCAGATCGTCAACATAAAGTACAAGAATCACTATATCAGAACCATTTTTCTTAATATAGAGATTTGCATCTGAAGGACTTCTAATAAAACCATGCTGCACAAGGTGACTGTCTATCTTGATATACCATGCCCGAGGAGCTTGTTTTAATCCATACAAAGATTTGATCAACTTGCACACTTTTTGTTCTTGCCCCTCAACCTCATATCCTTCTGGTTGAGTCATATATACTTCTTCTTGTAAGTCACCATTCAAGAAGGCACTTTTAACATCCATCTGATGCAATTTCCACCCAAACTGAGCTCCCATGGCACAAAGTACTCTAATGGTAGTCATTTTTGCAGTAGGGGCAAAAGTCTCTTCATAATCTATGCCTTCTTTCTGAGCATATCCCTTTGCAACAAGCCGGGCTTTATGCTTATCAATAGATCCATCTGCCTTATACTTTACTTTGAATACCCATTTGCAGCCGATGGGTTTCTTTCCTGTTGGCAGATTGACTAGTTTCCAAGTATTATTTTTAAGAAGAGAGTTATGTTCTACATCCATAGCCTGTTTCCACTGTGGTTGATTAAGGGCAGATTTAACCGTTGTGGGTTCATTTGTATTTAATGTAGACATATAAAGTTTTTCTTCATCCTCATCTTCTTCCCTGTCATATTTGGTACTCACTGACAAATCATCAAAGTGTTGACAAAGCTCGTCAACCTCTGAAGTAGATGCTTCTGCTCTCTTCTGTTGTGTCATACTGCGAGTACATGGCCTATCAAGAGATAGATCTGGAAAGGAGTTCAACTTAGCATCTCTCAAAGTGCTAGTATACCATTTTGGAACTTTTTGTGTTGACTTTGGAAGTTGAACCTCCTTTTTAGGTTCTGTATCATCTATGTATACAATTGTTGATGTGTCTTTTGATGTAGGAGCTTCATCAAATACAACATCTCTACTCACATGTGTCTTCTTGGTCTTAGGATCAATCAATCGATAACCTTTTGAGTACTCATCATAGCCAAGAAAAATACACGGCAGGGTTTTCTCATCCAGCTTCCTTCTTTTCTGTTTTGGAATGTGCATGAATGCTTTACACCCAAACACCTTCAGATGAGAAATGGAAGGTTTCTTATCACTCCATGCTTCTTGTGGAGTCTTCCCTTGTAGAGCACGAGTGGGTGCTCTATTTAAGAGGTATGACGCTGTGTTTACTGCTTCTGCCCAATATTGATCCTCAAGATGTGCTCCTTTTAGCATACATCGAACCATTTCCATAATGGAACGATTTCTTCTTTCTGCAACTCCGTTCTGCTGAGGTGTATAGGCTGTAGTCAGTTGTCTTTTTATCCCATGTTCTTTAAGAAACTCTAAAAAATCTTTAGAGGTGTATTCCCCCCCTCGATCTGAGCGGAGGGTTTTTATCAAACATCCTGATTCCTTCTCAACAAGCTTCTTAAACTGTTGGAAGGTGAGAAGTGCTTCTGATTTCAACTGAAGGAAGAAAACCCACATCTTTCGTGAGTAATCATCAACGAATAGTTGAAAATACTTTTTCCCACCATAGCTGGTTGGCATAGGACCACACAGATCGGTATGTACCAGCTCTAAAAGTTTTGCAGCTCGAGACGAGCTTGCCTCAAATGGCACTCGATGTTGCTTCCCTGCTAAGCAATCCGAGCAAACCGGCAAGATAGATGAGAGGGGCGGAAGACCTTTCACCATCCCATATTTGTGTAATTCAAGCAAATATCCAGAACTGAGATGCCCATAACGCCGATGCCAGAGAGAGGTAGCCTCTTTTGTAGTTGCAGCCAAGGCAACATGGGAAGTGGAAATAGCATCGAGGATAAACAAGCCATGTTTGTAAGATCCAGTTGCTACATGTTTACCACTTGTGTGTGATAAAACATCTCTTCGGCCATTGACAACTCGAAACACGACTTCCATGTTTCTATCCAACATTTGTGTGACTGAGAGCAGATTATTGGCTAATCCTGGAACATAGAGGACCTTTTCAATTTGACAATTACCATCAGGAAGAGACACAGAAATATCCCCTTCTCCTTTTACTTGATAGACCTGATTGTCAGCAATTGTGACTGGCTTACCCTCTTTTTCAACAAACGTATCAAACCAAGATTTATCCCCAGTCATGTGTTTGCTTGCTCCTGAATCAATATACCATACAACATCTATCTGGGAAGACGATGTATGTGTCATGAGTACCTTGTGTGCCCGTTCAGAGTCAGAATCTGAATCGGACTCAGGAGAATGTGAGTCTGAGTTGGATTCAGCATAAGCAACATGGCCTTTAGACTGCTTATGCTTATTGTATTTTTTCTTGTGCTTGCCCTTCTTTTGGGAACCTCTTTCATTTTGTTGCTTGTTTTTGAACCAACATCTGTTGGTGTCATGGTTATTCATATCACAAATTTTGCAATATTTTGTATCTTTTTGCTGAGATTGCTTTCCTTTTCCTTTGGAGGAACCACCTCCTTTTTGAAACTGCCCTTGTTGTTTACCACTCTGTTGTGTGGAGAGAGCATTATCTGGCATGTCATCTTTCTGGACCTGAGTTGCCTCCTCAGTCTGAAGCAAGTTTACCAGTTCCACAAATGAGACTTGTCTTCCAGAAACATTGAGAGAGGTGATCAACATTTTATAGGAACTTGGTAATGCTCTCAAGATAACAGAATTCAAGACATCATCATCCACAGGTTTTCCCATAGCATTCAATTTTGCTTTCAAATCTGCCACTCTACATAGGAATATGTCAACTGTTTCTCCAGAACTCATATTGAGATTATGTAGTTGAGTTTGAAGATGGAGAATAGTGGATTGATTTTTCCCTTCATATACTGTGAGCAAAGCATCCCAAGCTATCTTACTAGTTTTTGCATCACAGATATGAGGCTGCACCTCATCTGTGGTAGCAAGTAAGATAAATACAAGACTCTTCTGGTCTTTCTTATCCCAATCATCCTGATCTGTCCCAGTTGTTTGAGGACGTTTTTCAGTGCCATTCACTACATTCCATAAATCTTCCAACTGAAGTATGGCTTTCATTTTTGTCTTCCATGGAACAAAATTAGGACCTTTCAACAATTGGGAATCTGAGAGATATTTATGAATGGTGGCCATTATGAAGGTTCCTTATATCACCAATTTGGTCTCCCTTTCTTTATACCTGCCAGATCATTATATTGTAACCATTCAATATACACCCGCCCTTACGTGAGGGAAACTATAGGTATATAGGAACAGTATACTACTCAATATGTACTCGCCCTTACGAGAGGGAGACTATAAATACATATGAGAAGCATAATATATTGATCATAGGCGATACTGAAAGGGCATCGTGTTGTTAATGACACCTACCATAGAAAGTTTTATTCCGCATGCGTGGGGCGTAACTTCCCCTAAACACTTTGGAAAAAAGAGCTTTCGTCGGGATTTACGCCTAACAACAATCACGATGTGGGTATGAAATGAGAAATAAAAAACATGGTTTGCCTTATTTCTCTCTAAAGATTTATAGAGAACAAGCTCAGACGTCGTTGTTGCAGCTATATTAGGCGGCGAATACAGTAGTCCAAAGCACGACGACATTACCTGTAAGTGTGGACCAGAGGTATCTCAAATACCGAACGCTGTTGTGCAATAAATTGCACAAATAGGGTATAAATTTGGGGTCTTATATTTGTAATTTATGATTGATAATGCAAGAAAACAGAGTATTTAAATGCAAAAAAATAACAATCATAAATGCCCACAAATTTTAACACCTATTTTATTCTAGCAAAATTTTGTCTGCCAAATATCTTGATTTCCCCCCTTTGTCTGACAAATTTGTAAGGAAAAAATAGAGTTCCCCCCTTTCAAGTTGCAAAAGAGAACAAGAAATTTTGTTTTGTAAAAGAATACCTTAAAGCTTCCTCCAAAGTATGCAGCCGTCAAAAAAAATTCAGCCGTCAATGTGTGCAGCCGTAAAAAAAATGACAGGCGTCAATTAGAAGCTGCCGCCGTCACTGTGTCATTTGGGGCGTCAAAAAAAAGAGCCCGCCGTCACTGGAACACGCAGGGCGTCAACCACGTGTTCCGCCGTCACCGGAACATGAAATGCGTCAAACCCAGTGTCAAAAATTCCCCGCAGGGATTGGAACTGGAGACCTCCGACCAAACAAGAAGCAATCTTACCGCCTGAGCCAGAGAGCCCGACGGGAAAAAAAATACAGGCTGTTGGTATTGTAAACGGGCGGGCAATGGAATTAGGGAAAAAACATATATCCCACATGGCCTGTGCGACCAATGTGGGGGGGCTTAAGAACGCCGAAAGCCACCAATGCTTTCGGTTGCCTTCGGGCAACCACCCCGTCCCCGTCCTTTTGCCTCCCTCCCGTCGAACCGTCCACGAGCCACGTGCTTCTGTCTGCGTTGTCCGTCGAGCCACGTACGTCCGTCTGCGTTGTCCGTCAGGGTCTGTCCCAGTCGTGGTCTTCTGTCTGTCTGCGTTGCTTGGTCCGTCAGGGTCGTGTCTCCTGTCTTTGGTCTGTCTGCGTTGTCCGTCAGGGTCTGTCCCAGTCGTGGTCTTCTGTCTTCGGTTGCTTGGTCCGTCAGGGTCGTGTCTCCTGTCTTCGGTCTGCCCAGTCGTCCTGTCTGCAACTGTGCTTGTCAGGGTCTTGCTGTCCGCAGCTCTGATGCCATGAAGAATTCTACCAAGCAATTGTAATCTTCTCATTAATCATAAGATATAGAAAATACATGCGGTTACAATATAAACTGTTCTAACCACCTAGGTGGTTAGACACCAGAATTGGAGAGCGCCTACGAGCGCTTATTTTAATATGCCAATAAATGAAATACTAATTTATGCTAACAAACTTCTCATTCTTTGATTCCCAAGTGTCATTTGTATTGAGATGCATGAGTTTAATATTCTATTGTTGGACATTTGCCTAATTAACTTTAAAATTATACATCTACCATATTTTAAATTTAATGCGACCCTAATAAATATCCTACAAAACAAAGTAAAATGTAAGAGTTATAATTATTTTAATGAATTTACATAGGTTTTTTTGAGGGGTCTCGGTCCCCTCATCCTAAATGGATTTTTAACTTTGGACCTCTCAAATAGATGCCAAAGCCCTTACCACTAAATTCAACTTGTAGCTAAAATTTAAGTTTACTCATTTTTTTATGAGGGGTCTTGGTCCCCTCATACCCATTGGGGATTGAACTTGGGTCTCTTGAATGAAAATACAAGAACATTTCCCAGTACAATAATCTTGCAACTTAAAGTATTAGAAATTATTTTTACCATTAATAATAATTTATTTTTATTATGCTATATATATGTATATGTATGCTTTTCACCTTTTTAAAATTTTATTTTTATGTTTTTTTACAAATGCCCCTTTTTTCTTTTCATTCTTTAACACACTTTTTTACCTTATAGGGATGAGCTTACAATGTTTTTTTTAACTTCCTATAAGCTTCTAGAGGTTGCCTACCAAGGTAATTTTCTAATGGGAGTAATTTGTAACTGCCTATATTGATTTCCAGTGGCTAGAAAAACTTCCACTCTACCAGAAAGATTTCCAGTGGCTAGAAAAATTTCCACTCTACCAGAAATTTTCAATGCTTTTGTTTATGTCAACAATAAAAAAGTCTAGAATTTCTTCAAACTTTTTTCTTTAGCCAAATTCTAATTTTGAACATCCAACATTCTTTTTCACTTACATTTTTTATATTTCTCACATCTGGTCAAGATTTAGCTAGGGGAAGTGTTGAAATTATTGCCAAAAGGTTCTAGTATCCAACATTGCTATATCTCTTGTCCATGATGTGTTTGGGCTTTTGACCAAGGCAATTTTTTACTTTAGCATTTTTTGTGAGTGGTTGGGTAACTTTTCCCATTATCAAGGTTAATTTCCCCTTATCAGGGTAACATTTCTAATTGCCAAATTCCATGCCTTAGTTAAATTTTGAGTGCCATATTAATTTTCAATTGATCATCCTCCATGCCTTAGAGAAATTTTGAGTCCAACCTTGTGTTGTATCAATTTTTTAGTTTTTGGATTGTAATTTTTTTATGTCAAGATAATTTCCAATTTGAGTGCCAAATTCCAATAGGGAAATCATTTCACTTGACTTCTATGTTTTATGGAAAATAATAAAACTCCTTCTATTTTTCTTGTACCTTAGTAAATTTTTTGCTTTCTTTTGTTCTAGACATGTTTTGCTCTTCAAGATGATGTCATCATTTAAAAGTATGGCTTCACTTTTTCCTTAGCCAAATTTTAATTCAAGGAAAGAGATTTCCACTTTATATATTAGGTTTTAGTGGGGAAGGTATTTCTATGGGTTTTGGTAGGGCATAGCATTTACAGTTGCCAATAGCATTCTACTCTTAAATTTCCTTTTGATTGACTAGAATTCTAGCCAGACAGTTTTTTCACTAGTTTCTAGTTAGAGGAAATTCTTCACTTTTTTTAGGCTTATAACTATAGACACCTAAAACATTTCATGTTTAGGAGACTATCCTATGGGCACATCTACAGACCATAAAATTGATCTTGGACCTTTACAAGAGCTAGAAATAGTTCTAACCACTCACTATGAGCAATTTTAACCTATTTAGGCACAATCGCTATTGACTAGAGTGACTTCAAACCCAATTGCTAAAGCTCAAAGTGGTTACAAGCTAGCCAATACTATGGACAATGACTAGTATTGAGATAAAATTGTCTATAAATGTGGACCTGAATCATGCATGATAACTGGACTTGCATTATATTCAAGTAGTTTTAGGCATAAATCTTCAAGATTTCCTCTTAACTGCCACTCCCATTCAAGTCTGGAACTGGGCCTTTTCCCCTAACAAACAATTTCATGTAAATCTAGATCTTGGCTCCTCCAAGAACCCAAGATTTGGAATTTGGGAGGCCTACATATGCACCCTCCCAGGAACAAGTATGTATCCCAAATTTTATGCAACGAAGCCCTGTCCGAGTGAGCAGTGAGTTGAAAACCCTTGAGGAGAGTCAAAGTGCTACCCAATTGTAGATTGTTGAGCCTACGACCAACCATGAAGCTTCCAAAGGACTAATAAGTATACATCACAAATTCATATTAATATAACATGAATCCCCATGATTTTCACCACCAATCCATATTTGGACATGAAGGCAACCCTTGAACATCAATTCAAATGAATAATTGAGTATCACAACCCTTGGTTTGTGAGGCAAAAGTCATAGTTTGTGGTTTCTATATTCGATAGTTTCCTGTAAGTATACCCACCCTAAGCGATAGTGGCTAGGGTTTGAGTATCCATTTCTTGAGTTCTTAGCATAGATTTCCTATTACTTCTGCTTTATTAGCTTAGATTATAGTAGATTTGTTCTTTCCATTGCATTGGTATGGTGATTTCCTAGTTATTTATGGATTTTTGCTTATCTTTACACCTTTATAATTTTATCACGATTTCATGGAAAATATTTGAAAAAAACCTCATCATGAGAAGTTGCATATGCTATTGATGTGTTTTGTGGTTTCTTTGTGCACAGGTGATAGGATATACAAAGAGAAAAACTATATCCAAGGACCTTTCCTTCAAACAAGAGAGAAGGAGGCACCAATAATAAGCCCTCAATCAATTTGTGTTGATCTAGGAGATATTTGAAGTGCACCACCCCCATTTAGGGGCTGCATATTACTTGTATTCATTGTATCAAAGTTTGGTATCCCTAAGAGGGATGTATATGTAACTAGATTTTATCATGAATTAATAAAAGGATCCTTTGTATTTTTGTTAGTTAATTATCATTACATGTTTTCTTGATTTATATTTTATATCATGATGCGAGTAGCTTAGGTTCATGTTTTTTGGCATCGTACAGATGGCTGGGGAGACCCAAAAAAGAATATCATGGTGATATGTTTTATGTTTTTTGTATACAAGCACAACAACTTTGATTGATAGTGGCTAGCATATCTAAGCATCTTTTGAATATAGTGGCTAGTTAGAGCCACCCTAAGTGATAGCATCTGACAGAAAACATGCAACAATAGATAGCATAAACATCAATAAACTTGGATTCTAGGTTGGTGGAATCCTCTACAATTTTTCACTTCTCTATCTGTGTTTATTTCCAAAATGTAGTAGGTGAAAGTTTACTTAATTATAAAACATAGAGAAAGTTTAAGGTTAAATGATTAAATTCTCTTAGGTTTTCTACTAGCCATTGCTAGGAACAATAGACTTTTGAATACAATATGCCCTAGCCTCCAGCGATCTAGATTGTGTGTAGAGTTTGCATGCTTGAGGTTCAACTAGAGGCCATTTCTTCATAATTAAAACTTGCATTCTTTGAACATCATGTAGCATTAGACGTGCATTTTCTTAAAGTGAAATATTCTTTTAAGCATGTAGGAATAACATTTGAGTGCTTTATGTTGCATTTCCTTTTTCATGCAAGTTTAAAAATAACAAACACACACCACATCACATGTAAATGTTAGTGAGTTGGAATTCACACCCAATCACTAATAGAGTCCAATTCTGGTGGGTTTCATCTCCATCCATTGGATCAAATATCATGAACCCATTATACTGGCAAATATTGTATCCAAGAACTAACATAGCCTAGAAAATTTGCATGTACTTCTCCTTGGAGGATATGATGTTGAGTATGTGAGAATCAATGAGGATCTAGAATGACTTGTGCTCCCTAACTGGGTGTGGGTTTCATATCCACACTTTGGTGGGTTTAAGTTACCGTGGCTTTCATTTCTAGTTGTCGAGTTGTAAGCATACACATGAAAACCATTAAAATATACAAGCATTTTATCAATAGATTTCCAAACCTGATGAGAAATAATTAGAGTTTTCAGCAAATCTGAAACACACAAGACCAATTTTAGGAACACCAAGAACCTTTAAAAAATATAAACATTTTGTCTACTTTGTGTGTCTTAAAATTTACATAAAATATAATTTCTCATTGTCATGGTCTTCACGTGGAGCAACCACCCTCGATCCAACATTGAGGCAGGAACTGCCACTCCATCCAACCATAATCACAATAATAATGATGTTGAGCCCCTCACATAGAATGTTGCTAAAAAAATTTCAACGAGCCTTAGGGTGGATAACTCAATGCGTGGGGGTACTCCTTGAGAAACCCCAACTAGAGAACCATATTCAGGTTCTTATTGCAATAGATATAAGGGAGCTTCAAGGCCCCAATCCTCACATGATAAACATAGGCAAGAGAAATCTAAAAAGGGGTAGGACACAAGGGTTGCATCCAATTGTAGGATCGCCATAGCTCCTAGCCACTCTAATTTTTGTACAATAGCAATAGACCTCAATCTCATTAGTGCTAATGGGACTCCACGAGATCAAGCATGGAAATCCTGAAATCTTGATGAGTTGGATCAGGTTTTCTTGAGATGAAATTAAATAATAAATGCTACTACACACTCCATATCTAGTATTTCATGTAGAAAAAATATAACAAGGCACACTAATGAGCAAATGGAAGCTTCAAAGAGCCCCTACAACATGCACACTACTTATGATCATGAGGATGTTGAACATTGGTCATTGTACACTGACCATGTTGCCCTGATAGACAAGGGAAAAAGTATAGTAGGAGCTCCTCAAAAGGGCCTCTCCATAAGGACCCCTCGTACAGAATTATAGAGTCATAGAACTTCGATGGCAGATAGATTTGACCATGTGTGTAGGTTGTATGAAGATGTGCAATATCAGAAAAAATTGCTCCAAGACAAGAGGGAGGTATTCCATGCAGAACAAGAGCACCTAGATGTTCTCAAATAAGATGAAGCATGGGAACAAAGGAAAATTTATTTACACATAAATGAGTAGTTCTTGAGGGAGCAACTCATCCTAGAGCAAATAGAGTGTGAGGAACAAGCAAATAGGTTAGCTCTAGGTAATCTACACATGGGCAGTGAGTATTACCAATACAACAAATATACCGTTTCTTAGCATGAGAGATGCACTAGACAAGTAGATAAATGTACTCACCACACATCATAGAATGCTTTAAAACACCAAAAATGCTTTTATCTAGAATAGGTAGATCATGAACAAGAATAGGTGGAAAGGGATAATCAAGAATAGACATATCCTAAACCCTCATCCGTAGTCAAGGGATATGAATATAGATGCCCAAAGTGGGAAAATGTAGAGTTACCTCCTTGACCATCATGAGTAACCCTTCAAGAAAAAAATATCATATCTTCAAAGGCATACCATAAACTCACCAAGAGAATCAAGTCTCTCAAGAAACAAGACACGGTTCGGTAGAAGACAACCCTAAGTAAGATATACAATAGTATTTATGCCCTTAGATACCAACTCCTACTTATCCTAGACACTTTGAGATGCCTAGGTTAGATAAATTTAAGGGATAGGAATATGCACAAGAGCATGTGACCAATTTCATGAACGTGTGCTTCCAGCTCCAACATAATGATGCCTTGATGTTAAGAACATTTATCATGACATTATCAGGTACAACAACTGAGTGGTTTAATCAACTACCTAGACATAACATCATCAATTTTGAGAAGCTGGTAAATGGATTCCTTAAAAACTTTTCTTTTGGTATCAAGAAGAAGATAAACTTGTATGAATTGTTTAATCTAAAGTTATATTATGATGATTCGATCATGGACTATGGGAATAGATGAAGAAAACTAATGGTAAAACTACCATTTTCTATTTCCACAACTAAGATCACTCAAATTTTCACTAATATTTGTGCTAATAACATCTCATTTCTATTACAACTACAAAAATATAGAACATTCAAGGACACCTTGGTACAAGCCAAGCTGATGGAGGATATAAAATTTGAATAAGGAGATCTTAAGCTCTACAACAATAAATATTGGAACAACAACTACAACAATAAAAATAAACAATAGTATGCCAAGCCTACTCCAGTCAATCATATTGTACTAAATACACCAAAGGGGGAAAAAACTAGCATCCATAGAATTATCAGGCTCAACCCCCTTAGCCAACTACAATCAAAATAGCAACCAAAGACAAAATATTTAATGGTGGCTTCCTCGCTACTTCACACCTTTTTTAGAATTGATGGCATTGATATTCAATCAACTAAGAGAGGCACAAAGACTCATATTACCCAAGGTATAACATATTTACTATAACCATCCCAAGCCCAAGGGATATAGGGATGATCATTATTACCCATTTAATATACAATAGGGGTATGATATCGAAGTGTGCATCATTTTCAAAAATATTGTACAAAACATGATCGAGAAGGGTGAGCTGCAAGTTGATAATCCACTAGTACCAAAAAAAAAATATATGGGTATATTTAGAAACTCATTACCAAACCATGAAGCCCCTAGAAATCAGGGTGCCCAAGTAAATCAAATACAAGTTGATTCTCCCAGTCAAGGATTCATTGGAATGGTCAAAATAGTCAATGTGGTTACAAGAAACTGACAATACAAACAACCAAAGCCTCTAGCAGCTCCTATTCATATCCCAACTACACCTCAATAGAGGCTAGTGCAAAATAATCTTCCAGGTTTACCAGCGTGACCTATGATAACTATTCAGAAAAGACTTATGCAGAGTATCCAAATAATGTTGTCTAAGTTATCAATATATGAGCTCATTCAACAGTCTTATTGACATAGGGAGACCCTAATGGAAATCTTAAAATCAATTGACCTATAGCCCTAGAACCCTAACACATTTACAAACTTTGTGGGTCAAGTACAATAGTGTCAAGGTCTCGTCATTCATTTTTACTATCACGAAATAAAGGTAGTCCCTACTACCATAGCAAACCTGCATCTATACATCATTATGTGTATCAATGACATACCTTTCAAGTAGGTTTTAATCAACACAAGCTCATTTATTAACATAATAACAACCAAGGCTATAGGGCACTTGAATATTCCTAGGTCAAACATCATCCCTACCTCCTACACATTGAGAGCCTTCAATGATGCACTATGCTCCACAATGGGTACAATCATCCTACCTATGTAGGTGGGGCATAAAATCATCCCTATGATGTGTCATGTATTGGAGGGGGCCTTGTAGTATAATATCCTCCTAGAAAATCCCTAGATAAGGGAAATGTAGTGTGTTCCCTCAATTTTACATCAATGTGTTAAATATGTGCATGAGGGACAAGTACATGTGGTACCATAAGATGAAGAGCTATTCAAATATGTTCATTAGGCTGAATTACCATGCAATTATACATTAGGTTGTCATCCCCTACCAAACATCCAGGAAGTAGATCCAAATCAGTGTGAGGTGACCAATCCACATCGGTGCCACCTCCAACTTCTAAAGCTACTAGTACTTTTGAGAAACCAATAACATCTAAGGAAAAATACTCTCATAAGATAAAAGCACCCCTAGTGGAGGAAATACCTAAGGAATTTCCAACCATAGAAATAGAAAAAATTCTAAATCCCATGGAGGAGGAATATCCCCAAGATATAGTTGAGGAGGTGCCTCAACCTGCCTCGCCTGCATCATCATCTACATCATCTACATCACAGGTGATAGTTCACCTAGCTAATACAAGACTAGGTGAATATCTTGTGCATAATGTTACTTTCACTCCAATTATCGAGTCTAAAAAAGACATGGGATGACCAAGAGTCTCCGACCTACCCATAGGGATAATGCTACCATTGGGGATATCCCCTAACAAGACCAATTTCATTTATGCAGGGTTGGATTGTGACCATGATGCTTCAAACATTGAAAATTATGAGGATGAGTCATTCACCATGAATGTTCATTACTTTTCAATATTGAGTTTGCTATGAAATAATTTGAATGCAACCATTGGAATGACTATGGTTTAGGTCTATATGAGCAAGGGTGAAGAAACCCCCTTGTACCACATTATTAGTTACCAATTGATAGGTCTGGACTAGGATATCACATTCAAAGCTATGATGATCCATTAACAACATTTATAGATATACTGAGCTTAGGTTTTAGGGAAGACATTTAACAGAATCCCTATCACCCAAACATAAACTACATGGATGAAAAGTTGGTGACCATGGTCAGTATAGAACTACCTGTTGTATATCATCCAAATTTCTCTCTCAATGCAAGCCCATAAAGAATTATCCTATGGGAGGATCAACCAGACTATGGTTATGAGTGAGAATAGAATGATTACATCATAGATCACAGTGAGGATGAGGATGAAACTGAATTGGCCTACATTAGGCCTTGGCATTTACGTCACCTCACATAAATAATTAATATGGAGAGTGGATAAATCATAGATGATAGTGACTATGAGTCAGAAGATTCGAATGATATGGTTTACCTTGGGCTTCGATATTCACATCACTTCATAGTGCTAGTGGGTATGAATAATGGATATTTCATATATGATAGTGATTATGAGGATGATACCGAGATGGCCTACCTTGGGCCTTGTCACTTATATCATTGCAATGAACCATTTGATATATATGAGATGTATCAAAGAGTATATCATATCCCTCATCTTAGGGAAATATTGACCAATTCAAATGTAATCCATTGTATGGTTTTCTCTGATCCTCCTACATTTAGATAGCCACTACAACCAAACAATCCCATATTCCTATCTATTCATAGACTAGATCCTAATATTCCCATACCCCTAGAGCCACATATTGGGTATGGAAGGTAAATAAATAATGCAGAGTTACACCCATGTGGTCTTGGATATTCCATATAATCCATCAATATGATCTTCATTGATTTTACCACTCACTCCACAACCCAATCAATACTTCTAAACCATTGTGTCTTAACTTAGATGCTATTGGTTGGGATCACGCTGATTCACCCTTAGAGCTTGAATATTTCTTTCCCAATGAAGAAACACTACAACCATTTCATTTTGCACCAGGATATGTACATTATTTTTATCATGTTCTTTTCAACCTTGATTTAGTTGAACATTTAAACATAGCGAATGAAATCCACTTGATCCCCACTCTTCACCAACTCGATGAGGGGTCGCACATGTCAATAGAGAAAACTTTCTAAGTGGACATAAATGATGATCCTTTTGATTGAAAGAAAGTTAAGTTTAGAGAAAGCTTATCTCTAGAAGAACAGGCTAGCATAGTACATATATTGAAAGAGATACCTAATCTCTTTGCTTGGATCTACAAGGATATGTTGTGTTTATATATGAAATTGATTTCCCACAATATTTCACTAGATCCTGCAAAGAAACCGGTCAAGTAGAAGCTTAGGAAGATGCATCCAACCATCACCTTGATGGTAAAGAATGAGTTGTAGAAGTTATTGGATGCAGTCTTTATTACCCTCATCGACTATCCAAAATGGGTACCAAACATGGTGCTTGTAGGAAAACTTGATGGAAGGTTCTGTATTTGCATGGATTTTAGAGACCTCAATAAGGCAACACCAAAATATTCATTCTTTTTATCCAACATAGATGCTCTTTTAGATGTAACTATAGGTTATGAGATGCTCTCCCTCATGGATGATTTTTTTGGTTACAATAATATTCAAATTAAACCTAAAGACCAACACAAAACTATGTTCATCACTCCATGGGGGATATTTTGTTACAAAGTAATGCCATTCAATATTAAAAATACTAGTGTCACATATCAGTGGGCCATGACATATATTTTCTATGACTACGTGCACAAGATCCTAGAATATTATATTGATGACTTATTGGCCAAGTCATTGCTATGTGAAGAGCGCACTGAGATCTTGAGAAAGGTATTTGATCACCTGATAGAGAAAAATATCAGATTAAATCACAAGAAATGTGTCTTTGGTGTAACATTAGGAAAGCTCTTAGGATTCATTGTTTCTAAAAATAGCCTTGAAAAAGGTAAAGGCTATCCTAGAAATAGCCCCACTCATTAACTTCAAATATATGAGAAGCCTATAGGGCAAAGTAGCATTCATAAAGCATTTCATCACACAACTATTAGACAAATATCGACCCATGAATCAACTGCTACATAAGGGGGTCCCATTCCACTAGGATGAAGAATGTCAGCAAGTATTTATTGAGATCAATAACTACCTAGCAATTCTACTAGTACTAGTTCCACTAAGGCTAGACATACCATTTTTTATTTATATATCTGCTACCAATTTTTCTTTGGGCACCATGTTGGCTCAAAATAATGTGCAAGATAAATAACAAATGATATACTATATCAACCACACCTTGGTGAGTTATGAGCTAGGGTATGCATACATAGAGAAGCTATATTTAGTAGTGGTCTTTGAAACTAAGAAGTGCCACTACATGCTGATACATACAACTTATGTGATATTAAAACAAAAACCTTTGCAGTATATGATGAGCAAGATATATCATAATACATATATTGCAAAGTGGATCATGCTAGTGATATAATTCAATTTTGAATTCATATGCCAAAATTCCATCAAGGTACAAGTCATAGTTGATCAACTAGTAGAGGTGCCTCTTCAAGATAATAGGCCTCTCATCATAGAACTTCCCTATGATGAAATATTTGCATTATCAGAAGCACCCAAACCTAAAGAACTTGATAATAAATTTGACATGACTTTGTTCTTCGATGATTTGAAGTTTGATCAAGGGGGTGGTGCAAGGATTGTGTTTTTCACACCGCAAGATGCTCCAATACCCTTGTCATTTAAGCTAGACTTCCCTTGGACAAATAACAATGTTGAATATGAGTCCCTAATATTGGGTCTCCAAACAACAATCAACATGATGATTAAAAAGCTAAATATCTTTTGTGACTCCCCTCTCATCATTAACCAAGTTAAGGGAACATTTCAATGTAGTTTCCCAAGCCTAAAAGCTTACAAAGAGTTTGTTGACACTTATTTAGCCCAACTAGAATGGTATGACATTGAGAAAATCCCTCACATGTCCAATATATTTGTAGATAATATGGCATCTTTGGGATACTTGATCCCTCAAAATCCATCTAATGATTTCACTACCATTCATGTGAAGACACTCTTGTAATTAGTGATGTAGTGTGAGGCTTTTGAACATAAAGAAACAGTAAACATGATTCATATAGAACCAAATTATGAGTCATTCTATAAAACCAAATAATTTCTAAAGAAGGTGCGTTGGGGGTATTTAATCTCATAGGGTCCTATGGGGGATGGTACCACCATTCACCACAAGGTTATTTCTCAATCTAAATTTGTGCATATCAAATTGTAGGGAGAACAGGTCATATTATCTATGGAGGTTGTATATTATCAAGATTGGCTAAGCAAATTACAAGATTTCGTTAATATTGGAATCATATCACAAGGATTTTCATAGGCCATAAAATGAGCATTTAAACAAAAAGTAACAAGATATTTTCTAGGATATATTGTATTGTGAAAACTATGATGGAGTCCTCTTTCATTGTCTTGAGTCCCAAGAATCAGCTTGGGTGATTTCACAAGCTCATGATGGTATCTACGGTGGCCATTTTAGTGGTACAATCATCATCAAGTGCATCCCTTGAATGGGTTATTATTGGTCCACCATGGAAAATGAATGTTATGAGTATGTCAGAAAGTGCATTAAGTGTCAATATCATGCAAATCTAATGCACCTAGCATCGCAATCCTTACAGGCCATTTATGTGGCTTAGCCATTTTCTTAGTGGGGTTTCGATCTAATTGGAAATATTTCTCCCTCATATTTGGGCTAACACACATTTATCTTAATTGCCACTTAGTACTTCATCAAATGGGTGGAAGTTGTGCCCTTAATGTCAATGATAGGTTCACAAATTGCATATTTCATACTTTACAATATCATCTATCACTTTGGGATCCCATTCAAGATAATTTTAGATAATGGTCCTTCATTTAAGAACAAAAATATGTAGGATTTAACATCCAAATATAACATTAAATACAATTTTATGAAACCATATTATCCACAAGAAAATGGGCAAGTAGAAGGGTCAAACAAAACAATCATAGCCATATTAAAGAAGACGATAAAAAATCATAAGGATTGGCATCTACAGTTGCCTCTTGCATTATGGAATTCTAGAACTAGTGTGCAGATGCCCACTGGGGCAACACCATTTTTTATTGTATATGGTACAAAGGCCATTATGCCCTTGGAATTAGAAATTCCAACATTGCATGTCACATTGAAAGAGTTTATCGATGACAACACTACACGGTAAACTCACCTTGATCAATTGACCCTTCTTGATGAACGTCACATCAATGCTCTTGAGCATCTTTGCATTTACCAAGATTGTCTAACATGAGCTATAACAATAAAGTCCACTTGAGAGACTTTATAGTTGGGGATATCGTGCTCAAATAGAACCAAAAAAATTCAAATATTCGACTACACCTACGAGAAAAATTTATAGCCAACTAGATAGGTCCTTATATTATCTCAGAAATGATTAGACCTACAAAATATCCCTAACATAGTTATAAGGTTTTGAAGAGCCTGAGACTCTCAACATTCTTCATCTAAAGGTATTTTACACATAAAAGTGACAAAATCCAAAAACATTCAAAAATAAATTAAAACAAGAAAAAAAAGAGAGAAAGAAATCATAAAATCCCAAAAAAATCAGAAAACATCAAAATCAAAAGGCCCTAGAGGTATCATAAGCCCTTTGGTGAACCCAAAAGATGCCCCAAAGGTATCATAATCCCTTTGGCCAACTCAAAAAAGTCCCCAAAGGCATCATAAGCCCTTTGGTAAACTCACAAAAGGCCCCAAAGGCATATTAAGCCCTTTGGTCAACTCACAAAATACCCCAAAGACATCATAAACCCTTTGGTCAACTCACAGAAGGCCCCAAAGATATATTAAGCCCTTTGGTCAACTCACAAAATACCACAAAGGCATCATAAGACCTTTGGCCAACTCAAAAAAGGCTCCAAAGACATCATAAACCCTTTGGTCAACTCAAAAAATCCTCAAAGTCATCATAAGCCCTTTGGTCAACTCACAAAAAGCTCCAAAGGTATCATAAGTCCTTTGGTAAACTCACAAAAAATCTCCAAAGGCACATTAAGCCCTTTAGTTAACTCAAAAAAAGATTCAAAGGCCTAATAAGATCTTTGGTCAACTCATAAAAGGCTCCAAAGGTATTTAAGCCCTTTGGTCAAAAACAAAACATAAAAATACAAAAATAGTTGAAAACATTAAAACACAAAAACATTTGCACCTTACATTTGCATTCATGTAATTGTATTGCATTAGGCATGTCACATCCATTACATTCACATTAGGATATACTGTGTTTTCAATCTTACAAATAGCACCATGTTTGTATGCCAATCATGCATCTTCAAATCCTTGTTCATCCATAACCATGTGAGTAACTATATTTTTCAACACAACCTCTTCATGTTGCTATAAGGAATATACTAGGGTCTTCCATTCATTCAACCATACCTAGTGATTTTATCAGATTTTGTAGAAATATATCTTTGCTTTTATAGATAAGGTCTAGTTTTGATAATGTTGGCAATTTTGGGTACCTTGGGTACATTGCTTTTGCTCAAGTGTATAAGTTGTCATTGATGTCAAGAAGCTTTTGAAGGAATTTGATTTGATGTAAAATAATTTGTTTTTATGAAGGTTCGGCATGACAAGTTCGAAAGAAAGTAAGTTTGAAAAATGTCGCGATATCGCGACATGTCGCATTTTCGCGACTTAAGTAGGAGAGAGAAAGATTTTTAGAAAAGTGTCGCGATATCGTGACATGTCACTTTTTTTCAACTTAAGCAGGTGAGAGAAAGCTTTTTAGAAAAGTGTCGCGATATCGCGACATGTCGCAGTTTCATGACTCAAAGAGGAGAGAGAATGTACGGAGTCAAAAATGTCACAATTTTGTGACATATTGCAAGGAAGGTTGAACGGATGAAAAAGTGTCACGATTTCGCGACATGTTGTAGGAGAGAGAGTCTGAAAGAAAAAGTGTCACGATTTCATGACATAATGCAGAAGAGAGAGTCCATAGTGTGAATTTTCGTGATTTCATGACAAGTTTGAAGAGAGAGAAAGTAACACAAAAAGTGTCATGATTTCGTGACATGCAGCAAAGGGAAGAGTCTGAAAATGAGAACTATCATGATTTTGCGACAGGTTGTAGAGAAGTTGTACGGAAGATGAAAGCATCACGATTTCACGACAGGCTACAAAGAAAACGTACGAAAGCTAGAAGTGTCATGATTTCACAACAAATTCAAGGAGGAAGAGCTCAAAGGTGAAAGCATCGCGATTTCGTGACATGTTCCATTTTTGTGGGCGTAAGGCAGAGAAAAACACAAGGCAGCGAAAGTGTCACGATTTTGCGACATGTTCTGTTTTTGCTAGTGCAAGCAGACAAGAGTGCAAGGAAGGGAAAGTGTCTCGATTTTGTGACAGATTGAGATGGCAGCGTTCGGTTGGAGGAAGTGTCATGATTTCACGACAAAAACAAAATGCAGGATTTCTATAGGAGAAGTGTCACGATTTCGTGACAAAAGTAGAGAGGAAGGCTATGTAGACAGAAGTGTCACAATTTTGCAACAAAAGCAGAGAGGAAGGCTATGAAGACAGAAGTGTCACGATTTCATGACAAAAGGAGAAAGGAGGTCGATGAAGGGAGAAGTGTCATGATATCGTGACAAAAGAAAAGTTGATGCTGACTAAGTCAGAAGTATCGCGATATCATGACAAGAGCTTAGTTGAAGTTGACAAAGGCTGAAGTGTCGTGATATCGTGACAAAATCCAAAAGAAAGTATACGGTTGCAAAGGTGTCGTGATATCGTGACATGTTGTAGTTTCGCGGCAGAAGCTACAGAAGTGTTCCAAAGGTAGTGAAGCCGACAAAGTTAAATTTTAGTCGAAAAAAATTAGGGCTTGCAGCCGATGTAGATTAGGGTTTGTTTTTGGTATAACAGTCGACTAAGATTAAAGTTTTCATCTTGATAATTCTGTTATAAAAGGAGGGCTATTTTGATCGATGGGAGAGTGGTTGAAGTGCGACGTTTGAAAATAGTGCGAAGTGCAAGAAGTTCTATTGCTGAGAGCAGAGTGCGAATTCAATTGTAGTGTGTAGAGCGCATTTCGTCGAATGATTCTAAGTGTGAAAAATCACAAAGGAAGTAGAGTGTGTGAATACGATGCCGTTGTGATTGCGCAGAGGTGCAAAGGATGAAGATACCCAATAAATATGTGGTTTTTTTTCATTAAAGTGTGTTCATAAAATAGGATAGATACCCGATAAATATCAGCAATATTTAGATGGCCACTGACTATTTTGTACATATCTTTTAATTTATAGAAGTTTATAAATAAATTGCATACATATCACATCATCTCATCTCACATTCAGATCCTTAAATTATTAATTATTATGCTAAGAGTTATTATTTATATTCATGATTTTTATACATTTGTGGTGTCATCCATAGATTGTTAAAATCATATTACATTCATCCCTTATGTTTTAAGTGATTAACGCATACTGGTTCATTTACATTTAATCATCATCATGTAAATAATGCATTACCTACAGTGCATTCATAATATAATAAAAAACATAAGATAAATGCATAAACAATTGAAACAAATTAAACATGCATTTAATAATCACCATTGCATCCATATATGCATACATAGTAGTCTATCTACACATCTATATCACATCATCTAATCACACATCCATCATCTAGCTAGTGCATGTCATTAATACATCACATCATATAGCATAATATCATAAGCATCACATCCATTTTGCATCACATCAAAATAAAAGCAAACACATGATACACATAATGATAAAATCAATAGATAAATCATATATATATATATATGTGTGTGTGTGTGTGTGTGTGTGTGTCCAATATCAAGCACACATAGAGGTACAAAAATACCTACAGGCTACAATAGTGTAGGTATTCAAACCTTACACTAAAAAATGATACAAATCCATCATGACTATCATATAGGGTCTATACCCCGAGGATCACCTCCACCCTAAACTCCATCTCTACAAGTTTGTCTAGAGCTAGTCCCTATGGTCCTCTCTGTCTGGGTCCCTATCCTCTGGCTGGGCCGCACTGATGACTACCCTAACTCACTCTACCTACTCTAGTGTGAACCTCCTATTGTAGACCTCTCTTGAGGAGTGCCACCTAGGATCCTAATTTGGATATACATAGAGATAATATACCCAACATCTTTCAACATTTGAGCCTCACAATCCTTTAGAATCCCCTATAGGCACACAACCTATACTGCTGGATCTAAACCTAATGGCCCTTGAGTAGTTGGATTGGATTATGAACCTTGTACTCATAGAGAATATCTCTTTGCAGTGAGCTACTCTATCCTAAGCTACACTGAGTCAACATGTGCCTAGAGGGTGGTCCTCTCCTCCTCAAAACTCCTCCATCTGGTCTAATCCAACTAAGTCCACCTTACAATCATGATGAGAATTTGGTGATCCCCAATACAAAAATGGGATGAATAAATCCAACCTAGCATTGGGGTAGGCTTATGTCTCTCTAATATATTAATTCACACACATATGAATAATTAATATCTTGGTCTACATAACAAAAAATTTCATATTTCAAAAGTTTTGTATGGTTATTATACAAAATTTGATTAATCAACTATGGTGTTTGAGTCTCATGGAAAACCTTAAAAATCCCCTCATAGAAACAAATCATTTCATCAATCAAATCATCAACTTTTTTTATGATAGTTTGTTCATTAAAGGGTGTTCATGAAATAGGATAGACATCGGATAAATATCAACAATGATATTTAGATGGCCATTGATTATTTTGTACATATCTTTTAATTTAAAGAAGATTATAAAGAAAGCACATACATATCACGTCATCTCATATCACATTCATATGCTTAAATGATTAATTCTTATGCTAAGAGTTATTATTTACATTCATAATTTTTATACATTTTGTGGTGTCATCCATTAGATTGTTAAAATCATATTACATTCATCCCTTATGTTTTAAGTGATTAAACCATATGTGTTCATTTATATTAAATCATCATCACATAAATAATGCATTACATACATTGCATTCATAATATAATAACAAACATAAGATAAATACATAAACAATTGATACAAATTAAACATGCATTTAATAATCACAATTGCATGCATATATACATGCATAGTAGTCTATCTAAACATCTAGATCATAGAATCTAATCACACATCCATAATATAGCTAGTGCATGTCATTAATACATGACATAATATAGCATAATATCATAAGCATTGCATATGTATTGCATCATATCAAAATAAAAGCAAACACATGATACACATAATGAGAAAAGCAATAGATAAATCATATATATGTGTCCAATATCAAGTGTACATAGAGGTATAAAAATATCTTCAAGCTAAAATAGTGTAGGTTCTCAGACCTTACACTAAAAAATGATACAAAACCATCATGGCTATCATACAGGGCCTATGCCCACAGGCTCACCTCCACCCTTGGCTCCATCTCTGTAAGTCTGTCTATTGCTAGTCCCTGTGGTCCTCCCTGTTCGGGTCCCTGTAATATGGCTGGGTCGCATTGATGATTACCCTAACTCATTTTAGGTACTCTAGTGTGAGCCCTCTACTATATACATCTCTTGATGATTACCACCTATCCTCCTGATATGGAGCTACATAGAGACAATATACCCAACATCTATCGATATCTGAGCCTCACAATCCTCTAGGAGCCCATGTACACACCTAACCTCTACTGCTATATTTAAACCTACTGGCACCTGAGTAGTTGGAGTGGCTAATGCACCTTTTACTCGTAGAGCATCCCTCTCTACAGTGAGCTACTCTATCCCGAGTTGCACTGAGTTAACCTATTCTTGGAGGGTTCTCTCCTCCTCAAAACCCCTCCATCTGGTCTAATCCAACTGAGTCCACCTTAGGATCATGATGAGCATTTGGTGATCCCCTATACAACAATGGGATGAATTAATCCCACCTAGCATTGAGGTAGGCTTATGTATTTCTAATATATTCATTCACACACACAGGTATAATGAATATCTTGGTCTACATAGCAAAAAATTTCATATTTATAAAGTTCTATATGCTCATTATACAACTTTTGATTAATCAACTAGGGTGTTTGAGTCTTATGGAAAACCTCAAAAATCCCATTATAGCAACAAATAATTTCATAAATCAAATCATAAACTTTATTTATGAGGTTTTGTTCATTAAAGGGAGTTCATAAAATAGGAAAGATATCAGATAAATATCAGTAATAATATTTAGATGGACACTGAATATTTTGTACATATCTTTTAATTTACAGAAGCTTATAAAGAAAGCACATACATGTCACATCATATCATCTCACATTCAAATGCTTAAATGATTAATTATTATGCTAAGAGTTATTATTACATTCATGATTTTTATACATTTTGTGGTGTCATCCATTAGATTGTTAAAATCATATTACATTCATCCCTTATGTTTTAAGTGATTAAAGTATACAATTTCATTTACATTAAATCATCATCACGTAAATAATGCATTACATACATTGCATTCATTATATAATAACAAACATAATATAAATGCATAAACAATTGAAACAAATTAAACATGAATTTAATAATCACCATTGCATCCATATATGCATACATAGTAGTCTATCTACACATCTATATCACAACATCTAATCACACATCCATCATCTAGCTAGTGCATGCCATTAATACATCACATAATATAGCATAAGATTATAAGCATCGCATCCATTTTGCATCATATCAAAATAAAAACACTTGATCCACATAATGAGAAGAGCAACAAATAAATCATATGTATATGTGTCCAATATTGAGTGTACATAAAGGTACAAAAATACCTGCAGGCTAAAATAGTGTAGGTCCTCAAACCTTACACTAAAAATTGATACAAAGACATCATGGCTATCATACGGGGCATGCGGCCCCAGACTCACCTCCAAAATTGACTCCATATCTATGAGTCAATATGGAGCTAGTCCCTATGGTCCTCTCTATCCAGGTCCCTATCATCTTGTTGGGCCACACTGACGACTACCTTGACTCACTTCACCTACTCCAATGTGAGCCCCTACTATAGAAATCTCTCAAGCAATGCCACCTAGCCTCATGATATGGAGCTATAGAGAGATAATATACCCAACATCTACCAACATCTTAGCCTCATAATCCTCTAAGAGACCTTGTAGGTGCCTAACTTTTGCTTTTGGGTCTAAACCTATTGGCCCCTGAGTATTTGGAGTGGTTGATGTGATGCACCTTGTACTCATAGAGCATCTCTCTCTACAGTGAGCTACTCTATCCTGAGCTACACCGAGTCAAACTATGCTTGGAGGCTGATCATATCCTCCTCAAAAGCCCTCCATATGGTCATCCCCAATATAGCAATGGCAAGAATGAATCCCGCCTAGCATTGGGATAGACTTATGTCTCTCTAATATATTCATTTGCACACACATGGATAATGAATATCTTGCTCTACATAGAAAAAACTTTCATCTTTTAGAAGTTTTGTATGGTCATTATAGAAATTTTGTTTAATCAACTAGGGTGTTTGGGTCTCATGGAAAACCTCAAAAATATCCTAATAAAAATAAGTCATTTAATCAATCAAATCATCAACTTTATTTATGAGGTTTTTTTCATTAAAGGGTGTTCATGAAATAGGATAGATATCGGATAAATATTAGCAATGATTCTAAGGTAATATTTCAAGACCTAAAAAATTTCAATTGCTCAGTAATTAAATAGTCTTCATTATTGACCAAATTATCCATCCATAAGATGAGGGCTTGTTTTTGCTTGTGCGCAAGCTGATGTAAGTTTGGAAGGCTTTTTTCTTGCCTGCTATTGATGTACCTTATTGATTATTCATTAATATGATGTATTTTTTCAATAAAAAAATATTAGCAATGATATTTATATGTCCACTAACTATTTTGTACATATATTTTAATTTATAGAAGCTTATAAAGAAATCACATACATATCACATCATCTCATCTCACATTCGGATGCTTAAATGATTAATTCTTATGCTAAGAGTTATTATTTACATTCATGATTTTTATACATTTTGTGGTGTCATCCATTAGATTGCTAAACTCATATTACATTCATCCCTTATGTTTTAAGTTATTAAAGCATATGATTTCATTTACATTAAATAATCATCACGTAAATATTGCATTACATACATTGCATTCATCATATAATAACAAATATAAGATAAATGCATAAACAATTGAAACAAATTAAACATGTATTTAGTAATCACCATTGCATCCATATATGCATACATAGTAGTCTATATACACATCTAGATCACAACATATAATCACACATCCATCATCTAGCTAGTGCATGTCATTAATACATCACATCATATAGCATAAGATCATAAGCATCACATCCATTTTGCATCACATAAAAATAAAAGCAAACACATGATACACATAATGAGAAAAGCAATAGATAAATAATATATATATATATATATGTGTGTGTGTGTGTGTGTGTCCAATATCGAGTGTACATAGAGGTACAAAAATACTCATAGGCTAAAATAGTGTAGGTCCTTAAATATTACACTAAAAAATGATACAAAGCCATTATGGCTATCATACAGGGCCTGCATCCCCAGCCTCACCTCCACCTTCGACTCCATATCTACGAGTATATCTAGAGCTAGTCCTTGTGATCCTCTCTGTCTGGATCCCTATCCTTTGGCTAGGCCAAACTGATGACTACCCTAACTCACTTCACCTACTCTGGTGTGAGCCCCTTTTTGTAGACCTCTCTCGAGGATTACCACCTAGCCTCCTAATTTGGAGCTATTGAGAGACAATATACCTAGAATATTCTAACATTTGATCTTCACAATCCTCTAGGAGCCCTTGTAGGCACCTAATATCTTCTACTAGGTCTAAATATACTATCCCCTAAGCAATTGGAGTGGTTGACGCACCTTGTACTCGTAGAGCATCTCTCTGTAGTGAGCTGCTCTATCCTGAGCTACACCAAATCAACCTATGCCTGGACGACGGTCCTCTCTTCCTCAAAAATCCTCCATATTTTTTGGCCTACTAGAATATGTACCTATAATGTGTTGACCTATATATGGAGTATTTCTATGGAAGTATCCCACTCCATAATTTTTTGGTGAGCTGTCTGTAGCTAGACCTAAGTTTGATGTAGCTCTACTCAGAGGGGAGACTCTTGATCCTCTAGAGACACATCCTACTCCTCCTTTTGCACCATCATATCCTCTATGGCCTGATCCCACTCCTCCTCTATCCTAGGTTGCACTCACCATCCATCAAGATCCTCTACATCTACCTCATCCAAAGAACATCCTATATTGCTGCCATCGTGCCATAATCGTATCACCCACAATTGAGTAAATGCCTTTATCATCCTAGAATATACTATGTTGACATTGACTACAATAGAATTTGCCTCCTTAGCTACTACTATGACCTAGGGCACTGGGATATCTCTCTCTACCTCTATATACCTATATATAATGGGCTCTAAGAGGATGTCTTTCTACACTCTAAACTGCTTGGTGACCCAGGAGAACTGGAAGAACTCTCTTACTCCTCCATTGTGACTGATCACCCATTGGTCATGCCTAGTTCAACCTAGGTATAAATCTACCTCTAGATATGCAGGGCAATCAAAATAAGGTCTCCAGGTAACATCTTAGGCCTAAATCTTGATCAATGAAGCTACATAGTGCACCAAATACCCTGCATGATGATGACTCTAGTGCTCCTCTCACTCCCATGGCCACCTAGATCCGTAGCATTCAACCTGTGCATCTATGGTAGTGATATCCTAAGGTAATCCTCCTAGTAAGTTCATCTTGATGTGCGCCTAGTCCCAGATCTAAAGAAGTAGAATATAAGAAGCACTAGCCCATATGCACCATTGAATCTGATAAATATCATAATAGCATTGGGCTAGCAATGAGCTCCCCTAAGCCATAATAATCGACTCATGGGTATTTAAAATATCTTGATCCATAACAATGATATTCCATGGGAACCTCATTATTGAAGTGTCCAACAAAAGCATATTATATATAACATGCATCAAGATAGCTTTCATCGCGTGAAAACTCGCTCTTGATACCATCGAGTCACAGGGACTTTGCCATATCGGATTTCATCCAATGTTGTATATTCTTGGGCTCCAAAGACTCTCTGAAATACTCTATATCTAGCATCCATGGGGAAAGACATGATAGCCTCTACATCAAAAGGGATCCTAAATATCCTGTATACATCCTCAAGAGTGATGGTCATATCACCAGTCAGGAGATGAAAAGTGTTCGTCTAGAAGTCCCATATATAGGGTGAAGCAGTAAGGTAGGCCTAATCTAACATAATTATTGATAGCCTCATAATATATATAAGATCTCAAGAATCAAAATAGGCCCAATCTGCATCATCCATCAAAAGTAGAAGCTCCACAAGTAAACTAGGATCCCAAGCCCGTGTAGTCAACATCTAAAATATGTAAAGATCCATGCCTAAATTATATGCATATGCAAAACAACAAAAATCCCAAAAGGTACTTAAGACCTTTGGTAAAATAAATCAAATCAATACAAAACATGCAAAAATATCAAAAATTGCACTTGAAAAATCAAAAAAATAATAATAATAATTAATTTTTTTCCTAAAGTTTAGCAGTTTCTCATGCTGATAGTGGCTGCCACAATAATCACTGATGCCAACATTGGCTAGCCACCAATGGTTAAAAATTTAACCATTGGGATTCAAACTAGCCACCATCAGTGACAATGACCTCTCTTTTCCAATTAGGGACCACCCTGAGTGATAGCAACCATGAGGCAACATGCCAACGACATCCACCCTCACCCAAAAATCCAAAAAAATAAAAAAAAAACTAAATCTAAGAAGGACCCACCTAAATTAGCCTATATATAAACCTATATATCGGTCCGATTGATTACCAATAGTTTTAATGAGGTTCATTTACTGATTACTTAGTTTGGTTCATTTTATCAATTAAATAAACAAACTAGGATTTGGAGAATACCCATGAAGCTTTGGCTCCTCTGCTTGTCAATGCCTCATCTTGCTACACCATGGTGTTAGGAAAATTGTCAGTGTTTCAGGTCACTAACTCTCTCTCCTCTATCAGATATCATATTGCAAAATGGCAACTAAAAATAATGAATTAAAAACCCTAATTTTCTTTTTATATTTTTTAGTTTTGCTATGACCGCTACTGTCATAAACGACTAGAAAGTGCGAGCCATGAAATTGTAAAATTAGGTCACTACTGCTAATAGTGGTTAGCAAAAAATAATAAGTGCATTATATTTATCACCATGAGGAGTCTTAAAATGGACAAATAAGCATATCTACCACTCTAGAATCATAAAAATTTGCAAAACAACTAGAAAATTGTTAATTCAAAATCTCAAAAACAATAGAAAAACCATCAAAATTAACAAAAAAAACATATAACATAAAAATTTCAAATGCACCTTGTATCCAGTTATTTACCCTATACACTTAGCAGTTGTAGCGATTTGTGCTCCATGCAATTCGACAAGATGAGTAAATTACCATAAGGTCATTTGAGCTAAATTAGTCATCATGGAATTGCAATGCTTCTCTTCAACCCTAAAAAAGGCCATGACGATTAGACTGCCCCATGGGGACAAGGCATTTGTTTCATTTCTTCCATGAAATTTTTAGTAAATCATCAAGTGATTCAACACAATATAAATCAAATTGCTATCATCTTGATTTCCTAAGAAGGCCATTGCGATCGGACTGCCCCACGGGATAAAAATGTACAATTACTATTATTGGTTGAAATCACACCTATAATAGGACCTGGCATATAACAACAAAAGTGATCATCTTAAAATATCCAAATCAAACATCTCGGTCAAATTACTCATCACTTTTATCATCAGTATTGTCCTCATCGACTTGTTGCTTGAGGGGGTAGTCATAATAACAAAATAAAAATCAACAATTGATAACTTAATCAAGTTAATCATGTTTGTATTATGAATCATTACTAAAAAATATCATAATCTTACCCTATTGCTTGGGGTAAAATCAAATATATTGACTTAAACATTTGATAATCTAGATTTCGGTTCTTCATATATGCTAAGCAATGTGACCCGAGACTTTAGTGGACTTCAAAGTCTTATGCAAAATAAGCCTTCCACACCGTTGGAAGCAATGATTCAGAGATGCATGCCCTTCTCATGATTGGGGCATCTAATTTTGATCAGATCAATGATCATCATACACCCTACAATATGGCCTTAGGTGGTCTATTTTTTTGCTCAACATTGTGTTTCCCACAATGCATCACAAAAGGGGTATCTGTAGATACCTAAAACATGTAATGTTTAGGAGACTACTCATATAGGCACATCTACAAACCATATGACTAATATTAGACATTTCCAAGAGCTAGCAGTGGTTCTAACCACTTACTAGGGATAGTTCTGACCTATTAAGACAACCGCTATTGACTAGAGTGGCTACCAACCTAGTTGTTTAAGCTTAGAGTGACTACGACCTAGCCATTACTATGGATAGTGGTTAGCAATAAGACAAATTTGGCCATAAATACGGGTCCAAATCATGCATGATAACTAAACTTACATTGGATTCAAGCAGTTTTGGATGTAAATCTCCTAGAGTTCCTCCGAACTACAACTCCAATGCAATTATGGAACTAGGCATTTCCCCCTAACAACCAGTTTCATGCAAATTTGGATCTTGGCTTCTCTAAGAAGCCAAGATTTAGAATTTGGGAGGCCTACATATGCACCCTCCCAGGAACAAGTATGGATCCCAAATTTTATGTAGCGAAGCCCTATCCGAGTGAGCAAAAAGTTGAAAATCCTTGAGGAGACTCAAAGTATTGTCCAATTACAGATTTTTGAGCCTCTGACCAACCATGGAACTTTTAAAGGACTGAGAAGCATACATCAAAAATTCACACCAATCTGACATGAATCCCATGATTTTCACCACCAATCCATATATGGACATGAAGGTGACCCTTGAACATCAATTTAGATGAAGAATTGAGTGTTGTAACCCTTGGTTTGTGAGGTAAAATTCATGGTTCATGGTTGTTGTCTTTGATAGAAACCTGTAGGTAGAGAAACCCTGAGTGATACTGACTAGGGTTTGAGTCACCATTTTTTGAGTTCTTAGTTTAGATTTCCTATTACTTCCACTTTATTAGCTCATATTAGAGTAGATATGTCCTTTCCATTGTATTGATATAGTGATTTCTAAGTTATTTATGTATTTTTGCTTATCTTTGTACCTTTATGTTTTTATCATTATTTCATGTCATTTCATACAAAATATTTGAAACAAACCTCATCATGAGAGGTTGCATATGCTATTGATGTGTTTTATGGTTTTTTTGTGCACAAGTGATAGGATCTACGAAGGGCAAAACCATATCCAAGGACATTTGCTTTAGACAAGAGAGAAGTATGCACCAATAATAAGCCCTCAATCAATTCATGTTGATCTAGGAGATATTTGAAGAGCACCATCCCTGTTTATGGACTACATATTACTTATATTCATTGTATCAAATTTTGGTATCCCTAAGAGGGACGTATATGTAACAGGATGTTATCGCGAATTAATAAAGGATCCTTTATATTTTTGTTATTTCATTATCAGTACATGTTCTCTTGATTTATCTTTGATATCATGATGTGATTAGCTTAGGTGCATGTTTTTTGGTGTCATACAATAGCCACTTTTTTGTCTTTGAGAGTGACCTTGGTTTTGTCAGCTTGGAAAACTTGATAAAAATAAGATATATAGGAGGTCATTTCTCCTTGGAACATAGGAAAATTTATACTTTTAAAAAATATATTTTTTAGGGGCACCTGATGGAAGTGATTTCAAAAAATTTCTTTAAATATTGCAAGAGATACAGGGACCCAAAAGTGAATCCATCTCTATTGTTGGGAGAAATATCAAGTATGCTATGTCTAATTTTAAGCAATTTCAAGGTGCTAAGGCTATGTAACATAAACATGTAGGTACCCATTAGAAAGCATATTCTGAGCCCAATACAATGGGAGAGGTTATTTTCCATAAAAAAAATCTACTTTACACAACAATGGCAATAAGCATCACAACAAACTCAAGGTAAGCAAAAATTTGGCACCTATAATTAAAAGCTTTCAACTAAAAATCTATTTTTTTTTAGATGATTTGAGAATTGAAAACATGCCCAACCATACATGAGAAATATTACCATTTTTTAAAAAAAGTGGGTCCCCAATCCATGCATATTGGTCCATGTTGTGCAAGAGCAACAACAAATGGCAACTTTGTTAGAAAATTATCTTGAGAATTTTTGTAATAGAAAGAATCTCCTCTAAAAAATGGAAACTATAATACTAAACAAAATAAAAATTTAGAATATATTCAAGGTTGGGGTTCAACCATTAACCTAAAAGTCACACACCATTTTGTTTTAGCAAAAGTGTATGCATATTAATACATTTTTGTTCTAAAATTAATCAAAACTTTCCACTACAATCTAGAAATTAGGCTAGTTCACCCCTAAGAAACCATTGGTATACTAATTATAAACTTTTCAACATAGATAAATATGTCATAAATTACAAGATATTACTTTGGTACCACCAAGGCATTTATAGTGAAAATAAAGTTATCTTTAATCCCAATCTAGATCTTACTCTATTTCTAGCTAGGTATTCATAGCCCTGATAGAGGTTGTTTGAATCACACAAACATTTGAACCCCATTTTCTTCTTCTCTCTCTCTCTCTCTCTTGGACATAAAAATTTTAGAAGCACTAGGGTCTACTTTTGGGTTGTGATCACTATGGCAAACATGAGGATGAACATCTAAATGACTTTCACGTGATAACCCAAACTATAATGGTTTCATTCCTATTGATCAAGAATATTTTTTAAAAATATTTTTATTGTGAAGCTTGTAATATCCTTTTGCATTACTTCCAAATTAATTTGTTTTATCCCAAAATAATGGACACACACCAAATTAATGATTAAACCGATCTCAACTTCATTGAGTCAAAGTAGGACTTTTTATTTCAAAAATTTATAGAAAACACTCCCTCAATTAGAGTAACCAAAATATGGTTGCACTTAGCTAATCTAGGCCAAAGAGTAAAAAGTAAAAAGAACAAAATACCAATAGAATGTAAAATAAAAATGGAATGAAACAAGACCAACACACCAAAAAATCAAAACACAAAATAATGTATAGGGTTTCTTTACATGGTAGGACTACAATATTCTCAAGCATTAAAGTAGTGTTTAAGGAATTACCCATTAGAAGGTAATGGAACATCCTCTCTAGTTAATATTTTATCCTAAAGGTATTTCCTCCCAGAATCATAGATATTTAGAAGGGACTTGTCTAAACGGTGTTAAATTTTCCATGGTCCCTTTCTATTCATGAAATTTATCCCACAATAACACTTGATCAACAATTCTAAAAGCTTTTATTTTTATCCTCTTGTCAAACCTTAATTTTACCATTTATTGATGCTTACTAAAATGTTGTTGTGCATATTCCCTTTTATCATCCAAAATTATTAAATTTCATATCTTGGCTTCCATATCATCATCTATTTCTACATATCTTTCATGAATTGCAAGGTAAGAATCTTGAGGTTGGTGGAAATATAGGATCCTGAACATAGAATAGATGATAGGAAGATGTGCCTAGTGAAGAATTAATCCTTGTTCTATCTGACCACAATGCATACTTTAGTTTATTATTCTAATCCCTAAGAATTTTTTCTAAACTTTTCTTAATTATTTCTAAAAGGTTTTTTATTAGTTGATTCTACTATTCCATTTCCTTGAGGATAATAATTAGAAGAAAAATTTAGAGTTACCTTATTATTGTAAGCCCAATCAATAATTTGTAAAGAAGATAAAGAAGGGTCATTATCCCATACCAGAGCATATGGCATCCCAAACCTAGTCACAATGTTATCTTCAAGGAATTGGATCATAACCTATATTATGTAGTTTTTAAATGCTCAAGATTAAATCCATCGAGTGGATAATTAGTGGTAGTTAGGATGAACTTGTGGATGACTAATAAATTAAGATTGACACCAATGTAGTCTAGTCTCTATTGTACAAATGGGTAAGCTTTAATAATTGATTATAATGGTATGTGAGAACTCCTTTCTCGATGAGTTGTAATCTAGCAAAAATGACATGATAGGACATGTGCCTATGAATATTTAAAGATATGGGGTCAGTATTGAGTAAATTAAATCAATAAAATAATAAATATTATTAACTTTCACCCTCTTATTCGACAAATACAATAGCTTAAAGGTATTTATAGGGAAGGGGTAGGAGGAAGAAATGGAGGAGAGGAAAAAGTGGAGAGATAAGGGGGAATAGAAGGCATGGAGGGATAAGGATATAGGGGAGGCATGGAGGGATAAGGATATAGGGGATGCATGGAGGGAGTGCAGAAAGTGAGAAAATTGGAGGAATAAGGAGGGAGATAATATAGGGATTTATATAAAAAAAATTGCCATCATTGTGCCAACAAAATTAGGAAAATGTTCATACTTGGGCCTAAAAATATCTAGATATTTATGGGCCTAAATCCTTTTCACACTTGCAACATTCTCCCACTTAAAGTTGAGAGAACTGACTACACAGTATCTCAGCTTTATAAATTGAGCTTTAGCCATCACTTTGGTGAAGATATCTGCAATGTTTTCCAAAGTGCGAAAAAATTTAAGCTCAACAATTTCATGCTCCACCATGTCTCGGATGAAGTGGTACTTCATATCAAAATGCTTCATTCTACTATTGTGGATCGAATTGTATACCAACTGAATGGCATTGATGTTGTCGTAGTAGACTTTGGTCGGACCACTTTGTTGCTCTCCAATATCTTCTAACACTTTTCTTAGCCATAGGGCTTGAGTACTAGCATATGTGACTGCTATATACTCAACTTTTGTAGAAGACAAAGCTACCACAGTTTGCTTTTTGGAACTTCATGTTATTAGTCTTGATACCAGACTAAAATAGTTCCCTGAAGTTGATTTCTTGTCATCAATATTACTGCCCCAATCACTATCACTGAAGCCTACAAGCTTAACAATATTACATTTATGGTACTGTATTCCAAAATCCAATGTACCCTTCACATATATGAGAATTATTTTGGCTGCTTGCAAATACAAATCATATGGACTACCCATAAATTGAGAGACGAGAAACAACATACTGAATGTCTGGTCTAGTGTTGGTGAGAAACATCAAACTACCAACTATGCTTCTAAAAGTGGTCACTTCAACTTTAGGTGCTCCATAATTTTTTCTCAATTGGATCCCATGTCCAACTGGAGTTACAACTGGTTTGCAATGCTCCATAGAAAAATTCTTTATCATGTCCTGAGCATACTTTTGTTGACAGATGAAGATCCCTGAATCTGACTGATGGAATTCCATTCCAAGGAAGTAATGCATTAAGCCAAGATCCTTCATCTCAAAATGCTTCATCATGGAGCGCTTGAACTCCATATTCACTTTTTCATTACTACCCATGAAAATGAGATCATCCACATACAAACAAAATATGAAGATGTCATTACCTTGCATCAGGTAGTAAAGTGTGGGTTCATTTCTACTTTTGGTGAACCCAAAAACTTTGAATTACCCATCAATGCATGAGTACCAAGCTCACGGTGCCTGCTTGAGACCATAGACTACATTTTTCAATCTGTAAACAAGGTTCTCCTTACCTTGTTCTTGAAATCCTTGAGGTTTCTCAACATACACTTCCTCTGTTAAGTACCCATTGAGAAAGGCACTTTTCACATCTATGTATTAGAATTTCCATCCCTTGTGTGCAGCTAAAGAAAGAACTATTCTGATGATCTCCTATCAAGCTACAGGAGCAAATGTCTCTTCATAATCAATACCATATTTTTGTGTAAATCCTTTTGCAACCAATATTGCTTTGTGCCTTTCAATGCTTCCATTAGCATTGAATTTTGTCTTGAAGACCCATTTACATCCAACACACTTCTTTCCTTTAGGAAGATCTACTAGCTCCCAAGTATCATTGTTTTTTATAGAGGTTATCTCCTCTTTCAAGGCATTTTGCCAAATTTTCTGAGTACATGCCTTCTCATAACTAGAAGTTTCAAGTTGTGCACTAGTTAACAAGGCATAGTTAACTACATCTCCCCAAGTTTCAAGCTGGGAGTCATCATCACCATACAAATGCATTTTTTTAGGTCTTTGTAAAATAGAACTCATCTCACTAGCTTGAATTCTAGTATACCTTCTTTGAAAATTTTTATCCAACATCTGATAAGATGGATGATGCTACAGAGTTCTATTACCTATCGATGGAGAATAAATATCCATTGGTGAGGAACTGACTGACCTTTGTGGAGAAGGACTTGGTTATGATGATGATGAACTGGAAGTTGAATGTCTACTTGGGCTTGGAGGAGGAGGAGTATTCTTGCATTTCTTTGGTGCTATCTATTGCACCTGTATAGAACCTACATCATGATATTCAACATTGCTATAAATTTTAGGATTTCCCCATTCTCCCCTTTCATCAAAAATCACATCCCTGGAAAGTATTATTTTTTGAGTCCTAGGATTGTAGAGTCTGTAAGATTTTGTGTTCTCACAGTACCCTACAAAAATGTATGCTTGAATATTAGGATTGAGCTTCTTTCTCTATTCATCAGGAATGTGTGAGTAAGCCAGTGAACCAAATACTCTAAAATGCTTGACATTCAGTTTCTTCCCATACCATGCTTGGTAAGGAGTTTTCCCTTTCAAACTTGAAGTAGGACTCCTATTCAAAATATACACACTGGTCCTCACTACATCTGCCAAATACATATTGCTCGAATGCTTCATTTGAAGCATAGATCTTGCCATATCTACAATGGTGTAGTTCTTTCTCTCAGTTACACCATTATGTTGTGGAGTATAGGCAGCAGTGAACTGCATCTTTATTCCATGTTTTTTACAAAAATTCAAAAATCATTAGAGGAGTATTCTCCTCATTTATCTGATTTGAGACACTTAAAAAAATATCCACTCTCATTTTCCACTCTTGCTTTAAAATCTATGAAGCAATCAAATGCTTCATATTTATTCTTCAAGAAATATATCCAACACATTATTGAAAAATCACCAATGAAAAGAAGAAAGTAGGAGTTGTTACCAATGCTCTTCATCTACATCAGACCACAGATGTCCAAGTGCACTAGCTGGAGTGGATAACTGGCCCGCCATGCTTGTTCATAAGGAAATTTGGTTCTAGTGTGCTTGCCCAAGGCACAACCTTCACAAACTTTCTTATCGTCCTGAACTTTAGGAAGTCTGGTCACCATCGCTTGAGAAGTTAACATCTTCAAACTGGCTGAATTCAAATGACCATATCTCAAGTGCCACAACACACTTGGATTTGCAATAACAACATTTACTAATTAATCTCCTCCTAGATGGCCAAAATTTAAAGGAAATAAATTTTTCTTTGTCATTGGCACTTTAGTAATGACTCTATCACTATTAATCTTATAAAAAATGGTACATTTACCTTCATCAAACAATAATTTATAGTTCTTCTTCAACATTTGACCAACACTTAAAATATTGTGTTGGATATGAGGTGTGTAAAAGTTATCACTTACTTGTTTCATGCCCTCTTTTTTTAGAACCTCCATGGATCCAATGCCTTCAACTGCCAATGACTTGTCATATCCCAATTTGATGTTGGATTTATAGGAAAAATCCAGAGTAGCAAAGAGTTCTTATTTGCCACTCATATGATTTGAAAACCCAGTGTCCAAAATCCAGGTATAATTCAGGTTCTGATCTGACTTGCAATATGAGAGAAAGATATTTGAGGTCCCTTCATATTCTCCAAAATTGCCATACTGACTACTCTGACTACTGCTCTCTTGAGAAGATTTTGACCAACAGTCATGAGCAAAGTGGTCAAGTTTGCCACAATTGTAGTAAGCTTGTTTTGAATTGTCACTTCCTTTTCCTCATCCTGGATGCTTCTCTATGTTCTGTTGTCCACATCTATTCTGACCTCCACCTTTGTTTGAATATCCTCCTCTATTAGGAGTTCCAACTCATGGACTATTCCTACCTCTTCCTCTATGCTGACCTCTACCTCGACTTCTGCCTTGTTATTTTCCTTCTTGTGAAGCGAAGGCTTTTCCATAACCTATGTGGCTAGTGGAAGGATATTCCTACAATATCTCTTCACGTGAAAGAAGAGAACCAATTAGTGCATCAAAGGAAAGTGCAGTCAAATCTTTTGACTCTTCAATAATTATTGCTACATGATTCCACTTAGGAAGAAGTGTTCGTAGTACTTTCTTCACCACAACTTTTGGTTTAATCTCTTCACCTAAAGTGACCATTTTATCTACTACGACTTTGAATCACGTGCAGTAGTCTCCTACTTTCTCATTCTCTTGCATTTTAAAATTTTTAAAATCTCTTTTTAGAGTTTGAATCCTGACCTACTTCAGTTGATCACTCCCTTGGAAACTTTCCTTTAAAGCATTCCAAGAATCTTGAGCTGTTACACAGGATGATATTCTATGAAATATAATTTTATCTAGGGCTCTTTGCAAATGATACAGGGTAGAGGAATTATTTTTTTGTGCTTCTTTCCTAGCTTTTCAATTAGCAGCACTTAAAGTAGTCCAGTCAGTATGAGAGGGTTCTATGTAACCCTCTTCAACTACATCCCATAAACATTTACCTATCAACAAGGTTTTCATATTTATTGGCCAGTATTCATAATCACTACCATTGAATTTTGGGATTGGAATATTTGAATTTGAAGCCATTTCTACTACTTGAAAGCAAACTTTGATTTAACTAAAAATAAGAAGTACAAAACAATTACAAGTTCAAATTAAATCTAGATTTCTTGACTCTCTCACTGATTTCTTCTTCTTCTTGTGGATTGTCCAATACTGGAAGTCCAAAATTGTCTGCAATAGAATCCTCGTCATCACTGATGACAACTATTTTAGGAGCTACTACTGGCTCGGCCTGTGCTGGCTCAGCCTCTACTGGATCAGGCTCTAGAGAGCGTGGGGTATAACTTTCATTGGATTGTTGCTTTGGCTCAGCTAGAGAGTAGCTATCACTGGCTTGATCTACAGGTGTAGCTTCAATTGTATCAGACTCCTCCACTCGTTGTCCAAAAATATTGTCTTTTGAGTCAGCCTCATAACTAGAATCAGGATTCCTTTGGTAGGCTATAATAGAATTCTATAGCTAATTGAATACGACATGCAGTCCATCTCACTAAACTCGTTCATCAAAAGCTTTGACAATTTCTCTCCGTAGTAGAGAGCACAAATCATGGCAAAATCTGATAGATCTGATCATGTACTCATCAAGGCAAAAATAAATAATTCTTTAGAGCTTTTGAGGTTACAATTTTTGCTCTTACAGCCGCTAAGGCTATTACACAATTTTTAGCCTTGAATGGGGAGTCCAAAAATTTTTGGAAGCTATTAACGGGCGCTCCAAAAGGCTTACCATCACCTTTTTTGTATAATGCTTGCCTCTTAGGCTATTACACAATTTTGCAAGGTTTTCTATATATATTTTTATAAAGTCTTTTTTTTTAAATTTAATAATATTTTTATATCTTTAATTATTTTTTAAATATATATTTAAAAATAATTAAAAGTATAAATAAAAAACTATTAAATTAATTAAAAAAACTTAAAAAAAAATTAAACTTATTTCTAACCTTTTCTTTATGCAAAAATTTCCTTTTGTTTTTTGAAGTGGAGGGGAATCGATCCCCCAACCTTTCGCTTGCAAGAGGGGTGTACAACCGCTACACCACATGAATCGGATGGACTATCAAGGCACCTCGTGCCTCTTATACCATTATTGGTGCTAACTTCATAAAAAAAAAAATGTGGGCGGGTTTTGAACCCTGAACCTCGTCGTAGCTAACCGAAACACTTTGCCGCCACACCATGTCACCTGACGTGTTTACAATGGAAGAGCACACATTAATAAAAAATATTCAAAGTTGCATCGTTAAAAACAAATAAAATCTTAGTCCCACATGCAGTAGGTAAAGTAATTTTAATTGTTTTAATATGTGCATGGGCACATAATAAAATGATTGCCTTCGGGAAATCATGATGACAAAAATTTTTCCCTATCAACCAATTGTAGATTGCCACGTCAGTAGGAGCTCTACACGTCACTCAACTACCATGCATCTACCTCAGGATTCTCACTCATGCCACATCAACTACCACATGTCCACCCTGGGATTTCTGCTCGACTACCACCTCAGCTTGCCCAGTCAGCACCTATCACCTTGAACTATGTGCCACTGCTTTATCAACATCCATTTCAGTGCCCACCTCAGGATGCATACCTCTGACCTTGTCTCTCATGTCACCACACCTCAAAAAATGTGCCCACCTAGTGCTTCTCGACCCTTGCGCAACTGTGCTCTGATACTAGTGAGGAAATTAAATCAATAAAATAATAAATATTAACAACTTTCACCCTCTTATTCGACAAATACAATAGATTAAAGGTATTTATATGGAAGGGGTAGGAGGAAGAAATGGAGGAGAGGAAAAAGTGGAGAGATAAGAGGGAATAGAAGGCGTGGAGGGATAAAGATATAGGGGAGGCATGGAGAGAGTGAAGAAAGTGAGAAAAATAGAGGAATAAGGAGGGAGAGAATATAGGGATTTATATAAAAAAAAATTGCCGACATTGTGCCGAAAAAATTGGAAAAATGTTCATACTTGGGCCTCGAAATATCTAGATATTTCTAGTTCTAAATCCTTTTCACACTTGCAACAAGTATTAACCAACTCTGAATACTTATTGTATTATGGTGTTTCCTGAGTCATGTCTAGTTCCATACTTGCCATGGAAATCTCTAAGAACTTTAGAACCTTCCTTATTGACTAAGTGTCTTAAGTAAATCCCCTCATGATTTTTTTGATACAAAATGCTTGCTTTTATCATGAAATTTACACTATTAAGTAGTACTCTTTTTTGGGTGGAACTCAACTGACTAGGACATACTCTATTTAAAAATTAATAAACAATGTTTTAATACCATTCATTATTTGTAACCTCTCCCATAGAATATTGCTGACATGAAATATGAGGGTCAACTTCAACTAGTGCTTTGCTCAATCCCTATCCTCTAACATTTTATAGGCTGGATTTTTAGATCAAACTCTTACAATATAGACATCCACTTGCCTCTAAATTCTCTTGGCTCATTCTACATCAACACTATTATAAAAATTCTATCATGTAGGATATAATGTCAAAATTTCTTCATAGTTTTGATCAAAGAAAATAATTGTTTTTCAATGGTTGAATATCTAAGTTGATCATATTTCAATGGTGAGCTTACAAAATCTATTGGTATCTCATCACCATCCTTATTCTAAGTTAATAAATCTATAGTTGAATGCTCAAATGCAAATGAATAAATATAAAAAGGTTGAGTGTAATTAGGACTAATTAATATAGGAGCATTCATGATTTCCCTTTTAGTTTCTTGTAAAGCAACTTGTGCTTCCCCAGTCCATACAATCTTGGCATCCTTTTTTAGCATTCCATTTAGAGGTTGAACTATTTATGCAAAACTAGAAATAAAATTTCTTAAAAAATTATTTTTTCCAAAGATGGACTTTAGCTCCTTCTTGCTTCTAGGAAGGGAAATTTTTTATTGCTTCAACTCTATATGGTTCAATAGAAAAACTAGCTTCTAAACTGGTATACCCTAGAAACTTTCCTTCTATAGCTTCCAAAATTATACTTTTTGGGATTCAATGAAATTCATTTCTCTCTACATCTTTGTAGTACCTTCTTTAAGTCTTCAACATGGTTTAACGAATCTTAGAAAATATAAGTATATCATCCATATAGATCATAATGCATTTCCCAATGACATCCTTAAAAGTAATTTCCATAACTATTTGAAAAGTTGCTCCTACATTGATTAGGCCAAACGAGATCCTCTTATATGCAAATGTTCCCCACTTGGTAGAAAATAAGATTTTAATCTTATCTTTGGGGTCTACCATTACCTGATTGTAATCTAAGTAACTATCTAGAAAATACATCATTTGAGAGACATTCCCCACTTACAATATTTTATCCAAGAAAGGGAGGAGATAGTTATCCTTATCAAATGCGCTATTAAGATTTCTAAAATCTACATACAAGAATATTTCTCCATTCTTATGAACATGTACCAAATTTTCAACCCAAGTAGAATGTCTTGCCAAAACAATAATGTGGGTAGCCAACAATTTTTTTATTTCTTTGAGAATGAGGGGCTCCAAAAAAGGATTCATTAATCTCTTATTTTTCAAAAAATTTCATTTCTAGCTTCAAGGGAATAGTGTGGGTAATTGATAAATGCATCACAAGTTTTAAAATATTTGTAGCTCCATGCTATGACATCTCTATAATATTTTAGAGCTTGGATTATTTCCTCCTTTTCATAATTAGTGTAATATTTTCCCTAGAAGATATTTTGAGCGGTTTTAGAACTTCCCAAATTGTAAGCTTTGTATAACTATTTTTTAGATGGAAAAATCTCTTATCTGCAAGTATGTTAATCCATATAAAATAGGATTTTGAAAGAAACCATACCTTTAGGAATAGTGTTTGTTTTCAAATTCAATTCACCTTCTTCACCTAACATTGCATAGTTTGTATCTTCCTCATCTATGATATAAGATTCAAATATAATCGAGTTAATGATAAAACCACTATATGTCTATCATCCTCAAATACCTATTTTTTTTGGATATTGGCTAGTATGGAGGAATTGACAACTAGTTTCATTGAGAATCGCTTTATATTGAAATGGCCAACTCATTCTAGAATGCTTGCTATGACTACGAATGAATCTAGAGTGTGATTATTTTTGTGTAAAATAGTCTAAATATTAAAAGCATCAAACTCTTTAATTAAATCCCATACTTGGCTATGATAATTTGAGAGGTATTTGTAATGATAAGCATTATAATTTTGCACTTGCTTGATCACCAATTCAGAATCTCCTAGGACACATACATATTTGAATTTCTTCTTAATGGAAAATTGTAATCCATGAATCAATACCTCATACTCAATAATATTGCAGGTTTAAGGGAACTATAATAAATAAACAAAAATATGTAATTTTTCCTTGGGGTTGACTAGTTTCACTCTAGCACCATTTCCATGCTTACATTTTGATCCATCAAACTTGAGAGTCTATAGATAGTATTTAGTTGTTTTCCATTTACTTGGTGGGGTTTTTTCTACCATATTATTCTAGATAGCTTTGATTCCTACTACCATAGTGTAGACTCATAATTTTGGTTCAGTGTATAGAATCTCATTGATATTGTTATACTTTATGATGAGATCATTCGAGCTTGGCTCTATTTCTATCCAAATTTTATTAGCTATGCCATGCCAAGGAAGCCACATATGTAAAAAATGTATTACCATATAACCATTTAGGGTTATTTACCAATCATGATGGAGCAACATCCCATATATGTTTAGGATATTGATAACTTGAATATCAATATATTATTGTATCTTAGGTTCAAAAACCAATTGTATATGGACCTGATTCAGAACCCCAACCATATTGACCTCTATCTTGTATAATTGCACCACTTTCTTGTTTGAGGGAGCAAGAGTTAGTCTCAATTTTTGTTTGACTACATATGGTATCACATTTACTAAAGCACCTGAATCCACAAGATAGTTATGTAACTTTTTTCCAATAATTCTAATAGTGAAAAGGAATGGAGAGGATTCTACCTTTTTTCTAATATATTTCCACTTGAGCATCAATAGTATTTTTCATATCTTTTTTATTTTTACCAACAAGTGTTTTAAGAAATAGATCATTTTTCTTACTTAATTGAGCTATCTCAAATAGAGAAATATTTGCCTTGGTTTTATTAAGGTCTTCAATAACATTATATCCAACCTTGTTTTGTTCTAAAACTTTATCTATCTATGGTAATGGCATTCTAAACTTTGGATGTGTAGGTATTGTGTAAATTTTAGATGGGACTATGTTTTTTTTAGCCTACTCATCAAGTGATATAGAGGTTTTGTTAGGAGGTGTAGAATAAGTAATTCATGCTTTCCCTTTACTCCTAATAATGCAATTTTCACCTTTTTAAAATTGTTGTAAGTTTGCACCTCTTCTTCTTTTAAGCATTCATCATAATCATATTAATCTACTCCTAAGAGTTCATATGTCTCTAGGACTATGGTTGTCCTATGTTTTGGTTAGATTAATTCCCAATATTCTCATTGGTGAGCACTAATTCCAAGTTTTCCATATATTTTTTGGATAATATCCAAAGCAATTTTAAATTCTAGATAGTCAGTTTCACCATGTTGAGCAATGAAATGGACCCTCCACTAATTGGGTAAAGCAAGATCTACCAAATTAACTAAAGTATTTGGGTTGTTGTTTGGCTAATTTTGGTTACCGGTAGGATTTGGAACTCCTCCATTATTTAGGTAAGTATTCTATTGATGATTGGTTCTTTGAAAGCTAAAGTTCTTATTTTGAATGTTATTATTGGTAGGTGGATTTTGAGAAAATATCCTTTGTAATTGAATCATATAATTACTTAGTTTTAGAAACATACTTTATATGTTAACTATCTCAAGATTTGACTTATTAGGTTGACTTGATCTTGGTTGACATGTTACATTATTTATGAGTGCAGATGTATTAAAAAATGCAATTAAAGTTAGTTGATTATTTATTGGTGTATGATTGAGAATGTTGTTTGTGGTCACATGATTATCTAAATAAATTGGAATGATTTACTGATTTCTCACATTAGGCATTATTTGATTTAGGAGTTCCATATTGAAAGGTTGATTTTGATTTAGATGCATGGCTCTTGGTAATGATTTTAGCATGAGAAGGTGTTGTGTAAGGGATTTGTTTATCAACAATATGTAATTATAAAATCCTAGTCGTCCAAGTGAAAATAATTAACACAAACCAAAACTTTGAGGTATTATTATTGTTCACCTATTAGAGCCTCACTAAATGCCATAGGTAAGGATGGAAATTGAGGGGCTCTCCTCAAAACATAGAATATAGTAGGTCCAAAACTCTAATGTACATTTGGATGGTTTCTTATTTTGTGAGGGTATATGATATCACCAATCAAGTGTATAATTTATGGATCTTAGTGTTAAATAACCTTAGAGGTTCACTAGGTTATTTATGGGAAGAAGCAAATAAATGATATACCATAATTCGGTCAATAAGTAATATGAAATGATCGATAAATGCTACCTCTAGTTGAGACCAAGTAGTAATAGATCTTAAAGGTAAATTGATATACCAATCATATGCAAACTCATCATATCTATATGGAAATATTCTATAGACAACATCCTCATGTTCTATCTATAAATGAATTAAGGTATATTTTTTTGCTTGTATATGTTCTTCAACTAATATTGTTCCATCATACCTATATCAAGAGAGATATATTTTATCATTTTTAGGTATATCATGTGTAGATCCTTGTATTTTCAAAGGGATGTTTCCCACTAACCAAGGATTAAGAGCTATCATTGGTGGTCTTTGGGGAGTGGAAAAATTATCAACACAAAGGGTAATAGCTCTAGGATAACTATTGGAAGTCATAGGAGTATTTGTTTTACCTTTATTAACTTTAGGTATTCTATATGGAGAAATAATGAGAAACTCAATGCCTCCTACAAATGACTTAGACCTAGTGATGATGACTTTAGGTTCCATCTTTAAAAAATCAAAATGTGTAATATAAATAATGCACCAAGAAAAATTATTTTTGTAGCCTTCCTTCTAGTGCCAATTTTGTTGAGCATGCAAATGACACATTTGTCAAGCGTATGTTAACATACTTGGAAAAGATATTTGTTCCCTCTTGAAATGTAAAAATTTCTCCCAAATTTTATGTATGACATGTCTTGGCCAATGTGGATAGACTCAAATGTCATTGATAACTATTCCTTCAAGGGGCCTTTACTAGCTATGAATAAAAAGAAATGGTTTTGGGAACAATTCTTTGAAACCAAACACTTAACTATCTAAACATTATTCTACTACATTGATATTTAAATATAAGTGAGCTTCGTGTAATTAAATTTGGGTAACAAAAGATAAATTTTAAACACCATAAATTGTGATTACCCAATCTATATTATTCATTGCATTTAATATATATTGCATATATAATAACAATTCTTATTGAAGTTGTATGAAATTTTAAAATACACTGTAGGAAAATAGTTTCAGTACTTTGAATAAAAATTAATCTACTCCTAATATAAATAAAATCTAAATAAAATTCAAAGGTTTGAGGGTTAATATAAAATAAATAAAATCAAGACAATACTACGTTGAACTTTAGTTTTGATTCAATAAAGCAACATATCATATTTAATTAACTCTTGGCCCAACTATTATTCATACAACCTAAGGTCTAAGACGGTGCAATATTCAAAGGATCAACACTCTACGAAATAAACTGAGTGTAATCATCATCAACATGTGTAGATTAAACATAGCAAAGTTTAGAAGCCTTATATTAAAAGATATTAGTGGATTACATGAATTTATATTTTTCTACTTTGATGGATTTCATGAATAGAGATCAAAATAATAGAATATTGGTTTAGAAATATCATCCAACTATAAGTAGAAAATGCAAAGAAAGAATAAATCTATAGAGGTTAGCTAAAAAATGGTTTTCAACCCTTGTAATAGACTAGTGAGCCACTGTTTATATAATTTTTTTCCTTCACATAGCACTACATTTGCAATTAGTTACTATTTATTTCTCCAAGATGTGCTTCTGGAATTGATTTTATGACCATGCAAGATCATTTTCAATCATACTATGGTCATGTATCATTAAATTTTAATTTGCATGATGCTCAAGAACTCTAAATGACCTTACCTTATTAACTCTCCATTACTCTACAAGATCTATGTTAAAATTCTATTTTTGCCATTATGGTTGTCATATTTAATGTAGTTACTAGAAAAATAATTCAAAATAACAAAAAAGCAAAGGTTAGAACTTTAATGTTATTTTTTTTGGTAAATAAAAGTTGTCATTAATTACCGAGTTTTGCAGGTTAACCCAAAACCTAATACAAAATCTAGCCTTATGCTAAGATTGTGGATCCTAGTCATCCTTAGAACATTCTTTTCAAAAATTGTGCTGGTTATCCTACAACACCTTACACTTACTACGAAAAGGCAGTTCAACATGACAATTAACATTACTTACAACGATAGTCGTTTGAGTTGACTTAGAGAAAAAACTCTATGCTTATCACAAAAAACTTGGATAAAAATCACCCTTCCACATTTCTCCTTAATCAGTAGTGTGTTTTCCATGTCTAAGAATGTCTTCCACTTCACGTGGTACCCTTTGTGTCCACATAATCAAACTTCCCACATCAATACCCACATTGGCTAATTTATCACCTGCTTTGACAATGGTTAGCAATAACCATACCTTTGGTCAACATATTATCCATGGTAAGAATTTTTCTTTGGATCACCAGCCATGAGAAAAAAGATATTTTATGGATTAAACCCTTGATCCAGACAAAATTTAGTTGAATTTTTTGGTCTTCATTGTTGAGGAGCAAGTTATAGGTGGATTTCATCATAAAATATCCACTTTTAGTCTTTGCCCAAGCAATGTGATCCTCATACTCTCTAGAGGGAAGAATTTGTTGTGTTAAAATATTATGAAGTTCTTTGAACTTAGCTTCAAAACCCTGTACTCTAATGTATTTCCACATAAGGGTGTTCATATCCTGCCAGAAGTAATAAACCACCCTCTTCCCAATCTACTGCTCCATGTGTTCTTGGATCCTAGCCAATCAGGGATTCTGGGATAATTCCTTAGCTCTCGCCCATCGGTCCTTCCAAAATTTTATCATTTACCCATTCCCAAGGATCCATTTAATCCCTCTCTTGACTAGATATCTACTTGTTAGGATTGCCTTCTAGAAAGCTGACCCCCTACTCACTAGATTATCATTGAGGAAATTTGATCCTTGGAGGTATTTCCTCCTGACTATGGTTGTCCATTCATTTTTAACGTTGGTTAATGGCTGCCATGCTTGTTTGGCTAGTATATCTGTGTTGATATTAGAAAATATCCTGAGCCCTAGCCCCCCCTATATATTAGGTTTGCAAACCTTATTCCACCCTACAAAATGAATCCTTTTTTTATCCTTGGTCCTTCACCAGAGAAAGTTCTTTTGAAATTGCTCGATTTTATGATACACCTTGCTTAAAGCTCTAAAAACCGATAAGAAATATATAGGTATACTTTGTAGGGAGTCCATTGTTAAGACTACTTTATTCGCTTGAGATAATAAATGTCCTTTCCAACTTGCTAGCTTTTTTTTGGATCCTCTCCCGCACAATATTCCACATTGACCCTTCTAGTTTCCCATAGAAAAGGGGAAGGCCTAAGTAGGATGTAGGAAGGGATGAAATCTAGCATTCTAGAATTCTAGAAATGATTTTTTGCCTGGGAATGAGGTTATTTATAAAATACATCTTGCTCTTATTAAAATTCACTTTTTGTACGACCGCATCCTCATACATCTTAAGAATGTGTCTGATCCTTCTTGCCTCAACCACTGAAGCCAACGTAAGCAACAACGTGTCATAAAAAAATTATTGATGGGTCACTAGGGCTGTTAACAAAGTTGCCTTTATGTCTAATATAAGTACAATTGTTGTCATTGCCTTGATGGTTCTTCCTAAGGTTTCTACTACAATGATGAAAAGCATGAGACTAATGGGATCTCCTTGTCTCAGTCCTCATTTACTTTGAAAAAATCCTGCTGTAGACCCATTTACCAAGATTGAAAACTAGGCCTTCAAAATACATTCTCTGACCAACTTGACCCATTGAGTGTGGAAACCAAATTTTACTAAAACTACCTCTAGGAAATCCTAATTTATCCTATCAAAAGCTTTGTTCATATCTATATTTTAGGCCATGACTGCATTCTTAGTCTGGGGAGTCATATGGAGAGCCTCATGAACTATGTTAAATACATCTACGAATGATCTCCCCTGAACCGAACTTCCCTGAATTGGATCAATGATAACATGCAAGACCTTCTTCAAGCAGTTAGCTAAGATTTTGTACAATATTTTATAGGATACATTACATAGGCTAACCAACCTAAAATCAGCCATGGTCTTAGGATTGAGGCCTTTGGGTATCAAAGCTATAAAAATTGAATTGAAACCCCTGGGAATGTAATTAGAAGTTTGTAACTTCCTAATGGCAACGATGACGTCTGCACCAACAATATCCCAAAAAACTTGGTAAAAATGAGGTGAGAAATCATCTGGCCTAGGAGCCTTGTCAGGATCCATGCTAAAAAGGGTATATTTGATCTCTTCATAAAAAAATGCCACTGTGAGGGACTCATTGACCATCTCATAAATAAGTTGGGGTAGAAATTTAAGAAAAGAATCCTTTGCTTGGGCATTGAAAGCTGGTCCTTCACCTAACAAGGAGCTGAAAATTCACAGCCTCATCCCTGATCTCCTAGATATTCTGGGTTGAGGAGTCATCCTCCTTGGTTAACATTCTAATATTGTTGTTTCATCTATTCCTAAAATTTGTAACATGGAAAAACTTTGAATTTGAATCGCCTTCCTTCAACCATAACTCCCTTGATTTCTGCCTCCAATAAATCTCTTCATAGGTTAGGATATTATGGTACTCACAAAGGGTTTCCTTCTCTTCAATCCTTGTTGCCTCATCATAATTTCTAGGTTGAATTTTACCTTCTATTATTTTTAGTTTTTCCCCCACTGCTTTATTGTTCTCAAAAATGTTTCCAAAAACTTCTTTGTTCCAGACCCTAAGGTTGTCTTTTACCATATTTAGTTTCTGAGAAATTTTGAAATAAGCACTATGTCGGATAGGCTATTGCCACCATTCCTCAATTTGTTTTCTTAAGTCCAGATGTTTACCCACATTGATAGAAATATGAATGGATTTTTGAAGGGGTTAGTCTGCATAGCCTCCAAAATAATAGGGTTATGATTTAAAGCACATTTGGGAAGGGCTTATAATAATGAATCACCAAAAGTTGTTATGGTTTCCTTGGATAAAAGGAATCTGCCCAACCTTTCCTAAATCAACTAACTCCCTATCCTCTGATTACTCCATGTGAATTTTTTCCCTTTTAGTCTGACATTCATCAACTCATTTATGTTAATGATTTCATTGAAGTCCTCCATGCTCCTAGAAGGTAACCCATATCCTTATTTTTTATCATATGGGTAAAGGGGAGTATTGAAGTTGCCCCCAATCACCCAAGGAATATTTATGAACACTTGATTTAAAGGAGCCAAATACTCCTATACCTCAGATTGCCCTTCGATAGAGGTGGGGGTATAGACATTTGAGATTATCCAAGACTTATTGTTATCAATATCATGAAATAACATACTTAGCACACTTTAATTCACCTGAATAACACTTCATTCTATTTTATTTGGATCCCACAGGATCATGAGTCCTCCAGATGCTCCTCTCACCTGCTGAAAGGTCACTTTTCCTTGCTTCCAAATCCTACTTGCAATTAAAGTTGATTATGCCGCATCTATTTTTGTTTCCTAAAGAAAAATAATGGTAGGATTCCACTCCTTCCTTATTGACTTAACCACCCTTTGTTTTGGTGGGCCGTTTAGGCCTCTCACATTCCATGATAGAACCTTCATTTTACCAATTTGTTATTTTTTTCTTGCTCCCTTCCTTGAGCAAGAGGGGGTCTATCAATTTTGCTATCATCTTGGAAAGGAATAACTTGATGTAAAAGTTTTCTTTGCTTCCCATTTGGAATTTCATCATTGATCGTCAATCTATAATACTATGCAGTAGATATTCTCCCTTTCTTTCTTTCATTGCTATAATCTATGGGAGACTTGGTGGTGCTTTTGTTAGTATAACAATGGCACAGAGAGGGGGGTGAATCTGTGCAATTTAAAACTTTAATTTCCAATTTGAAATATGATTTAAAACAGAAATAAACTCATGTATAGCAGAAAAATATATGCAAGAGAAACAACCCACAACACATGATATGCCGGAGGAAAACCACGAGGGTAAAAAACCTCCCAAATATAAATGCTTGTTATCACTATTGCATAGAACAAGCCTCAAAATGAAATACACTAAATTTTCTCTGCTAAAAAATAAGGAGGGATGCAACCCACATATATCAGATCAAAATAATAATAATATGATGAAAAATAAAGCATAAAAATGCTTCCAGTAAAAGCAAGCTCTAACAAGCCTGCAAGCTCAAAACCAACAACACTGTTGTAAACCAACTGTGCACCCAACCACTGCAAAATTATTTTTCTATCAAATATGATCCAAAACCTGAAATAAACATATCAAAATTATTCTCTCTCCATCCACAATAGGTTCCCAAACTTGCATGCTAAAATCTATACACTTATGTCTTCTACAGAAATTTTGGCAGCATTCCGACAACACCCTGTTACTCTCAACAAAAACTCCATCATACCATGATATAAAGCACTTAATTTATAGATAAATGAGATGGAGAGAAACCATAAATTGTTTCCAAAACCATGAGTAGAAAATCACTCAAAAAATCATGCCCAAGTTGAGGAAATTTCTAATTTACCAAAAAAGAAATTGTTGCCAACACCACTACACATACTCACCAGCTGCCAATCAAAGTGGATATGCTCTTACACAACCAAAATAATATTACAAAGTGTATAAACACTAATTTGGAAATTATCACATCCCATATCTCCAAAATCCCACAAAAATAGGGCAGAAAAATATTCTTTCCTTACACCACTATGACGGATGTCATAAAGTGGGTCCCACAACAAGTTGAACACCCCAATTAGCATATTTCCATTTTTGCACCACAAAATAAATTCAAATAAATATTTGAAATAATTCCTAACCCTTATTATGTATTATAAAATAATTAAAATCAATTTTCCCTCCATTCCTAAGTTTTGGAACACATTCCAAGGAACTTGGAGATGACATAGTGGAAATAAATAAATGTTGAATGTTACAATATAGCACCAAGGCACATAGAAAATACAAATGCAACTTTATATCACATTTAAATAAATAAATGTGCCATAAAAATAGAACCAAGATAAATAATATATGCAATAACCACAAATTATACCTCCAAAGTCTCCGTAAAAGGTGTGTTCAAATACACACAACATTTTGCAACATTGCCCAAACTGCAGCATAATCACCATGATGAATAGGATGCCAACTAGGAGAAAAAGTAGAAGTGTTGAAAAAAATGACAACACCTCAAATTCTCAACAATATCCCCCTTTGGAATTTTTGGCAACACCAAATAATTTGTAGATAAACTACAACAACCAAGACCATGAAATAGGCACCAAGAAGGTCCTGTAAAGCACAAAACAAGAAGTGCAACATTATTCAATGTATCTCACACCTAAAAAAACATAAAATGTCTCCCCATAACACCAACCATACAAATATGAAAGCAAAGAGCACAAGAAGCAGATTATCCAACTCTCTCCCCCTTTGACAATCAATGACAAAGGGCAACCAGTGCATCTGAAAACATGATAAACATTACAACTCTCTATGAACCAAAGCACCAAGACACTTGAAATTGATGTGAATATGAAATAATAGAGTGTAGTTATGAAAAAATAAATGGGAAATATTACAATATACCCCAAATAAGTTCTACACGAGATACAGTGCCACTAGCTCACACAACACTACAACCAGGTGCTATAGAATGCATCAAACAATAATAAACCTTGCTGTTGTGAAAAGAACTAATATATATCGGATATGAAATTATATTCAACATGAAAATATAGTAGCTACAATAGCAAAGGGATACCCAACAAAATCTCACCAAACTGCAAGAAGTTGCCAAGCAACTAGGCAACAACCGATCAACCCGAACAATACCAAAATATGAAACCATCATCCTCAAGAATACATCAGCAAATATGAACATGAAATATTAGAAATAGGAGCATAAAATAAGACCATAATAAGCTCCCCCTAAGGATGGGCACCAAAAAAAATATCTAGTGATATGGAGAAGAAACAACTCCCAAGAGTTGTCTCAAATGCTCAAATGTCTCCATAGGCAATGGCTTAGTGAATATATCAGCAACTTGTTGCTTTGTAGGCACAAAATCCAAAGAAAACAGACCATTAGAAACATTATCCTTCAAGAAATGATACCTTATATCTATGTTCTTAGTCCTTGAATGCAAAATTGGGTTCTTGTAAATATTAATAGCACTAGTATTGTCACAAAGAAGAGATATAGGCTCACCAATCTGAATACCCAAGTCTACAAGCATTTGTTTCATACAAAGAACTTGAGTACAACATGAGGCAGTAGAAATATACTCAGATTCAGTAGTAGAGAGTGATACTGAGTCTTGCTTCTTGCTATGCCAAGAAACAAGCATGTCACCAAGATATAAAGCACCACCACTAGTGCTTTTCCCATCATCAACACATCCTGCCCAATATGCATCTGTGTAGGCTCTAAGTGTGAAGTATTTTCCTATTGGATACCATAATCCAAATTCCATAGTACCCTTGAGATATCTGAAAATCCTCTTAACATATTTCACATGTGTTTCTTTGGGTGCACTCTGAAATCTAGCAACCATACAAACAACTTGCAAAATATGAGGCCTAGAAGCAATTAGATATAATAAAATTCCAATAATAGACCTATAGAGTGTTTGATAAAAAAGAGGAGACTCATCACATTTACTTAGCTTACATCCTGTTACCATAGGTGTACTCACAGGTTGAGAATCCTCCATGTTAAAATTTTTCAATATTTCCTTGACATATTTTGATTGTGAGATGAAAATACCTCTATCAAGTTGAGAAATTTTTATACCAAGAAAATAAGACAAATATCCAATAATAGACATATAAAACTCACTTTGCATATCAGCAGCAAAATTATGACACATACTATCTTTGCGTCCACCAAAAATAATATCAACATAAACAATAATCACTAGCTGATGGGAATCAACAACTTTGAAGTACAATTTGCTATCAAACTTACCATTTTGGAAGCCTTGCTGTAAAAGATACTTATCCAACCTTGCATACCATGTTGTGGGCTTTCTTGAGCCCATACAAAGCCTTATTTAACCTACAAACATAGTTCTCATCCCCAAGCAAAAATCCATCAGGTTGTTCCATATAAAATTCCTCTTCCAAATTGCCATTAAGAAAAGAAGATTTCACATCCATTTGATAAACCTTAAAGTTCTTATGAACATCAAAAGAAAGAAACATTCGGATGGATTATAATCTAGCAGCAGGAGAAAATTTTTCATCAAAATCAATACCTTCAACTTGAGCATACCCCTTGCACACTAATCTTGCCTTATTTAAAACAACTTTACCATCCTCATTGAGCTTGTTTCTAAACACCCACTTGGATCCTATTACATTTTTTTTCATTGGTCTTGGAACCAATTCCCAAGTGTTGTTATTTTCAATTTGATTAATCTCCTCTTCCATAGCATGAGTCCAACTATTATCCTTAGAAGCTTCAATAAAATATTTAGGCTCAACTTGTGATAACAATGAAAAGTGACATTGCTCATTTGGTCTTACCAATTTTCTCCTTGTTTGCACACCTTGTGTTGGATCACCTATTATTTGATCCATTGGATGATTTTTCTTGATGTATTTTGGAGGTGACGTGGTAGCTTCACTTTGTTCTTCTCCTTCTAAAAATTGCTTGTTTTCATCTTGCACTTCTTCTTCCTCATATGGTTCAAAATGTGATGGTGAAGACTCCTCAAGATCAAATTTGGGAACATGTCCTTCATCAACCCTCACATTTGCACTTTCTACCACTTTTCCAAGATTCTTGTTGAAGCATCTATAAGCCTTGCTTTTGGTGGAGTAGCCAAGGAAAATCCCCTCATCTGCTCTATCATCAAACTTGCCAAGATTGTACTCATCTCTCCTTATATAGCATTTAGACCCAAATACTTTAAAATGCTTAACTTAAGCTTTCTTTCATGTCCATAGTTCATAGGGTGTCATATGGCTGTGAACTCTAAGCATGCACCTATTTTGTATGTATACTATTGTATGCACTACTTCCTTCAAAAATCTAGTTGCAACCTGTGAATCATTAAGCATTGTTCTAGCCATTTTTTGTACTGTTCTATTCTTTTTCTCAACCACCCAATTTTTTTGAGGTGTTCTTGCTGCTAAAATTTGTCTTCTAATACCATGCTCATGAAAAAAATTATCAAAATCACTAGAAGTGAACTCACCACCTCTATCGGATCGCAAGAATTTGATTCTCTTTCCTGTATCATTCTCAACCATAGCCTTAAACACTTTGAAACAAATAAAAGCCTCTGATTTCTCCTTCATGAAAGATACCCATGTTAGTCTAGAATAATCATCAATAAAAAAAATGAAATACCTCTCACCATTAGTTCCTTTAGTCCTCATAGGACCACACACATTGGTATGCACAAGCTCCAAAGGCCTTGTTGTAGAATATTCCTTAGTTTTGAAGTGTGATTTGGTTTGCTTGCCTTGTTGACATGATGTGCATATGCTATTGTTTGGCTTAGTCAACTTTGGAAGATGTCTTATTGAATTCTTGGAGCTGATATTAACCAAGCTATCAAAGTTAATATGGCCAAGCCTCTTGTGCCATAACCAACTATCATCAACTTGTCCAACCAAGCATGTTTTCTCATTTGCACTACAAATATTGTACAAATTTCCTAAAGTTCTTGTAGCCTTTGCCAATATTTTACCACTCATAGAACATCTAATATCACAACCATATGATTTAAAAATCACATATTTGCCACTATCACACATTTGGCTAACACTTAAAATATTATGCTTGAGGCCATCAACAAAAAGAACATCATGAGAAGTGATTTTACCATTGTTGATGTTGACCATACCTTTACCCACAATATTTGCATTGTTATTGTTGCCAAACTTTACTGAACCACCATCATAATCTTGCAATCTTGTAAGTTTCCTTCTATCTCCAGTCATGTTACTAGAAAATCCACTATCAATGATCCAAGATGTAGCCTTTCTTTGTGCCTTGAAAGCGGTTTGAACAATCAATGAATCATGCTTAGTAATATCTTCCTGTTTTGACTTTCCCTTCTCAAACCCATGTCATCTTGGGATTGTTTTCTGATTTCTTATCTTCGTCATACCTCATGGACTTCTTGGGAAAATGGTCTTTATGCATCATGGATTTATTGTTTTGCACCTTTGGAGGCTTGTTGCTACTTCTATCCTACATTTTATTAGTCACAAAAATAGTTCTACAATCTCTAGCAATGTGACCAAAGTTATTACACTTGTAACACTCAACATGAAAATCAATGAGAGGATCAAATGAGTTGTGACTAACAAAGCTCTTAGGCCTAACATTAAGCCTACAATCCATCATCTTGTGACCATAAGTATTGCACTTAAAACAATAACCAGAAAAGGAAGGAGTATACTTGTATTGAACTTGATCCCATGAATTGAAACTCCTTCTAGGTGCTCTTCCCATTTTATGTTTTACCTTTTGAAACTCGTCATTGCCGGTATTTATGGTATGATAAGGCATATTTATGTTGTTGGTATGATTTGAGACCTTTTATTCTTTCTTTTTATCTCCTTGGGGTTGCTCTACAATGGGTTTCTCATTTTTCAAGCTTTCACCAACTTATTTTGCATCTTTGGCACCATATGAAATTTCACCTTCATCAAACCCCAAATCAAACTTGATTTTGGTGTATCTTTGACTACCAATAAGCTCATCAAGCTGATTAGAAATTTTCTAAAATTTAAAATTAGTGCTCAAATCCAAATTAACCTTTTCAAGTTGCTTTCTCAAAGTAACAATCTCCTATTTTAGTTTGCAACACAAATCAGATTTTTCACATACCCGATTCTTAAGATCATCTATTATTTTCTTGGACTCTTCAACTTGAAATTTTAAGTCTTGTATCATTTTTTTAGCCACATTATTGGAATCCTCTAAATATGAAATATTTTGGTCAGCAAATATTTTTGACTCTTCATGTTGCATCAACAAGTCTTCATTGAGTTTGTTTAGCTCCTTGATATTTTCATTCATCCTTTTGTTTCTCTTTCTCTCAATTTCATATTGTTCCAATGCTATTGAAAGCTCTTCTTAAAAATAAATTTCAGATTCATCATCCTATTTGTTTGCATTTAATTTGAATTTGTCTTCAATAGCCATAAAGAGGACTTCAGTAGCCTCTTCATCTGAATCATCTATGCTCTCATCTGAAGAATCACTATCTTCATGTGTCATCAAAACATTTCTCCTTGAGAATCTCTTGCAAAATCTTGAAGCTTTCTTTTTTTACTCCTTCTTGTTCTTGTGACTCTCACCATCATCATCTAAGTGCTCCTTGTAAGGACATTTTGAAGCAAAATGCCCAATGCGCCCATACTCAAAACATTTCAATGGCAACTTTCCATTGTATTTCCCTTTTCCTCTTTTCAATTTTTGAACAAAGTTTGCTTGCTCTTCATCGGAGAACCTTTCTTCATCGGATTATGGATTCAATTTCATGTTTTTGAATGCTTTGAAAGCACTCTCATCTCATATGCAATAAGAGAGCCATGTAGTTCATCTAGTGAGATATTGTTTAAGTCCTTTGCTTCTTCAATTGTAGAAACCTTTGAATCAAAATTTGAAGTCAAAGAATGAAGAACCTTCTTCACAACAATACTATCTGTGATAGTCTCTCCTAAACCTCTAAGAGAAGTGATCACCTCACTCACATGAAGCATGTAGGCAGAAATATCCTCATTCTCATCCATTCGGAGACTCTCAAATTGAGCTCTAAAAATTTGAAGTTTAGCTTCCTTAACTTTTTCATTACCTTCATGAATATCTTGCAACTTATCCCATACTTATTTTACTATTTGTAAACCCATAACCTTCACAAATTCACTTGGTGCAAGAGAATTTGTGATAGTAGATTTGGCATTCATATTTTTTTCATATTCTTTGATTGCATCAGGATCTGTAGGAATTGTAGCAGGAAAAGCATAACCATTCTTAACTGAAAGATACAAACCAATACCAAGAAAACCCAAATAGTCCATCATCTTGAAGCTACAAAATGCATAATCACTCCCATAAAAGTATGACACCTTTCCAGTGTTGACATCCCTATTAGCCATTGTGAACTAGGAATCAATCCGAGCTAATTAAGCTGCTAAAAGGACAACCAGGCTCTGATACCAATTGTTAGTATAACAATGGCACAAAGAGGGGGTGAATCTATGCAATTTAAAAATTTAATTTCCAATTTGAAATATGATTTAAAATAGAAATAAACTCATGTATAGCAGCAACATATATGCAAGAGAAACAACCCACAACACATGATATGCTAGAGGAAAACCACAAGGATAAAAAACCTCCCAAAGAGAAATGCTTGCTATGACTACTGCATAGAACAAGCCTCAAAATGAAATACACTAAAGTTTATCTACCACAATAGAAGGATGGCTGCAACCCACCTATATAAGATCAAAATAATAATAATATGATGAAAAATAAAGCATAAAAATACTTCTAGTAAAAGCAAGCTCTAACAAGCTTGCAAGCTCAAAACCAACAACACTGCTGCAAACCAACCATGCACCCAACCACTGAAAAATGAGTTTTCTATAAAATATGATCCAAAACCTGCAATAAAAATATCAAAATGATTCTCTCTCCATCCAAAATAGGTTCCCAAACCTGCATGCTAAAATCTATACACTTATGTCTTCTATAGAAATTTTGGCAGCATTCCGGCAGCACCCTGTTACTCTCAACAAAAACTCCATCATACCACCATATCAAACACTGAATTTATAGAGAAATGAGATGGAGAGAAACCATAAATTGTTTCCAAAACCATGAGTAGAAAATCACTCAAAAAATCACGCCCAAGTTGAGGAAATTTCTAATTTTCCAAAAAAGAAATTGTTGCCAGCACCACTACACACACTCACCAGTTGCCAATCAAAGTGGAGATGCTATTACACAACCAAAAGAATATTCCAAAGTTTCTAAACACTAATTTGGAAATTATCACATCCCATATCTCCAAAATCCCACAAAAATAGGGCAAAAAAATATTCTTTCCTTACACCACTATGACGAATGTCATAAAGTGGGTCCCACAACAAGTTGAACACCCCAATTAGCATATTTCCATTTTTGCACCAAAAAATAAATTCCAATAAATATTTAAAATAATTCCTAACCCTTATGATGTATTATAAAATAATTAAATTCAATTTTACCTCCATTCCTAAGTCTTGGAACACATTCCAAGGAACTTGGAGATGACATAGTGGAAATAAATAAATGTTGAATGCTACAATATAACACCAAGGCACATAGAAAATACAAATGCAACCTTATATCACCGTTACATAAATAAATGTGCCATAAAAATAGAACCAAGAGAAATAATATATGCAATAACCACAAATTATACCTCCAAAGTCTCCGTAAAAGGTGTGTTCAAATACACACAACATTTTGTAACATTGCCCAAACTGTAGCATAATCACCATGATGAATAAGATGCCAACTAGGATAAAAAGTAGAAGTTTTGACAACAATGACAACACCTCAAATGCTCAATAGCTTCTAGTCTATATTGGACTAAAATGAGGGGGCATATACTATGATAATTTGGGGTTGCATCATATTTCCTCATTTTGGAGGTTTTCATTTCCCTCTTCATCTTCATCCTTATTTTGGTTGGCCTCTCCTATATTGTTATCCTTGATCAAAGGGCTTTCCTTCGAGGATACTTTCGGATATGGGATAATCTGATCCACAACAAGACTGAAGGCTACATTTCTAACCACTATTTCAACTACTTCAACTCTTGACTCGAATACTTCCATGTTTAGGCTATATCCTCATGGCATTTCTTATTTTATTTGAGAAATGCTATTAGGTTTTTTCCTGATGACTGTGGATGGCCCCAATTTGGATGGGGATTCTAGGGTTTTAGAAAACTCAAAACATGGAATTTCATCCTTGATTTTTTCCATTTCCTTTTCTAGGTTAGCTAGAACTTCAAATTTGTTTGAACTGGGGTCTTTATTACATACCTTAGGATTTTTGCCTTCCTCGCTAATTTTCTTTCCTTTCTCCTGGACTTTGGGTTATCCTGCATTAACTTGACTGGTTTGTATCCTTGTAAGTTAGGATGCAGACCTAGAAACTTAGGGATCCCTCTCCTGTTAGCCTTACCCACATCACCTTTGCTCGAAGCTTCTTTGTGTGCTGCTACCATCGGACATTGGGTTTGAAGATGGCCTTGAGTTTTGCATACATTATAGAATGTTGGCCTATTCTCATACTCCACTGGCTGGATCCTCATAAACTCTCCATATTCTAGTTCCACCTGGGAAGGAAGCTCAGAGTCTAGGTTTGCATTAACACAAAACCTAGCATGTGTCAATTTGGTCCTTTCTTGAGTTGGATGGTCTATCACAACTAGTTCCCCTATCATTTTTTCTATTCATCTGAGCTAGTACTCATTGAAAAATTGAGTTGGGAGGTTTCACAAATGAACCCAAATGGGCACTATGTTAATGTTATACTTCTCAAGGTCGAAATCCTCCCCCAATTCCTTAGAAAGAGACTACATCTCCCTAGAAATTAGGGTCCTCCCATTAGTATGTGATTTGCATCCTCTTTGTTGTTGAGTCTTATCAAGAGAAAACCTATTGACATGGCAACAATTTCTAAATTTCCTAAAGTTTTCCACTTCACCGCAGCCCATGAACAGATTGTCTCGATGTCTGGCCTTCCTCCCAAAAACTTACCTACAAGGGATGATGCCTCTGTTCAGTGGTATTTTCACCCAATTGTGAAAGTACACTCTCCCTTAGGATTTGGATTCCAAATCCCCTCTTGCAAAGAAATGAAATTTCTCCAAGGTTCCTTTTATTAAATGAGTGCTTGTATACTTATAAATATGTATCAAGTAAATGCTAGGAATACCTTAGTGATAGCAAGTAACTGTAAACAAGGGGCAATGTTGGTTTATTTTACCATGAAACTTTAGTGATTGTTCATTGAACCAAAATAAATCAAATGTGAGTTGGCCCTCATATGACCACGATGTAGAGCTTTAATTCCTTTTATCTTGATGATTTTAAAATAGATTTTATCTTGCATTAAATCCTCAATGATGAATAGGGTCTTAAAATGTAGCTTCAAAATGTCACTTTAACTTATCCCTCTTAAATGAAATCAAATTTTCATCAAGATGAACAATTAAGTGCTTTGAGGAAAAGACCTTCAATGTAATACTCAAATCACCCCTCTTTCGTAAAATTAGAATTTTTATGATTAGAGGGTAATTTTAGGCTCAAAATGGAACTTTGTGAAAATGCCATAAAACATAACTCCTTCAATGAAATTGGAATTTCCATGAAGGGAATGTCATCATAGGCTCATGAATGCAAAACGAAATTGAAAAAATGAAATTTGACCTTAAAATGGAAATTTATTATTTTTCGGATTTTTAAAATCTGTAACAAAACAACAACTTCGATGAATTTTTAAAAATACTAAACAAGTCCGAAAATGAAATTTCAAAGTGTGTATTGGAATTCTGAACTATAACCTACGCAATGGTGAAATTATTTTTATATTTTGAAATTTTTTTATTATTTATTTTAATGCCTGAAAATAAGGAAAAGTTCTGAAATTAAAATTTTTGAAAACAGAAAATTAAGAATTTGCATCAAAATAATTGTTGAAAATGCAGCAATGCAAAAGCTCCTTCAGTTTGATAGCACCCCGTCTTGCAAAACCGAATACGTGAGAGTTTCGTACATGCAACCTAGCCTATTTGACCTGCAAAACAAACACAATCAAAATAAACTAGGTGCTGGCTCCTAGGGTTTAAAATAGTTCCCAGATTGCAGACATTCACATGAAATAACCCAAAAACAATGGCATAAATTTCACATACAAATATGAAATTTGGAAGGAGAAACATAAAACAATTAAAATGGAGCATGCAGAAAATTTCTCATTCTTTCTTGCTAACAAGGCCTGAAATTTCTGAAGAGAAGCTTTAACATTCCAATTAAAATCCAAGTTTTACAAATGCGGCCATCTGGCCATGCCCAAAAGTTCTGTCCCTTTTACAACATTTCGATGGAGTATTTAAAATTGCAGGAAAGCTCTTCACCTTCGTAGCCCTTCGTTTCCATTTTCCTTCGTTTTGTTTTCCCCCCTTTGGTTTTCGCTTTCCCAAAACCTTCTTTCATTTCAGCTTCTGAAACCCTATGTTTCATCTTCTTATCCTTGGGTTTTACTAATTGCCTTTCGTTCAATTTTGAAATGCAAAGTAGTCTTTCTTCCACCACGTGGCCTGCATGTTTATTCTCTCATAGTCTTCATAATATCTTATTTCAAAACAATAGCCATTTCCCTTTTGTCTCAGGTAGGAAACCCCATAATAATAACATGGGCGTTATATGGAAAATACGACAACTCTCTTGACTGTTTCGTGGTCACATTCATTTTATAACGCTCATAAAAACAATAATGCTCCTCCTGTCGTGGCGTTTTTACCTGATAATATCGCCTATGTCGGACTATCACCACTTGTGCACCTTCTTCGGGAGTTAACCTGTCCACCGTGGCTTACACTTGTAAACGGTGCAATCTCCGCTGGTCCAAATTACTTACACTCTTCCTACAGCGCTCCATTCACCTTCGCATTTCGTCACCCACACTCTACATTACTATTGTGAGTGATGATGTTTACCTTCGTATCATCTAAAAACTACGGTGATATTAAAAATCCTTGTCTGTGCTGCCACATGAGTCACCACGTCATTGCTGCCTCGAACGCCCTCGAACGTCGCTGCCGGAGTCTTTGTATTGCTTGGCCACCATTCTGTAATTGGTGCCACATGGGTCCACTGCGGAGCTGGCCCGCCTTGATGCCCTCGAACGTCGCTGTCGGTCTGCCTGATAAAACCTCTGTGTGCGCTGCCTTACGACGTCTCAGCAGTCCAACTCATATACCACTGTCACGGTGTGCGAGGTAAGTATGAGTGAACTTCACCTACCCCTTTCACCGGACACTATGTGAACGTATCCATCGCGTCTTACATTGCCCTGTCATTCGACGTCGTGCGTTCATCCGCTGTCTTCTATGGCTTTTACCTGAGAAAAGTGAAAACATCGTGAGCCATAATATAAACAAAAGCTATGGTATATTTAATCAACTAAAAATGAAATCCAAGCTTTTAAAAGAAAGCTTCATGACCTTTTTTTTTAAAAGGACTAAAACCTCCACTTTATTTTTTTTATTATTATTTTCTTATTTGCTTTTTTTATATATATTTTAATTATTATTATTATTATATTATATTTTTTATTTTTTTATTATTTTTCTTTATTGAGTAAATACTTCTTATACATATACATGAAATCTAACACAGAATTAATCATAAAAATCAACAACAACAATGACGATAAAGATTGTCAACAAAAATGAACAAATAAAAGTCATCGACAAGAAAAAGTCATCGACAAGAAGATATTGTCGACAAGAAAAGGTTGTCGACAATAAAATATCGTCGACGAGAAAAAGTTGTCGACAAGAAAATATTGTCAACAAGAAAAAGTTGTCGACAATAAAATATCATCGACAAGAAAAAGTTATCGACAAGAAAATATTGTCGACAAGAAAAAGTTGTCGACAATAAAATATCGTCGACAAGAAAATGACGACAATAAAATATCGTCGACAAGAAAATATTGCCAACAAGAACCGACAACAATTGCAAAACCTACGATAAAACGAAGGATTAGACAAAAAATGAAATGCCAACACCCGGATATCAAAAAAAAAAGGTGGGTCCCCAATTTTGGGGTGTGTTGTGGATCAACCACAATAGCCTCCATATCCAAAAATATCTCCATAATCTCCACAGGGATTTTTATCCTATTATTTTTTTGTATTAGGGACAAAATTTCATCAAATGGCTCCTTCCTTTTTCCTTTCAACATTTCTAGAAATGTTGGGCCCTTGCTCACGGATACTGTACCCCAGTGGGACCCTTTGTCTAAAAATTTATCCCGAGGATCTGTCAGTTTAGAATTTTCAAACTGCACTACCAGGGAATCCTATCCCTATCCTGCTACAGCTTGCTGGCCTACCTCTGGATCCTCTCCTTCAGCTTGTTCAAGATTCTCGTCTGCCACCTTCGCTCCTCCTCTGCTTCCACCACTTCCTCCTCCGCTCCCCTACTCTCCCCTGCTCTTCCATTCTCCATCGCTCCCCTGCTCTTGGAATTTATATGCCTTAAAATATTATTATATACAATCACATGATTGGCAACCTATATTGAGAACTTTAATATTATTATTAATTATTATTATTATTTTTCATGTTTTTAAAATTTCCTTGATGTTTTCAACATTACATAGATACATCATATTAATTTTTGGGATTTTGATCATGCTTTTATGACATTGTAGCACCATTCATTTTTAGGGCATCAATTAGGGTAGCTTTCAATTGTCAGGGCTCAATTTCTAAGTTCTCGGTAATATTTTCAATTTCCAGGTTTAACTTTCAATAGTTACATGCTAATTTCATTGCATAAGCAAATTCTTCATGGTTAGGAATTTTTTTTTTACTTTAGTATTTATTCTAGGATTTTGGCTAAGATCTCTTATTTTTTTATAAAAAGATATGTCGACTTTTAATTTTCAAATGCTTGGTTTAACCTTTAATATCTAGTTGCTAAATTCTCATTGTCAGGCCTCATGCCTTAGCAAAGTTTTGAGTGTCAATTTCATTTCCAATTGTCAAGTTTCATACCCTAGCCAAATTTTGAGTCCTAGGTTCTGACTGGGGAAGAGCTGATGTGATTGCTTAAAAGTGTCTAACATAAAAATTTTTACACATTTTTCCATACCTTTGTGAAATTTTGAGTTTCTTATGTGCTAGAATTTTTTCTTATTGATGATGACATCATCACTTTGAAAGTTCGGTTTCACTTTTTTGTTAGCCAAATTTTGGATTAGGCACTATGCATTGGTTTCTTTGGCATTCAACATTATTCATTCTGACTTTGTATATTTTGAATTTTAATTTCCCAATGACCCCAAAATAAAATACTATATCCCAAAAATGATTTTATAATAGTGCAAGAATGAATTAATATATTTCAAATAACTTCAAAATGATTTCCAAATGCCAAAAATTAATTTTTAGTAGCTTGGAAAAAACTTCTAATTGACCAAAATAAATTTCCAAGAGCCTAGAATTGATGTTTTTTTTTTTCAAAAAACAAATTTCAAAGCCTAGAAATGAATTATTATTACCTAAAAATAAAATTTCCATAGCTTTAAAACAATTTCTTATTGATAAAAAATAATTCGTAATTGGTTGGAAATGATTTTTAATTGACCAAAAAATATTTTCATATGTCCAAAATTGATTTTTTGATTGTCAGAAATGGAAATTTTATTTCATTTGAGTGGTAGGGTTTCAAAATCCACACAAGATTTTGAGTTTTTAGTATATTTAAACTCACATGCTTCTAACGTCTTCTTACATGTCTAGATATATGATGGGGTAAATTTTACACTTAATTTATAGACTTACAATAATTTTCTAGTATTTTCCTAAGGGTGACCTTAGTAGCGGTATCTTTGAGAACTTGTTGAAAGCAAACAATTTTAGGCATTAATTCTCCTTAGAGCCAATGCAAGTTCATACTATTCAAAAAATATTTTTTTAGAGGGCATCTAATGGAATACAATTACGAACACAACCATGGAAAATGCCATCACAACAAACTCAAGGCACAAAAAAATGAGACATATTTAAAACTAAAATCCTAAGTTTTAGATGATTAAAAATTGTGAAAAACCTAATAAAATATAATAGAACACTTATCAAAATTTCAAAAAAGGTGTGTCCCAAGTCCACACATACTAGGGCATGTTGTGCAAGTGCAACAATAATAAAAAATCAATTTATTCAAATCTTATACAAAAAAGAAAAGGACAAATGATAAAAAATAATAGAAAGAATTAAAGGGCACCTTGGACACCAATAATCACTATAATATTTATATACAAGAATCAAAATATTATGATAAAATGGATTGGGTGGTTGTGGGGTATTTATACCAATACCTAAACCCAAATTGTATAACCATGTTAACCTAAGATAACATAACATAAATGATTTAGGTCAACATAAACCATACTAGTGCATGAAGCAATCCTTTTTGCAAGATTAAAACCAAATTTCAAAATATTTATGGTCAAGTGTGAGGTATATAAATATAACAAGGATTAAACTATTAAATCTCATCGGTTGTTGCAACTCTTTCCCATTATTGATCACCAATGGTAGCACATCTCTATGGGCCTTCCCAAATCCAAGGTTAAAACTATGATATTTATGGTGATGTATCATATTTAAAAGTATGCTATTATTATGCTCTTTGACATCCCTTAACAACCAATAAGGTTGTCAAGTTATTTCTTGATTCCATTTTTAAATTAGATTGCATGTGCAAGTCCATTTTTTGCGATCATGATCCTATATTCACTAGCATTTTAATGAGTTGTTCTATCTCATTGGTGCTCAATTGAATATATCCTCTTCTTATCACCCTCAATTAGATGGCTAGATGAAAACTGTAAATAAATATTTTAGTATTTTCCTTTGTTGTTTTTCTCAAGACAAACAATATCATTGGGTTCATTACATCTCTTTAAGTGAATGGTGCTATAATGCTTCTTACCATTCTTCCCTTAGAATATTCCTACTTGAGGTATTATATGGTCATAACCCCCTATTAGTGGTATACTATATTCTAGAATTCTCCAAGGTGGCCTAAATAGATAATTTATTGCAGTAACATCATCTTATGGTACAAATACTTAAAGATAATTTATACAAAGACCAAAATATATAAAGTAACAATAGGACTTGCATAAATCTAATCTAGAATTTATTAGGGTTTTTGTGCTTGCACAACATGCCCTAGTCCACACAAACTAGGGATCCACTTTTTAAAACTTTTGGTGATATTTCTCTTGTTTTCTTGGGCTTGTTTGCAATTCTCAAGTCATCCAAAAAACTTAGTAATTTAGTTGAATGATTTTAAGTATAAGTTCCCAATTGTTTTCTTACCTTGAGTTTATTGTGTTTCTTATTGCCATTGTTGTGTAAAGTAGACTTTTTTTAAGTGGCAAATAACCTCTCCCGTTAGATCGGGATTGGAATAATATTTCCAATGGTTACTTGCATGCATATGTTCTATAGTCTTAAGACCCTAAATTTACTTAAAACTAGACATGATAGACTTTATTTTCCTCCCAAAAACATAGATGGATTCACTCTTGGGTCCCTATACCTCTTGTAATATTTAATAGGTTTTTTTAAATAACTTCCACTAGGTGCCCCTTGAAAAGAGCTATCCAAAAAGTATGAATTTGCCTATTTTCTAAGGAGAATTGACCTCCTAGATAACTTATTTTCAAAACATTGTACAAGATACCGCAAATAAGGTCACTCTTGAAGACATAAAAAAGTGGTTATAAGCTCAAAAATAAAGTGAAGAATTTTCCCTTGCTAGAAACTAGTGAAAATATTATCAAGCTAGAAGTCTGGTCAATCAAAAAGTAATTTAAGAACAAATTCTATGCTTCATAAAAAATCCCTTCCTCACTAGAACCTAACACTGTAAAGTGGAAATCCCTTTCCTTGATTTAAATTTTGGCTAAGGAAAAAGTGAAGCCAAATGTTTAAATGATGATGTCATCTTGAAGAGCAAAAAATGTTTGACATAAAAGAAAACCAAAATTTTACTAAGGCACAAGATGAGTAGAAGGGGTTGGATTATTTCCCCACCAAAACATGACACTCAAGTAAAATCATTTCCTTGTTGGAATCCAACACTTAAAATGGAAATTACCTTGGCATTAAAAAAATATGATGCAAAAACCAAAAATTGACATAACACAAAGTTGGACTCAAAATTTCTTTAAGACACAAAGTTTGGGCACTTGAAAATCAACCTAACACTCAAAATTTGACTAAGGCATGGAATATAGCAATTGGAAATTTTACCTTGGTCCGTGGAAATTAATCCCAACAATGGAAAAAGTTACTTGACCACTCAAGAAATTCTAAGGAAAAAATTACCCCAACTAAATGCCCAAACACATCATATATAAGAGATACAAAAATGACCATAGTTTAAAAAATGGCGGATGCTGAAACAATTTGGCAATAACATCAAAAAAATCTAAGTAAAAAAGAATGCTAGATGCTAGACTTAGAATTTGACTAAAGGAAAATAATTGAATAAATACTAGACTTTTTTATTTCTCACGTAAAAAAAAAATACTAAAAAATTTTGGTAGAGTGGAAACCTCTAAAATTAGAAAAATAAAAAATAAAAAACAATGCCAAAATCAAGCCACTCATAGGAAATTAAATTAAAATAAAATAAAAGCTAAGTGTAAGAAAATTGTTGGATATCATGAACATTTTTAGGCAATTATGTTAGAAATGGATTTTTAAAACCCTAGCCTTGTAAGAAAAAATATAAGCATAAAAATCATCAGATGTCAAATGTTAAGACTTTTTTTATAATTATGTAAGAAGTGGCTTTTAAAAACCTTGGCCCGAGAAGGAAAAAAACTATGTAAGAAAATTACTTAATGTTAGCACACCCCCCAATGAAAACTTTGCTATGCACATAAATTAAAAAACAATCTAAGTGTAAATTACCTAGATGGGACCTAGCTACTTGTAGGGAAAAATTAATAACCTTAGGAAGCATAGGAAAATGTGGGAAGAATGAGAAAAGTAAAAAAATTTGACATTTGAAAAAAAAAATGACAATTGAAAATATTACCCCATCTAGAAGAAATTACTGTGGCAATTGAAGTCTAAATTACCTAGAAGCCTTGACCACTTGTGGTTGGAAGTATAGTAAAAGCAAATAAAGCATACTAAAAAAGAAGCATAGACTACTTACTAGGAAGCATAAGAAGAAAACTAAAGCAAAAAATGAAGCCCAAAGACTTGAAAAAAAAAGATTAAGTGGAAATTAGTCCAACCACTAGAAATCAATCCAAATAGTTAGAAATTACTCCCATTAGAAAATTACCTTGGCATAAAGCCTCAAGAAGCTTACAAGAAGTTAAAACAAAAAACACATTAGAAGCTCACCCCAAAAAAATAACAAAATGTGTTAAAGAATGAAAAAAAGAGAGGCATTTATATGTCATCACCCTCCTAGATGGACCTTTGAACATAGAAAAGCAATGTATTAAAAAATGTGGCTAATACACAAAATTGTGCAATAAAGAAGCCTCACAATAATGAGTAGATAATAAAGGATATGATATTGCTAATGAATTACCAATGTGTAGTATCAGGTGCACTCATGAGTGGAGGGAATTGAGTCATCCATCGGAGATGAGAGTACTTGAGGAAGGGGAAATGATGATAAGGTAAATCAAAGATAACACGAATAGATACCTTCATATTGGAATGCATTCGGTTAAGGGATAATCATCAATGTCTAACCACCTTAAGTCCCAGACTGATGGCCTAGTAGCCATCATAAGTTCTAGAGGTTGAGATGGGTGATTATATTGATGAAAAGACTCCCTCTTTGTTTGATGCACTTGCATGGTTTTCTTTTACTTCAACATTATTAACCTTGATAACCAGTGAGCATGAAGTAGATGGTTTACCTTCACAAACTTCTTATGTGTATTGTTTAAATAAATGGTTGATTTATTTAAATAGGCAAAAGATATTGTTTAAATAAATGGTTGATTTATTTAAATAGGTAAAATATATTGTTTAAATAAATGGTTGATTTATTTAAATAGGCAAAAGATATTGTTTAAATAAATGGTTAATTTTTTTTTAAATAAAGGGGTAAAAATTTATTGATAAAAATTTTGGATTATAGAGGACAACTGAGCTTCCAACCAGGACTCAAATAAACAACCAAATAGGCTAAAACCACTAGACTAGAATGACACCCAGAAAAGACAACAAGAATAAACCACATTAAGTCTATACATCCTTCTGGATCAACTCCCACAGGCGTTGAGAGTCCCCATATGGGAGACTCTTCCAATTATCGATACTCCAAGGATCCAGCAGCTCAGAAGCCCTTTTGGCCAGGTAATAAGAAACCACATTCCATTCCATTGGAATGTGCACAAAGGATATAAATTCAAACTCTTCACTCATTCTAAGAATCTGAACGGCTACAGAAGCCAACTGCAAACTAACTTCCTCCATCATTTTATTGTTTAAAATATTAACTATAATTTGAGAGTTAGACTCACAGATAATCCTATGCCAGCCAAGAGAAAACCCCCTTCGTAAGGCCTCAAGAATTACAAGAGATTCCATAAAATTGTTGGAGTGAACACCTTTATAAATGGAAAAGAAAAAAATGACACCAGTAGTAGAATCTCTTCCAAAACCACCAATGCCAGCATGTCAAGGATTACCCCTAGACTATTCATCAGTATTAATTTTTAAAACTCCTCTAGGGGGTGGCCTCCACCTACCATCTCTCCTAACCTTCTTGTTGACCTAAGGAACCCTACTAGGGCTAGAAGATTTCACACCATCCCCAAAGAGACCAAGGGATTGTTGTACCTTTTCCTCCCTAGAATCCAAAAGAGGGTCCACATCGCATTTGCTATGGATGGTTTCCTGAACCATATACAGGATCCTTTGCAAAATATGTTGAACAACCAAATAACTGCCCTAAAATATGTGTCGATTCCATTCAAGCCAAATTTGTTAGATGATGCAAGAAGGTCCCAAATTCCAAGCCATATGAAGGAAGGGGGTCTTGGTCGGAGGTCTACCTAGACTACTCCAAAACTCCACCAGGGACAGCACATGAAAACATGGATGGTTCTAGGTGCTCCACCAATGGTGCCAAATGTCTCTGGAAAAGGAGCATTGGAAAAATAAATGAGAAGAGTATTCCTAATTCTTACTGCAAAGGAGAAAAAAAGAGGGACCTTGAAATCCCCTCTTCCTCACATTATCCCAAGTGAGGCATTTATTACGAGCTACCAACCAGAGAAAGAAGTTACATTTTGGCCAGGCAAATTTGTTCCACACCTTTTTCCACCAAGCGACAGGAAGACTCCCATACTTTTTCTTATCAAGAACCTGATAACCATAGACTAATGAGTAGGTTCCATTAGGATCAGGGTTCGAAGCCAGAATATATTTACCCCTCAATGAAGAACAAGGCCTCCCTATAATAATAAGAGTAAGAACCTCTCTATCCTTGGCCAGTCCTCCCTGGGGCCATTCTTGCAGATCTTTCCACTTGTACATCTCCATATTTCCAAAATACTAGATTCTTTTAAAGTCCTCCACATGATACCAACCTGATTCCAAGAAAAAAATGCTTAGGGAACGTAACCTAGGATATTGATTCAAGATAGGAGGGTGGTCATCCCAAGAATCCTCCCAAAAAAGAGCATTTGATCCCTGATTACAAATATAGAACAAACTCTACTTGATTAAATTAGCTCCTCTTTTTAGAGTGTCCCAGATAACTGAACCTTTCCCAACCAAGCTGACTCTAGGGATTTCAACCTCAAAAATACCTCTCAAGTATTTACAAGATAATATCTTATCCCAAATATGATCTTGAGAGGTACACCATATCCAATAAAGTTTTGCATCCAACGCCTGCCCAAAAAGAGCTGTATGTCACAACCCAAGGCCTCCCTCTTGTATCGGCCTACATATAGAATCCCACCTAACCAAAATCTATTTAGATTGACCAAGCTTTCCAGACCATAAAAACTATCTTGAAAAATCATCCATGTTCTTAATGAAGTGAGAGGGAGTTATTTGTACAAAACATCTATAAATGGGTAGAGCTTGAACAACAGATTTTAAAAGCAACACTCTACCTACATTGGATAGCCATATGAAAGTCCAGTGATTCACCTTCCTTCTAAACTTATCAAGCATATACTTCCAAGAAGATCTAGGTAGAGGGTGAGATGAAATTTGAATACCAAGATAAATGAAGGGGGAGTCCCAACCTAGAATATTAGAATGCGAGCAATCCTGGCTTGAATAAGAGGAGGGGTATTGAAGAAGAAAATATAAGACTTGTCCTAATTAATCAACTGTCCAGAAGCACCAATTTCAAGAGACTGTCTAATATTTCTAAGTTCCCTGATAGTGGAAACTCCCAAAAAAGTAGTATCATCAACAAATTGAAGGTGGGAAAGATGTGGCAAACTACTATCCCACTTCCACCCCTGAATGAGACCCTACATGACTTGAGACTTGAGCAATATTTCCAACCCTTATGCAATAATGATAAACAAATAAGGAGATCAAGGATCTCCTTGCCTCAATCCCCTTAAGGCCTCAAATAGCTCTGATGGATCATTATTAACAAGAACAGAGAATGAATAAGAAGAAACACAACTCATCACCCATCTAATCCATTCCTCCTCAAATCCAAAAGTAGCAAATTTTTTTTGAAGAAAGTACCATCTGACCCAATCATAGGCTTTGGCCATGTCCAACTTAATGAACATAGTTTTCTCCTTAGAATTTTCCATCGAGCGAATAGCTTCTATAGAAATAACAACCCCATACAAGATTTTTTGACTAGCAACAAACCCTCCTTGCTCCTCAGAGATGATTTTGCTCAACCATATCTTTAGCCTCTCAACAATAATTTTTGTGATGATCTTATACACAATATTGCAGAGAGCAATAGGCCTGAACATATCCAAGGAATTCGCTCCCTCTTTTTTAGGTATAAGAACCGCAAAGGTAGAATTTAGTGCCCTTAGCATTTGTTTGTTCTTTTGGGACTCATGGACCACCTCCAAAAGATCAAATTTTATTAAATCCAAAAAATCCTAATAAAACTCAATCCAGAATCCATTTAGGTCTGGGGCTTTTCCTTTTCATCTTGAATACAAAATTTTACAACTCCTTAATGGAAATTGAACCCATAAAGTGCTCATTCATCTCTCTCGAAACAATCACTAGAATATATTTTAGAATAAGCTTTTCATTCTCATCATCTGATAGGGAGTCCTCCTTGAAGAGAGAGGAAAAATACCTCTTAGTCTCTTCTGAAATATCCCTTAAAGAAGAGAGCAGGGCACCCTGAGAATTGACAAGAGAGGTAATTAGGTTACCATTACAGTGATCCTTAACTAAGTTATAAAAGAAGGTTGTGTTCTTATCCCCTTCCTGAAGCCAATCTACTTGAGATTTTTGTTTCCAAAAAAATTCTTCCCTTAGTCCCATTCAACAAGGTCTTTCGTAGCCTCAGATTCCTCAAAAAGAAGCTCCTTCATGAATATTTGATCTCTAATATTCCTTGAAGCTTATTCCATCCTCCTAAGAGCTTATAGGTTAGCCAAGGAAAGGTTCCCAAAATTCATTCTATTCCATCTCTTCAATTTATGTTTTACAAATTGTAGTTGCTTCATAAAGGAATACATAGCGGTGCCATGAGGAGGTTTGCCAGTGGTCCACTAGCCTTGCATGAAATCATGAAGCTTAGGATCATGAAGCCACATAAGTTGAAAATTAAAGGAGGGATTATTTTTTAGCCCTAACTCCAAAGCAAAGAGTTTGATAGGCCAATGAACAGATCCCCTACCCTCCAGAATCATAGAACTAGCACCTCTGTTATTACCCATCAAATAACTGGATATCAAAAACCTATCTAGTCTCTCTGAGATGGAAGCTTCCCCACACCTTCTATTGTGCCAAGTAAAGATCCCATTATCTTGCTTGATGTCAACCAAGTTTAGGGCCTAGATATGAGCACTGAAGATACTCAAGATGGTCCACCCCACCACGTTTCTCCTCTAGACAAGTGATAGAGTTGAAGTCTCTAGCCAAAATCCATGGGTACAAGGGAACCAAATTTCTCACAAAGCAAATGTTCTTACACAAATTAATTTTACCATTATAATCAATAGGAGTATACACATTTGTAAGTAGGATTATTTCACTATATTCATTATCATGCCCGACCATTGAAATAGACCTTCTGCTAGAAATCCAAGTAAGAGGGGATATCTTAACCAGATCCCATAAACAAGTTACGCCACCAGCATATCCACATGCACCAATACACTGGTATTGCACCCTTATCCACAACTTGGGAGCAATATTGAACATACTATCAATAGCCAATTTAGTATCCTGAATAAAAATCACATTCGAAGAATGCACACGAACCAAATCATGAACAATTTTTTGTTTGGGGATGCTATTCAACCCCCTTACATTTCATGAGAGGATAATCATTTTAGGGGGTTATAAAAATTGGAGTCCAATGTTCTCACCAATCCTAACTCCACCAAAGTATCCCCCATTAACTTAATTTTATCCTGGTCCATCTTTCGACCCACCTTCATATTCTTATCCGATTTTTTTTTTAATTATTTTTTGCTACAATCCCAACATCATAGGAATTTTACAGTCCAATATGATTGCGTGAGTGCCTAAGTAGGAGAGGGAATAACTAAATATGTACCACTTTCCAAAATAGTTTCCATTATAGGGCTAGACCCAACCATGTCCCCTATACTTAGATCCAAAGCCCTTTGTTCTTCATTTAAACCCCCTAGATCTGATTCCTTAAGTTATCGCTCAAGAAGAGACATCTAATTCGGCCTTGTTATATTTGCATCAGGTAGCAAAATTTTAGGCATCTCCATGCACTGATCAAGATCATCTAATATTTCAAAATGGTTGAGTAGAGCATCTAGTTGGCTATCCTTAAGGTCTTTGTTTGCCCTTCATCCTCTATTTCGGGATTTTACCGAAACAAAACCTTCCTTATCTCATTCCCCTTCCTTTATCGGGGTTTTTCATTTATCTAAAATTTTTCCAGACTGAGAGGGCCCAGGATTTGAAGCCATAGGAAAGACAAAATTAGGGCATTTTCTTTGCAGGTGGCCATATTCATGGCAAATCCGATAGCGAAATGGAAGAGCTTCATAGTCAAGTTTTTGAAGCCATGTCGTTGATCCAAATTGTATTTCAATAGAATCTGGAATAGGATTATTTAAGTCAATTTTAACACAAATACGAGAAAATGATATTACTTTTTTATCCATTGTATGTTGTGATGGTCCAACCAGCTTCCCAAGTAGAAGGGCAATCTTATGCAAGATATCAGTTCTCTAGAATTCCAACAGGAGCCATGGAAGTCATACCCATATTGGCACTCGTGATGATCGCTCCTTTGATGGGATGAAATCCACATGCTAGGGTTTAAGAAAGAGTCCCACTTGGTTATAGAAATAAGGAACCCCTTCAAATGCTTTGTTACGATCTACAATACAAGAGAAAACCACCATAAAATAGTTGTTCGCACTTAGCATCACCTCCACATCGCCTTCAAGATTCCAAGTCTTCTTGACCCAAGACTCCACAAAGGGGAGAGAAATTTGGATGCCCAAAAATTTGCCAATAAGGGCATTTTTGGTTAGATACTCCACATATTCCACCACCGAGTTTGGTTGAACCACTAGAACTGGCATGGCTTCACATTGTTCCAAACATCCATTGTTCTTTATCAAGTGGTTCCCGAAATGCACTGGAAAATCCTGTTCCTTCTACTCATTTTGAGATGAAAAAATATCATGAGCATGCACTCTCTATGCCATACCCGATGCCATCACGACATTCCTCCAATTTTTTAGACCTCCTCCGGAAGTTGTTGCCATCCCCGCAGAGTAGTTTTTCTTCATCAAACCCTAGTAGAGTAGTTTTTCCTCATCAAACCCTAGCAGAGATCCAAATTCTCTTTGATATCTAAATGGTTAATTTATTTAAATAGGAAAAGTATATTTTTTAAATAAATGGTTGATTTATTTAAATAGGCAAAATATATTGTTTAAATAAATGGTTGATTTATTTAAATAGGCAAAAGATATTGTTTAAATAAATGGTTGATTTATTTAAATAGGCAAAATATATTGTTTAAATAAATGGTTGATTTATTTAAATAGGCAAAATATATTGTTAAATAAATGGTTGATTTATTTAGGCAAAAATATAATGTTTAATTAGTTAGTTGATTATTCAAATTAAAACAAAAAGGTCTCATTGAAATTGAGTGGTTGTTTATTTGAATGATGCTACATAAAATAAAAGGTGGATTTATTTAACAACATTAGCTTATGAAGCAAGGAGATGATCATTTTATTAAATGATTACTCCATCCAAATAATGAGAAATAAATAATATAACCACAATCCTTTAAATTCCAAGGTAAGGTCTGTACCATGGTGTGTAATGGAAGCCACTACTCCCTTGAAGACCAATCCATGGTGTAAATGAGACAAGACATATTCAATAGAATGGGTCAGGTTACCCTTTGGAGGCACGAGTAGGTCGAATGCATGAAATTCCTTTGAGTGAGAGGAAGTCTCTTAATGGTGATTACCTTAGGAAGAGGTAGATGTAATGTCTACCCTTACTGCATATTGAAGGTGGAAGAGTAATGACAGGTAGACGGGGACATAGACAGAGGAGGGTAGAGAAGGCATGAGCTAGAGAGATGGCGTGTGGATAGAGGTAAGAAGCACAAAAGGAGAAGGTATAGTGTGAGAAAAAGTAGCACGAGAGTGAAGGAGCAAGGAAGAGAGAAGAACACCGTGAGCAAAAGGTAGAGGATGTCCACCCAAACAATGCAGGCGAGATAACTATTGTGGGTGAACCAAGTTGGTTACATCTTAAAATTAGTATGGCCTATGTTTTCCATATTTTTTGAAAGACAAGAATGGTATCGTTGAATGGCCTTGACCCTTGGAAAAATAACCTATGATTTCCTTCTTGTTTGAAATACGTGAATGACATCGTTGTGTGGCCTCTACTATTGGCATAATGACCTAAGTTTATCTCTATTTGAAAGACACAAATGGTGTCATTGTGTGGTCTCTACCATTGGCAGTATAGCCTGAGTGTATCTTTTTTAAAATATGTTAATGAAATCATTGTATGGCCTCTACCATTAGTAGAACGTCCTGAGTGCATATCTGTTTGAAATATTTGAATAACATCATTGTGTGGCCTCTTCCATTTGTAGAATGGCCTACGTGCATATTTATTGAAAATATATAAATGCCATCGTTGTGTGGCCTCTACCATTGGTAGAATGGCCTAAGTGTATCTTAGTTTGAAATACATGAATGACATAATTGTGTGGCCTCTTCTATTGGAAGAATTTCTTGAGTATTTATCTATTTAAAATATGCAAATGGTGTCATTGTGTGGCCTCTATCATTGGTGTATCTTTGTTTTAAATATACAAATGGCATCATTGGATGGCCTCAGTTGTTGGTAGTATAAATTATGTCTTCATATGTGTTTGATGATGCGAATATCATTGTTGTCTTGCCATATCCATTGGCTATTGGTTTGGGACTATGGATGGTAACTAGTCAGGTAACACCACAAGCAACCCTTCCTTTGCAATCATAGTCGAGTTTATAAATTCCCTCGGGTGCTATTGGCATCAAGGATGACCTATCCATGTCATGATAACTATTGGCACTATAAGTGTGTGAGCTTCATTTGCTCTTGGTCTAATGGGGTGGAAGCATTCCAATTAACCTTTGCTCCACCCTATGTATTGCCTTACGATATATGGTGATGGCCCATCTGTTGGACATTGTTCCATCCCATAGTTCATTAATGATAGTGTAAAAGCTTTATTTAATGTTCATTGTCTAAAATGGTAGATTTTAGGATAATGATAGTGTAAAATATTTATTTAATGTTCATTGTATAAAATGGAATGATGGTTATTTTGTAATTTAAGGGTATGGGACCTTAGGTTATGAAATAAAATGGAATGATAGTTATTTTGTAATTTAAGGGTATGGGACCTTAGGTTATGAAATACAATGGAATGATGGTTATTTTGTAATTTAAGGGCATGGGGCCTTAGGTTATGAAATAAAATGGAATGATGGTTATTTTATAGTTTAAGGGTATGGGACCTTAGGTTATGAAATAAATTGGAATGATGGTTATTTTGTAATTTAAGGGTATGGGAACTTAGGTTATGAATAAAATGGAATGATGGTTATTTTGTAATTTAAGGGTATGGAACTTTAGGTTATGAATTAAAATGGAATTATGGTTATTTTTTAATTTAAGGTTATGGGACCTTAGGTTATGAAATAAAATGGAATTATGGTTATTTTGTAATTTAAGGGTATGGGACCTTAGGTTATGAAATAAAATTGAATGAGGGTTATTTTTAAATTTAAGGGTATGGGACCTTAAATTGTGAAATGAAATGGAATGAGGGTTATTTTGTAATTTAAGGGTATGGGACATTAGGTTATGAAATAAAATGGAATTATGGTTATTTTGTAATGTAAGGGTATGGGACCTTAGGTTATGAAATAAAATGGAATGGTGATTATTTTGTAATTTAAGGGTATGGGACCTTAGGTTATGAAATAAAATGGAATTATGGTTATTTTTTAATTTAAGGGTATGGGAGCTTAGGTTATAAAATAAAATGGAATGATGTTTTTTTTGTAATTTAATGGTATGTGATCCTATGTTATGAAATAAAATGGAATGATGGTTATTTTGTAATTTATGGGTATAGGACCTTAGGTTATGAAATAAAATGAAATGATGGTTATTTTGTAATTTAAGGGTATGGGACCTTAGGTTATGAAATGAAGAAAAATATTCTTTTTGGAATTGAAGTAGTTGCTTCAAGTATTGAAATGTGTGAACCTAGTCACTTAGCAATTAAGGGTATGGGACTTTAATTGTTGAGAAGGTTAGTTCATTTATTGCAAATAGAGTGCATGAGCTAATGCATGGTTGATTGAATCTCTCTCTAGATGGGTGAGAGGGAAAATAAAAAGGATAATTTTTGTGATCAATGCTATGCATTAGTAAGTTGAATTTCTTGGGTTATTTGTATAGTTGCAATTTGGCAAATAAATAAGTATGTGCATTTAGAAACCTGTCTATTCGGATCCATGAGTGTCATGATATCCTACTACCCTCACTTTATTGATGGAAGAGTAGGAAGATAAAATTCATGAGATGGACCAATGCACAAGTTTGCTCTCTAACTTACATCTTGTTATTTATGCAATAGATTAGATTGTGGGGAGATTTCTCCAATAAAATGGATGTAAAGTATTGTAGAAAGTATGGGGTGTACCATACTTCTCATGTATTTAAATGAACATTGTAACTACTATGTTTAGTACATTTTTACTTAGTTATACATTTAAATATGCTAATGTATGCCTATTTAGTGATTGTATCTTTATGCTTTGATTATTCTTGTTTGTAGTCATTTCATTTTGTTAGATTTAGTATCTAGATCCTTTATGCTCTTGTGATGTTAGAAGAATGAAACATTAGTAAGTTCTAGGTGAAATTAGAGGATACCCTAAGGGCTTGATACCCCCTTAGGGAGATTGGAAACTATGTTGGGAGATTGTAGTAGAGTTAAGATAGCTTTTTGGTAGACAATATTGATATCTTAGCTCACAGTACACGTAGCATACCACACATAATGACTTGTGTGGATATGGAGATGCGTGTACACCTTCTAAATATTCAAGGTGGTAAGTCTAGCTCATCGAAACTGATGAGAGGGATGGACTTACATGCTCAACATAATATAGGATTACGCAGGTGGGACTTGCATGAAGGGAATATTATGTGGTATAGTTCTTGAGAAACTTAGGGGATGTCAAATAGTAAGTTGGTCTAAGGTTGGTTGAGGATTTATGAATCCTTCACCTTAGTCAAAAAAAATTATAGATAAACTTTTCTCTTTTGTTTGTGTGTTTTCTTATTTCATGTTTTTGAGGTGTTACATTCGATATTAGAGATCTAGGTTCGAGGGTATAGATATTATTATGTGTTATAGAAGATATTATGGGATATCTAATAGAGACTTGCTTAGGAATAATTTGAAAGCTAGAGTAACCTAGAGTATTTGCTTGTTTAGGATCTAAAGGAAATGGTTTTGAAAAAGTATGGGTAATGTAATACCTTAGTATGGGCTTTGGTATCAACGATATACCCCAACCTTGGATCCTCATCCTAGTTAGATATCTAATGAATAGTGAAAGGACTCTATATTGTGGTCAAGTTAGTAATTTGGTAAAGGAAAGTTGTAATCTAACTCCTTATTTCAGTGGAAACTAGATCAATATGCCACCCAAGGCCATGACAAAAAGGCCTCCACCTAGACAAAATCGACAAAGTAATGTTAAGAAAAATATACATAATGAGGATCTAGGAGTTCCCAATGCATGAATAGAGGAACTTACTAATATAGGAACTGAAGTTATTACAAAAAGCTTATGATTTGGCAAAGAAAGAAAAATTCACAGTTTTGCTATAAGTATGAAAATCTGACCGAGTAGGTTCGTCAAGAACTAAATAAAAGGAATCTAAATGTGGTTATAAAATGGGAGGTAAATAAAGAATGAAAGGCTAAAATCCCCTAGAATACAAAAAAGAAATTTAATGGTAACAAAAAGAAAATCAAGATGAATTTTTATAAGAAAGGCAACAAACCCAGTAATGCTAAACCTTCCTCGTAGAAGCCATTAGCTCCAGTACCGACGATTAAGGATGGGTAGAAAATAGAAAATAAGCAAGGACTCAAGGATGGATGTTACCATTGTAAAGGGGTACACTATGCTAATCAATGCCCGTATCAACCAGGGACAAGCACACCCAACAACAAAGGAAAGGAACCCATGCATAAGATCTACACTACAACTAGGAATCAGAAACTTGAGGGACAAGCCACCCTGTTAATCATCAAAGGTAATATATTTTATAAGAAAGTAGAGATCTTAGTAGATAATGGAGTCACTGATAGTTTTATTTCTTGTAAACTAGCCAAATATAGGCCAAAAAGGCTAGGGTATTTAGCTCATGGATGGAATATTGAGTATGGGTCTATATAGACCTACTCCACAAACCAATGTTTCCCAATGATAAAAATTACTTTAGACAATGGAACCATGGAAGGTTGCTTGTACATAGTCCCACTTCACACATTTGATGTGATTCTAGGAGTGGATTGCCTATAGACCCATCAAGTCATGATAAATTTATAAGATAGATGGATTGAGTATTTTAAGAGAAATAAAGAGAGGCTACGAGCTTATAGCAAGCAGGGGACATTCATACACCAAATATTGTCAGCCATGCAGTTGAAGAAAGCCCTCAAGAAATGAGGGATTTTTTATGTGGTAGATATGAATGAATTTTTAAGGGATCGAAAGGAAGGGGTGGTTGAGACACACCCAATTGTACAAGAATTCTAGGATGTATTTACAAAGGACCTACCAAGGATCATTCCTCTATAGGAATTTTATTTCACTATTAATATTATACCCAGAGTGTAACCCATCCATCGATCACCTTATAGAAAGTTTCCTATTGAGATGCAGGAGTTAAAGGTACAACCACAAGGGTTGTTGGAAAAAAGAGTTGATAAAACCAAGCATTTCACCATGGGATGCACCTATTTTATTTATAAAAAATAAGGATGAATCTCTAATATTGTGTATTGACTATAGAATGATGAATAAAGCTATAGTAAAAAATTGGTACCCTCTACCTAGGATCAAAAATTTATTCAACCAACTAAGAGATGCCATGGTGTTTTTAAAGATAGACCTAAGGTTAGGGTATCACAAAATGAGGATACATGAGGAAGACACTCACAAAATAGCATTTAAGACTAGGTATGGGCATTACGAGTTCACCGTCCTATCATTCGAATTGATTAATGCTCCCACTACCTTCATGAATTTGATGAATATCATATTCAGAAGGCATCTGGACTAGTTTATCCTTTTATTTATTGATGAAATCCTCTTATACTTTCAGATCAAGGAAATGCATGAAAAGCATCTCAAGATCATGTTGGAACTACTAAAGAAGAATCATCTCTATGGGAATATAGCCAAGAACAATTTTTATGTTTTTAAGGTACACTATTTAGGGCATATTATATTAGAAAAAGGGATCATCGTAGATCTAGAGAAAATAGAGGCCCTAATAAACTATTTGACCCTTACCAATGTTACTGAGGTAAGAAGCTTAATGGGGTTAACAAACTACTCCCGATGCCACATAAGGGATTTCTCAAAATCGATTCGATGATAACAAACCTACAGAAGAAGGGTAAGTAATTTAAATGGATGGAGAAGTGTGAGGCTGCTTTCACCGTGTTGAAACAAAGGCTTACTTATACACCAATACTAAATATTTTTTATCCTCAAGGAGAGTTTGCAGTATGCACTAATGCATCATTGGAAGGACTAGGAGGTGTTCTCATGCAAGGAGAGTCAGTAGTGGCTTATACTTCAAGGAAGCTTAAAAATCATGAGGTTAACTGTGTCACTCATGATTTAGATGTAGCCACTATAGTTCACACTCTAAAGTCTTGATACTATTATCTAATAGGAAGACCCTTCGAGTTAAGATCAAACCATAATATTTTGAAGTACATATTTACTCAACCAATGCTCAACACAAGGCAAAGAATGTGGGTCGAATTCCTTGTTGAGTACAATTTTGAAATTGAGTACATTAAAGAAAAAGAAAATAAGGTTGCAGATTCCCTGAGTAGAAGGATACAACTAGCAACTATAACCAGAAGCCACATAAAGTTGATGGATCAAGTAAGACAAGAGAAATATCAAGACGGGTATTGTCAAGAAATTTTAGCCAAGTTAAAAGAAGACCTAAAGAGCAACAAGGAATTTTGGGTAATATATGACCTCGTATGTTATAAAGGAATAATGATAATACCAAAATAAGGGGATTTAAGAAAAATATTGATGCAAGAAGCCCATAGATGTCCTTATATCACTCACCCTTATGGGGAAAAGATGAGATAAAACCTAAAAAGAACCTTTTTTGGGTAGGAATGAAGAGGGATATTATAGATTTTGTGGCTTGATGCCTCAAGTGCCAAAAGGTCAAGGTAGAATGCAAGCATCCCATAGGATATTTTTATCTCCATAATATACCTACTCAGAAATGGTTGATCATATTGATGGATTTTATTATAGGCTTACCTAAGACTAGGTACTAGTATGATGCAATATTTATAGTGGTCAAAAAATTGACCAAGGCCACACATTTCATACCTGGGAACACCAAGGACGATGCTCAAGTGTTGTCTAATAGGTTTGTTAAAGAAGTGTTCAGACTGCATTGATTTCTATAAGTAATTATATCTGATAGGGAATTGATGTTTACTTCAAAATTTTGGAAAGCTTTACATCATACAATAGACAAAAAGTTGCATATGAGTTTAGCATACCACCCTAAAAAAAATGGTCAGACATAGGTAAACCAATTTCTATAAGATATGCTATAAATTTATTGCATGGACCACAAGTATTGGTGGGAAGACTATCTATCATTGGTGGAGTTTGACTACAATAATGGATATCATTCCTCTCTAGGGATGGCACCTTTTGATGCATTGTATGGATAAAAGTATGGAACATCACTGTCATGGGATAACCTAGAGGATGAAGTGGTAATTGAGCCAGAAATGGTCAAGAAAATGGAAGAAAAAATTTGTCAAAAATCCATGACACTTTCCACATATCTTTCATTAGAAAGTATATTGCTGACACTGAACATGTGTGGGATGTCTCTAACTTGTAGATGGAAAATCAGGAGGCAATCAAATTAATGTCAGTAAGGATTCTTGAATTCAACTCTAAGACTAAGAAAAATCATATCCTTGAGGAGTGTAATGTCTAGTGGGACCATTTATTAGAAAGAAATACCACATGGGAGAAAGTGGAAGATATGCAAAAACACTTTCCTTTCTTGTTTAATGAACTTTAAGATTTTGTATCAAACTGATTGATTTTGTATGTTGTTTGAAACTATGAAACACATGGGATGGTGTTATTCCTAGTGGGGGAGGATGTCATGACCCTCCTAGATGGACCTTTGAACATAGAAAAGCAATGTATTAACAAATGTGGCTAATACACAATTTTGTGCAATTAAGCAACCTCACAATAATGAGTAGATAATAAAGGATATGATATTGCTAATGAATTGCCAATGTGTAGGATCAGGTGCACTCATGAGTGGAGGGAATTGAGTCATCCACCAGAGATGAGAGTACTTGAGGAATGGGAAATTATTGTAATACAACTCGAAGATAACACAAATAGATACCTTCATATAGGTATGCATTCGATTAAGGGATAATCATCAATGTCTAACCACCATGAGCCCCAGAATGACTACCTAGTAGCTATCGTAAGTTATAGAGGCTGAGATAGGTGATTAGATTTATGGAAAGACTCCCTCTTTTTTTGATGCACTTGCATGGTTGTATTTTACTTCTGCAATATTAAACTTGATAACTAGTGAGCCTGAAGTAGATGGTTTGCCTTCACAAACTTATTATGTATATTATTTAAATAAATGATTGATTTATTTATATAGGCAAAAGATATTGTTTATAAATGGTTGACTTATTTAAATAGGCAAAATATATTGTTTAAATAAATGGTTAATTTATTTAAATAGGAAAAAAATATATATATTTTTAAAGTGAAAAACCCCTTACGGGGCTGCCTTGGTCTAAGAGACCATGAACAGGGGGTTCTAGATCGTCAAATTCACCCGGGGGTCGCACCCAGCCCTTCCCACACCAAAATTATCAATTGGATTTTGGGTACCCAATTCAGATTTTTGGTAGGGTGGAGATTCAAACCTAGGACCTCCCTTGGAGGATTGACCTCTCCTCTCCAACTCACCTACAACACCTGGGTAAATAGCTAAAATATACTATTTAAATAAATGGTTGATTTATTTAAATAAGCAAAAGATATTGTTTAAATAAATGGTTGATTTATTTAAATAGGCAAAAAATATTGCTTAAATAAATGGTTGATTCGCTTAAATAGGCAAAATATATTGTTTAAATAAATGGTTTATTAGCAAGGTTCTAATATCGAGCCTGGACTAAATGCTTGTCCCTTTCTTGGTGCTTTTAGTAGCATAAAAGGTTTAAAATTATTGTGGCATAGTGGTTATAGGGGCGGACTGCACGAAGATCTGTGTGGAAGCTTCCATGGTAGAAAGTGCAGAATACTGTGGTGGCAATAAAAGTTGTAGAACCTACCTAGATTCGTGGTGGTTATCGATTCCACCATGTAAAAATAAAAATAAATGGTTGATTTATTTAAATAGGCAAAATATGTTGTTAAATAAATGGTTGATTTATTTAGGCATAATATAATGTTTAATTAGTTAGTTGATTATTCAAATTAAAAAAAAGAGGTCTCATTGAAATGCGAGAGTAACCCTTCTACTGGAAATAAACCAGACATCCCACACATAAGAGATGACACAGATAGACACATCAAGCCAACATGGAGGCTAATCTAGCAGTTTAGATCCCTAACACTAGTGTTTTGGGTAACAATAAGGACTCATCAAACTTAGATGGGTCTATGACCCGCTAAATCCTAGCTAAATTGCTGCATAGGGCAAACATAATAGGGGTTCCAAAATACCCATAAAAATCTAGTCTCCCGATAAAATCCTTTCCCAACATTGTTAAATGGTTACAAACCATTGTAACATAAAAACATAAGCATATTGAATGATTTGTCTGGTTTAAAACTTTCAAATAACCTCTAAGAGTTTCATTCTATAGCTAAGGATGAGAGGGCCATCCTTTCAACATGGTTCAATCACTGGCTAAGAAAGTGATAGGCAAAGTAAGCCTAAGGTTAGCCAACCATCCCCAAATATTAGGAAGGGACATATTCAACTAAGTCAGGTAAATACTGGGCCCAACGAACCAGAAAGGATGGAAAAAATAATGCTTCCTACCATCATCGATGGCTAGACATAGGCAAAAGCCTACCGTGAACAAGAAAGGAGTTTTGATTGTAACACAAGCTTTAAGCCTGATTGCATTGGTTTAATTAATCCAAAAATAAAGGTTTAAGGAACCGATTCAAAATCAACATATTTTAAGCTTATAAAATAAATTACTAGAGTAATTCAATAACCTATTGCTCTTGAAATGGATGATTTCTCCTTTGATTTCCTTGCACTTTTGCCACTCCACACCTTTTTTGTTTCCATCATATCCTCCCTCTTCCAGACTACTACCTTTTTTTTCTCTTCAGGCTTGACCCTATTTTAAGACTCTCTATCCCATCCATAAATGTGTGCCTACTTCCTTTGAAGGTCACCCATACCTATATGTCAGGGGACCTTCCATACATTCAAATTTTGTCAGTATATCCTTCTCCAATAAATCTGCCAAGATATTTAAAATATCTCATATAATATAATTTAAAGTTTCCAACTTCAAAATCATATCCTGTCTATAAAAAGACTTTTAAATGAAAATATTCATTTATTAATAATAATATTCTATTATTAATGTTTCTTTATTTTTAATATAATATTCTTTTTATTATAAACTTTCTTTTATAATGAATATTATATTTCCTATTATATAAATAAACCTCTCTTATTTATAATATATAATAGTCTATATTATAATCATATATATTATAAATAAACCTCTCTTATTTATAATATACAATAGTCCTTATTATAAATAAATCTGTTATTTATAATATGCAACACTCCTATTATAAAATAAAAATAAACCTCTTTTATTTATAATATAGAATAGTCTATTTTATAATTATATATTATAAATAAACCTCTCTTATTTATAATATACAATTCTCCTATTATAATTATAAATAAACCTCTTTTATTTATAATATATAATAGTCTATATTATAATTATATATATATTATATAAATAAACCTCTTTTATTTATAATATATAATAGTCTATATTATAATTATATATATTATAAATAAACCTCTTATTTATAATATACAATTCTCCTATTATAATTATAAATAAACCTCTTTTATTTATAATATATAATAGTCTATATAATAAATAAACCCATTTTATTTATCATTTTATTTTTATACATAAACAATAGTCCTTAGGTTTGATTCTAAACATTGCATATCTACTTACTCATAACAAAACTATGCACAAGTTATCTTCGAACATTACACTATTTATATGCCCTAAGGCCTACAAGGGAGGGTCATGACATTAACAGGAATGGTTGTTGAAGTATTTGCAATATGATCTTATAACGTGAAGCTCAAAAGCATTAGTGAGTGCTTATGGGCACTATCAATGTAGCCTACAAGAAAATGTTTATGTAAACCTATCAGAATTCATGTTGTAAACCTTTAGACATCACTTATGTAAGCATATAGGTAGTTTTGATGTGTTTGGCTTTGATTTATTGGTTAAACCACCTATGTGGTTAACCTTGATTAAAGGGTTTTATACAATTATTACATTACAATTTAACCTTCAAGCTAGGTTACATTATCTTGAGGTTAACATTTAATGAGGGATCCAACATAACTATAAATTACCCCAATAATCGATCCATCGTATCAGTTTGTAATATGTGAGATTATGGGGATCCCTATGGGTATATGCCCCTTATTCCTTCTATTTATTATCTCTATTTGTTATCTCTCTCTCTCTCTCTCTCTCTCTCTCTCTCTCTCTCTCTCTCTCTCTTTATTTTCTTCTATATGCTCTTATATTTTGCTTGTCTTATTTTTTTCTTGCATATGATAGTGGTGAATGTATGTTTTGGAATATTTTTGGAAAATATTTTCAATTCCAATGTGGTATCAAAACCAATATGAATAAACTTATCTCAATTGTAAAAAATGATTGTATAGGGAAAACATGGTAGATATGGATGAATTACTAGTTTTATTGAATTCCTTGCAAAATTTGAGGGGGTTTGTACCTCAACACTTTTCGTGATATTGTTGTTTGATGTCTCTCTTTTGGTTGTAAATAATTTAACATTTTCCCTAAAAAAATTTAAATTTTGAAACTTGAATAGTCTATGGAATATTCTATTGTGTGGTAGGAGAGGATAGGACAACACTAGGTTTTTTTAGAGTTAATGTAATGTGCACTATGCCAGTTTGACACTTGTTAGTTTCATTGACAAGTGTCATGTTCATCATATAGGCTTATGCCTACATAGCTTTAAGTTTAATCAAGCTAGATCAAAATAGATTGAATGTATTTAGCCTGTGAGATAAAAATCTTACCAGGCTGTTGCCATACCTCTATTCCTAAGCAATAGTGGAGGAGGCCTAAATCTATCATCTCAAAGTTCTTGCATAAGTCCTCCTTGAGGAACCTTATTCCTTCTATATCATCACCTATAATGAGAAGATCATCCACATACAATGTAACCAAAATGATGCGGTTTCTCCAATGTTTCACATAGAGAGTAGATTTTGCTGCAGATCTAGTGAAACCAAGGTTGAGAAAATAGGAGTCAATCTTTGCATACCAAGCTCGGGGTGCTTGCTTCAACCCATATAGAGCTTTCTTTAATCTGAGGACTTTGTTGTTTTGGCATTCAACTGTGTATCCTGGTGGTTGTTTCACATACACTTCCTCCTTCAAATGACCATTTAGAAATGCACTTTTGACATCCATTTGATATATTGGCCAATGTTTTTGAGTTGCCAGAGCAATAACTGTCCTGATTGTAGTCATCTTAGCCACAGGAGCAAAGGTCTCCTCATAATCAATTCCCTCTTGTTGCTTATAGCCTTGAGCTACTAGGTGAGCCTTGTAGTGATCTAGTGAGCCATCTGCTTTATATTTTGCCTTGTATACCCATTTTGTGCCTATGGTATATTTTCCTTTGGGTAAATCAACTAACTCCCAAGTGTGATTCCTTTCAATGGAATCCAATTCTTGATCCATGGCATGAACCCATTTAGGATCACCAAGTGCTTCTTTTACATTATAAGGTTCAGGTTGGCTAAGGACTTTGGCCATTAGGGCATAATTCACTTGGTGTCTTAGGGCTGAAGGCCTTTTACCTATATAGGTGGGTAAATGATTTTGGGCTTCATCTATTGTGGCTTGAACCCACTTGGGTAAAGGATTGGATGATGTTACCTGATCACTAGGAGGATGATATGGAGGACACGGATCATTTGTAGGAAGTTCTTCTTGTGGATGAATTTCTTGATTTATGAGTGAAGGAGAAGAACTAGATGATATTGTATGCATGAATGGAGCAACTATTTCATTAGTTATTTCTAAAGTGGGGGCTTTAGGAGGATTATATGGGGGATACTCATGAAAGGTAACATCCCTAGATAAAATGATTTTCTTGGAAATAGGCTCATATAATTTATATGCATTGGCACTATCACTATAGCCAACAAAGATGCATTTTTGGCTCTTATCATCAAACTTCTTCCTTTTCTTATGAGGAATATGAGCATAGGCATCACATCCAAATATTCTCAAATGGCCCACATAGTGCGTTCTTCCACTCCATGCTTCTTTAGGTGTTATTTCATGTAAGGCCTTTATGTATGACCTATTAGTCAAGTATGTAGCAGTAAGAACAACTTCTCCCCAAAATGAGTTAGGTAATAGAGCAGCATGTAACATTGATTTTGCCCTATTTGTGATTGTTTGATTCATCCTCTCATCAACTCCATTTTGTTGCGGGGTATAAGGGGTTGTGAATTGCCTTCTTATCCCATGATACTTACAAAAATTAAAGAATTCATTGGAGACATATTTTCCACCATTATCTGATCTTAAGGTGGAGATTTGATAGCCACTTTCTCTTTCAACAAGTGCGATGAATTCTTTGAACTTATCAAGGGCTTGCCACTTATATTGAATTAGGTAGATCCATACCTTTCTACTGTAATCATCAATGAAAGTGATGTAGTATTTTTCCCCTATATAAGATTGAATAGACATTGGCCCACAAATGTCTGAATGAATCAATTGCAAAGGTCTATTAGCCCTCCATGCCTTTCCTGTTTCAAATGGTTTCCTATGGTGTTTGGCTATTACACAAGGCTCACTTACCGATTATCTTATGGAAGTGAAGTCTATTAAAAATGATTTCTTAGCTGCTGGTAAAACCTGATATGATAATGAATTAATTCCAATAATGTTGCATGGTCTTCCTTCAAAGTTTCACTCCTATGCTACCATGTTAGACTTGAGTGGTAAAACAATGAATTCAACACTTGAGGATATTGAGATCCTACTTAAGAAGCATAAGCAAGACCTAATCAAAGATGAAGAAATTGAAGCCCACATCAAATCAATTCATTACTTTTGGTGATGAAAGTGCTCTACCCATTGAAGGTGTTGAGGAGGCACCACTTACTTTGCATGATGGTAATAATGTTCCCACAACAGATGTTTTGTATGTGCCTGGTCTTAAAAGGAGTCTTCTTTCTATTGGACAACTTACTGATAAGGGCTATAATGTGTATTTTGAAAAAGAAAAATGCTACATTAAGGAACCCAATGGCAATGTCAAGGCCATAGGAGTGAAAAAGGATGTCTAGGGTGTCTATTTCTGTAGTCCCTAGTATAAGTGTCCTTATGGTGACCATGTCATCCCACCAAAATGCATGGGTAACCAGCCGTTGCATTCGCCAAGTGTATAGAAAAGATCACTAGTTATAAGGATCACATATGAAAGTACCTTGGGAGTGTCGGGTACAACCGAAAGTGCATTCCAAGGTAGAAAAAATTTGAGGCTAAAAAAACTGAACTGAAATGGTCTCAAAATTACAATTTGACACCACCATTGTGTTCGTCATGGAAAAACATTTCCAATGACTATAAATACCCCTATATTCCATTATCAAAGGGGCCTTCATCATAATGAAAAACAACATGCCTCTCTAAGGCAACAACTAAAATCTCGCACTGTGGCGGCATCGCTCTCTGGCGGAATAAAAAAATAGTCTCAATTTTTCCCTCGCAGGGGAATTACATGGGCCATCTAGGCCGTCACTTTTAAAAAAATAATAAACAAACCCATCGACGAGCCACGTGGGATCCGCTTATTCAAACAACTAAAACAAGTAGCTGTTTGAAATCAATCAATTCAACTAATGAAACTCCCAATGAGCTCATCTACATTCAAAACACCACTCTTTCGCCAACAAGGACTATAGTTGTCTGATGATTCTTCATGTTGGTTGTAGCTACTTCAAATTTTAGCATTTAGTTAACAAATAAATCAAAAACGACACGTTCACCATTCGCCATACCATGGGGCCCACCATCGACACGTCCTCTACAATCCATACTCTCCAAACGACCACATAAATATATGAACAGAACTTTTGTTAACTGAAGATGCTCCTTCGACTCCATGAGAAAGATGATGCTACGTTCAACATGCCAAAAAACCGGTGGCACTCGTAGAACCACGCGAAGTAATCCTCTGAGGCCAGCACCATGATCTTGGGATTCATGGCCCTAAAATCTGCCAGCATGGCTTCCCGGTCCCCGAGGCGGTGCAGCGAGTGGATGCAATTGATGGCGAGGGCTTCCTCGCTCTTGAGTTCGATCCTCTTCAGGTCCAGCTCCTCCCCCTCGCGCCTGTGCACCACGCTGAACTGGAACAGAACCCCCATCATCTACAATACAAATGGCAAAGAAGTGGAATGAATCACGAGAAAGGTGTGTGAGGGCGAATGGATCCCAAGCACTTCATTCCTCTCTCTACTAACTATGCTTGTTACAGTTAAACTCCACAAAAAAGTCATCAAAAACAAACATTCTCCATTAAAAGAAAAAATCAGATCTGGTGACATGTAACAACTCCGCCATAGCTTCTGAGTCTAGCAATGGCCATCGCGCTCTATTGAAGGTATGGCCGTCGCGCTCGACATTCAACATGAGATCACCATAGACAATCAAACTAAGAAATATTTGCTACGACCGCTGTTGAAACTACATATTGCCTGCTGGTTCGTGCGTGCCAGATAAACTCCCATACGCACCAATGCACCGTGGATATTTAACCATGACATGTGCTATTGATCATTGCAATTTCAAATATCTCCGTGCCTTCAAATATCTGCGTCGTATAATGCAGGGGATAAAATTTTCCACCATCTAAAAATCACACTCTCTGTCACGCGTAGGTTGGCCCTTGCATTCCAATGTGGTTTCAAATATTCTCCCACATGGTAAATAAGCTGATAAATGTGAGCAGTAGGGCTGTAAAAGTAGCTTTAGGAATTCAATATTTATGGCCTACGTTTTGCAACTATAAGATAATAATGAGGGGTTTGAATCTAGCCGAAATGAGATCCTGTCCGGTATATGCTGTCATTTGTAAAAGTGTTGCAGACCACTGCAACCGAGCCGATAGAAACCTAGTGATCAAATCCCCGTGCAGTCGCCAATGTTGAGCAATTCGTCACAGCATTGACATCATCGAGACTCGTGTCCTCCTCTGTCACGTGAAACATCTCATTCTTAAATGCCTCCAGCATCCTCCCTGATGACCTGCAATTGTAATAAGACACTCTAACTGCACGACACCGCATTCACCATCAACGAACACTCTGCATTCTGACTGCATGGCACTGCGTTCGCCATCAGCGAACACTCTACGTTCTGACTTCACGACACCACACCCGCCATCAGCGAACACTCTACGTTCTGAGTTACACCTCATGACGACATTCGTTGCTACGATTGGAGGTGCCCCATTTCAAAGTCTAGGCGACAGACTTGAGGCACAATCATCCAGCGAGATTTCAAACATTCTTTAGGAATTTGCTACCGGCACGCTGGAAACTTGGTTGACTTTTTCTACGATAGCGGCCCTGACTGCATCGAATGGCTTGAGAGTAAACCCCCGATGAAAAAGCAACAGTGGGCTCCAAGTAACAAACGGGATGGAAGCAAACTCACCACACCACACAATTCGATGTCGAAATATCACCACACGTGCTAAAAAACTTAAATGTCAGGCAGCTTTGCCAAATACTTTTTGCTGCCTTACATACTTGTACAGCTACCACGCGGAAGCCACAGTACTCTTTGAAAAAATCTGTAAACTAACATATCCCATGAAGAACCAGACCTTCTTCCAGCCACAACAATCTGTCCATAACACAACAATCTGTCCATTACAGCGAACAGATACATATGGGAAAAAAATCTAAAAAAAAAAAAAAATGGGGGCAGCCATTAATTTTCAAGCTATCTGGTTTCTGATCCATTTTTTAAAAATGGAGAGCATACTCCCTAGGCTTGAAAAAAAATGGGGGAAAAATATGAGGGGGGAGGGAGGATTTCCATGAGGGAAATCCCCCCTCAAGGGTTTTCACAGGGCAGGTAAAGCCTGCTCTGATACCAAATGTTAGGAGTGAAATTGAAGGGATTGATGTTATTGATAAAAATGGTTACAATATATAGGCATAAGCCTATATGATGAACATGACACTTGTCAATGAAACTGACAAGTGTCAAACTGACATAGTGCACATTACATTAACTCTAACAGTTTTTGGCACTTTGAAATGTAATTTCATCGAGAGGTAGTCATGTTATGGTTAGCAAAAATCATGTCATGTAGTGAAATCATGTCGTTACAACATCATGTTACAACATCATGGATGTCACAAATTCAACGTTTTTATAATTTTTTATTTTCTATAGGATGTAGGGTCTATAGATGACATATGGGTTGACATACACGACCCTTTTCAATCCTTTAAGTAAAGAAATGAAGTTTACATTCAAACTCTAGTAACTAGTAATGGTGCAGTGGATGGTACCTTCACCTATATGTTATACGTCAATGATTTGAAGCTCTTAAGAACCCAAATTTATGTTTCTCCTTATTATTTATTTTAAATTTTATTTAACTCCAACTATCATTTTGGCATAATAGTTGGCTATTCCACTTGTAGAGGTAATGTCTAATGTTCAAATTGCAAAATAAAAATCCTGATTACAAGATTATACAATGTATTTATCACAAGACATAGAGGTATCTATACTCATTTACTTTAAATTCATTGCTATCATATCATCCTTTTAGTTCCTATCTCCAACATAGACCATGGAGTACTAGTTGTTATGCTCTATTGTAATCATCATGTCCTATATTTCAACCTTGGGAGCACTATTTTTTTTAATCTTATGTCAAGTCATTTAAAAACCTTCATAAATGGGTAATAGACCTTCTAACTCCAAATATATCTATGATGGAATGGTTGGCACTATTCATGACATGGCCAAGGCCATAGGTATGAGTTTTTTTGGATGTTAGCCTCTCTTTCTCATACTATTTTAAAAGGTATTTGTTGTAGAATATGCATTTTTCTTCTCAAAGACATTCATAAGGCACCTAGGTATAGGAGAAAAATCTAAGTCACTCCCCTAGATGATTGAGCTTGAGCACTATTGGTTGTGAACTTCTTAAATAGTTATATATGAATTTATTCTACCAATGAAATCAATATAGTTGTCAACTTCAGATCTTCCAATCAAAAGCACAAGTTGAAAGGCCATAGCCAATGGTAGAAAAAACATCCAACTCTTTTTTAGACAAGTCGTAGCTTTAGAATTTGCTAAATGGTAGTATAATATTCGATAAATATCTTCTATGGATTTATTTTTTTTGTAATTTCATGTGCTAATCCATTCGACATTTTGAAGATCATAAAATTTTCATATAGAAGCATTTTTAGGGTTTTTTTTATAAATGAAATGATTTTTCAATCTCTACATAATGTGATACTGGTTTAAAGACATGTTAAAATTCTATTGGAATCTTATTAGAAATGGATCCTTCAACATATGTTACTTGCTTTAATGGAAAAAATTAAAACATATAGCTAGCTCAAACGATAGGATTATCAAAACTAAGAAGCTTCTATTCATTCTTAGTGATGGAATGGAAAGTCTTGATGATAATGAAGTAGAAAATAATAAGAAGCACTTAGCCTCTTATTTAAATTAGAAGAACCAAATGTATTTTTCTACATAAGAAGAAAAATGATCATATTCAAGTATGAATGAATTTGATGATTATTTTATGATAAATGTAGTGTTAGTGAAGTGAACAAGATAGGTACATCACTTTTCAAAATTAAGATTTCATATTTTTACAATGTTGAATACTATGTATCTTGCTTCAAAGCCTTAAAGATTAACCTATTTGTGGTAGAATGTAGGATAAAAGTTGATGAAAATTATGTAAAATATATTAGCTCCAATATTAGTCAACCTTTTTGTATAGTTGGATTGAATTTATATGTGAATCCTATGACTATCAAGGATCCATATCCAATCACTCTTGAAGGATTCTTCAAACTTCTTATTCATTATGAATTTACTAAGAAGAATTAGGGATCTCTTTATCATATATAGGCCCATCTAAAGGAATTCATATCAATGTAACCTACAACTCAATTACATAAGGGAAATTCAAAGGTTCCAAATACGTCAAATTCATGTGAATATTATGGAAGAAAAATAAAATCCATAAAAAACTTCATAACAATATTAAATATGATGATGAAGACAAGTTTCTTGATGATGAATATGAAGGTGAAGATTACAAAATAAAGGTCCACTAGAGCATTTTTTATGGGATGATATTATTATAATTAATGTCTCCTCTACTTAGCCCTCTTGGCATGGATTATGGGGGTTTTTGAAGTGTTTGTAATCTTATATTATCAAGCCACAATCGTAAGTGTTAGATATTATTTAATGAACTATTAATATAGCATATGTGCAAGTGTTTATGTTAGCTTATAGGTGTCCTATTATAATCCTTAAAGCATCATTTATGTAAGACTATTATTTTTTTTGTATTCATGCTTAGTGATATTGGCTAAAAAACTTTGATTAAAGGGTTTAATATATTTATTATAATGTAACTTAACCTTAAAGTCATATTATATTAGCTTGAGGCTAATATCTCATTAGGGATTTGGTATCACTTTCAATACATCCCAACAACTAATTAATTATATCAATATGTGATATGTGATATTATCAAGATATCTATGGGAACCCACCCCTTATTCCTTCTATTTATTGTCTCTATACATTCTCTCTCTCTCTCTCTCTTTCTCTCTCTCTCTTCATCCATTTTCATATATATGATTTTTAAGTTTACCATTCGTCCTTTTATCCATATGATTGCATTGAATGTATATTTTAGAATGTTTCTAGAAAACATTGGGAGGAACTCTAACAATAGTAAGAGACTTATATTTTGAATTAATAGAATTGGAAGTTTTGTCTTTCTTTGTTTCCATATCCTTGACCATATTAAAACATTCATTGGCCATATCCCATAGTAATTGCACTTTATACAAGATTTATAAAATGCTTTTGATCTTCATAATTCTTGAATTAATTATACTTAGAATCACTTTTATATTCCTTTTTACAAAATTACTTTATGTATATTTGTTTTTCCTTAGACACAAGATCATGACTACCATCAAAAAATTTTAATTTTTTCTTTGTTATTATTTTTCTTCTTGAACTAATTTCAGATACAAAACCTTAGATGTAATCTTACTCAATTTATCAATATATCCAAGACCTCTAATAAATGTTTGGTATGGTCATACAATACTTTGAAGAATCATATAAATAGAATGTTTATTTTTATTCCTTACATATTGTATTTGAATTAGGTATGATGAGGAACTATTTCTTGGAATTCTAAAAGATTCATATTATACAAATTTGTAGTAACATTAAATATCCTAATACCACTTCAATTTTTATACAATATATTTAGCATACTCTAAATTATGACTTCACTTCTTTCATTGTAATCTTCAAGAAGCACAACTTTGAAAAGTGTAAACTTGATCCAAATAGTTTATTGTTTATATCTCTTTTTTGAATTTTCAAGATTCATTCCTAGGTCAACGCGTTTTAGCTCAATGGAAATCACAAACTCATAGTAATTCTTCAAAGTTAAAAATTAAATTCTTAAAACCCAATTATAATAATTTTTTATTTATATTGATTTCATTAAATATCAGGATATGACCTAAGTTTTAATATAATAAATTTAGTGTGCTCTAAGCTATGAATCCACTTCATTTATTACAAACTAAATTTAGGAAGAACATCCACAAAAAGTGTAAGTTAGATCAATATAGTTGATTAATTCTCTTTATTTTATTAATTATCAATATTTATTATTGGGTTAGGATTTTTTTACTCACTAGTATTCACAATATTATACCAAGTATCTAAATTTAAGAATATATATACTCTAGAAACCCAAAAGTAATAGTTTTTCATTTAATATGATTTGAGGAAGAAGATTCTTAGGTCCATATTTATGAAAAAAAAGAAAAAAATATATCTTTACACTAAAAATATTTTTACCCCAGTCAACATGGAATGTTTATCAAGTCTCTAGTACTATGACAAAATTTCAAATTAAAAAAACTAAAGTAGCCCTATAAAAAAATAGAAAGATAAATAATTGTGTACAATAATATCATTAAAAATGTATCACTTGAATTCATTGTCATTAATATAAACTAAATACATGGGATAAATGTTCTAGTTGATGAAGATACAACATATTTAAATATGTGTTGATAATATAAATTATAAATTACTTTTCTTTAAGTCAAGCCTATGTAAAAGGACAATTAATAACCTTTATTTAAAAAAAAAATAGTTTTTAGATTTTCACCACTACTTTTATTTTTAATTTTTAATTTTATCTTTTAAATTTACATATGATAGCCATAAAAAAAATGTATACCACCACCATTAAAATTGGGTTGCAAAACAAACCGACTTTATTTTTTTTTCATCATTTATATTAAATTAAGATAAAAGCCTATATAGTAAATAAAAGTGGGTGGGTTAACACACCCCATGGGGAATAAAACCAACCCTCATTGACAAGGGTTATTAAACAAAGCCACCAACAAAACACAAGTTTACCAATCATGATCATTGATGATCATTACATTAAAGAAAGCATATCATATGGGGTAATGTGTCCTAGCATGTTGTCCTTCATAAAATGCTACTAATTATGGGATGGGAATCCACCCCTATGCAAAATTATTAAGACCTTTAGTACTCACATTACTCCAACTAACAACTGGCCCATGTGAAACTGGTTGAACATTAACCCACCCCCCAACCTGGCAGGATGAACAAGGAATGTCAATATTAGGCTACTTCCTAAATGGTGAGGTCTGGGACTAGTACCTATCTACAAGAACACTTCTTGCACATAATGGAGGTCGATAGTGAGAGAGGTATTGAAATACTCCTGAGAAGAGCGCTCTGGGGTATCTGGTTGACTGTACATGAAGCATTGACCCAGTGTGCTAGAAGAACTTGCAAAAGATCCAAATCCATAGAAAATTAATTGGTTTAAGTACATATTTGTAGCCACATTTAATTAAAAACTTCTAATTTATTAGCATGAGTAAATGTGATAGAAGGTGTATACTATTTAAAAATAATTCTCTTACAAGCCTTCCAAAATGAACTGACTTTATTAAATTTAGATGAGTTTATTTCAATTGAAATCAAAGATCTCCCTTGTTATTGGGTAAAGTAAATTAAAAGGTTCATCAAAAATGATAATTGACTTTATTTTGTATATATTTATAGTCAAGCACAAATGAGATTTACCAGTTATATGCATGCATAGGAAGGCAGGTCCCATAGGAGAGCCAAAATAAGTGACTAGTTTGAAAATAGATGCAGTCCCTTCACACATACATACACTTAATAAAACAAAAAAAAAAAGGTAAGAGTTCACAAAAAATATATACACATAGAAACAGATTAGTAGGAGGCCAAAAATGACTATATAAAAAATTTCACATAGTCTCCTATTTACATACATACATACATACATACATACATACAAACATACATACATACATACAAATATACATACATACATACATACATACATACATATATATATGTTCATTCAATGACTAGAATCCCTAGGAAAAGTATGTGAGATTGTTAGATTTATTTGTAGATAATTTTGGTGTAATGACCCAAAAAATAAGCAAACATAAAAAAAACAAAAATAGAAACAATTATTTTTTTACTAAGGAGAGAGATTCATAAACCCCTAACCAAACTAATATTTACCTAAATTTTAAATCCCTTAAGTTTTCCTTAAAGCTACATATCACGAGGTACCCTAACACAAGTTCCATCTATGTAGGCGTATCATGTGTTACCACAAATAAGCCCATCTATCTCATCACTCTTGATGAGCTAGAATTATCACCTTCAATTCAATCGAAGGTATACACGCATCACCATACCATACACAAACCATTATGTGTAGGTATGCTACGAGTATTGCGAGTTAAGCTATCCATCTCATCTACACGATGAGCTATCTTAACTCAGATGTAGTCTCTCCATAACTTAGACATTAATATCCCTAAGGGGTTCTCAATTCCCTTAGGACACCTATGTTCACCCTAAGGGGTCCTTAATCCCATTAGGTCACCTCTGAGTTCACCCTAGAACTCTACTCTTTGCTTTTGTTATTTAGCAAACAAACAAGTATACATATAGATACTAAAACAAACAAAACATAATTATTAAACATACAGAGAATACAAGGAAGAAGTAACACTAAAAGAGAATATCATCAATGGAAAGAGAATAATTTACATATTATAACCAAGCATAGCAATAAATTAAAAGTACCTTCTCTAAACCATTAAACAATTATTACATATAAACATGTATGGCATATCCCCCATACTTCAAGAATATTACATTAATTGCATCAGGGATATCTCCCCACAATTCTAATCTATTTGAGCATAAGTAAATCAACATAAATACAATTACCTACACTTTGATTCCATCAAACTCCTTTCTCCTCCTTGCTTCCCATTGATTATTTGAGGATAGTAGGGGATCAGGGTACTCATGGTTTAGGATAGGCATGCCTCTAAATGCATCTAACATTTACTTTTCCAAATTGCAACTATACAATATTCAATTATGTTTCTAACCATTTAATGCATAGTGATTATTATAAAAGTAACATTTACTTTTACTTTCACCTCTCAGGTTCCCTTAGAGATTCATTCATCATGCATTACTTAGATCAAGGTTTAACCCCATAAAATCTAATCATGTCTTAAAGCATTAAAGTCCCATACCTTCAACCTTTAAAACAATTATAATTTCATTAATCAAAAGTTCTCAACTTTAATTAAATGAACCATTATAATTTCATTCAACTTGAATTTAATAAACAATTATAACATAATTCCTTTATTAAATTCACTTTCATTTTATAAAGTTAAAGTCCCATACCTTCAACCTTTAAAACAAAACTACCATTTATCTACTAAATTAAAGCTTTCCCCTACTTCAATTCTAGAAATAAATCATTCCCTTTCATTTTATAAAGTTAAAGTCCCATAACCCTCAACTTATAAACAATTCTTCCAATCCTAAAATTTAAAGCCTAACAAATTTAACTCTAGATCATTCCCTTATACTTTCATCATAAGGTTTATTTAAATAAATCTACTAAATTGGAATTATCCTTTATTTTGGGGTTTGGTCTACCACTCACATGATATAACTAAAAGCTTATGTTTCACTTTATTTTCAGCTCATTATATAATGGAGACAAACTTGCCAAAATTAAAAGAATAACCAAGAATTTATTTAAAACATAATTACAAATAATAATTATTTTAAAAAGGGTGGGTACTTGACTCATAACCAGTCGAATAAAACCCTAATAAACTTTTAGGGTGCTAATTCCAACTCAACCAACAATTCCGATAGAAACATATCGAAATAACATGCAACCCAAAGGAAAAACATAACAACCAACAGGTCCACACTTAGACAAGGTGTCCACCATGCCTAGAATGGCCATCACCTAGTGGTCACCTTGACCATCGAGTGATGGTCATTCCACTAAGGGCGTGAGGTCCTTTTTCAACCTCCACTCTACTCCCATATGAACAATATGGGATTAACCATCCCACTACCCAAATGAAACAATGGGTTACAAGCAAGGTACCAAAGGTTGTTTTTCCCTAAATCAATCATAGGGTAGGGTTTTTAAATAACACCTAACAATGAGCTAGAAAAAGGCCTCAACGAGGACATCCTATGGGTCTTTGATAGACTCTAGGGAAACCACCAAGTAGGTGGTCACCTAACCTCTGCTTGGTGATCGAATGGTTAAGGGAGCCAATCTCCCTTTAAACCATTCGATCGCCTGAGCATTCCCATGTGGGATCATGCTCATAGGTGGCTTTCACAAAGCTGCCTATGTGAGCATCTTGGGTGTAGTTAAATGCTCATAGTTTTCTTAGGTGTAGCTCAAAGGAGTATTCAAACTCTCAGAAAAATCTCCTACCTTCCTGGGATACCTTAAAATATTTAAACATCACCCAAAAGTGATCCACGACTTACGTAGATTTATCACAAACTTTCAAATACTAGGAGGACACTTGGTTTTACTAAATGCAACTAAAAACATCTACAGTAGAAGGGCGACTCACTCAGACCTCAACAGGTGATTCTAAACCTCCTTCATGATATTTTTACATGCTTCGATGGTTACACAAAGTTTTAGTCTTCAATAACACAGAAGGGTCTTCACGCCATTCGTAGCTAGAGAAGTCTTCAAACTAAGGCATAAGAGGTATTCACAGCTTAATATCTATGGTTATTTATAGGCTTTTCTTTAAGGGTTTGCTAAAACCTCGAAGCCCCAAGCTAGGATAAAGGTTAAACCCACCTCCAAAGTGTTATCGAGGCAACACAAGGTGAAACACAACAACATGATAATGCCCAAGCAATATATCCCAACTAAACCACTACGCTACAACATAGTCACTAATTAAAATGGAGCATAATGGCATAGCAAAATGTGGATAAAGCTAATGTATTGGTAGGTAGTTAAATATCTCCATTAAACATAAACAAAGACAACCATTAAACATAACAAAGACAAGAAAACAAAGACAACCATTGGGGTCTCTTAAACTGAGCATAACAATAGGTTGATAATTCCAACCTTAATCTCCCAGGTGGCTAGCTCCTCAAGCTCCTAAAATCCACCTCGTATTCTTTGTTGCTCTCCTCTCTTGCATCTCCCCATAGATCGCCCGTCTTCTCACAATTCGTCTATCTTCTCACAAGTCGTTTGTCTTCTCACAAATTGTCTTTTCTCCTTCTTCCTTCATGACCTCCCCCAAGTTGTTCGTATGTACATCCTTTTATTATGTACTCCCATATTTTATGGCTCATCGTCCACCCTCCCATTCCTTGAAGAGCATGCAATCCTCGAGCTCTTTCCCCCTTTAAGGTTTTCCTTCCAATCTTATCCTTCCCAGGGTGGCAAGCAATTATTTTATTCATTATTTCCATATTTGGAAATCATAGTACCCTAGGTTATATAACGTAGCCTGCACTAAATAGAGGAAGAGGACTATTTAATATATTTAAATATAAATAGTACCTTCCTTTTAAAATATCCTTTAGATGATATTTTATTATCATTTAAAATATATTTCTTCTATTTATAAAACAAAACTCCATTATTGTTTTAAAATAATAATTTCTATTTGATTTTAAATGAATTTTCATTCTTCATTTAATTTAAAGTTTATTAATGACTCTACCTTATCATTAAAATAAACTCCTTTAATCTATTTAAATGAATTTTCATTTATCATTTAAATAAATCTTATTAATGAATTTAAATGAATTTATATTATCATTTAATTAAAACTTCATTAATTAATTTAAATGAAATTTCATTTATCATTTAAATTTAATCAACTTTTCTTCATAAAATGATGCTCTACTATCACTTCAAAATAACAATTTATTTTACTCACACACATACATATTGCAAAATGTTCTCCTATTGAATTACAACATTATGTTACTCAAGCCATGATGTGGTAAGTGATGCAGTAAAGAGCAATCAAATTTACACAACAACAAAGAGGGAGTATTTCCATCAACCCAATCACCTATCTCAGCCAAAGGATTTACGATAGCTACTAGGCTATCAACTAAGGCTCAAGGTGATCAATTATTGATGATTATCCCTTTCGATGATGCATGCCTATATGAAGGTATCTATCCATGTTACCTCCAAGTACCTTAATCATCATTTCCCCTGATCTTAAGTACCCTCGTTTCTGGTGGATGCTTATGCCTTCTCCACCTATGAGTGTACCTGATCCTGCACACTTGGCAATATGTTAGCGATAACATGCTCTTTTAAATCAACTAAAAATCATATAGTTGGTTCAAATTTTCAAACTAGGTATTACCACATCATAGTTTAATACATTGTTTCTTTGTGCCAAATAGTCCACTAGGGAGGGTCATGACATCCTCCCCCACTAGAATTAAACATCGTCCTTGGTGTTTTAAGTTTTTTTTTTTTAACAAAAAATAAAAATTATTACATTATATAGCTTCAAACAAAAAGGGAAAATATTTTTACATAACTTCCACTTTTTCCCAAGTGGCATTTCTCTCAGAAAACTGGTCCCACTAGACCTTACATTGCTCAAGAGTCTGATTTTGCATAGACTTAGAATGAAACTCAAGAATCTTCACTAGTAGTACTTCAATGGCCTCCGGATTTACCATCTGCAAATTAGAAACATCCCACACATGTTCAAGGTCAGCAACATATTTCCTAAGAAAGGATATGTGGAAGGTGTCATGGATTTTGGATAGGTTGGGTGGTAATGCAAGTTGGTATGCAACCAGACTGATATTTTCTATGATTTTGAAGGGCCCCACAAAATGTGGATCCAACTTTGTGGATTTGATAGCACTTTTCTTTGGCTTAACCCTTAAAAACACCTTGTCTCCAATAGAATACTCTCTTGGAGTCCTTTTTAGATCTGCATAACTCTTTTGCCTATCCGCAGTTTCTTTAAGTCTTTGCCTAATTTCCTTTAGTTGATCCTCCATCACCCTGAACATTTTTGGCCCAATCACAACTTGGTCTTCTAGGTTATCCCAAGACAATGGTGTCCTACACTTTCGCCCATAAAAGGCATCGAAAGGTGCCATTCCTAGTGAGGAGGGATGCCTATTATTGTAGGAAAATTCTACTAAAGGTAGATAATATTCCCAATGAGGCTTGTGATCCATACAGTACATGCGGAGCATGTCTTCTAGAACTTGGTCTAGTCGCTCTATTTGCCCATCTATCTTAGGGTGGTATATTGAACTCATATTTTGTTTCATACCAACTGCATTATGAAGGGATTTCCATAATTCAAAGGTGAATTTGGAGTCTCTATCTAAAATAATTACCTCAAGAAATCCATGCAATCAGAATACCTCTTTGAAAATTTTTCTAGCCACCACCTGAGCATCATCCTTGGTATTCCTTGGTATGAAATGTGCAACCTTAGTCAATTTTTTGACCACTACGAAGATGGCATCATGTTGATATCGGGTTTTGGGTAAACCTACTATGAAATCCATGGATATAACCTACCACTTTTGTGTAGGTACATCATGCAGATATAATTTTCCTATAGGATGCTGGCATTCTGCCTTAACTTTCTGACATTCGAGGCATCGAGCAACAAAATCCATGATGTCCTTTTTCATTCCTACCCAAAAGAAGGTTCTTTTCATGTTTTCTCGCATTTTGGCTCCTCCAGGATGAGCAGAATAAGGAGATCTATGGGCTTCTTGCATTATTAATTTACTTAAATCCCCATTTTTGGTATGATGACTCTTCCCTTATAACACAAAAGGTCATATTTCATACTAAATTCCTTATTTCCTTTAGGATCCCTGTTCATCTTAGCTTGGATTTCTTGGCAATACTCATCCTGAGATTGCTCCTGTCTCACTCGATCCATCAGGTCCATGTGAATTTTAGTTATGGCTGTTATATATTTTCTTCTACTCAAAGCATTAACTACTTTGTTCTCCTTTCCTTTTATGTACTCAATCTCAAAATCATACTCAATAAGAAATTCAACCCATCTCCTTTGTCTCGCATTGAGTATAGGTTGGGTGAATATGTACCGCAAAATTTGATGGTCAGTCTTTAATTCAAAGGGTCTTCCCACCAAGTAGTGGTGCCAAACCTTTAAAGCATGCACCACTACAACTAGCTCTAAATCATGCATAGCATAATTAACTTCATGCTTTTTTAGATTCCTTGAATTATATGCCACTACTTACTCCTCTTGAGAGAGTACCCCTCCTAACCCTTCTAATGATGCATCTATGCACACTGAAAAGTCCCCTTAGGGATCGAGAACCTTTAGTATTGGTGCGGTAGTAAGCTTATGCTTTAGTAATGTAAATGCAGCTTCACAATTTTATGACCACTTGAATTCCTTTCCCTTCTTCTAAAGGTTAGTTATTGGTCTAGCTATCTTGGAGTAATCCTCTTTATAACGTCTATAGTAGCCCGTTAACCCCATGAAGCTTCGTACTTCAGTAACATTAGTAGGGGATGACCAATTTAGGATAGCCTCTATCTTCTCTGGATCCATAACAATTCCTTTTTTTGATATGATATGTCCAAGATATCACACCTCTGGAACATAGAATTCACTATTAGCCATATTTCCATACAGTTGATTCTTCCTCAGTAATTCTAACATGATCCTGAGATGTTTATCATGCTCTTCTCTATCTCGAGAGTATATAAGGATATCATCTAGGAATACCAGGACAAACTTGTCTAAGTTTCAACTGAACACACTATTCATTAAGTTCATGAATGCAAGTGGGGCATTAGTCGGTCCAAAGGGTAGAACTGTAAACTCATAATACCCATACCTAGTCTTAAATGTCATCTTGTGAGTGTCCTTATCACGTATTCTTAACTGGTGATATCCTGATATTAGATCAATCTTAGTGAATACTTTAGAATATTTTAGCCAATCAAATAAATCTTCAATCCTAGGTAGAGGATATCGATTCTTGATTGTGGCCTTATTTAGCATCTTGTAATCGATACACAATATTAAAGAACCATCCTTATTTTTCACAAATAAAATCGGTGCACCCCATGGTGACACACTTGGTTTTATCAAACCCTTTTCTAATAATCCTTGCAATTGAACCTTTAGTTATTTCATTTCAATAAGATTAATCCTATATGGGGATCTATGAATAGGTTCATATCCTATCATAAGATCAATTGTGAAGTCAAATTCCCATACAAGAGGCAATCTAGGTAAGTCCTCTAGAAATACATCCTTAAAATCCTATAAAATTGGATGTTGTCTTAGTACTTATCTCTTCTTATCCTCTTCTACTTCATTAAGTTTTACCACATACACTATCCCTCCTCTCTTTAGGGTCTTTTTCAATTGCATAGTCAACAACATCTGAGGTTTAAATGTCCCTTGTTTACTATGAATTTTTAGTCTCCTCCTACCTTCTTATGAATACTCAATCCACCGATCTTGAAAATTGACCAAGGCTTTATGAGCCTATAGCCAATCCATCCCTAGGATCACATCAAAGGCATGTAGGGGAGCTACATATAAACAACATTCTATGGTCCCATTAGATAAAGTGATTTTTACCATAGGGTAACACTGGTTCACTAAGTAGGTCTGCCTAGAACCATACTCTACCTTCCACCCTTGAGCCAAATATCTTGGCCTTTCCGATAAAATACCTGCTAGACTAGAAGAAATAAAACTATCAGTGGCCCCACTATCTATCAAAATGTTCACTTGTTTATTAAAAACCTTACCTTTCACAAGCAATGGGGTGGCTTATCCCTCTAGCTTCTACTTTTTGGTTGTGGCATAGATCCTATGTTCGGGTTCCTTTCCTTTTTCATTAGCTGTGCTAGTACCGATTGATATGGAATATTATTATAAAAATGAGGTCCCCAAAAATTGTAGCACCCCTCCTTGGGTCCTTGCTACTTTTTATGTTTTTGATACCCTGTCTTAACTATTGGAGCTGGAGCTTGTAACTTCTGTGGTTGAGGTTTGGTATTATTGGGTTTGTTATCCTTCTTATGAAAGTTCATTTTGAACTTCTTCTTGTTTCCATTAAATTTCTTCTCAGGATTTTTGGGGTTCTTAGCCTTTCGATCTTGATCAGCCTCCCATTTTACAAATCCATCACTATTCCTCTTCTTTAGTTCCTACCGAGCTTGCTCGGGTAAGGTGCCATATTTATAACATAAGTGTGAATCTGCTTTCTTTGCTAGGTCATACACCTTTTGCAGTGATTTAGGCTCCTGCATGTCTACATCATGCTTTATCCTAGACTCCAATCCATGAGTGAACTTGTGAACCTACATTTTCTCATTATAAATAGGTACATATTTAAACAATCTTACTAGCTTTTTGTAGTACACCTCCACTATTTTGGTTCCTTTTATTAGACTAGCAAACTCCTCAAACTTTAGGGCATAAAAATTCTCTATTAGGAATATTTTCTTTAATATGTTTATAAATTCTTCCCATGGAGTGTCAATAGGTTCAACATTAGTTTCTTCATAGTGGGTTTCCCACCATTCTAGAGCAACCCCTCTAGGTTGATCATGGCCCAAAGTGTCTGGGTTCCTAATGAGTAACATTTTACCATAAAGTGAACCTCTGCCTTTCTTAGCCATGCTTCCGCTGCATCCCCTTTGCCCTCCCCATAAAACATGGAGATACTAATGTTTTTCATATCCCTAGATATTTTATTTTCTATCAAGGCTCTAAATTGTACTTGCTATACAGTTAGTCCATTACCTGGACCAACCTTTGAGCCTCTAGCTTACAAATTTTAGTTTGCAACTATTTCCAACAATTATATTATCTGATCCTACATAGTAGAGATAGTAGTGGTGAGGTCTTCTACCTCCCTACTAGGGATTATTGGACCCCCATCATTGTTTTCTTATTTGACATTACTTTGTCAAGTTTTTATAGGTGCAGGACTCCCTCTTCTAGCCTTAGGTGGCATCTTAACCTAGTTCCATCCAAGAAAAGAATTTTAGGTTACAATTTCATCTTAAGTTGTATCCCTAATTCAAGCCATAATACAAAGTTCTCTTTCTATATGCATTAATAATCCAAATAAGGTAATATTCTATGCTAGGATGTATCATCAATACTGAAACCTATACTAAGGCATCCTAATATCCACTCACCCTTGAGGTTAATTCCTATTAGATTCTAGCAATTAGGGTATTATAGATCATCCCAAATTTAGCCTATACTTTAAGCAAGAATTCATTGGAGATATATAAATCCCTTTAGCACACATAGAAGCTGTATACCCTTGTACCTAGAACTCTGATACCAAATGTAATGACCAAAATAATAAAAAAATAGAAAAAACACAAAAATAGAATTTTATTTTATTTTTAATAAGGAGAGATATTCATGAACCATTCATAAACCCCTAACCAAAATAATATTTACCTAAGGTTTAAATCCCCTAAGTTTTACTGAAATCTACATCTCACGAGGTACCCTAACACAAGTTCCATCTGTGTAGGTGTATCATGTGTTACCGTAAATAATCCCATCTATCTCATCACTCTTGATGAGTTAGACTTATCACCTTTAGTTAAATAGAAGGTATACATGCATCACCATACCATACACAAACCATTATGTGTAGGTATGCTATGAGTATTACGAGTTAAGCTATCCATCTCATCTACACGATGAGCTATCTTAACTCAGATGTAGTCTCTCCATAACTTAGACATTAATCTCCCTAAGGGGGTCTCAATTCCCTTAGGACACCTATGTTCACCCTAAGGGGTCCTTAATCCCCTTAGGTCATCTCTGAGTTCACCCTAGAACTCTACTCTTTGCTTTTGTTATTTAGCAAACACACAAGTATACATCTAGGTACTAAAATAAACAAAACATGATTATTAAACATAAAGAGAATAAAATGAAGAAGTATCACTAAAAGAGAATATCACCAATGGAAAGAGAATCATTTACACATTATAACCAAGCATAGCAATAAAGTAAAAGTACCTTATCTAAACCATTAAATAGTTATTACATATAATCATGTATGACATATCCTCCATACTTCAAGAATATTACATTAATTGCATTAGGGATATCTCCCCACAATTCTAATCTATTTGAGCATAAGTAAATCAACATAAATACAATTACCTACACTTTGATTCCCTCGAACTCCTTACTCCTCCTTGCTTCCCATTTATTCTTTGAGGATAGTAGGGGATCAGGGTACTCATGGTTCAGTATAGGCATGCCTCTAAATGCATCTAACATTTACTTTACCAAATTGCAACTATACAATATTCAATTATGTTTCTAACCATTTAATGCATAGTGAATATTATAAAAGAACCTTTACTTTTACTTTCACCTCTCAGGTTCCCTTAGAGATTCATTCATAATGCACTACTTAGATCAAGGTTTAACCCCATCAAATCTAATCATGTCTTAAAGCATTAAAGTCCCATACCTTCAACCTTTAAAACAATTATAATTTCATTAATCAAAAGTTCTCAACTTTAATTAAATGAACCATTATAATTTCATTCAACTTGAATTTAATAAACAATTATAACATAATTCCTTTATTAAATTCACTCTCATTTTATAAAGTTAAAGTCCCATACCTTCAACATTTAAAAAAAAACTTCCATTTATCTACTAAATTAAAGCTTTCCCCTACTTCAATTCTAGAAATAAATCATTCCCTTTCATTTTATAAAGTTAAAGTCCCATAACCCTTAACCTATAAACAATTCTTCCAATCCTTAATAATTTAAAGCCTAACAACTTTAACTCTAGATCATTCCCTTATACTTTCATCATAAGGTTTATTTAAATAAATCTACTAAATTAGAATTATCCTTTATTTTGGGTTTTCATCTAACACTCATATAATATAACTAAAATATTTTATTTCATTTTATTTTCAACTCATTATATAATGGATATAAACTTGCAAAAATTAAAATAATAACCAAGAATTTATTAAAATATAATTGCACCCTAAATGGAAATAATAATTATTTTAAAAAGGGTGGATAATCTACTCATAATCAGTCAAATCAAACCCTAATAAACTTTAGGGTGTTAATTCCAAACTCAGTCAACAATTCCAATAGAAACATCTTGAAACAACATGCAACCCAAAGGAGAAACCTAAAAGCCAATAGATCCACACTTAGACAAGGTTTCCACTATGCCCAGAATGGTCATCATCCAATGGTCACCTTGACCATCGAGTTACGATCATTCCACTAAGGGTGTGAGGTTATTTTTCAACTTCCACTTTGATCCCATATGAACAATATGGGATTAACCATCCCACTACCCAAATGAAACAATGGGTTACAAGAAAAGTACAAAATGTTGCTTTTCCCTCAAACTATCGTAGGGTAAGGTTTTTAAATAGCACCTAACAATAAACTAACAAAGGCCCATGAGGATATCCTATGGATCTTCAATAGATTCTAGGGTGACCACCAAGTAGGTGGTCACCTAACATCTACTTGGTGATTGAATGGTTAAGGGATCCAAGCTCCATTTAAACCATTCAATTGCCTGAGCATTCCCATGTGGGATCATGATCATAGGTGGCTTTCATAAAGTTGCCTAGGTGAGCGGCTCAAGTGTAGTACGACACTCATAATTCACTCAGGTGTGGCTCGAAGAAGTATTAAAAACTCTTAGAAAACTCTCTTACCTTCTCAAGATACCTTAAAATATTTAAACATCGCCCAAAAGAGATCCAAGACATACGTAGATTTATCACAAGCTTTTAAAGACAAGGAGGATGTTTGGTTTTGCTAAATGCAACTAAAAACATATATAACAAAAGGGTGACTCACTCAAACCTCAACAGGTGATTCTAAACCTCCTTCACAATATTTTCACATGCTTCGACAGTTACACAAAGTTTTAGTCTTTGATAACACAAAAGGGTCTTCACGCCATTCGCTACTAGAGAAGTCTTCAAACTCAGGTATAAGAGGTATTCACAGCTTAATATCTATGGTTAATTTACAAGATTTTATTTAAGGGTTTGCTAAAACCATGAAGCCCCAAGCTAGGATAAAGGTTAAACCCACCTCCAAAGTGTTATCGAGGTAGTGCAAGGTGAAACACATTAGCATGATAATGCCCAAGAAATACATCCCAACTAAACCACTACGCTACAACATAGTCACTAATTAAAATGAAAGCATAATGGCATAGCAAAATGTGGATAAAGCTAATGTATTGGTAGGTAGTTAAATATTTCCATTAAACATAAATGAAGATAGCCATTGGGGTCTCTTAAATAGAGCATAACAGGAGGTTGATAATTCCAACCTTAATCTCCCAGGTGGCTAGCTCCTCAAGCTCCTAAAATCCACCTCGTATTCTTTGTTGCTCTTCTCTCTCATGTCTCCTCATAGATCGCTTGTCTTATCACAAGTCGTCTATCTTCTCACAAATCACCTATCCTCCTTCTTCGTGCGTGACCTCCCCCAAGTCGTCTGTATGTGCATCCTTTTCTTGCATTCTCCCATATTCGATGGCTCATCCATCACCCTCCCCTTCCTTTAAGAGCATGCAATCCTCAATCCCCGTACCTATTTAAGGTTTTCCTTCCAATATTATCCTCCCTAGGGCAGCAAGAAATTATTTTATTCATTATTTTCATCTTTGGAAATCATCTAGGTTATATAACGTAGTCTGCACTAAATAGAGGAATAGGACTTTTTAATATATTTAAATATATATAGTACCTTCATTTTAAAATATCCTTTAAATGATATTTTATCATCATTTAAAATATATTTCTTCTAATTATAAAACAAAACTCCATTATTGTTTTAAAATAATAACTTCTATTTGATTTTAAATGAATTTTCATTCTTCATTTAAATTAAAGTTTATTAATTATTTTACCTTATCATTAAAATAAACTCCTTTAATCTATTTAAATGAGTTTTCATTTCTCATTTAATAAATTTTATTAATGAATTTATGTTATCATTTAATTAAAACTTCATTAATTAATTTAAATCAACTTTCATTTTTTTTTTTAAGTTGAATTAAAAGTGGGTTTTTATCAAGGATCCCAAAACCTGATTACATCAAACTTCAAGAGGAACAGTCCAAGGATGGACAATAGGAAAGTATTAAGGAAAACCTTCAAGAAAGGCTTGAGGAAAGCCTTAAGGAACACCTTCAGGAAAGACTTGAGGAAAGGCTTGAGGAAACAATTCAGGAAAGTAGTGAGGAAATTCGCGTAGAGCAAATTTTGAAAATATCGCCAAGTGAGAAAGGAGAAGGCGACATAAAAGAATGGAAAATCTCACCTAAAACAAAATTTTAAAACTTCCCAAATGTGGGAAAAATAAATAGACACCTAACTTGAAATTTAAAACATCCCAAGGGCAGGAAAAGGATAAGTGCGCTAAACCACCCATGGGAAACCAGGAGCCAGTAGAAAAACCACTTCCTACGTAGGGGAAACTAGCTGAATGCAGAAAAAACCACCCTATGCCAAAGGGTGGAGCATAAAAATAGAGATTACAATAAAACCCATCAGAATGAGGATGAGTAGAAGTCAAGGATGTCATAAGATCATTCAAACTATGATAAAACAAATCCTTTGCAATACTGAAAAGATGAACAACAATCAAAGGATTTCCTCAGGCTACAAAATCCTCATGCAATGTATCACTAGCCTGAAAAGTGGGTCAGCATATAGAGGAACTCCATAGGCCACGAAGTCCTCATGCAGTGTAGAAAAGAGCCTACAAGGATGCCAACCCAACAGAGGAAGCAACAAAAGTAGAACAACATGCCATAGGAAAAAGATAGGAAAGTACCAAAGGAACCCAAGAGGACAAAAATCCCAAGCAACCTTTAACACCACCATCAAACAACTTCAGGGAAACAGATGAGGAAAACCTGCAAGGAAACAACAACTAAAATCCTGAAGAGCAGAGTCATAGAAGAAAGCACATGGTCCTGCTATCCAAGACCAGAAATATGTTGTGCAAAAATCCTCATGAAGCCGCTTTCCAACAGAATCAACATTCTACAACTGAAGATCCTCCACGGGAAAACATCAAAAAGACACCATGAAAACCTGGGAAAAACTAGGAAATCCAAGGAAAAATCCCTCAACAACCTAGAAAACCTAAGAAAAGTCCTAGGGAAATACCCATAACCATACTAGGATCCAAGCACTGAAGGAAAACCCCACCATAGGGTGAGGAAAGGGGTAGAACATTGGAACAGTGATATCCCACCCCAAAGAGATCGTCTGCAACACCATCCTGCCAAGAAGGAAGGGTTAAGAAAGTGCCAAGGAAACTAGGACAGGATCAGGGACCTAGGACAGGGCCAAGGAAGGGATGCAGGGAAGTGGAATAGGAATTCCATAGGAATTCACCTGCAGAGCCCCACACCTACATTAAAATTGAATGAACTTTCATTTACCATTTAAATATAATCAACTTTTCTTCATAAAATGATGCTCCGCTATAACTTAAAAATAACAATTTATTTTATGCACACACATACATATTGCAAAATGTTCTCCTATTGAATTACAATATTATGTTACTCAAGCCATGATGCAGTAAGTTATGCAGTAAAGAGCAATAAAATTTACACAACAACAAAGAGGGAGTCTTTATATCAACCCAATCACCTATCTCGGCCAAAGAATTTACGACATCTACTAGGCTATCAACTAAGGCTTCAGGTGATCATTTATTTATGATTATTCCTTTCAATGATGCATACCTCGATGAAGGTATCTATCCATATTACCTTTGAGTTATCTTAATCATCATTTCTCCTAATCTTAAGTACCCTAATTTTTGGTGGATGCTTCTTCCTTCTCCACCTACGAGTGTACCTGATCCTACACACTTGGAATTATATTAGTGATAACAAGCTCTTTTAAATTAAATAAAAATCATATAGTTGGTTCAATTTTTCAAACTAAGTACTACCACATCATATGTTAATACATTGTTTCTTTGTGCCAAATAGTCCACTAGGGAGGGCATGACATTTGGAGAGAAATTTTCCCTTGCTACAAACTATACATAATATTGACATAGAGTATATAAATGATCAAAAAGTTTACAACTGTATTATTTTGTAGGCTTTCCCTTCATTTATTTTTTCAAAATTATTCAGCTCTTGAGTGGCTTTTGGGTAATATGAAACCCTTGCTTTTAGCACAATATTTGTAAAATCTTGCTTGCATATATATATATATATATATATATATATATATATATATATATATATATATATATATATATATAATCTCAAACCCCTAATTTTGGCACAATATTTGTAAAATCTTGTTTTCTTATAATATATGCAAACAATATTTTACAAAGCCCTTCCAATAATGCATGCCTATATGAAGGTATCTATCCATGTTACCTCCGAGTTACCTTAATCATCATTTCCCCTGATCTTAAGTACCCTCATTTCTAGTGGATGCTTATTCCTTCTCCACCTATGAGTGTACCTGATCTTGCACACTTGGTAATATATTAGCATTAACATGCTCTTTTAAATAAACTAAACATCATATAGTTGGTTCAATTATTCAAACTAGGTACTACCACATCATAGGTTAATACATTGTTTCTTTGTGCCAAATAGTCCACAAGGAAGGGTCATGACATTTGGAGAGAATTTTACCTTGCTAAAACCTATACATAATAGTGACATAGAATATAGAAAGGATCGACAAGTTTGCAATTATATTATTTTGTAGGCTTTCCCTTCATTTCTTATTTCAAACGTATTCATCACTTGAAAGGCTTGTGGGTAATATCAAACCCTTGCTTTTGGCAGAATATTTGTAAAATCTTGCTTACACACACACACACACACACACACACACACACACACACACATATATATAGATAGATAGATATATAATCTCAAACCCCTACTTTTGGTACAATCATTGTAAAATATTATTTGAATATAATATATGCAAACAAGATTTTACAAATATTGTGCCAAAAGTAGGGTTTTGAGATTCTATATATGTGCAAGCAATATTTTACAAATATTGTGCCAAAATCAAGGGTTTGAGATTACCCACAAGCCTCTCAAGAGCCGACCACTTTTAAAAAAAATAAATGAAGAGAAAACCTACAAAATAATACAATTGAAAACTTGTCGATCCTTTCTATAATCTATGTCACTATTATTTATAGGTTTTAGCAAGGGAAATTTATCTCCAAAACTATCTACAAATAAATATAACAATCTCACCTACTTTTCCTAGGGATTCTAGTAACCAAATGAAGTACTCTTTGACAATAATAGTTTTTAGGCCTGAGACTATCATTGTCATACTTTATCTAGAATGAGTGTTTGAGCCATTTACTCAAGCCATGGTCAGGTAGCTGGTCTTTGTATCCTAAGTTAGGGAAGCATTAACTTGGGCAATATATCTCTATCGCCTTCTATTTGACTCAAGCATCAATGCTTGCTTGAATTTTTGACATTTCTATTGAATCTTTGGTTATCTTTTAGACTAGATGATAGTTTTATTGTTGATTCTTCATCATAGATTGAAAAATATTTAATATCAAGGCTTATTCTTAAATAAAAATATTTTATCATTCCTTCACTTATCTATAAGGACTTTTTCTAAGAAAAATTTAACATAAGTCCTAATCATTAGGATTTATCTTAGCCTCTTATCCTCCAAGCTAGATAAAACTTTGATCAATAGAAATCAAGGTTTTTTCTTAGACATGAGTGGATAATGAGGAGTCACTATAGTTTTTAAAAATCACATGGGCCTTCAATCATATTGAAGAAGAACCCATAATTACCTTTATCCTTGGGCTCAATGTCAAAAATTCTTGATTAACAAAAAACTAAAATAAATGTTAATAAAATAGGGTTATAAGGTAGGAATTCTCTCTAGTGTTTTCTTGCATGATATATTACCTTATAAACCTTATAATCCTATAAGGAAGCCTCTTGAGGGTTATACGGTTATAATATTGAGAAAGGGTTAAAATGCTTGCATGATATCCTCTGGCCTTGGAGGTTTTGACCAATTTTTAGGGTAAATGGATTTCCATACACTCTTTGAGGAGATGGTATATTCTTGTTTCATAATTATCTCATTTATTTCATTGTAAGGGAGGGGTGTTAGCTTTTTATAATGTATGATATGGGAGAAATCAATCAGAAGATGTAAGATGTGTACAAAAGTAAGATAATGGAATTATGCAAGAATGTTGAAATATGCTAATAATGCAAACCTATAAAAATAGTAAAATACAATGTAATGGAGGAAATGAACACTCCATAACTCTAATAGAAAATACATTGTACCTAATCACTTCTTCATAGTAATACCTCCTATGAACCCCTCAATCTATTCACTATGGGTCCTATATATAAGAAGATAAGTTACCTGGCCCTTACTCTTCCTAACTATCTTTCCTATGACTCATGTATAAGTGGACTCCTTGTACAGTTACATCATTGCACATTGACACTTGTGCATTTATCACTTCTTCCTGAAGTAACTACTTAACCTAAGATAAAACCCTAATCTAATAATGTACCCAATATGATACATTGACATGTATCTAAATAATATAATATACTCTAACACCCCCTATATTACATTCTTTGGGTATTGAAGACTTTAGTATTCAATATGGATCTTCAATCTGGTACTAGAATTTATAGTCTCATTATCTGCGTAATGTAATCTATTCAAGTAAGTGTTAGCATATTCATACAATGTAGAGAAAGTTATTATTGAGGGTTTTTCTATTTCTCCAATTTGAATATATCCATCTAGTTTAGTCTTTATGGTTTCTTTTATATTTATATCTTCATTGATATGTTCTTTCCTAACATACATTTTCTTCCTTTTCCTCCTTCTTCTCCTGCAATTCTCCATTGATACTAGTGGAATCTTGGTTTCATAATGAGCTAGTGTATCATCACAAAAATATTGATTTGTATTGCTAATTTTCTTCATGTATTGAGCAAGTACAAAAGTAATTAATGATAGATAAATCATCAAATATCCCTCTTTTGTGAATATACCTATTTTTGTGTATTCCACCATTATCTAAAGATGAATTCATGAATATAACCAATTAATGCTTCAAATGTGCCTTATTTTGCCTCTTTAAGGAATAAGGATAATATTTCTTTATTGATATTAGATAGATACTTGCAGACTTGAAGGGCATCTATTATATTTTGGGAGTAAAATTCCACTTCATGAAATAGTTCCTCATTGTTAAAAGCATTTCTTAATATTTCATCCATATTTCTTCTTGATTGCCCTTGAGGTAGTATTCCTTAGAGTTTTGGAGATGGATCCTTTGATGTAGTCTAACTTATGACTCCCTAGTTTAAGGTATGTTATGAATTTGATAAATCCTTTCAAGCTTAGGTTTTGTAGAAACCTTTATCTCTCCTAAAAGGATTGAATATATGATAAAACTTGATAAATTATATTATTATCAAGTTTTGTAGAATTCCTTGTCTCCCTAGTAGAGTATATTATAGACTTGATAAATTGCTTTGATAGTAGTCTTTGAGTTGAATCCCTTTTGTCTCCCTAATTATTTAGAGTATGCAATAAGTTTGATAAAGTGCTTAGCTAGTGGTTAATTCTCCTTTTGAGTTGATTTTGTAATGTTTTGTAAATGATAATAATCAACTCTGACTTTTCCATATTTCTCCTAATGAGATTATGCACTTTCAAATTGTGAAGTTCTTTATCATTAGATTTTTTGTTGGAATTATGTTCAATATTTTCCATTTTATTTAGAAGGGGTTAACTCTGAAAAAAATTTACACTTGTAAAAATTTCCTCATCAAGGTTCAGGGGTTTAATCTATTTTTAGACCCATATGGGTATTTTTGGATTAATGTATTGTCAGCCCATGGTATTGTAAAACCCCTTCTTGTGTTGTTAGTATATAATGAATCACTTGCATGAGGGGTTGGTAATTAATTTACAAGAAATGTAATCATAAGAAAAAAGCAAGAGAAAGGATATAATTGTATTGGAGATAATCAAGTTTATAAAATAAGAAAATATTCTTGTTGGGAATTTTCATGAAAGGGTTTCCTAGAATAAATTCTTGTGTAATGTGTTCTTCTTCTTTGTTTTTCCTTTGATTTTGCAATTACTATTTTTTTGAATTCTTTTTATCAAGGTATTATTTCTCTTCATTTGGTATCAAAGCTATATTTTATCTTTGTTCGAGGAATAAGGGTCTCAACCCTAGGATAAATTAATTCTTGAGTGGGAGTGATGAGACCTGGAAATGCCTCAATCATAGAATGTTTTGAACTTTGAAACTGCATAAAAACTCTTGTGTTTAGTCTAATATGCTAGTTAAGTTGATTTAATATGCCGTGTATTAACTGTTTGCATGATCAATGTGTTAGAAATACTATATTCTAATTTTTACAGTTTTTGCATAGTTTTTATGTTACTTTGTCATGACTTGCTAAATGAGAAGTATGCTTAGGTTGATAGCAGCACTTCACTAGTTTTGATTTGATGTGTTTCAAACATTTATTTATCTAAATCTAACAAATAGTACAAGCAAACTATTACTGTGCAGTAGAAATTGGTTTTCCAATGTAAATTCCAACCAGCTGCCAATGAATGATAAGGCATGTAATTCACACATAGAGAGAGATGAAGGCTATTGCAATCTGATCCTGAGAGCTAACCCACCTGAGAAATGCAGCTGAAATTACTTGAAGAGCACACATTTTTTCATTCTGAATATCTTTGGAATGAGCAGACATCTTCGGAATGAGAAATACAGTCTCTTCGGAATGAGAAATACAGTCTCTCCAGAATGAGCCACTTATCTTCAGAATGAGAACAGAAAGTGCTTTTTGAATTTTTGAATGATTTCTAACAATGGAAAAAGGGAAATAAGGTTGAAAATTTTAAACAAAAATATCTCCCATTTGACTTTGCTGTCCTTGCCGTCCAAAGCCACCATTCATGGAAAAGATCAATTTTGATCCTCCTCTAGGACAAACCCAGGAAATGCTGCAACATAATAGGAATAGATCTGTAAGATAGGAATGAGATATTCTTAGTTTGTAAGTAGATTTTAGGATATCTATAAATATATAGCTCCAATCCAAGTTGAAAAATGATAAAGGGAAAAATAATCAAGAAGTATAATAATAAGAAAATAGCAGAAAAGTGACTGTTACAGTCCTATAACAGGGTTTTTAGCAGTAGTACTATAATTATGTTCTTGAATCAATAAATTGCACTAATTTTTCTATTAATGTTTTTGTTAATGAGTGTGAGTAATATCTAGAGAGAGATAAAGACTCATACCTTCTTCTGGAAAAGGAGGCTAGCCACTTACATACCTAGGAGAAGGACTAACAATAAGTTTTTATTCTAATTTTGGTGCAGCAGAATAAGTTGTAAAACTTGTCATTTCATTTCCTTGTAAATAGCTAACAATATTTGCAATCTTATTTTATTTCATGATTAGGATGATCTTGTGATTAATGATAGGTTTGGTTGTAATATCCATTTTTAACAAGCTTTCAAATTACTGCAGATTGTCATTTCTAGAATTTACTATTTTTTGCAATTTACTGCATTTTGTGTTTTACTGTCAACCCCTGCACAAAATATTGACAACCTTCTATTACAGAGCATTTACAAGACTTAATTTCCATGTTATAATTAGGTTTCCATTATTGCAAAAGTAAATAGACTTCCTTTCTACAATCATAATTAGAATTCTAATTTTACAACTTTAACTAGGGAGTTATTTCTGCAACATAATTATATTTCATTTTGTAATTGTAACTAGGATTTCATTTCTATAGTTAGTAATTAGTTTCCATTCCTGCAATTAGATTAAAGTTCAATTTATGCAATTTAGAGATAAAAATGGCCTAAATCCCCCACACAATCAGTTTCACCAATAAGACCTGTTGCTCCCAAATGACCTAAGTTATAGCCCTATTCACTCCTTCCGTAAATAGCCTTGTACACTGCCCTGGATTGACAAATTTATTGAGAATTAATGATGTGTATAATGACAATGCATCATTTTGGCACCATTACCAGGTAATAGTGTTGCTAGAAGGTGACAATAGTCCAATAGCTGTTAATTAGACTGAGTTGTGAAAATTTAGAATAAAATTTGAATATAACAACAGGTTAAAGTAACAACTATTGACCTATAATTAATGTCATTCAAGAGTAAACATGAATGAGTAAGCCTAGGGATGAAAAAGGTAGAATTACTCAAAAGGATCCCTGACTTGTTCCATTAAGAAGATCTTCATGACTAAGGGGTGAATCACCTGTGTTTGAAATACCAGAAAAATTGAAACAAAAATCACCAGCTTGATCATCATTAGAACATCCTGAGAAAGAAAAATCATCAGACTCATCATCAACAAAGGATTTTGGACCTCTTAAGAGTGAAATTTGGATAGGTTTAACTATTCCCAAGGAACAGGAAACTATGACAAAGAGAGAAAATCTAGATGGGGATGGCCAACATGGCTATGTCCATAATGAAGGAAATGATCAAGATATGACCCAACATTCTAGAACATTTGAATATCCTATCCATTTGAATCCAAAACAAAACTCCCCCATGAAAACCATTTCATGTTTAGTACTTCCAACCCTCCAAGGTGTTGTATCTGAAGATCCTTATCATATTTTTTTGAATTCAAAGTAGTGTGTCAAACCTATGACTATGTAAATGACAATTAGAAACTTAAGGTTTTTCCATCAACACTCAAGGACTCAACATTACGCTGGTTCAAGAGCTTAGAGCCAAATTCCATCCGAACTTGTGATCAAATGGAAACTACGTTTTTAGAAAAATATTAGGAGTATTGTCATGTAAGGAAAATGAAATATGAGTAATTCAAGATTAAGCAGGAATATGATGAAACATTAGAAGACTATCTTGATAGGTTCTCCTTTGTTCAAAGGAGATGTGGACTTGTAGAACCTGAGTTATGCAAAACCATATTTTTGAGAGGATTACAAGATGAATCTAGAGAAGTATTGGATTTGATGGGAAAAGGGGATGTAAATACTCTCAAAATTGAGGAAATTGTGGATCTCTATGGAAATTACTCTCGCACTAAGTAGGGAAGAAGAAATAAAAGTACAAATGGCACTAATGTGAAGGACTTAATAGAGGAACTTGCAAATTTTAAAACTGATATTTTGGTGCAATTGAACACAAATTTGGGAGAAATATCTGCAAAAGCAAAAACCAAAGAACCTTTGGCAATTTATTTCCCAATATGTAGAAATAAACATGCTTTGTAGGAGTTTCCTTTGAATAAAACGTCTATCTCAACCATTTGTAGCATCTGTTCAAAGAAGCATTTGAAAAATAAATTCCACCTGCTACCATAACTCAAAACTGTGTTAGAGAGTCAGACTAAGGAACTCAACTATGTTGGACCAAAATAGGGGGAAAATTTCTCTCAGTACCAAAATCCCCCTCATTTTTATACAAATTGGGGGCATAATCCTTGGACTATGCCTTGGGGATAATCAGAACCACCCCAACATCCTTAGAATTATTCTCAATGGAAAAATTCCCAAGAATGGCCACAAATAAGTTGGAGTAATCCAGCCTAGAATTAGAATCAGAATAACCCATCATGGAATCAAAACAACCCACCCTATAATTAGAATCATACTAATCCACATTAGATGCAAAATCAACCACAGTGGAGTCCACAATACCAGTCCTATCCAAGGCATCAAAGAAATCAAGGTCAAACTCAACATTTGCTACCTGCACTTAATCAAAATTTTCAAGAAAAATAGAACCAACCATAGCAAACACAACAGGTGAAATAGCCTCAAATTTCAGCTCAACCAGTCGCTAATCTAAACAACATGAGACAGGCATCTCCTGTCTATGTGGCTGAAGCTGAAGAAAATGCTAAAATAAATGTTCTTGATTGTAGTAATATCCAACTTCATTCAAGAAAAGTTGTACCTGAACCTGTTTTAACTAAAATCAATGAAAATGAAAAGTAATAACCTTTGGAACTAGTTAGAGTTAAACCAATAATAGAGAAAGAAGAAAAAAAATAGAACCACAGGCAGAACAATTACCTTCAAGGATAATTCCATATCCTGAAAGATTCAATACCACAACAGAAAATTCTGAGTCAGACCTGGTCAAGGAACTTAGAAAGTTAACTATATCATTGCCCTTATTGCAATCCATTAAGGATATACCAGTGATTAAAAGTACTATCCAATATTTGTGCATTAGAAGAGCAAGAAGAAAAAAGAAAGCATTTCCCAAGACTGTTTAGGTTGAAGGAAAGATAGCTGATCTCTTGTCCAAAAAACTAGTACCTCCAAAGTATAGTGACCCAGGGAGTCTAGTTATCATAGTTACCATAGGCTCAGTACCAATATCAAATTTCTTAGTAGATCTAGGAGCTACAATAAATATCATGACCAAGTATATAATGGAACAATTACAACTCAAACATCTTAGTCCCACATTTACAATTTTAAAAATGGTTGATAGGTCAGTTGCAAAACCTGAAGGTATCATTGAAGATGTCCCTATAGAAGTCTCTTCTTGGGAATTCCTTGTAGATATTTTGGTTTTACAGCCAAGAAATTTACCACATGGATATCCCATCATTTTTGGAAGACCTTGGCTTGCAACTGCAGTAGCCTTCATAGACTACAAATCTAGAAAAATGACCATTTAAAATGGTATTGATCTAAAATAGATTTCTCTGTATATTCATGCAAGACCCTTTAGAAATTTTTAGGTCAGTTATGGTTTCCTGACTCAGATGAAGAACTAGAAGAGGTTATTTCCACACTAGCCACCTTGGTAGTAAGGGAACACACAAAAGACCTCCATGACATAGAAACTTTAGAGAATGAAATTATCCTAATGAATGTTCTGCATGAACAAGGGTTAGAAGAAGAAGTAGTAAATATCCATCAGTTGTTAGGGAATGAGGAGAACAAAAATTTTGAAGGTGAGCCATCTGTACTATCATAGGAAAATTTTGTTTCATTACCATAGGGGTGGCACCATCACCTGATTTTCCCTTATCACTGTTCCATACAGGATATGCTTCCATTAGAAATCAATGAAATAGAAACTTCTTATTTTCTCCCATCTCATCATTGCCCTCTTAACTCCCTAATCACCAAGTATGAAGAAGTGAATTTAGTCCTTCAAAATAAAAAACAAATAGAAGTCCAACCAGGCAAATTTTTGAACATTAACAACTGGCTTACTAGGGAAGAGGAAGAAAAATTGATAACTATTTTGCAGAAGCATGTTCATGCTTTTGCTTGGGACTACAAAGATATTTCAGGGATTCACCCTGATATATACACCCACAGGATTTATACTGAAGAAGTCAAGCCAGTAAGAAAACCCCAGAGAATACTGAATCCTACCTTGAGGGATATTGTAAAGGAAGAAATTGAAAAAATTCTGGAGGTAGGATTCATTTACGTAATTTTTGATAGCCAGTGGGTCTCTCCATTGGTTATAGTTCCTAAGAAAAATGGAAAAATGAGAGTATGTGTAGACAATAGAGAGCTGAAAAAAGTGACATACAAAGACCATTTTCCATTATCTTTCATATATTAGGTGTTAGATACCCTTGATGGAAAGAAATACTTTTGTTTTATTGATGGATTTAGTGGGTATAATCAAATTCAGGTTGCACTTGAAGATCAAGAGAAAAAAACCTTCACCTGTCCATGGGGAACAATTTCCTATAGGGTTTTACCTTTTGGTTTGTGTAATGCCCCAACAACATTTCAGCGAGCGGTCTTAGCAATTTTTTCTGATCTGACTACCAACAGTGTTGAGATATACATGGATTATTTCACAGTATGTGGACAGACTTTTGACTTTACATTAGAAAACCTTGACAGAGTTTTAACTCGCTGTGAAACATACCAGTTATCCTTGAATCCAGACAAATGTTTTATGATGATGGAGGAAGGAATAGTTCTTGGTCATTACATCTCTCTTCAAGGGATCCAGGTTGATCGAAATAAGGTGGAAATTATCAAGAATATTCTTCCTCCTAAAACTCAGACTGATGTCAGAAGCTTCCTAGGACACATTGGTTTTTACCGCAGGTTTATTCCTAGATTTAGCATAATAGCCAATCCCATGTTTTCCCTATTGACTAAATATTCTAAATTCTCCTGGACTGCAAGGTGTCAGGAATAATTTGAAGCTCTGAAATAGAAATTAGTAACTCCACCTGTGTTAAGAGGACCTAATTGGACATTACCATTTCACATATAGGCTGATGCTTCTAATACTGCAATTGGAGCAACATTAGGACAAATTGAAAATGGTGAACACTATGCCATATACTACATTAGCAAGAATTTTACAGGAGTTGAGAAAAATTATACCACAACTGAGAAGAAATTCTTGGTAGTAATTTATGCCATCAACAAATTCAGGCATTACATCATAGGTTATCAAATATTCATTCTCACAAATCACATAGCCATTAAGTATTTTATGAATAAGCATATGGTAAGTGCAAGAATTATTCATTGGTTATTGTTGTTGCAAGAATTTGATATCACAATAATCAAAAAACCAGGAAAAGCTAATGTTGTAACAGATTTCTTGTCCAGGTTGCAAAATACAGAGGAAGGGGAATTAGTTGAGGACACTTTTCTTGATGAAAATTATTTGCTATATTTGTCCAATAACCTTGGTTTGCAGATATAGCCAATTATTTGGTCATAGGGAAAGTTACTCCACATTTCACTTCAAAACATAAAAAACAATTGATCAAACAAATTTCTTCCTTTGAGTGAATTAAGGGTATACTTTTTAAGTATAGTCTTGACCATGTGTTACGTAGGTGCATTCAAAAGGATGAGGTATATGATATCCTTAGGGATTTGTCATGATGAACCCTCGTGTGGACACTATTATGTAAAAAGCACAATTAGAAAAATTTTAGGGACAAGATATTATTGGCCATCTCTTCACAAGGATGTGAAAAAGTACATCAGGCATTGTGATGCATACCAAAGAATGGGGAAACCCACTCATACAAATGAAATGCCACTACATACTCAATTGGTTTTAGAGCCATTTGAGAGATGGGGGCTTGATTTTGTAGGACCTATTGATCCACCTTCTCAAGGAAAGGTGCATATTATAGTATGCACTGATTACCTGACAAAGTGGGTAGAGGTGCGTGCTTTCAAACATGCTTGTGAAGAGAAGGTTGTTGATTTCTTGTATACTCAGATTTTTTAGAGATTTGAAGCTCCACGGTCTATTACCACATACCAAGGACCCCAATTTGCATCTAAAGTCATTGAGGCTTTTACAGAATTATATGAAATCAAAAATAGGAAATCATCACCTTACCACCCAAAAGCAAATGGCCAGGTTGAGGTAATAAACAGGGAACTGGAACGAATCTTGACAAAAATAATAGCTTTTCATAGGAGAAATTGGCTAGATAAATTACCTAAAGTAGTTTGGGATTACAATACTACTTGGAAATCCACTATTGGATTCACACCTTATGAACTAGTTTTTGGTAAAAATCCCCTCCTACCTATTGAATTTGAGCTACTAACATTATGCACAACATTGGAAATTGGGATTGAATTGTCACAGGCACAGACAAATAGGATTCTGCAGCTGAATGCATTAGATGAACTTCGGTTGGATGCTTTACACCAAATTGAAGTAATTTAGGAGCAAAGGAAGATATGGCATGACAGTCACATTCAGTAGAGGAAATTTTAACAAGGATATTGGGATTTGTTGTTTGATTCTTGCTATGAGGACTTCCTTGGAAAACTAAGAACTAGATGGCTTGGACCTTACTAGATTGAAGAGGTATTTGAAAATGGAGCAGCTCGTCTATATCCTATTGATGGGTCATGAAGAAAGTTGGTAGTGAATGGACATCATCTTAGGGTGTATCATACACCTTTGACTAAAGAGGAATTCTTGTAGTAGCTTGACAGTTTGGATGCACAAAAGGTGGAAGAGATTCCCTCTTCCACTTCTATAAAATTAGCATGATGATGGATTTCAAGAAAATAAAAAAAGTAAAAAATAAAAAAAAATAAAAAAATAAAAAATATGAATAAATTCTGATTGTGAATTCTTTCATGGGCATGATTTCAAGGAAATCATGAATTCCTTCATGGGCATAATCAGAATAAAAAAAAAAATAGAGAGAAAAGGAGAGGTAAAAAAAAAGAAAGAGAGAAAAATGAATAGCTCAATAGTGAAAACCTTTCCTAAGGCACTACTGAGTTGGTATGCATGAAAACTAGTTTTTTGGCATGCATAACCTTGAAAATTTCTGAATCATCATTGTACAAATTCACCAACTACACTTGTTTTGAAATATTGTAGAAAATCTCAGCAGAACATCAACAAAAGTAGTCATTCTTCAAAACTTGCATTAACTTGTTTTAATCAGGTATATATTTCTTACATTTCTTCATTGTAAATGATTGGTATGTAGTATATAACAATTAACCATTAGCATAAAAGGTATCCATAAGAGTTGGCATACTTAAAACATGTTTTGAGAAGGAGAATATTGGTTTCTGCCTAATATTCAAAATGAGAATGCCAAAAATAATGCCTGCTATCTTCTTCAGAATGACTGCTGTATTGTCTTCGGATTGAAGTTTTCTTTAGATTAACTACTGTATTGTATTCGGATTGAAATTATCTTGAAAATGACTATTGCACTTTGTCTTCGAATTGAAATTGTCTTCAAAATGACTGTTGCACTTTGTATTTAGAATGATTGTTGCACTTTGTCTTCGAAATGAAATTGTCTTTGGAATGATAGCAGAATGAAGCTTTGTCTTCGAAATTAGGAATTGTCTTTAGAATGAAGCTTTGTCTTCGGAATGAGAAATTGTCTTCGTAATGAAGCATGATATTCAGAATGAGGACTTGTCTTTAGAATGAAACTTTATCTTCGAAATGAGGAATTGTTTTCACAATGAAGCATAATCTTCGGAATGAGCATTCAACATGATATTTCCATGTGGAATCCAAGGAGGGGGAAAATATACGATCATTAGAATTATTTTACTACATATGATAAATGACACGTGTCAGTTGAGATGTGATTTGTCTTATCTTGCACCCATTAAGGAAGTACCAGAATCACGAGGAAGTGACCAACAACATGCCACCATTTTTGATGCTGATAAATACGCACGTGAGAAATCTACAGGCAAAATAGATGAGCTAAAAATAAGTAAGGTGGATCTGACGACAAGGACATCTATGCAATCATTAATGAATAGGTGTTCAGAGTAGAAATAGAGATGTGTGCCACCCTTTCTTCTGAATACATAATTGCTAACGCAAAAGGATTACGAGGTACAATGCTGATATTTTTATTTCATTCTGAAGAAGACAAACAAAGCAATTGAAAACCTAAAAACAAACCCTACAAGTCTGCAAGAACCAAAAACTAGTGATCCAACGGAAGAGTAGCAGTAGAGTTGAGCAGTTTTTAACATACCAAAATAGTAAAATGGGATGAAAGACAAAGAAGAAACCAGTAGATACCACCCACCTTCTAGGAAACCCATAAGTACTACAAATTTTTGAAGATGAAGGGCTTATGCCATTTTGGACAAATTTAATGGGTCCTCTAAATATTTTGTCGGCATGTTCACTTACACATTCAGAAATAATCGGGAATACATTAACGACATGACATATGAGGTAACCCCTAAAGTTTTAATTCAAATTACTAAGCTTCCATTAGAGGGTATTCAAATTTCTAGAACTAACAAAAATTCACTGGAAAATGTAGTTAGTCAATTTCTGGAAGAAAATGATAAGGAGCCAAAATACTTATTACACAACAACACATGCAAGGGGGTAAACAGGGCTAGCCTACAAGAACCCTGGAATGAAGTGGCCACATGGGTAATAAAATTTTTAACCTGTGAAGGGCGATATGTACTTTTATCAGGGCATCATTTTAAAATTTTGAACCACCTAAGACATGGTAGGCAACAACCAGAAGTTAGGGTAAATCTTCCCCTGTATCTGCACTAGGAGTTGAAAAAAATTGCAAAACAATATCAAGAAGGAAAAGGGAGCCCTCACCACCATGGTATTATTAAATTAATCTATCAGCATCATTTTAGAGGAAACCCTAGAAGCTTTGATAGGTTTTATTCTACTATGAATGATGTAATTTTTGGAAGAGAGGATGAGGAGGAAGAAGAAACAGATGTTGTCACAAATGCTATTGTAGAGGAGGAAGAATAAATAGATGTTGCCATAGATGCTATTGCAGAGGAGGAAAAACACCCACCAGAAGCAATAAAGCACCTTTATCTAGAACCTTCAACCTCACAAGCTAAAAAACAAAAGAAGAGAGGGCCTAGAACTAGCAGTCGAAAAGAAAAATAGAAGAAAGTTCATTTTTATGAATATGTTGCTAATTTGTCAGAATAGGGGAGTGAAGTGCCTAAAAAAACAAGGGAAGATACGACAAGGGAAATAGAAGCACTCCCAAATGAATCTGAAACTGTCCCCATAGCCCCTGTTGTCACCAGAAAACAAGGCAAGAAGAAAAAAATTGCATCAGGAACTAGGAGGTCTACAAGACTCCACTTGAGAGAAATAGAAAAATAGGTGATAGAAGAAGAAGGTGGAAAATGTAGTCTGGATGTTATAGAAGTACAAATAGCCCTTGAATATTTTTTAGAATTCCCTAAAAAAATGATTGAGGAAGAGACTGGGCAAGATAGTTTTGAAGTTGCTACAGTACAACAAGACAGTATTGAAGTTGCTATAGTTTTGAGATGTGATTTGTCTTATCTTGTACCCATTCAGGAAGTACCAGAATCATGAGGAAGTGACCAACAACATGCCACCATTTTTTGATGCTGATAACTATGCACGTGAGAAATCTATAGGCAAAACAGATGAGCTAAAAACAATTAAGGTGGATCTAACGACAAGGACATCTATGCAATCATTAACGAATAGGTGTTCGGAGTAGAAATAGAGATGCGTGCCACCCTTCCTTCTGAAGACATAATTTATAACACAAAAGGATTATGAGGTACAATGCTAATATTTGTAGTTCACTCTGAAGAAGACAAACAAAGCAATTGAAAACCTAAAAACAAACCCTACAAGTCTACAAGAACCAAAAACTAGTGATCCAGCGTAAGAGTAGCAGTACGGGTGAGCAGTTTTTAACATACCAAAATAGGAAAATGGGACGAAAGACAAAGACGAAACCACTAGATACCACCCACCTTCTAGGAAACCCATAAGTATTGCAAATTTTTGAAGATGGAGGGCTTATGCCATTTTTGGACAAATTTAATGGGTCCTCTAAATATTTGGTCGGCATGTTCGCTTACACATTCAGAAATAATCGGGAACACATTAACGACATGACATATGAGGTAACCCCTAAATTTTTAAGTCAAATTACTGAGATTCCATTAGAGGGTATTCAAATTTCTAGAACTAACAAAAATTCACTGGCAAATGTAGTTAGTCAATTTCTAGAAGAAAATGATAAAGAGCCAGAATACTTAATACACAACAACACATGCAAGGGGGTAAAAATGGCTAGCCTACAAGAACCCTGGAATGAAGTGTCCACATGGGTAATAAAATTTTTAACCTATGAAGGGTGATATGTACTTTTATTAGGGCATCATTTTAAAATTTTGAACCACCTAAGACATGGTAGGCAACAACCAGAAGTTAGGGTAAATCTTCCCCTGTATCTGCACTAGGAGTTGAAAAAAATGGCAAAATGATATTAGGAAGGAAAATGGAGCCCTCACCACCATGGTATTATTAAATTAATCTATCAACATCATTTTAGAGGAAACCCTAGAAGCTTTGATAGGTTTTATTCTACTCTGAATGATGTAATTTTTGGAAGAGAGGATGAGGAGGAAGAAGAAATAGATGTTACAATAGATGCTATTGCAGAGGAGGAAACACACCCACTAGAAGCAACAGAGCACCTTTCTATAGAACCTTCAACCTCACAAGCTAAAAAAAAAAAAAAGAGAGGGCCTGGAACTAGCAGTCGAAAATAAAAATAGAAGAAAGTTCATTTTTATGAAGATGTTGCTGGTCTATTAGAATAGGGGAGTGAAGTGCTTAGAAAAACAAGGGAAGATACAACAAGGGAAATAGAAGCACTCCCGCCAGAATCTGAAACTGTCCCCACAGCCCCTGCTGTCACTAGAAAACAAGGCAAGAATAAAAAAATTGCATAAGGAACTAGGAGGTCTATAAGACTCCACTTGAGAGAAATAGAAAAATAGGTGATAGAAGAAGAAGGTGGAAAATGCAGTCTAGATGTTACAGAAGTACAAATAGCCCCTGAATATTTTTTAGAATTCCCTAAAAAAATGATTGAGGAAGAGACTGGGCAAGATAGTTTTGAAGTTGCTACAGTACAACAAGCCATAGAAGATGTGGATGCAATCATAGATAGTTTCATGGAACCTCCTGAAAAAGAGCATACAACTGAAGCAAAATATGAGATAGCTATTGAGCAACCAACTGTAGATGATTTTTCTACATCAGATTATGAATCCGAAATAGAGGAGGTGGACATCATAGAACAACTAAGAGCAGCAAAAAGTGTTATCAAAACACAAACTAAATGGATTTTAGAAAAAGAAAGTATCATTGAATCATAGGAGAAAAATATTGTAGAATTACAGCAATAAGTGGAAGAATTGAGGAAGAGGCTATCACAGTATGAAGAACAGCCAACTGTATCTATTGATGAGGATAATTTGGCTCAGTTACTTATGGGATTATCTAGGGTAGATGACTCTTTTACTTTGATTGAGGCATCTAAAAACATAGGTGCTAATTCTAAAGTAGCACCCTTTCATTCTGAAGAAGTGCCCTTCCATTCTGAAGCATTGCCTTCTCATTCTGAAGATGCTCTAGAATTAATAAAAAGCATAGTAAATAATATTGAAGATGAGTCATAGCAGGAAACACCAGCACAAGAGCAGTTTAAACAACAACATGCAATTGTTCAAGTAAGTACTCCTTCAGATGAGATTTTTGTATTTAAAACTATTATACCTTCAATAAAAGTAGAGGATAAGGGGGTACAAGTAGAATTGTTGTCTGATGACCAACCGATGGAAACAACAAAAAAGGGATACAAGTAGAATTATTATCAGATGACCAACTAATGGAAGTAGCAAAAAATGGGGATCAGGTAGATCTGCTACCCAGATTTCCACCTGTAGTTAGACCACCCAATAATGTATCCCTAGAGCAATATAATACAAACATAGCTATTTGGGTGATCAGATATGAAAAAATTGCCACTAATGTTGAAAAAGTTAAATTTGAAGGTAAATAGTTAGAAGCAAAAGAAAAATAAATCAAGGCACTGAATGAAAGAGTGACTGATTTATGTCAGATTGCTGAGTTTTTGGTCCAATTCAGATGATCGACCAAATTTTACAGTCTCATTCTAAAGGAGAAATATCTTAGATGGCAGGTCATGAGGATTAGCTCAGGTCTCCCATACAAATTGGACACAATTGCAGATTTCTTATAAGCATATTTTGACAACCCTGTAGAACAGAAAAATCTCTTATGTGAATTAGTTTTACACAACTTCTTTATTCCAAAAGAGGTAGAGTTTCACCCTCAAATTTACATAGGAGATGTTCAACTGAGAGCATTCATGTCCACTTTATAAAATTAGTTTTACTAGGACCAGGAGAAAATACAAAATAAAGAAACTGAATTAAGAGCTAAATTGTTAGTTAGAGTAGTTCAGCCAAATCATCCAATTATCACCAGGCAACATTTCACCATGATGAACAGGGAAGATGTAAAAAGGATGTACTTGAGCAATTTGAGGGATTGTGTGACCAAATTCTATAATTTGTGTAATAATAGTTTTGTTCCAACATTATCATTTTGCAAAAGCATATGGGCAGAACTTTCCATTTCTTTACAGAAAAGGGAACCTATCTCCCCCATTAACCTAGAATTGTCTAGAAGAAGGGTAGAAGGAGTGATACAACTGATTGAAATTATGCAACATAACTATATAGGTCTCATATTTAGGCCTCCAACCATCATTTCTCTAGTTCCCTTCTATTTTGAAGAAGATTCTCAACCTGATGATCAGTTTGAAGAATGGTTCAGAAACCTTCAGGAGAATAGGGGATATTATATAGGCACCAAATTTTTCTACAGATCATGGAATTTGAATATGGATATATGTGATTCTATAGCCCAACATAATGTATGAGGACATGCATTAATATCAGTTGGGGGAAAATGATGAGGCCTGGAAATGCCTCAATCATAGCATGTTTTGAACATGGAAACTACCTAAAAAATCTTGTTTTTAATCTGATATGCTAGTTAAGTTGATTTAATATGTTTTGTATTAACTGTTTGCATGATCAATGTGTTAGAAATACTATATTCTAATTTTTACATTTTTTGCATAGTTTTTATGTTACTTTGTCATGACTTGCTAAATGAGAAGTGTGCTTAGGTTGATAGCAACACTTCACTAGTTTTATTTTGATGTGTTTCAAGCATTTATTTATCTAAATGTAGCAAATAGTACAAGCAAACTGTTATTGTGCAACAAAAACTGGTTTTCCAATGTAAATTCCAGCCAGCTGCCAATGAATGGCAAGACATGGAATTCACACATGGAGAGAGATGAAGGCTATTGCAATATGATCCTGAAAGCTAACCCACCTGAGAAATGTAGATGAAATTACTTGAAGAGCACACAGTTGTTCATTTCAAAGATATTTAGAATGAGAAAACATCTTTGGAATGAGAAATACAGTCTCTTTGGAATGAGCAGACATCTTCGGAATGAGAAATACAGTCTCTTCGGAATGAGCCACTTATATTCGAAATGAGAATATAAAGTGCTTTTTGAATTGTTGAATAATTTTTGATGATGGAAAGAAGGAAAGAAGGTTGAAAATGTTAAAGGAAAATATCTCCTGTCTGACTTTGCCGTCCTTGCCATCCAAAGCCACCATTCATGGAAAATATCAATTTTGGTCCTCCTCTAGGATAAACCCAGGAAATGCTACAGAATAATAAGAATAGATCTGTAATATAGGAACGAGATATTCTTAGTTTGTAAGTAGATTTTAGGATATCTATAAATAGATAGCTCCCATCCAAGTTGAAAAAGGAGAAAGGGGAAAATAAGCAAGAAGTATAATAATAATAAAATAGTAGAAAAGTGACTATTACAGTCCTGTAACAGGGTTTTTAGTAGCAATACTATAATTATGTTCTTGAATCAATAAAGTGCACTACTTTTTCTATTCATGTTGTTGTGAATAAGTGTGATTAAGATCTAGAGAGAGAAATACTCATACCTTGTTCTGGAAAAGGAGGTTGGCCACTTCTAGACCTAGGAGAAGGACTAATAGTAGGTTTTTATTCTGATTTTGCTATAGCAGAATAAGTTGTAAAACTTGTCATTTCATTTCCTTGTAAACAACTAACAGTATTTGCAATCTTAGTTTATTTCATGATTAGGATGATCTTGTGATTAATGATATGTTTGGTTGTAATCTCCATTTTCATCAAACTTTCAAATTACTGCAGATTGTCATTTCAAGAATTTACTATTTTTTGCAATATACTGCATTTTGTGTTTTGTTGTCAACCCCTGCATAGAATATTGACAACCTTCTGTTACAGAGCATTGAAATGACTTAATTTCGATGTTATAATTAGGTTTCCATTACTGCAAAATTAAATAGACTTCCTTTCTACAAACATAATTATATTTCTAATTCTGCAACTGTAACTAGGGAGTTATTTCTGCAACATAATTAGATTTCATTCTGTAATTGTAACTAGGATTTCATTTCTACAGTTAGTAATTAGTTTCAATTTCTGTAATTATATTAAAGTTCAATTTATGCAATTTAGAGATAAAAATATCCTAAATCTCCTACACAATCGGTTTCACCAATAAGACCTGTTGCTCCCAAATGACCTAAGTTATAGCCCTGTTCACTCCTTCTGCAAATAGCCTTGTACACTACCCTAGATTGACAAATTCATTGAGAATTAATGATGTGCATAATGACAATGCATAAGGGAGCGGTGTGTGAAAGAATTTAGACAAAGGAAAATGACAAGAAGCACACAGGTAGATATCAAACAATTTAATGGATAAAAAATTGAGTTATAGAAAATCAATATGGAGTATATATTGGTAAATAAATATGAATGGGTAATATTCTTAGGATTAAAACCAACAAGAACAAAAAATGAGGAATGGCTAAATATCAATAGAAATGTAAGGAGCTCTATCATATTATGCTTATCTTATTTAGTATTTTTGAATGTATTGACAAAGGCCATAGTAAAGTTGTTATAGGAAGAGCTAATATAATTGTATCAAACAAAGTTACTGCTAAATAAACCCTTTATCTAAAATAAGGTTTATTTTCTTTGGATGAATTATGGTGACTATATAGCTAAACATATGAATGCTTTTAACATTATGGTAAGTAAATTAAACTTTGTAGATGTAAAAATTGATGAAGAGGAAAAGTACATTACTTTACTTTGTTCATTACCAAAATCATGGGATAACCTAGTTATGGCTATCTCCAATACTACTTTTGCATTAAAAATAGAGGATATAGTAGGAACATTGTTATCTAAGGAAATGAGATGAAAATATTCTAAATATTATCATCAAAAGGATGCCTTGGTTATGAGAGGTCATTCTCAAGTAAAAATCAAAAAGAAATCAGGAGAAAGGATATTGACATCTAGGTGAAAATATATTATTCCTAACAAAAAGAAATGCTAGAAGTGTGGTAAAATAGATCTTTATAAAATATAAGGCAGATCTAAAAAGGGTGATGAAGGAACATATTCAAAAATAAATACCACAAATGAAGATTTAGGGGATATTTTCGTAGTTACATCATGCTCAAGTGAACACCATGACTCATGTTTGATTGACTCGGGTGCTTATTTTCATTTGAATACTCATAGGGAGGGGTTTTTTTAATATGAAAAGATAAATCAATGTCAAACATTCTTGGGAGATAATTCAACACTAGAAAATAATAGGTCGAGGAAGAGTCAAATTGAGTTTAAATATAGAAGAGTTAAAACCTTTCTTGGTGTGCTGCATATTCTAGATTTAGCAATAAATCTGATATCATTAGTAAGATGAATGATGTGGGTGTGACTATGGAATTAAATAAGGATAGCTGCACGATGATTCATGGATGCTTAGTGTTGGCAAGGGGATTTTGTACATGAACTTTTTTCAAACTTGAGGCTAGCACTGTAAGTATTGATTGCAATAACTCTTTAGTTGTAGAGGAAATTAATATGGTATAAGAATATCCAAGTATTCTTGTAGCAAAGACAATATTGTAGCATAAACACATGGGCTAAATTGATGAGAAAGGCCTTTGAAAATTGAAAATGAAAGGTATGCTTGACGAAATTTTTGATTTCCCATTAAAATTTGAATTTTTTGAGCATTGTGTTTTTGTAAAGCAAACCAAAGTTAAGTTTCCAAGTGGTGCTACAAGATCTGAAGGAATTTTACATCTAGTTCATAGTGATGTGTTTGGAACTACAAAAGTACCATCATTAGGTAAATCTATTTATTTTTTTATATTTACAGATGACTTCTCAAGAAATAATTGGGTATACTTTTTATGGTACAAATATGATATTTTCAATAAGTTTAAAGAGTTCAAGGCTCTTATAGAAAATAAAACAGAGAAAAATATAAAGCTTTTGAGAAGTGATAATGGTGCTGAGTATTTCTCTAATGAATTTGAGCATTTTTGAAAGGATTATGGAATAGAAAGGCATAGAACAACTCCATATACTCCATAATAGAATTGAGTTGTAGAACGAATGAATAGAACATTGATGGATAAGGCTAGAAGCATGCTAAGTGATGCAGGGTTAGAAAAGAAATTTTGGGTAGAAGCCATGTTAACTACTTTCTACCTCATCAATAGATCTCCTACCTCAACTTTGGTGGATAAAACTCCACAGGTTTTGTGGACTGGTAAGAAACCTTCTCTCAGTAATATAAGGGTTTTTGGTTGTGAAGCTTATATGTATATACCAAAAGAGAAAAGGACTAAGGTAGACTATAAATCTAATAAATGCATATTTCTAGGCTATAGTACTAGTGTGAAATAATATAAGTTGTGGAATTCATAAACACAAAATATTACTTAAAATTGTAATGTGATCTTTAGAGAAACAAAAGGGGTTCCAAAACAGGGAATGCAACTAGGAAAAGAACTAGAAATAGTTTAGGTAAAATTAGAATAAAAGGAAGAACCTATAGTAGAATCTGAATTATAGAGAGAATTTGAACAAGAATATTCAAAGGAATAAAATGAGAATGAAGTTGAATATGTAGAGCCTAGAACTCCAATTTTGAGGAGATCAGATCGGGTGAGAAGACTCCTAGAAAGGTATAGCCATTAAAATTTATATTTTGCATTTAATTTATTAGTTACTAATGAAGAACCTAGAACTTTAAATGAGACACTTCAGTCAAGTGAGAATAAGTCTTGGAAAAGGGTAATGTAAGAAGAAATGGAGTCTCTGGATAAAAATAAGACATAGGATTTGGTGAAATTACCTCTTGATAGAAAACCTATTTGTTGTAAGTGGTTATTCAAGAAGTACAATGTAGAAGGAAAAATGGAGAAGTACAAAGCTCACCTGGTAGAAAAAATATTTTCTCAAGTTGAGGGAATTGACTTTGGTGAGATTTTTTCTCCTGTGGCTAAAATAACATCAATTAGAGTTCTATTGGCTATTTCTACTGCTTTTGATTTTGAAATAGAATAGATGGATGTAAAGACAACTTATCTACATGGTGAAATTTATGAATACATATATATGTCACAAAAAGAATGCTTTAGGGTAAAATGTAAGGAGGACTTGGTATGCAAGCTAAATAAGTATCTTTATGAGTTGAAGCAGTCTCCAAGGATGTGAAACCACAATTTGACAGGTTTATTTTGACACTCGGGCTTAAAAAAAGTAAAGCAGATCCATGTGTATATTTCAAAAAGGAGGGTGAATTTTTTCTATCATTGTATTGTGTGTGGATGACATGTTGTTAATGGGTAACAATAAGGAGATGATAAAGTTATTAAATATCAGTTATCTTCTAAATTTGACATGAAGTATTTGGGTGCTGCAAAATTTATTTTTGGTATGGAAATAATAAGGGATCATGCAAATATAAAGTTGTGGTTAAATCAAAGGAAATATGTTGATTTGATAATACATAGGTTTAGGATGCATGATTGTAAACTAGTATGTACTCCATATCTGGTTGGTCAAACGTTGTCTACTAAAAAATATGCTAAAATAGATAAGAAAATTGAAGAAATGCATCATGTCCTTATGCTAGTGTTGTTTGTAATTTGATGTATGCAATGGTTTGTACTAGACTTGATATTACACATACAGTGGGAGTAGTTAGCATATATATGTTCAATCCAAGAAAGGAACATTGGACTTTTTTGAAGGGAATCTTCAGATACTTGCATGGAACTACAAATTATGCTATCTGTTATGAAGGAAAATTTAGAGGTGATGATATTGTAAATCTAAAAGGGTTTGTGGATTCTGATTGGGTTGGATATATTGATAATATAAGATCCACGAGTAATTTGGATGAGTAAAAAGCAATCAGTTGTTGCTTTGTCAACTACAAAAGTAGAGTACATTACACCAACTCATGCTTGTAAAGAAGTAGTGTGGCTACAGAGGCTATATTCAATGGTTGGTATCAAGCAAAAGGATGTGATAATTGATACTGATATTCAGAGTGAAATATTTTAAGTAAACAATCTTGGTTTTCATTATCATTCAAAACATATTGATATCAAGTACCATTTAGTGAGAGAGATGATTGAAGAGAACCAGGTGATATTGGAGAAAGTTTTTTTTTTATTTAGAAAAAACTCCTTGTGGGGCTGCCTTGGTCTGAGAAACCACAACCAAGGGGTTCTATGCCATCAAAATTACCTAGGAGTCACACCCGACCCTGACTGTACCAACATTATCAACTGGATTTTGGGTACCTAATGTGCATTTTGTAGGGTGTAGATCCAAACCAAGGACCTCCCTTAGAGTATTTCCCTATCGTCATGGATGATATTGGAGAAATTTGATATAGAGAAGAATGTTGCTGATTCATTAACAAAGGTTGTTCCTACTCAGAAATTTTCTTTGTGTAGAAGATCTATGGGCATGGTTGCCTTTGATAGTAAAAAATGGTAGTTATTAGTCCCTATGGAAAGTATTCAACAAGTGGTAGAATGTTGTAATTATGTTGAATATTTTCCATGTTATTTAGGAGGGGTTAGCTCTAAAAATACTTTATACTTCATAAAAATTTACTCGTCAAGGGTTTAATCTATTTTTATATCCATATGGATGTTTCTTGTTTGATGTAATTTCGGTCCATGGTTTTGTGCCCATGGTATTGTAAAACCCCTTCTTGTATTGTTGGTATATAAAGCAACACTTGCATGAGAGTTTGGTAATTAATTTGTAAGAAATGTAATCACAAGCAAAAAGTGAGCGAAAGGATATTATTGTATTGGAGATGGTCAAGTTTATACAATAAGGAAATATTCTTTCTAGAAATTTTCCTATAAGGGTTTCCTAGGATAAATTCTTGTGTAATGTGTTCTTCTTCTCAAATTTTCTTTGATTTTGCAATTATTATTTTTCTAGAATTTGTTTATCGGGGTATTATTTCTCTTCATTTTTATCTCCCTAGTATGAGTATGAGACAAGTGTAATCCAATTAGTTCCAACTCTATATGTAAGCAATAGATTTAATTATCTATTCAATAATTTAATTTTCTAAATTCCAAGTATCTATAGTTTGGTGTAGTATGCCATATTAATTCCTAATTTGGAATGTTATAAAATAATGATAATAATATTTGCAAATTAATATTTGAGTTTACCAAGGTTGACAACATTATATATCCTACTTGAAATTTTTATAATATGAGAACGTAATTCAATTATAATACCTTAAAATATTACTTGAAGGTATGGACTTGCTTTATAACTTTCCTATGCAATAGCAAACTTAACTTTATACAATTCATGTTATAGTTCCTTTTAAACCTTAATAAAAGGCAAGTAATCAGTTTGGTATTACCTTTTTAGTATTGCATGCAATAAACTTTTTTTTATTATACTATAGGAATCAATAACTCATTAATATTTTTGTACAACTCTTTGTGGGTTTGAATATTGCTCCTTGTTGACACTATAACCTCTAGTTGCATTGAGTAAACCTTTTATGTAGCTGGCTATGCTGATGAAACACAACCACTAGTACTATGGGGCTTAAGGGATTGGAATCCTAGTCTCCATGCTCCTATAGAAATGTTTTGACCATTGAAACAAGAGTACGAGAAACATTATCTTCACTCCAATGTATTTTTCAAGCGTTATATTCATTACAAAATATAACTTCATATTCCTCCTCCAATGGATATTTTGAATGTTGTATTTGCTAGATTGTGTTGAGCATTCAATGCTTTATATTTAATGGACATATTGTCAAATTATTTGACCTTCTTTAATAGCCTTTGACCTCATTTTGTATCAATTATTTTATGTTGTAACTATGTGCTTCTTCCTTTCGCATCTGCATGTATCAATTGTGTCTTGAGCACCTTCCAATGTTGCCTATTATTAGTCTTATCCCTATGTGGAATTCTTGGTGCATTACGATACATTATTGTTCCTATTGACACTTGGTGCAATCATAATTCAAGTGTGTAGGTTGTGGAAAACTATTATAGTCTTCTAATGAGCATTACAATGTGGCAAATAATCAAGCATTAATTTGTAATTCTTCTCCTTCAAAATGATTGCAATCCCTTCATATTTTGAATGATACCTCTACATGCTTCTAAGGAAAGCATTATTTCATTTTGAGTGTTACCTTATAGGACAAGCATTAGAGAGAATAAAAAACACCTTAGTATGAAAAGTGGCACATCTTATTTTGCATGTAGAGGTGTCTCCAATATCTTTTAACCGTTATCTTGCCAATGAGTGCAAGCTATTTATAGTTTGATTCAATGATTTTGAACACTTTCTCCTTCTTTACAATGAGTGCAATCTATTTATAATTTGCTTCAACACTTTCAAATGCTTCCTTCTTCTTTCCAATGAGTGCAAGTTTTTCTATCCAAACTTTTCTCCAACTGTGGTGATTCTAGGTGATGCAGTGGTGGTTCTATGAGGCTCCAAGGGCAGATTTTATTGCTCCTTATCGATGGATTATTCCTTCAAGCTAGATCTTGGGTATTTCACCTTTAAATATATCTTGTATCTTACACCTTTTATTCCTTTGATATGTTGTCTGGAGTAATACCTTTGCAATGTGTAGTAGATGATATCTGATGTAGACAATAACTTCTTTGTGATATAATTCTTGTGATATGTAATAGATAATAGCTTACTTATGTGGCTACCTTGTACTTTTTGTTGCTTGTTGTGGACACCTAATATTATGATTGATGAGGGTATGTTTAGACACCTTAATATGATTCCCTTGTTGACTTTTTTACCTTACTCGAATAGTGCTCTTCTATTGGTCATTTTGTGACAAGTCTTACTGGTGTTGACATGTTATTTAGACACTCAAAATTTGTTCTCTTTTGCTATGTATTACAAGATATTATGGTAAAAGAAACTAATGTAAATAAATTTACAATAGTTAGAATAGAATACCTTGTATTTGAACTTCTATATGAGATATTCAAATATCTTCTTACAAGATTTCTTTCTACTGGTTTTGATGGTAAATTATTTGTAATATTCCTTTATAGGCAACAGATGATTCTATGCTATATTATTTACTAGAAAACTCTCTCATTTTCTTGATTAATCCAACAATGAATCCAAGCTATTAAGCATGCAGATAATATGCCCTTAGAGTGGCTTGATCTTGCACTAATTTTCACTTTCACTAAAAATCCTTAGTGCCCTTCTAATAAGTTTTAATAGAAACTAATATAATGCAACTGCAATATCCTTATTACTCCTTAAAAGTAACTTGTACTATGCACTAATGATAACTCTTAAAAAAATTACAAATGCTCTATAATATGTGCAATCTAATGTATTATTTCTTGTAACTAGAAAATTGGAATATGATAATTTTATTTTTGTTGAAATATATCAAACTCCTATTTTAATGTGCAAGTAATAACCTTAAAAGAATATTTCTACACTCTCTTGAAGACTATAATATGAGCCCTTATCCTTACAACTTTAATTCTAATAAGGTGCTTAATGAAACTAAGTAACAATATGAATATGAGTGTTCAAGTAATGAACTCTTTGCACCTAAGTTGCTTACCTTTAATGATATCTTGGATTTGGTAGACTTATTATATATGTGTTCTCCTTCATCCTCCTTGTTGAATTCTAAAGATGACCTTATTCTCAAAAATCTAAAAGTCTAGAGGTCTTCACTAGTATGCTCCAAAATTTGATAAAATTCCAAAATTCTTCTCCTTTGGACTTGTTTTCGAATGGTGATAATTGTCCCAATTCATTAACTATCAAAATCTTCTCATTGGTAGTGGATTTATCCAATGAGTTCTTATAGAAAATCCTTTAATGAGGTTCACCAAGCATTTTTCTTGTTTATCCTTGAGACCTCTCCAAGTTCTTCAATATTATAGCTTCTCTGGTCTTCTAAATGAGACATTTCTATCAACCTTATGCTATGGACGTATTGTAATGAGATATCCCTTTCAATTTTCTAAAATTTTCTACTTCACGAATAGGAATTTTGGTAGTCCTTATCTATCTCTTCCAAAACTATAAGTTCTTCAATGGGATCTCTTGTAGGTGTCTTTAGCTTCTCAAGTTGATTTCTTCTACTCATTCAGGGTGAAGTGTTCAATATTCCATGGAGATCACCAATATCCTATATTCACCAGGACTCTTCTCTGGAGTCTCTTCAATCTACTAGTAATTTTCCAATGAAGATCACCAACCTCCAATCTTCTCTTTGACTCTTATCTGGAGTATCTTCAATATACTACTTGTAGCTTTTCAATGGATATCACCAAACTCCAATATTATCCTAGAATATTCTCTGGAGTCTCTTCCTCAAATATGGAACAAGGCTCCTATGGTATTTTCTTCTTCTATACTATACAGATCTACAACATGACTTCCCTCAAGTTCTTGGAATATCATCTTCTTTTATTTTTTTCTTTAGGTGTTGGATTGATTCTAAAGATGATATTCTAGCTGTCAGTAGGAATATTCCCAACTTCCTGTGAATCTATTTTTTCCTACAACAAAGTATTAGGACTATAATGGAAGAAATTCTAAGTGATGAATCTTCACTAGTTGATTTTTCAATCTGGTGGAATGAATGTTGAGTCCTAGTCTTCACAATTTTTTCTACAACTCAGTGGAAAGACTCTAGCCAAATACAATTAAAAAAATTTGGAACTGAGATTTGCTTCTCTCCTCTCAATATCTCTCATGGCTATCACTATTCCTATCATATCTACCATGGATTTTATACCATTGTTAGATTTTGATTATATATTATATGTGAGAAAGCAATCACAAGATGTAAGATATGCAAAAAAAAAAGATTATGGAATTCTACAAGAATTCTAAAATATGCTATTAATAGAAAGTTATAAAAATAGTACAATGCAATGTAATGGAGGAAATTAAAACTCCATAAATATAATGTAAACTACACTGGACCTATTCACTACTTCATAGTATTCCCTCCTATGCACCCCTCAATATATTCACTATGGTGTGTATATATAAGAAGATAAGTTACTTTTCTCTTAATCTTCCTAACTTCCTTTTCTATGACCCATGTACAAGTGGACTCCTTATACATTTACATCATTACACATTAACATTTGCGCATTTATTACTTCTTCCTTAAGTAACTACTTAACTTAAGATAAACCCCTAATCTAGTATTGTACCCAATATGGTACAATGATATGTACCTAAATAATGTAATATACTCTAACAACGGGAGTCCCTTTTGTAACAATATATAGGTTTCATCTCTAAACCATACCATAGTATTGTTCAATAGCAAACCTTGGGCTTTGTGCACATGTGTGGCTTTCTCCTTGTGGATTAGGGCCACTTTTTTCTACATTGGAATATCTATGTCAAGCATTCCTAGAGCCTCCAATTCACCTTGGGTCATTAGGTCCAATGTTTCTTGACATATCTTCACTTCTACTAATCTAGTGGATATTTCAACCATTATGGATTCAATATTTCTCCTGATGTATGTTTCTAATTCAACTCCTGCTTTGATGAATTTGAATACCTTATAGAGTGGATGAGTCATTTTAACAATGTGGTCTTAGTAAGTGGTAATGAATTTCTTGATCAAACCTTGCATTCTTTGTCATTATTCTAGTCTATTTTTTTGCTCAAAATTTTCCTTCTCCTATTGTATACTTTATCTTTCCACAAAAAAAATCACCTCTTGCTCAATTATTTGTCTCAATAATTCTTCAACCTATTATTCTCTTTTTTTAATGACGAAATTCATAGCCTAATCCTCCAAGAATTTAAGTAATCTATATACCTACTAGTTGAGATATTGTGTCTCTACTTTAGAATACCTTAATGTTTTATTCAACATTTTTAGCTCTTCTTCCATATTTTCTAACCTAAATTTAAAATATTTATAGTCATACTTCATAACATTTTTTGCTTCCTACTTGAATTGTATTATATATATGGTTTACATCTCTTTTAATTTAAGTATTTCTATTACTATCTACCAATCTGTATCTATCATCTAATATTTAGGATTTAACATCAAGGGATAATTTCTAGAGATCTTGAAGGGTTCATTATGAAAATAAAAAAAAAAAATTATTTGATCGAAAGCTTGTAGTCTTGAAAATATTGCTTGCTTCTATTGATTAATTTGTTCTACTTGTTGGTGTAGATCTTCCAATCCTTGACACTATTTAGCAGGTAATTTGTTGTAAGAGGATTGGTGTTGGAAATGAGAAATATCATTAGAGGAATATGGAATTTCTTGGATTTGGATTCCTGATTGGTTAGAGGTATTTTTTTGGGCTATTTTCTTCTATAACAACCATTTTTTAGATTTTCCTTGCTTTGTTGTTTTCCTCTACAGGAAAAGGTTGTTCTTATAAGGAAATTATCGTCATTTTAGAGGTCTTATAATTTCATTTTTCTCCATTTTTATTGATCTAGATTTTTTATTTGATATGGTTACTAATGCGGACGTGGCACTTTCTTCCATTAGTGCTTGTTCCTTTTTTGCTTGTATTTTGAGCTTAGCTTCTGGCTCTTGAGATTGCCAAGTTTTCTTTTGATCTTGGATTTTGTGTCTCTCTTTTGATTATGATGATTCTTATTGAATTATCATCCTTAATTTCTTTAATGGAGGCCCCTCCTTTGATTCATTCTAAATTTTCTCCTTATTCATGTGTTCTATTGAAGCCCTTCTGACATTTTGTTCACCAATACTAGTTTTTGTAATTGCAACCCTTTTAAACTTGATTAATTCCTCCTTTGTATGATATTAGTCATAATCCATAGTGAATAATTTGTCTTCATATAAATTGAGGCCTCCATAACATGTTTCTATTTGGTGAATTTCCTAGCAGAATTTCCATCATGCCTGATTTTATTTTATATGCATCCAAGCTTCTTAAGTCTTTTTTGTAAAAAGGTCCTAATTGTCACTACAGGTCCAAAGTCTTTTATTTTTTCTTAGAAATTTTATATATTTTATTTTTGGGTTCTCACAACAAGAAGACATTATTTTTTAGTAAGGGAAGGGACCTTTCCTATTTACTTCTATATTTTTCTAGATCAATTCTTGATTTGTGTTCAAATTTCTTAGATATGTGATAACTTTTCAACCATGCTATAAATTTGTTGTTTGAATCATAGTTTCATGTATCTTCGAGGACGTCCAACCCTAGTTTCTTTAGCCTTACTTCCAATTCTTTAGCAACTCTTCTTTTATCTTGGGTTTTTGGTCCCAACTGGAATGGAGTTTTATAGAATACAAAATTATTCTACCCACATGCCTTAAGATCCCAATATATACCACCCTATTGGTTACATATACCAATAGGATTAATACTGCTCCTTGGAAACCAAAATTTGGATCATAGTTCCTTATTATAGGAAATACCAATCCTCTTTTATCTTTTTTTCTAGCGAGGTTATGCACAATGGTGAATATTCACAAATTGGGTGAATATTAGGATTTCCAAAATTAGAAATTGGTGAATATGAGGACCCTTGACGTCGGCCCATATAACTAATTTTTTTGAAACCAATTGTTTCTTAGGGTCATTTCACCACAATATATATCCAAACATAGGCATATTTGTATTCGTTTGAAATCTCTTTTTGGACCTAATCTAATGGTGGTATTTTTATGAAGTTATAAGGTGATTTAATAGGTCAAATATTTCCTCAAATATGACCTTACTTTTTAGAGCTTTAAATACCCCCAAATTTTTGTGTGAAGATGATTGATTTGATTTTCTTAGGATTTGCCTTGATTTAGATTAGGATTCACCATTTTTTTACAAGTACATTTCGGGTCCAACCCCTTATTCATAACCCTAGTTTCTAGAATATCAATGGTTTCTCCTGATATTTGCTTAGGCTTCTATCCCTTCATTGTTGCTATTGTAGGTACCAAGAATTTGTTTAAAAATAGAGAAAAATGGGAGTGAAGATATAAGATCTTTGTCCAGTTTGTTATGGGATTTTATTCTTTTTAGTTTCCTCTTTCTAAAGTTAAATTTTCAAAATTCTATCTATTATAGCATAGAATAAGTTTTACTCAAAAATGAGTAGTACTTGAATTCTTGATTTCATCTAAATTTCACTAGCCCTTTGTGAACTTTCCAAGCCATGAAGTCACTAAAATTGAGCATAAATAGCTTCTTTTTTGCATTATTCTTGAGCATATGTACAATGGCCAACATTTTGTCCATTATTTTTGCATCATTAGGGGATCTAAATATTAAAGTGGCCTTACTGAAAATATCCTTGGCTTCTTGTGTAAAATAATAATTTCTTAGAGGAAATTTTTACATACCATTCATGGTCTTGATAAGCTCCTAGTTAAAACAACCTATGTCATATTTTATTCTTAAATACCATGTTTTTGTACTTTATGGGTTCATTTTGACCTCTTTTGGTACTTGAAGTTTTGTTGTATGGCATCCCTAGATATGATTACATGAAAGGTGTTATCCTAAGGAAAAAAAATCATCTTATAGTGGGCCTCATATTGTACCACAAATATCCTTACTAGTTCATACAAATGGTTTATTAGTAGGAGGAGGTATTTTGGAATACTGCTACTCCATACTCTTGCCATGAAATAATATTCCTCAACTTAAAATTGTTTCTTATGATATTCTTCCTTCAACATCATCCCATTATTTTCTAGACTATGGTCACTGACCCCATGAAATTCATCTTCAATGCTTTTTGGTAGCTCACTTTTTATTGCTTACATTTGTCATACTATTTTCTCTGTAGACTTATCCAAGGCAACTACATTCTTCTTTATTTTCTTAGATTCATTATGTACTATTGGCTTTCCGATATCGAACCCTAGGTTGTGGCCCTCTACAACATCACTCATTAGAGGTATTTTTAGTGAAGAGAAAATGGCCTTTATTGCAAGTATATTTCTTTAGGGATCATGCTCTTGGTATTTTCTCAATTAATAAAAACCCTAGGTTGGTGTGCGTTGATTTATAATTGGTCAATATTTTCTCCAATATTGGTTAGTAGTTGTCCACATGTCATCTCATGTGTATATATATACATAATGTTTTTGTATTTGTTGAACGATATTTATTTGATAGTGATTTCTTGTTTGTCACAACTATTATCACCTTTTTTATAACCAATGAGTGGGCTTCCTTTTACATACAAAATAATATATCTATATATATTTTTTAGATGAGAGAAAAGAGAAGAGAGATATTGATTATGATTAGCCTATGCCTCTATCTTCATATTGATTTGGGATTGGGTCTCACAATATAATTAGTTGTTGGTATTTTTATCCATTGTAGATGCTAATATCTTTGAGAGATGAAATTCCTAATATAATTACCCTTTTAATATCAAAGGTAAAATATAACACTTTTTATTTCCTTGTATATGATTTAGGTATATCCCATTCAACACTAATACCCCAAGGTCCTTTTTTTTACTAATGCATATTTATATACCGATGAAGGCGGGGATGTCAAATCATCCAATTGGGTTTGTTTTGAGACTATCCACTATGTTGTTTTAGACCTTACTTCTTTCATTTTCAAAATAAATTTGGTTAGGATGATGATTTTATTTTAACCAGTTACTTAGATAGGCTCTTATTGTTATGGACAAAACACTCTTGGTTTTTTTATTGAGAAAAACTTAGTTGACTACTCTGTCTAGCATGATAGGTAGAAGAAATTTATTTCTCCTAGGTCAACTCATTTATGACTTCAACTATATTTTCTTCACCTTTTATGGTGAAGTCATTCATGAGTAATGAAGCCAATTTATCTCATTCTGTAATTGAATGAGGATGTGACATATATTTTAAGTACCTCTCTTTTGAAATATACCCCTAACACCTTAAGGTCACATCTTGGTCCACAATATTATGTGTTTGATATATAGATACTAATTCCTTAAGCTACTCTAGTGGAGTAGTTGGGCCTTTGTTGGTATATTTTGGTAATGTTAGTAGTATGGTTTTAAGTAGCTTTCTTTATATATTAGGTGGATTTGGAGGACTTAAAGGACTTGATCCTTCCTCATATAAAGGGATACCTATTAAGGGGTTAATCATGTTTTAAAATATAATAGTAAATCACAGTAGCATGCTTTACCTACATACCTCTATGTTTCTTTTGTTGATGTAGAGTCACTAGGTGAATGTAATTTTGTGCTTCTAAATAAAAGTTGATAGATTAAGATATTAACCTAAACCTTGGTCTAATATCTACAACAACTTCTTCTATTGTTTATTTTAGATCAGATTTGCTAGGTGAGTAAAGAGGCACTTTAATAATAAAGAATAGAAAAAAAACCTCAAGAAGTCCAAGCTCTACTCTTTGATATGATTTTGGTACCAATGATATGTCATTAGGGTTCCATAAAACATACCATTAAACTATTGTCATATTTAATTATCCCTAACAAGGAAATCATGCCACACGAGGAGTGACACAATATGGCCATGATCAATAGCATAGGGTTTGACTCAATTGGAGACCTTCGAGAGTTTTTACAAAGTTGGATCCTTGTTATGATGTGATCTTGAAGGCACACTTAGACTCAACAAAGGTAAAAGGGCTATAAGAGATAAAAATAAATAAACTCAACAAAATAAAGGATGATGATGAACTAAGAGATCTGCTAAGATCTTCTCACAAAAATATGACTAAAAACCATGTGCCATAAATGGACATTTCCTCTTCTCAACATAGTGAAGCACAAATAAGAGTTACTAGTTATATGCATACATAAGAAGGCATGTCCTACAAGAGAGCCAAAAGAAGTGACTAGTCCAAAAATAGAAATAGGCCCCTCACATATACATACACTTAATAAAACCCCAAAAATAGGTAAAAGGTCACAAACAAATACATACATACAAAATCAGGTTAGTAGGAGGCCATAAATGGACCAAAAATTTGACATAGGCTCCTCTCTCTCTCTCTCTATATATATAGCAAAATTTTACAAATATTATGCCAAAAGCAAGGGTTTGAGATTGCCAACAAGTTGCTAAGGATTTGGCTGGTTTTACAAAAGAAAATGAAGAAAACACCTACAAAATAATACAATTGCAAACTTGTTGATCCTTTCTATATTCTATGTCACTATTATTTAAAGTTTACAATATGGAAAAATTTCCCTCCAAAATTGTTTACAAATACTCGCCTACTTTTCCTAGGGATTTTGGTCACTTAATGAAGTACTCTTTGACCATAATAGCTGTGATACCTGATACTGTCATTGTTATACTTTGTCTTGAATGAGTGTCTAAACCATTTACTCGAGCTATGCTGTGGTAGACGGTCTTCATCTCCTAGATCAATGAAACATTAACTCGATCCATTTTTGCCTTTATTTGACTCAAGCATTAGTGTCTGCTTGACTTTCTACCGTTTCTCTTGAATCTTAGGTCATCTCATAAACTGGTCGAGAGTTTTATTGCTGAAACTTCGTCATGGATTGCAAAATCTACTTAAAAAAAAATCCTTTAATGTTCTTTTGCTTATCTATCAAAACTTTAGCACATAAATCCCAATCACCGGGATTTATCTCGAACTATTCTCCTCCAAGCTAAACCGGGATTTATCTCGAACTATTCTCCTCCAAGCTAAACAAAACTCCGACTACCAACGATTGGAGATTTGCCTTAGACGTAATCGGGTAGTGAGAAATCACTACACGAACACTTTCAAAACCTACGTGATCTTTAAAATATCCGTGGATATTTAAATATAGTAATTACGGTGATGCAATGAAATGCGTATTTATTATTATTATTTTCTTGTACTTTTAAGTTTTGATGGTGTTTATATTTCCGAAACCAAATTGTTTAAATAATAATGAACATTTCATTTGTTTTTTTTTTAATGAATGGGAACTATATGATGAGTTCAAAATCTTTACGAAACCTGAATCATAAAGACTAGTGACGAGCCATGTATTGTTTAGTGGGGATAAGAAAATAAATCATATTTAACGACGTTTTCTTTTACTTATCTTATTTTAACAAGCAGGTTGATGTCAAATTTTACTACAATTCCTTAAAAATAGGTTTACTATGTTTTTAAGAGCGGTAAATTGGTAAGTTTTTGGTGCTTATTAAAAAAGATTCAAGTTTAAACTTTTAAGAGCGGTAAATTGGTAAGTTTTGGTGCTTATTAAAAAGATTCAAGTTTAAACTTTAAAGGCATGCATGTTCATCTAAAAGCAGTAGTCTGACCTATTCTGCTGAGTGTGTGGTAGTCCGACCTATTTTGCTGAGCCTGTGATAACCCTATGACGGGTACTCATCCATGGCCCCTTCATGCTTGGTGAAAAACAAAAACATAATATAAGAATTATAAAGAGCAGCCCTAAGATTTAAATCTTTTGAAATATTAATATTTTGGCTAGGGCACACAAGTTTTAAAGGTAATTTGAAAGACAATTAAGCATTTTCACTGCGGAGTGACAACCAGAGGTAGAAGTGAAATTCTAGGTCTGCTAGTAACATCTCAATAACAGAGTACAAGACATGCCCACGTTCATAAGGATACAAATCATGTGATAATCAACATCACAAGCTTCTTTATTCCAATCACATTTGACATAATTGATGGAATAAAGTCTCCATACATAAAGCAATATCAGACACATATGTTCGAAGTGGGAAGACACAAAGTCTAAAGGTGATCTTTTGAAAGTTAATGTCCCTAGAAAATATGATGATGTTTTGCACCCTAATTTTCTTGGGCTCATAAAAAGGACCGTTTGGTTAATGTCGGTAATCATAGCAGAGCAGGGCTGTGCTGTTTCATTCCTTGGTGGGAGAATGATCAGAGTGTGATTGCCTTGTCATTGTATATATCTACATAGTGGGTTGAATATCAGGATTTCAGTCAAGGATTTTCTCGTCAAAAGATATCATTGCTCCTATCCTTTGGCCCTCCGATCTTCTCACATCCATGTGTTGTTCTCCAGTTCCAGGCAAATTAATTTGGATATTACCGTTCCTTCTCTTATTTCAAGAAATGACTGACTCAGGTTTTTAAAACATAGCACATGTATGCGTGCTGTATCTTAAAAAACAAGTTTTGGAGGAATACAACTCATTAGTGCTCTTAAAAAGAAAGACATACGGGCAGGACCAATATTCCTTCCGTCTCTTTAGCTTTGTAAAAGACATAATGACCCCTTAACTAAATTAGACTTACTGTTACGTGCATTATATCAGATAAAGGTGGTGGTCAAGTTGTCAATCTTTTCATTATCGTCACATCATACCATGGAGTCTGCTTCACCGCGAAACAGTTTTGAAGGATTATTTTGATATTGAATAGGTAAGGCTCTTGTCTGCATCGCTACTAGTTGTTTTCCCATAATAGTATGCACATGGGCAGCTTAGATGGGCTAATGGTGAACAAGGAAGCACGAAGTCTACGCTATGTTCACATTAGTTACATGGATTGACAAGTATTGAAATTGTAATTTAATTTTGTATTATTTTATTTAAAAGCTAGCTTACTCATGCACAATTTTGAATCTGAAGCCTTAATATCCTAAATACAATTGTAAAAAGTTTAGAATTTATTTTAATAAAAGAATTAAAAAGTTTTCTACGGCTTTTAAAACCGAGATCCTCATTTTTAGATTTTTGACCTATGATGTTCTTTTGACTCGAGTCATCATTCTACCAAGACCATAGGGACCCAATAGATTCTTAACTTATGTGCTATTTTGACTGGTGGGAAATGAAAACTATTCTGAATGGTTGTAGTGAGGTGTTGTGAGTATAGAGTTTTTGTCATAAATCAAAATAACCATGTTTATATGTACATATTAATACCGAATATGTAGACTCAATTCAATTTACTGAAATATAACAATAACACACTCCAATTAAACCCATTTCAATTGATGGCAACAAAAGTATTTTTTCAAGTAAATAATATAAAATATACAGAGTATATATATTACTTTTTTCTTTTTTAGTGGATGAAAAGAGGAGGTTTTAAAAGGATCCTTCAACCTTTTACATATATATAAAAAGAACTGCAAAGTTAGCCCTAATGGAAACAAGACAAAGAGGAACAAAATAAGGTAAAAAATCAAGCTTTAGGAGGAAGAGGACAAGAAGAGGGAAAATGATAGCATGCCAACAAGGAATTAGTCCACAACCATTAGAGAGAAAAACAACAAAGAAGGGCATCCAAGGACTTCCCAAGAAAAATTGAACCAAGTCAGAGCAAGCTACATCATATCTTCCTCTAACCTACCCTAGTTATTTTAAAAGCAATTCATAACCCAAGAGATTTCATCCACATAAATGGTTGACATATTCATAGACCTACTATTAGATAAACATAATATTTTTGGTCAGTTCAAGGCAACAACATAATAGAATAAAAGACACAAGTTGTACATAAGATCAAAAGTCATCAATGAATCTTGTAAAGTCTTTATAACATTGATATTTGAGGGAAATTTTCCCTCCACATAATATAATATTCTTGATGAACTCCTAAATTGGCCATGAAATCAGTCGCCATGTTTGCTTCTCTGAAGATCTATTGGCATTGGATATTCTCAAAAGTTCTTAGGATTCAATTTGACTCAGTGATTAAATTTGCAATGTTCCAGCTAGGATTATGGATGTCATTGAGAATGTTGATTAAGTTAAGGGAGTCTCTCTCAATAATTACCCTATCGAAATACAAGAATTCTAGCAAAACAAGACCTTGGAAGAGGGCCTTGGCCTCAACAAAGTAGCTAGATTGGGTTCCAAGGTTCTCAACATAGGCCAAAATAATATCCCCTTTATTATCTCTAATAATTCCTCCAACACCTACCAGTCCTAGATTTCCTTTTGAGGCTCCATCAAAATTTAATTTTATCCACCCATCAAGAGGGAACCACTTGGCATGCAATCTTATGGAATCAACCTAAGTAGAGCCTTGCTCAAGCTTGGGAAGGCCCAACTTGATAACTAGTTGAGCTTCTTCAGAAGTATCAATGCTAGGAGAAAAAAAATGTTGGATATGTTTTTAGATAGAGAATTCAAAATTTTGGCTCCTACTAATGTTGGGTCTCTAGAGCAATTTTTGAATGCCCTATTATTCCTCTCCTTCCAAACTCCCCATAGGAAGTGCAAGAGGTCAAATTTCCAAAGGGTTTGCCATCTAGGGCTAGAGAAGGGGGAGGAAGACCATTGCTCAACCATTTCCATCAATGTTCTTGGGAGAACCCAACAAACCCCCAAAACATTTAGGATGTGATTTAGAATTTCCAAAGAGAAACCATAGTCTATGAAAAGGTGTTGAGTCATCTCCTCACTCATTCCATAGAGGTAACAATAGTTGGGAAGGATCATACCTCTAATTTTAAGATTTTATATGGAGAGAATTATATTTTGAAGGGCTAACCAGTAGAAGTAATATTGGGTATAAGCTCTTTGAACTAAATTTGCATCCCTAGGAACCAATTAAGATAATCATCAGCCACAACATGACACACAAACTTCACAAAAAAGGTACAATTTTTCTCATATTTCCATATTAGGGAGTCTTCACACCTAGCATTCCTTATCACTTGATTTCTCAATTTGAGGGCCAAATATTTTAAAAAATCTTCTTTCCCTTGATCATTATAAAAATCCTATAGATTCTTCCATATTTTCTTGCCCCCTACTTATTCAATGAAATTTGCTACTTTGGTTCCATACAACTATGAGAATCTAGGTCTCAAAAGGGCATATGAGGGGTTCTGTGAGAGGGGAGCATCTTCTCACCATGAGTTATCCAAAAAATCAACCTTTTCACCATTTCCTAAACTCCACTTGCTACCTCTCAATACAAGGCTTTTTTATTTAACAATATTATTCTAGAAGGCATATCTGTAAAGCAATACCTACTCTTTCAAGAAGCTAACTACCTTGTTTAGATATTTAATGTTAATAATTTGAGTCCACCCATATTTCTATTTTTTTACGATAACCCAAAAATTCTTGGCCAAAATAGCTTTTTTCATCATAATCACCTTTCTTATCCCTAGTCCCCATGCATCTTTTTTTGCACACACTTGTTCCCAAGAAACAATATGGAATCTCTTTTTATTTTTTTGAAATTGACCAAAGAAATGTGCTTTGGAATTATTCTATTTTTTGAGAATATTTTGTAGTGATTCTAAGGAGGGATAAAAAATACACTAGTAAACTTTGGAGGAAGGCTTTTACTAGTTATGATTTTCTAGCCTGGCTAAGAAGAGAGCTTTTCCAACCTAACAATTTCTTCTATATTATTTCTAAACATAGATTATAAAGCTCCTTTTTTATTCTACCCTTATACAAAGGCAACCCTAAATAGGTAGAAGATAACTCGGTAATAGTGCATCCAATAATCTTGGCAATGGCCCTTTGGATGAGAAGAGGGATATTGAGGAAAAAATGCTTGATCTTGAGAAAGTTGATGTATTGACCAACAACACTCTCATAGTATAGGAGGATTATTCTAATTTCTTTAGCCTAGGGAATATATGAGAGGGTAGAGATAAGAGTTTCATCAACAAACTATTGGTGGAAGATAGGATCAATATCCATAGCAGGTTTAATACCTTCAATGTTAGCAAAAGCTTTAATGGATATTCGTAGATCTTCCACTAGGATAATGAAGAGGGAAGGTGAAAGAGGATCACCCTGCCTCAATCCTCTAAATCTTTTAAAATACCCCAAGACATTCCCATTAATAATTACTAAAAAATAAAAAGTTGAGAAGCATTTCTTGATGAGGGATATCCATCTAGAGTGAAAGCCAAAATGAACAAATATTTTTTCTATAAATTCCTAAGACACTTTATCATAGGCTTTATTGTTGTCAAAATTAAGGAACATTTTAGCTTTGTCACTCTTGTACTCATGGAATTTGATAATTCCATATAAGATTTGTCTTCCTAGAACAAAACCTCCCTGGTTGTGATCAATGATAATTGGAAGTAACAATTTCATTCTATTGGCCAACACTTTGGATAGAATTTTATAAATGGTGTTGCAAAGGTTGATCGGTCTAAATTATTTAAAGTCCTTGGCTCTTGCACTCTTAGGAATAAGGACAATAAATGTGGAATTCACATCTCTTGGTATGAATCTAGTTCTTTGGACTTCAAAAATGGCCTCTACAACATCTCTCCCAAATATATGCTAAACATGTCTAGGAATCCATCAAGACCAAGCCCTTTTTCCCTTACCATGAAAAATATAAAATTATTGATCTCCTCCTCCTCAAAGGGTCTAAGTAGCCTAGAATTCATTTCATCATTGATTAAGGAGGGAATGTTGGATAACAATCTCCTTTTTCCTATAAATCCCCTTGATTTTTGGTGCCTAAGAGCTTTTCAAAAAACCAACAACTTCATCTCTAATTTCCCTAGGGTCAAACAATTTAGATCCATCATATTTGACAACTTCCTTGATTTTGTTAAAGCTCCTATGCTTGAGAGGAGTTATATGAGAGAATTTAGTGTTTTTATCCCCATTCCTCATCCATAGGGCTCTAGACCTCTATCTCTAGAAAATATCTTCTTTGGCAAGGGTGTTATAAAATTCAGCAAGAATTGACTTCTCCTTATCTCTAATATCTTCATGCCTAATACCTAACTCCAAAGAGGCTTCAATCTCAAATAACTATTTTTTCAAAGGTAACCAAACACCATCTTATTCTAGATTTTTAGATTGAGTTTGAAAAATCTAATATTTTTAGCTATCTGAGATATTAAGGTTCTAGAAAAGCTTTTCAACCACCATTCCACTAAATTAGCTTCTAGGTCTTGGTGTTGAATCCACATGGATTCAAATTTAAAAGGTTTCTTGAATTTTCTGCCATCAGGGAAGACTTCCAATAGAAGAGGATTATGATCGAAGCCTATCTTGGGAAGGGAATTTAGAGAAGTGTCCCCCAACATCCCCAATCCATATTTGGAAATAAAAAATCTATCAAGCCTTATTTGAATTAGAAGGTTTACTTCCCTCCTATTGCTCCATGTATACTTACTGCCTCTTAAATCTAGGTCCAACAGTTCAAAATGGTTGACAAAATTAGAGAAATCCTCCATGCCTTTGGACAAGTATGAGTTTACCTATTTTTTATCCGAGGAGTAAAATGAAGATTTGAAATATCTTTCTAACATCCAATATTAATTAAAAAATGAACCTCTCATCTAATCGAGAATAGACCATAATTTATTTCTTTCAACCACTGAGTTAGGGGCATAAATATTGGATAAGACCCATCTTCTATTGGACTACTTACAAGAAAATAAAATATTTATAATTTTATTGGAAGAGGAGATAAAAAACCATCCACTCTCTATGGGTCCCATAAACACAACAAACCTCCTAAGGATCCTTGGGCATGACTTGTAGAAAAAATTATCTCCTTTTTTTTTAAAGCGAAAAATCCCTTGTGGGGCTGCCTTGGTCTGAGAGACCACGAACAAGGGGTTCTACACAATCAAAGTCACCCGGGAGTCGCACCCGACCCTGCCCGCACCAACATTATCAATTGGATTTTGGATACCCAATTCAGCTTTTTGGTAGGGTGGAGATTTGAACTTAGGACCTCCCTTGGAGGATTGCCCTCTCCTCTCCAACTCACCTACAACACCTGGGTATTACCTCCTTCCATAATGCATTCTTGATTTTAAATAAATTATCTTCATCCAATTTTATTTCTTGCAAAAGTAAAATATGAGGAGCTAAATCCTTTCTCATTGAGGCTAAAAGTTTTTGCTTGGAATGGTCATTGAGGCCTCTCACGTTCCAAGATAAAATTTTCATTTACAATTCTTGGAGTTATTTTTCTTCCTCCCACTTGCATGAACAAGAGAATTCTCTAAAAAAATCATCCACTCACTATTATATTGAAGATTTAGGATTGCTTGGGATCCATTGACAATTTCAATCTTAGTGGCTCTCTTCTTGATCTCTTTGTTTGAGGGTTTTCCCACCTTTTTTTAATACCTACATTCACAACTCCTTTCTTTTGGGTTATTTTTAAAGGGCTAGGGGTGCCAAGCTTAGACCTTAATATTTTTTCCTTTCGATGGTATGCCTATAACACTTTCACAAAGAACCATCTTGCTCGCATTCTCTCCTTTAGATGGTGAACCATTTAGAAATCTAGAAAAGTGCCTAACGAATTGCTCTAGTTTATCATTAAACTAAAAATATTCCCTTTAGAAGAGAAAACTAGGATCATATTTGAATCTAGCAGATTTTTCTAAAGTAAAAAATCAAGACTCTTCCCTTTGGGAGGATACCCCTAGAAAATTATAGTCTCCATTTTGAATATTTCCATAGTCCATTTGATGGTTTTATTTAGCCAATAAGGAAGGAGAAGACATAGCAAATATATATAGAGTGGCATCCTCCTCAACATTAGTTGATGATTTAGTCACAATACACTCAAATATTTTGACCTATGATGGGTTAGCCAAATGAGAAACAAGGCTTGGTTCCAAAAAATATACCTGAACCACTGAATTAGTAAAGGCTTCAGTTTTTTTTTCTAAAAGAAATATTTCAAATCTAGAAGTTTCTATTCGAGGATTTTCTTCATGTGACCTTAAAGACTTTCTTATCAAAGTCCTAGAATCTTGAGGAATTTTATTATTCTATTCTACTTAGATTTATTTTTTTAATTGGGTTTTTTTGTTAGGACATCGGTTGGCCAAATCGCCACTCCTTTAAAAATACAAATAGATAACAAGTCTATTTTCATACTCCTCTAGTTGGTTTCTAGTACAAAAGTCTGAGATACGGTCTATCGAATCAAGCATATTGGTTGAGAGATCCACATTTACAAATATAGCATACACCATTATGGATTTAGATCTAGTGGCTAAATCAATTAAAACCAAGTCTCCCAAGATTTTGGCTATGCCTCGTAAAATATATTCATGCTAGAATTGGAAGGGGAGACCAAGGAGTCTAACCTAGAGAGGAGTTGAGTTCATTTTTTTAGAATATGTATTGAAATATACACCCCATCATCTTACGAATATTCTTCATCCAAAAAAACCAAGGATCCACACCAAATATTTCTCCTGATTAAGCTTAATAAGAAAAAAGTCCTTGGGGAGACCTACAATTTCCAAAAGACTTTTAAATTTCTATTTAAAGGATGCCCATTTTTGAATGGAATCAATATGAGATCAAGCTCCTACACATTTACCAACTAAAAGGAAGGCTCCCTCCATATTTTACCTTGATTTTATATGTTTTTTTTTTTTTTGGCTTATGTAATTTTTGAGTCTATTAGCATTATTCATATCATATAATTAAATGGTTTATTATGTAGTTCTTAGGTTTATTAGGCACCAATTAAAAATACTCATCAAATTTTTAAATTATATGATAAACTTAAACTAAAGTAATTTTAGTAAGCAAATTGAAAATAAATTACTTTGAAAAACTCAAATGTAAGATAAAATAAAATAATATTAAAATTAAATATAAAATAGATGTAAAACAAATTAAAAATCATTAATTTATTAAAAATATAAAATATATTTTTATGTTGATTTTACATGTATTTTTAAAATTTTTAGGGAACCTCTACTCTTACACAATATCAAAAGAAAGAACTTTTTGTCTAATGGGAAGAGGAAATCATGAAACAATTACAAGCAATGGAGGATACAGTGAATGCCTATGGAGTGGAATGAGCCAAGTACAATAACTATGCCAAAAAAAATTTTGATGAACGAGAAGCCTACAAGATTTGTGTTCAAGAATTGGAAAATCTGTAAGCATTAGATCCAAAGGAGACCGAGACCCCACCAAAATAATGCAAGAAGTCATTGGAGACATTAATGTAAAGGGATAATAGATGTAGACATCAGTTCTAAGTATTTACAAAAAGGTCTATATATTGGACATTGGCTTGGTTTTTTTGCTTAGGGAACCTCTATAAACCCTAGCCCCTGGGTAAAGTAGAAAAGTCAACATAACCCTGACCGTTCATTTTCTACAAATTTTAGGATAAATCATTTGCTTTTTTAATGTTTTGATCCTATTGTACCATGGTTTTAATTTGTGTCTCCTAGATATCATAGTGGTATATGTTTGGGTTTTTATCACTCAACCGATTAAATTCTTCAACATTTAAGTAGGAAAGGAAGGAGATTGAGGTTCAAATATTTCCAAATGATATATGGATAATATCAAAGATTTATTTTAATACCACTATGGGGTGTTGATATAATATTGGTGGAACCTGTTTCAATCTCATAAAACCAATTAAAAAAATAGAAAAAAATTGAATGTTTAATTTTACTCTCCCTATTTATAAATTATGTTATTGAGATAAGTTTTATTTTGAAATAATGATAAGATAATGTTTATTTTAAGATACTATTTTATTTTAAATTTATATTTTGGATTTATTTAATGTTCCTATTATCATTAGTTCTAATAGGATATATATATTAAGATTTTGTTAGTGTGAGAAACCCCTATGAATGACATTCAAGGTGGGTATTCCCATCCCACCATGACCTCTCATAAGGGTGATATTTGAGATTATCAATAGAGGCCAACCACATAGTCATAAACACACCCACGCCCTCACACACTCACACACACATCATGGTTTGAACCTTGGAACTCCCAAAGAAGAGTCAAAGACCAAACCATTGTGTTGTCCCCCTAGACCAAAATATTTAGGTTAGAAAGAAACATCCAGAGCCACTCTTAGGTGGTTGGTAGTGTCATCCCATCCAGGTATACCATTATATAGAGGGAATACATAGGATATTCTTTTGTGTCCACCTTTGCATAACAAAAATTCTAACAATAGACCTCTTGTTCAATACGGGTAGGCGATAAAGGTAAAAGTTATAATAGGATATTACACTTTCACTATTATTTTTTAACCATCATGTTGTTTGTTATATTTATTAGATAAATTAAAATTATATTAAATAATTAATATTTGATAGGAAATTTATGATGATTTTTTATAATATTATTTTAATATGATATGATGATTGCTATGTTTAGTAAGAAATGTGTTAAGGTTCTTGATAATTATCTATGATAAGCCACCTTGTGCTTCTCCAAGTCCATAATGCATTTGAAGAGGTAGTCATATTGTGTTTTCACCTATGGGGCATACATACCCTATCCATCTTCATATTCCAACCTTGGACCTCCTATCTAGAGTACCCAAGCCTTCATAATGAGGCCCACATAGGTTGTACCAATTAGTCTATATTTGTTTTACACATCTTATGAGATGGATTTTACATAAATATTGGCCTTTATTACTCTAAGTGCCTAACACATCCTAAGGTTTGTAGATAATAAAGGCTTATTTATGGATATTTTATTAAGAAAGTAAGTTTAATTACTAATTTTAACAATAAAAAATGTGTTTCTAGGAGATATTTTTATTAATGAGTTTTTGAACTCTTAATGATTTCATAATTATCATTTAAGTTTGAACTTTTTTTTCTTGTTTCAAGAATTATTTTTCATTTGTTACATTCTAAAAACTTTAGTCACTCACATGTGGCATTATAATCTATTGATTACACTCATTTATTTATTTTACACATAAAAATTTCCTAATTGAGTTATCTAAATAATATGTCAAATGTACCTACCACTAACTACTAGAGCCTTCAATTAGACACTAGACATGGCACTAAAAATTCTTATAATGATGTATATCATTGTCAACACATTACACTTAGAATATATACCATTCACAAGAACTTGTATCTATAGTATTTGAAACTAGGATAGTAACCTTGTATGTGTATATGATTAAGTGATCTAAATAAGCTCTTGAAAGAACCCAATAAAAACTATTATAGCATTTCACTACTTTTCAAATTTGATGTCAACATATTTTTGCATGACAGTGACCATCATCATCTTGATGTCAATTTTCTTTAGCTTGATGAGCAATATAAGACCTACAATATTCTAACATCATGTATGTGTGTATTTATATATTATAATACTTCAACAAGTCATGTTGCTTATAATTATTATTATTATATTATCCTAGGATAAGGTAATAATACCTTGATCATTAGGGTTAGGGTTATTGTTGATTTAGTCTATATTCAAATCTTAGTTTCCTCTATTGCACATGTTAGAATTTTTCCTCTCCATGTGGCTTTGATACTTTTCCTTCTCTACATAGATATAATTTGTAAAGATTTAGAATTTAGAATCCATTACTTGCATTTTTTGTAGTGAATATGATTTATAGTTTATAGTGGGTGTTTACTTTTGTGCATCACTAAATTGTTAATACTATTGTTATATCTTGGAAGGTTGTTTCAATGTACGTGTGTGCATGTCTACACATACAAACACACACACACACATATATATAGATAGGTATCTAGATAGATATATGAAACATACATATATAATTCCTATGCATGTTGCTTAGTTGTTTATACATTTACTAGTAACCATCAAATGCATTTATCACCTATAAAATATACCTCTCTCTCTACATCTATCTATATATATAAATCGATAGATAGATATCATTGCAGATAATTTTATCATTAACAAAGTATTTCTTATAATGTATTTCTTTTTTCCTAGCCATTTATATATTATTATGATGGTGATTGATTAACCTCAATAAATTTAGATCATTACTATGAGGTCAATAATTTTATATGTTTTAGGCTATCAAGAGAGTAGTTTGGCATTGAGTGAACATCCATAGAACAGTGTTATCATAATAAATTAATATCTAAATTGTAAATCTACATCAAGATGTCTAATTACCTTTAGATATTAGTAGATAATGCATCGTCTAACCAAATAATATAGCTCTTTTTCTAGTTTGTACAAATTATTTAATTCATCCCTACCACAAATAAAACTTCTCTTCCTACTCTAATACGAAGGACCTTGAAAATATCTACACCTATCAAAGTTGAAGTAAATATTACATTTCTTAATTTTAAAGGTTATGTTGATGAAAACATCATATAGAATTGTATAGATCAATTTAATGAATACTTTTGAGATCAAGAATTCTCTAATAATAAAAATATTAGGGTTTCCTTCTTGATATCCATGATACAAATGTGTAACTAATGAAAAATATATGCCACTCTCTCTAGTAGAGAGTGTTTACACTATAGTACCCAACACCATTCTTATCTAGACAAATTTTAGCAATGTCATCAAGGATAAAGACAACCTAATTATGTACTATAATTATTGGTATTTCAAATTATAGTAATAATTATGAGGCATATATTACTCTATCAAGTTTTTTATAATAATGGGGATACTAAAGTAGAAATAATATTTCCTAAATATAACCATACTAGAAAAATCATATAAATATGTAATTAAGATAAAGGGGAAGTTGATCTATCCAAAAGAATAATATAAGAAGGAAAGAAGTAATCCTAGTACTAACTTGCAATATTGATACAAAAAGTTACCCAAAAATAGATTTCATAAGATATCATAATGAATGCAAATATCATGTATGTTAGTCACTATCAATTGAAGGATTGTTTTTTATGGCTCACATAGTGAGCAAATTCCATTATCTTCCTCCTAAACATTGGATAAATATAAATAATTTAGAAATATAGATCTTGATACCATCATTTCCATAACATAGGTGTCACTAATACAATTATGAAAAAATTAAGTACCTCTTACTCCCTAAGATATTAATATAATGAGATAACATATTTATTATAAATACAAATAGGCCAAACAACTTGTTTCTACAAAAATATCAAAAGCATAAAACTAAGCTAACACCTTGTCAAACATATAACACAAGATAAATTCAACCAATAAAAGTAGTTTGTATCATAGAATAATGATACCTACCCTTTTCTATAGAGCCTTTAATGATAGTATTCATCATGACAATATTCCACTTATTGGATGTAATGTCCTCATCGAGAGGACAAGAAGCTTGCTACAATACTTTTAAAATCATATATAGGTGGTCACTAGTGATAATGTCAAATGTATTAAGTTGTACTAATATACAGACATATTTTTATATAGTATATAGGAGTTATATTCCATTGTCAAATAATTGGAATATTATAGTAAAAAAAGTATGCTATGAATGTAGTTTTAGAAATACTTCTACCTAATTTGCCATAATATCATTGTTCCATTAAATATAATGTGATGATATTCAAAATAAAATCTAGATTATGATATATAGAGGTTACATTAAATTAGTAACTCATCCTATAAAATTCTAAATATGGCTCATGGTGATTCTATATCAACTAGAAATAAGAAAAAATATAAAGGTTAAAAATTAATGTTCAATTTCCATGATTTGTGACCCACCATAGAGTATTAATTTATTTAACATGTTTGATGACCCATCATATCTATTAAATAATTTCATATTATTGATCTCAAGTCTAGATACTAATGGAATTAATGATTGGAATATGGTCTCCACAAATCCCTATTCAACTATGGTCTCTGCGGGCAAGATTTCCCAAGCCCCTTCTCGGGATTTGGATCAAGGCAAGATCCCCCCCTTGGAGGATGCTCCCACGAACCCCGACCCAGACTCGTGCAGGATGAATTACCTAGAGAAGGTAATAGGGATGCATAAACCTATACCCTCTTGTAACCCTAACCACCCCCTCGTGATCACTAATGGGGAAAACATGGTTCTTCTAGTCTCTCTCATGGTAGACAAACTCTCTTAAGAATCCCTCTCCCTGGTCATAAATTTTATGAGAGGGAGACCTAACATGGAATCCATAAGAATATGGGCAAAATTAAAATGGTGCACAATAGGGAACCTTCATATTGTAGCCCTCTCATGGGTTTTCTTCATGATATGCTTAAATAACCAAAATGACTATGCCCAAATCCTCATCGAAGGACCTTGATTCTATGGGAAAAAAAGTTTGTTTATGAAAAAATGGAAGCAATATTTCAATCCCCAGACTCAGGATATCAATATTTCTCCAATATGGGTTCACCTCCTTGATCTCCCCATCTAAGTTTTCCATGAATACAACTTGGGGTGGATTGGAATGTACATTGGGGACTCGGTCGCTCTTGACCCCGCAACTAAAGCTTAGTACCGCATGGCCTATGCTTGAATTTGTATCAATTCCAACCTTGCTTCACAAATTCTTACCCACCTAAACCTCATCTATGGGGATTTCCACCTGGTGTCAAGCTATTGAGTATGAAAAAAAACTAGCATTCTGCATCGAATGCAAAACCCAGGGACACCTTCAAGCCCATTGTCCATACCTCAATCCCTAGAAAGAAGTACCTAGCACAAACGGTCCTCCATCCTTAGTAATAGTGAATGGGAGAGTGCAATGACTGATATAGAGGACCCATTAACCAAGTATTGAACAACAAAAAATGGAAGCAGACCGCTATCTAGGATCCTCCATCCACCAACCTTTCTTTAGATGCAGGTTAGGTATGCTTCATGTTCACTTTTTCCAATATATTTAGGCCTTTAAATGATTCTAATGATGAAGTTCTTCTCCCTGGATCCCTTCCTATGCATCAACCCTCCATACTTCCCCACCCCCATCCCTCTCCCTCTAGATCTAGGCCTTCCATCCCCATATCCTTGTCATACCTCCCGTCCGAGCCTGATCCTATTTTGGAACCCTTGTTGGAGATCAACCCTCTTCCCACTCTAGAGTTTATTGCCCCTCGGAAGAACCCCTATCGCCAATTGAATCCAACCTTGAATACCAGGAGGATGCTTTCAGTCCCACCCTATGTAGTACCAAAAAAGATACCATCGTCATAAATATCATATTCCCCCATAGCTAAAACCGCGTGCCAATGATATGGTGCCTTCCATAACTACTAGGGTTAAGCACATTCCCTATAAGAAGATGCCTTCCTTAGGAAGGAAGGACAGAAAAAAATAGCAGTAGTAAGGGAAGGCTCCATGGGAGGAAGGTCTAAGAATCACATAGTGAAGAATAATGAACTGGGTGATATGGACAGAATCAGAGGAGCGGTGAAGACACAGTTTGAGGCTGAGGGATGGCTCGAATACTATACCCTAGTTAGTTAGGGCCAGGAAATGGAGGTATTCAATGAGTTCACTGCCTCATTAAAGGGTGATGTGGCCCAAGTACGAGGGGTAGAAATTCCAGTCACCCCTGAGTTCATCTCATAGGCAACTAGATTACCCCTCATAGGGGAATGTGTATACAAGGGCAGACTGTTGAAGCTGTATGTCGAGATGCTGCTGCCAAGAGAGAATGTGCAGATAGACAAGGAGGGGTTACCCAAAAATAGCCTCCTCATGAATCTGTGGAATATATTCAAGCAGGTTGCTCGATTCTTCACATGCACCGAGAAATATACCCATCTACATGCTAATCATGTATAGTTTCTCAATCACCTGATGCATGGAAGAAAGTTGAATATGCCCTTCTACTTGGTGAATGCTCTAAAGGATGAAGCGACTCGGTATCATAAGGGGGCATCGTCTGTCTTAGCCCACCATGGGCTGATATCGACACTAGCCCACCATGTAGAGGTGCAAAGGCAAAACGCAGAGGGAGATGGCAGCCAAGAAAGGTGACACAATGTTATTGTCAAAGCAGGGCAAGATGAGAGATGCCTTGTAGATGAAATAGTGAGTATCAGGCAATTGGAATTGCCCTATTTCATAGAGGAAATAGGTCCATCACCAATGCCTGAGAACACAGAGGAAAGAGGGCATTCCCCAGTGCTCGAGCTTGAGGAAGGAGCACTGCTTGTTAGCGATGAGGACGAGTTTTGGTTGATAGAACCAGTCCCTAGGAGGAAACTTCTACGATGACTCCTATCGATAGAGGAAGAACATAGTGACCCAAAAGTAGACTTTACAGCCCAAACCCTTCGAGAATTGATGAACTGGAACCCACAAGATGTAGGGACTTCTGGGAACAATGACCAGGTCGATGCGGCCTTGGAGGAGGTGCTCGAATGGCAAACTAATTATTGGATGACCTAGCAAATTTTGGAGGACTACCAAAACAAGCATGTAGGGGAGTTGAAGGAATGATACAGATGGATCATCCAGCTCAAGCAGCTGGTCCAACAATTACGGGAGGAGAACCAGCTACTTCAGGATAGGGTAACGGAAATAAGGGATGCATACACTCAAATTTATTGGGAAAAATAAGTCCCGATGAATTCTCCCACATCTATTGAACGAGTATTCTCTTTGGGGAAAATTTGATCGGACGCCCGACATAGTAGCCCAGATGTAGGGGAGAATTCCTCTGTTTTCAAGAGTGAAATGGAGAGAAGTCCCATAATACCCCCTGTCATAGTCCTGAGTGATACATAGCAGGACGAGGGCCTCCAGTAGTAGACAGGACCAGAGGATAAGGAGTAACTCCCCAGACCTAAAGAAGGAGAAGAGTCTGAGGGGTTGAAACCCGATAGACAGGATAACGAAGGATCACCCCTAGAGAAAGCATCCAAAGAGGCCATGAAGGCAGCCTCAAGGATGCGAGGAGACTCTGGCATCTATGTTAATCCGATAGAGGACATCCAGTTATTGGATGTTTATGATTCATCCCAGGGATGGCCCTACATGATGAGGAGGTATTTGGAATGATGGGGGGTATATGGGCCCCAATTGGAGGCTACTACCATTGTAAAGGAGAACATAGGGCTTGCTATTGAAATAGCCAAATTATACAAGGCCCAAGTAGTACCTTCCAATAAGGATAATTCAGATATCCCTCTGGTAGTTGTCAGACCTCCAAACGCTAACCTCTGGCAATCTGTCGAAGCTGCATTCCAGTTAGCAAAGATGAAACTAGCTAGACCACCGCTAATAGCGGCCAGAACAAGAAAAGGACAGTTGATAGCTGCACCCTCAGTTTTGCATAGAAAAATGTGAGCCACACCTTCAGATGCCAATGTGCAAAAGAGGCAGAATTGGGCCGAAGGTGCAACTAAATCCTCCAATAAATGGCAAGGATGAAGGGTCAACAGGGCTACCTACAGGTTTGATGCCACGAGGGCATGGCATATGTTAGGCATGGGGGGATGATGAGCACCAAAAATGCTCATATTTTGTACACATTTTCTTTATCATTATGTGGTATAATAAGGATTGCATACTTTTATAAATGATTATATAGATATTTGATGAAATTATGCGTGTTATCTAATTTGTGTGTTTTCAATGTGTTTTGTGGAATTGCGGTTGGTTTAGTTAGATTTGGATCATTCGAGGTCTTTTTGATGGACCTGGCACTTTGTTTCTTTTGGGATCAATGAAGAGAACATAGGTGCCTTCCTCTTCCAAGAAGGCGCCAAGAGAAAGTAGGCACCTTCCTCTTCCAAGAAGGTGCCAAGAGAACGTAGGAACCTTCCTCTTCCAAGAAGGCACCAAAAGCAAAAGAAAAGCACCTTCCTCCTCCAATAAGGTGCCAAAGGGAAGGAAACGCCTTCATCTCATAAGGAAGGCACTGATGGAGAGGTGCCACGATAGGAAAAGTGCCTTCCTCACATAAGGAAGGTGCGACTAGAAGACGCGCCTTCCTCACAGAAGGCAAGCGCCTTCGTCCCATAAGGAAGGTGCCACTAAAAGGCAAGCGCATTCCTTCCACAGGAAGGCACCGACAGAAGGTAAGTGCCTTCCTCTTCCAAGAAGATGCCATGGCAGTAAGATACCTTCCATATAGGGAAGGCACTCGATATACTTAGGCGCATTCCTCATAATGAAGGCACCTCTATTCTTTGCTCGTTGACCAAATTTGCACGACGTGGACAGTAGTGGTTGGTGCAATTCCAACTCTACATCATGTAGAGATAATTTGGAGATCGCACCAATGTATGAAAGTGTCTTACCAATGCCAGGTGAAGCACGAACCAATCAGTGAACACACCACTATTAGAACCAAATGCTAGTTTTAAGCAGATGTCAATTGCATTCACCAGACTATTTTAATTTATTCTGGGATGAATCAACTGTTGTAACCTCTTTGTAACAGAAGTTCTATGGGTATGTTATATAAACACATGCAGACCGCTCTGAGATATATATATTGATATAGATTTATATATATTGATATATATTCATATAGAGATACAGAGATAGATAGATATTGTAACACTTTGATAAATATATTACAGTTCTAAGAGTTCTAAGCATGTGTTCAGCTGGAAGGAAGCTGTTGGAGCCTGGGCCCACTCCAAGCCAGTATTTCTTCCCCACCTTTCTTCTATTTTCTAGATTAGTTTATTGCTTTTGTAAGGTCATTTACCACATTGCTATTTCCAGTATTTGCAGTAGATTCATTTTTAGGAATGTGTGAATGTTTTATTTCCATAGATTTAATTATTTTCTTCTTACGTAAATTATTGAGGAGTGCATGAATGATTGACAACCATTTTGAAAACACCCCCCAATAGTAGGATTAGTGAATTCATCTCAAGTGGTATTGTAAGAAATATTATTCGGACCCTTCACAAGTTTATGAAGCTCCCTGGGTTGATAATTAAATGCACGGACATGTGACAAAAGTAGGAAAAAGTTAACCTTGTTTGGCCCGCAACAATGCTCAAAGTTTAAAAATTTGACATAAAGAAGATAGATTTTAATATTTTGTTTCATGCTCAAAGCAAGGTTTAAAGAAGATAAAACTTGTTTAAATATGCTTAACAAAGGAAGATAAAATCTACCTAAAATACTTTAATATAAAATAAACTAATGCTTTTCATCATGGTCATATGAGGGCCAATCACATTTGCATTTTCATTTCTTTTAAGTTTCATGAACAATCAATAACACAACATAATGAAGTAATACCAACATGGGCCCCTTTTTAACAGTTTATTTTCAAACCACTAAGGTATTCCTAGCATTTATTTGACACATTTCACAAACATACAAGCACACATAAGTAAAAGGAACCTTGGATAAATTTCTATTTCTTTGCAAGAGAGGGTTCTCTAATAAAAATCATGGTTGTGACAGTGATTTTGCAATTGGGAAAAAATTTCACTCAATAGAATTGGAACTAGAAGGAGAACCTGAATTGGTTTAATTTATTGCTACTTAGATGCTAAATTGTTCATGTTTACTTGAAATATTTATTTGAAGGCATTGGTCTTGGCTAACAAGGTTTTGTTGACCACATTCATTGATTAAAAAAAATCTAATTGATGATGCATTAATGCTAACCTTTTGCAAATTGGAGAATGTTCTCTAATGTCATGGTTTAATTGATGCATATATATTAAATATTTGAGGATTTTTATTCATTTCATGCTTCTTTGCAAGATATTTATTTGACTAATAAAATTGGTATTAAAGTTGTGCTCTTCAAGGTTCACTAATGGCATGGATTATTTCAATGATGATAGGCTATACTTTAAAAATACCTGGCACTTCACATCATGTTCCTATATATATTTTGGATTATGTACGTCATTTTAGGTATGATGGAATAGAGTCAGTTGAGGAACATATTCAAGCATACAAGAACACCATAATTGAATTGTAAATTATGCATGAAGATGTTGCTTGTAACATGTTTCCATATACATTAGATGAAATTACTTATGATTGGTACCTCAGTTTACTTATAGGTTCTACCAATTCTTGGGATCAACTAGTGGTATTGTTCCTCAATCATTTTAACAAAAATCTAGTTGACCCAAGAATTATATTGAAGATTTAGGATTGCTTGGGATCCATTGACAATTTCAATCTTAGTGGCTCTCTTCTTGATCTCTTTGTTTGAGGGTTTTCCCACCTTTTTTTAATACCTACATTCGCAACTCCTTTCTTTTGGGTTATTTTTAAAGGGCCAGGGGTGCCAAGCTTAGACCTTAATATTTTTTCCTTTCGATGGTATGCCTATAACACTTTCACAAAGAACCATCTTGCTCGCATTCTCTCCTTTAGATGGTGAACCATTTAGAAATCTAGAAAAGTGCCTAACGAATTGCTCTAGTTTATCATTAAACTAAAAATATTCCCTTTAGAAGAGAAAACTAGGATCATATTTGAATCTAGCAGATTTTTCTAAAGTAAAAAATCAAGACTCTTCCCTTTGGGAGGATACCCCTAGAAAATTATAGTCTCCATTTTGAATATTTCCATAGTCCATTTGATGGTTTTATTTAGCCAATAAGGAAGGAGAAGACATAGCAAATATATATAGAGTGGCATCCTCCTCAACATTAGTTGATGATTTAGTCACAATACACTCAAATATTTTGACCTATGATGGGTTAGCCAAATGAGAAACAAGGCTTGGTTCCAAAAAATATACCTGAACCACTGAATTAGTAAAGGCTTCAGTTTTTTTTTCTAAAAGAAATATTTCAAATCTAGAAGTTTCTATTCGAGGATTTTCTTCATGTGACCTTAAAGACTTTCTTATCAAAGTCCTAGAATCTTGAGGAATTTTATTATTCTATTCTACTTAGATTTATTTTTTTAATTGGGTTTTTTTGTTAGGACATCGGTTGGCCAAATCGCCACTCCTTTAAAAATACAAATAGATAACAAGTCTATTTTCATACTCCTCTAGTTGGTTTCTAGTACAAAAGTCTGAGATACGGTCTATCGAATCAAGCATATTGGTTGAGAGATCCACATTTACAAATATAGCATACACCATTATGGATTTAGATCTAGTGGCTAAATCAATTAAAACCAAGTCTCCCAAGATTTTGGCTATGCCTCGTAAAATATATTCATGCTAGAATTGGAAGGGGAGACCAAGGAGTCTAACCTAGAGAGGAGTTGAGTTCATTTTTTTAGAATATGTATTGAAATATACACCCCATCATCTTACGAATATTCTTCATCCAAAAAAACCAAGGATCCACACCAAATATTTCTCCTGATTAAGCTTAATAAGAAAAAAGTCCTTGGGGAGACCTACAATTTCCAAAAGACTTTTAAATTTCTATTTAAAGGATGCCCATTTTTGAATGGAATCAATATCAGGTCAAGCTCCTACAAATTTACCAACTAAAAGGAAGGCTCCCTCCATATTTTACCTTGATTTTATATGTTTTTTTTTTTTTTTGGCTTATGTAATTTTTGAGTCTATTAGCATTATTCATATCATATAATTAAATGGTTTATTATGTAGTTCTTAGGTTTATTAGGCACCAATTAAAAATACTCATCAAATTTTTAAATTATATGATAAACTTAAACTAAAGTAATTTTAGTAAGCAAATTGAAAATAAATTACTTTGAAAAACTCAAATGTAAGATAAAATAAAATAATATTAAAATTAAATATAAAATAGATGTAAAACAAATTAAAAATCATTAATTTATTAAAAATATAAAATATATTTTTATGTTGATTTTACATGTATTTTTAAAATTTTTAGGGAACCTCTACTCTTACACAATATCAAAAGAAAGAACTTTTTGTCTAATGGGAAGAGGAAATCATGAAACAATTACAAGCAATGGAGGATACAGTGAATGCCTATGGAGTGGAATGAGCCAAGTACAATAACTATGCCAAAAAAAATTTTGATGAACGAGAAGCCTACAAGATTTGTGTTCAAGAATTGGAAAATCTGTAAGCATTAGATCCAAAGGAGACCGAGACCCCACCAAAATAATGCAAGAAGTCATTGGAGACATTAATGTAAAGGGATAATAGATGTAGACATCAGTTCTAAGTATTTACAAAAAGGTCTATATATTGGACATTGGCTTGGTTTTTTTGCTTAGGGAACCTCTATAAACCCTAGCCCCTGGGTAAAGTAGAAAAGTCAACATAACCCTGACCGTTCATTTTCTACAAATTTTAGGATAAATCATTTGCTTTTTTAATGTTTTGATCCTATTGTACCATGGTTTTAATTTGTGTCTCCTAGATATCATAGTGGTATATGTTTGGGTTTTTATCACTCAACCGATTAAATTCTTCAACATTTAAGTAGGAAAGGAAGGAGATTGAGGTTCAAATATTTCCAAATGATATATGGATAATATCAAAGATTTATTTTAATACCACTATGGGGTGTTGATATAATATTGGTGGAACCTGTTTCAATCTCATAAAACCAATTAAAAAAATAGAAAAAAATTGAATGTTTAATTTTACTCTCCCTATTTATAAATTATGTTATTGAGATAAGTTTTATTTTGAAATAATGATAAGATAATGTTTATTTTAAGATACTATTTTATTTTAAATTTATATTTTGGATTTATTTAATGTTCCTATTATCATTAGTTCTAATAGGATATATATATTAAGATTTTGTTAGTGTGAGAAACCCCTATGAATGACATTCAAGGTGGGTATTCCCATCCCACCATGACCTCTCATAAGGGTGATATTTGAGATTATCAATAGAGGCCAACCACATAGTCATAAACACACCCACGCCCTCACACACTCACACACACATCATGGTTTGAACCTTGGAACTCCCAAAGAAGAGTCAAAGACCAAACCATTGTGTTGTCCCCCTAGACCAAAATATTTAGGTTAGAAAGAAACATCCAGAGCCACTCTTAGGTGGTTGGTAGTGTCATCCCATCCAGGTATACCATTATATAGAGGGAATACATAGGATATTCTTTTGTGTCCACCTTTGCATAACAAAAATTCTAACAATAGACCTCTTGTTCAATACGGGTAGGCGATAAAGGTAAAAGTTATAATAGGATATTACACTTTCACTATTATTTTTTAACCATCATGTTGTTTGTTATATTTATTAGATAAATTAAAATTATATTAAATAATTAATATTTGATAGGAAATTTATGATGATTTTTTATAATATTATTTTAATATGATATGATGATTGCTATGTTTAGTAAGAAATGTGTTAAGGTTCTTGATAATTATCTATGATAAGCCACCTTGTGCTTCTCCAAGTCCATAATGCATTTGAAGAGGTAGTCATATTGTGTTTTCACCTATGGGGCATACATACCCTATCCATCTTCATATTCCAACCTTGGACCTCCTATCTAGAGTACCCAAGCCTTCATAATGAGGCCCACATAGGTTGTACCAATTAGTCTATATTTGTTTTACACATCTTATGAGATGGATTTTACATAAATATTGGCCTTTATTACTCTAAGTGCCTAACACATCCTAAGGTTTGTAGATAATAAAGGCTTATTTATGGATATTTTATTAAGAAAGTAAGTTTAATTACTAATTTTAACAATAAAAAATGTGTTTCTAGGAGATATTTTTATTAATGAGTTTTTGAACTCTTAATGATTTCATAATTATCATTTAAGTTTGAACTTTTTTTTCTTGTTTCAAGAATTATTTTTCATTTGTTACATTCTAAAAACTTTAGTCACTCACATGTAGCATTATAATCTATTGATTACACTCATTTATTTATTTTACACATAAAAATTTCCTAATTGAGTTATCTAAATAATATGTCAAATGTACCTACCACTAACTACTAGAGCCTTCAATTAGACACTAGACATGGCACTAAAAATTCTTATAATGATGTATATCATTGTCAACACATTACACTTAGAATATATACCATTCACAAGAACTTGTATCTATAGTATTTGAAACTAGGATAGTAACCTTGTATGTGTATATGATTAAGTGATCTAAATAAGCTCTTGAAAGAACCCAATAAAAACTATTATAGCATTTCACTACTTTTCAAATTTGATGTCAACATATTTTTGCATGACAGTGACCATCATCATCTTGATGTCAATTTTCTTTAGCTTGATGAGCAATATAAGACCTACAATATTCTAACATCATGTATGTGTGTATTTATATATTATAATACTTCAACAAGTCATGTTGCTTATAATTATTATTATTATATTATCCTAGGATAAGGTAATAATACCTTGATCATTAGGGTTAGGGTTATTGTTGATTTAGTCTATATTCAAATCTTAGTTTCCTCTATTGCACATGTTAGAATTTTTCCTCTCCATGTGGCTTTGATACTTTTCCTTCTCTACATAGATATAATTTGTAAAGATTTAGAATTTAGAATCCATTACTTGCATTTTTTGTAGTGAATATGATTTATAGTTTATAGTGGGTGTTTACTTTTGTGCATCACTAAATTGTTAATACTATTGTTATATCTTGGAAGGTTGTTTCAATGTACGTGTGTGCATGTCTACACATACAAACACACACACACACATATATATAGATAGGTATCTAGATAGATATATGAAACATACATATATAATTCCTATGCATGTTGCTTAGTTGTTTATACATTTACTAGTAACCATCAAATGCATTTATCACCTATAAAATATACCTCTCTCTCTACATCTATCTATATATATAAATCGATAGATAGATATCATTGCAAATAATTTTATCATTAACAAAGTATTTCTTATAATGTATTTCTTTTTTCCTAGCCATTTATATATTATTATGATGGTGATTGATTAACCTCAATAAATTTAGATCATTACTATGAGGTCAATAATTTTATATGTTTTAGGCTATCAAGAGAGTAGTTTGGCATTGAGTGAACATCCATAGAACAGTGTTATCATAATAAATTAATATCTAAATTGTAAATCTACATCAAGATGTCTAATTACCTTTAGATATTAGTAGATAATGCATCGTCTAACCAAATAATATAGCTCTTTTTCTAGTTTGTACAAATTATTTAATTCATCCCTACCACAAATAAAACTTCTCTTCCTACTCTAATACGAAGGACCTTGAAAATATCTACACCTATCAAAGTTGAAGTAAATATTACATTTCTTAATTTTAAAGGTTATGTTGATGAAAACATCATATAGAATTGTATAGATCAATTTAATGAATACTTTTGAGATCAAGAATTCTCTAATAATAAAAATATTAGGGTTTCCTTCTTGATATCCATGATACAAATGTGTAACTAATGAAAAATATATGCCACTCTCTCTAGTAGAGAGTGTTTACACTATAGTACCCAACACCATTCTTATCTAGACAAATTTTAGCAATGTCATCAAGGATAAAGACAACCTAATTATGTACTATAATTATTGGTATTTCAAATTATAGTAATAATTATGAGGCATATATTACTCTATCAAGTTTTTTATAATAATGGGGATACTAAAGTAGAAATAATATTTCCTAAATATAACCATACTAGAAAAATCATATAAATATGTAATTAAGATAAAGGGGAAGTTGATCTATCCAAAAGAATAATATAAGAAGGAAAGAAGTAATCCTAGTACTAACTTGCAATATTGATACAAAAAGTTACCCAAAAATAGATTTCATAAGATATCATAATGAATGCAAATATCATGTATGTTAGTCACTATCAATTGAAGGATTGTTTTTTATGGCTCACATAGTGAGCAAATTCCATTATCTTCCTCCTAAACATTGGATAAATATAAATAATTTAGAAATATAGATCTTGATACCATCATTTCCATAACATAGGTGTCACTAATACAATTATGAAAAAATTAAGTACCTCTTACTCCCTAAGATATTAATATAATGAGATAACATATTTATTATAAATACAAATAGGCCAAACAACTTGTTTCTACAAAAATATCAAAAGCATAAAACTAAGCTAACACCTTGTCAAACATATAACACAAGATAAATTCAACCAATAAAAGTAGTTTGTATCATAGAATAATGATACCTACCCTTTTCTATAGAGCCTTTAATGATAGTATTCATCATGACAATATTCCACTTATTGGATGTAATGTCCTCATCGAGAGGACAAGAAGCTTGCTACAATACTTTTAAAATCATATATAGGTGGTCACTAGTGATAATGTCAAATGTATTAAGTTGTACTAATATACAGACATATTTTTATATAGTATATAGGATTTATATTCCATTGTCAAATAATTGGAATATTATAGTAAAAAAAGTATGCTATGAATGTAGTTTTAGAAATACTTCTACCTAATTTGCCATAATATCATTGTTCCATTAAATATAATGTGATGATATTCAAAATAAAATCTAGATTATGATATATAGAGGTTACATTAAATTAGTAACTCATCCTATAAAATTCTAAATATGGCTCATGGTGATTCTATATCAACTAGAAATAAGAAAAAATATAAAGGTTAAAAATTAATGTTCAATTTCCATGATTTGTGACCCACCATAGAGTATTAATTTATTTAACATGTTTGATGACCCATCATATCTATTAAATAATTTCATATTATTGATATCAAGTCTAGATACTAATGGAATTAATGATTGGAATATGGTCTCCACAAATCCCTATTCAACTATGGTCTCTGCGGGCAAGATTTCCCAAGCCCCTTCTCGGGATTTGGATCAAGGCAAGATCCCCCCCTTGGAGGATGCTCCCACGAACCCCGACCCAGACTCGTGCAGGATGAATTACCTAGAGAAGGTAATAGGGATGCATAAACCTATACCCTCTTGTAACCCTAACCACCCCCTCGTGATCACTAATGGGGAAAACATGGTTCTTCTAGTCTCTCTCATGGTAGACAAACTCTCTTAAGAATCCCTCTCCCTGGTCATAAATTTTATGAGAGGGAGACCTAACATGGAATCCATAAGAATATGGGCAAAATTAAAATGGTGCACAATAGGGAACCTTCATATTGTAGCCCTCTCATGGGTTTTCTTCATGATATGCTTAAATAACCAAAATGACTATGCCCAAATCCTCATCGAAGGACCTTGATTCTATGGGAAAAAAAGTTTGTTTATGAAAAAATGGAAGCAATATTTCAATCCCCAGACTCAGGATATCAATATTTCTCCAATATGGGTTCACCTCCTTGATCTCCCCATCTAAGTTTTCCATGAATACAACTTGGGGTGGATTGGAATGTACATTGGGGACCTGGTCGCTCTTGACCCTGCAACTAAAGCCTGGTACCGCATGGCCTATGCTTGAATTTGTGTCAATGCCAACCTTGCTTCACAAATTCTTACCCACCTAAACCTCATCTATGGGTATTTCCACTGGTGTCAAGCTATTGAGTATGAAAAAAAACTAGCATTCTGCATCGAATGCAAAACCCAGGGACACCTTCAAGCCCATTGTCCATACCTCAATCCCTAGAAAGAAGTACCTAGCACAAACGGTCCTCCCTCCTTAGTAATAGTGAATGGGAGAGTGCAATGACTGATATAGAGGACCCATTAACCAAATATTGAACAACAAAAAATGGAAGCAGACCGCTATCTAGGATCCTCCATCCACCAACCTTTCTTTAGATGCAGGTTAGGTATGCTTCATGTTCACTTTTTCCAATATATTTAGGCCTTTAAATGATTCTAATGATGAAGTTCTTCTCCCTGGATCCCTTCCTATGCATCAACCCTCCATACTTCCCCACCCCCATCCCTCTCCCTCTAGATCTAGGCCTTCCATCCCCATATCCTTGTCATACCTCCCGTCCGAGCCTGATCCTATTTTGGAACCCTTGTTGGAGATCAACCCTCTTCCCACTCTAGAGTTTATTGCCCCTCGGAAGAACCCCTATCGCCAATTGAATCCAACCTTGAATACCAGGAGGATGCTTTCAGTCCCACCCTATGCAGTACCAAAAAAGATACCATCGTCATAAATATCATATTCCCCCATAGCTAAAACCGCGTGCCAATGATATGGTGCCTTCCATAACTACTAGGGTTAAGCACATTCCCTATAAGAAGATGCCTTCCTTAGGAAGGAAGGACAGAAAAAAATAGCAGTAGTAAGGGAAGGCTCCATGGGAGGAAGGTCTAAGAATCACATAGTGAAGAATAATGAACTGGGTGATATGGACAGAATCAGAGGAGCGGTGAAGACACAGTTTGAGGCTGAGGGATGGCTCGAATACTATACCCTAGTTAGTTAGGGCCAGGAAATGGAGGTAGTCAATGAGTTCACTGCCTCATTAAAGGGTGATGTGGCCCAAGTACGAGGGGTAGAAATTCCAGTCACCCCTGAGTTCATCTCATAGGCAACTAGATTACCCCTCATAGGGGAATGTGTATACAAGGGCAGACTGTTTAAGCTGTATGTCGAGATGCTGCTGCCAAGAGAGAATGTGCAGATAGAAAAGGAGGGGTTACCCAAAAATAGCCTCCTCATGAATCTGTGGAATATATTCAAGCAGGTTGCTCGATTCTTCACATGCACCGAGAAATATACCCATCTACATGCTAATCATGTATAGTTTCTCAATCACCTGATGCATGGAAGAAATTTGAATGTGCCCTTCTACTTGGTGAATGCTCTAAAGGATGAAGCGACTCGGTATCATAAGGGGGCATCGTCTGTCTTAGCCCACCATGGGCTGATATCGACACTAGCCCACCATGTAGAGGTGCAAAGGCAAAACGCAGAGGGAGATGGCAGCCAAGAAAGGTGACACAATGTTATTGTCAAAGCAGGGCAAGATGAGAGATGCCTTGTAGATGAAATAGTGAGTATCAGGCAATTGGAATTGCCCTATTTCATAGAGGAAATAGGTCCATCACCAATGCCTGAGAACACAGAGGAAAGAGGGCATTCCCCAGTGCTCGAGCTTGAGGAAGGAGCACTTCTTGTTAGCGATGAGGACGAGTTTTGGTTGATAGAACCAGTCCCTAGGAGGAAACTTCTACGATGACTCCTATCGATAGAGGAAGAACATAGTGACCCAAAAGTAGACTTTACAGCCCAAACCCTTCGAGAATTGATGAACTGGAACCCACAAGATGTAGGGACTTCTGGGAACAATGACCAGGTCGATGCGGCCTTGGAGGAGGTGCTCGAATGGCAAACTAATTATTGGATGACCTAGCAAATTTTGGAGGACTACCAAAACAAGCATGTAGGGGAGTTGAAGGAATGATACAGATGGATCATCCAGCTCAAGCAGCTGGTCCAACAATTACGGGAGGAGAACCAGCTACTTCAGGATAGGGTAACGGAAATAAGGGATGCATACACTCAAATTTATTGGGAAAAATAAGTCCCGATGAATTCTCCCACATCTATTGAACGAGTATTCTCTTTGGGGAAAATTTGATCGGACGCCCGACATAGTAGCCCAGATGTAGGGGAGAATTCCTCTGTTTTCAAGAGTGAAATGGAGAGAAGTCCCATAATACCCCCTGTCATAGTCCTGAGTGATACATAGCAGGACGAGGGCCTCCAGTAGTAGACAGGACCAGAGGATAAGGAGTAACTCCCCAGACCTAAAGAAGGAGAAGAGTCTGAGGGGTTGAAACCCGATAGACAGGATAACGAAGGATCACCCCTAGAGAAAGCATCCAAAGAGGCCATGAAGGCAGCCTCAAGGATGCGAGGAGACTCTGGCATCTATGTTAATCCGATAGAGGACATCCAGTTATTGGATATTTATGATTCATCCCAGGGATGGCCCTACATGATGAGGAGGTATTTGGAATGATGGGGGGTATATGGGCCCCAATTGGAGGCTACTACCATTGTAAAGGAGAACATAGGGCTTGCTATTGAAATAGCCAAATTATACAAGGCCCAAGTAGTACCTTCCAATAAGGATAATTCAGATATCCCTCTGGTAGTTGTCAGACCTCCAGACGCTAACCTCTGGCAATCTGTCGAAGCTGCATTCCAGTTAGCAAAGATGAAACTAGCTAGACCACCGCTAATAGCGGCCAGAACAAGAAAAAGACAGTTGATAGCTGCACCCTCAGTTTTGCATAGAAAAATGTGAGCCACACCTTCAGATGCCAATGTGCAAAAGAGGCAGAATTGGGCCGAAGGTGCAACTAAATCCTCCAATAAATGGCAAGGATGAAGGGTCAACAGGGCTACCTACAGTTTTGATGCCACAAGGGCATGGCATATGTTAGGCATGGGGGGATGATGAGCACCAAAAATGCTCATATTTTGTACACATTTTCTTTATCATTATGTGGTATAATAAGGATTGCATACTTTTATAAATGATTATATAGATATTTGATGAAATTATGCGTGTTATCTAATTTGTGTGTTTTCAATGTGTTTTGTGGAATTGCAGTTGGTTTAGTTAGATTTGGATCATTCGAGGTCTTTTTGATGGACCTAGCACTTTGTTTCTTTCGGTATAAATGAAGAGAACATAGGTGCCTTCCTCTTCCAAGAAGGCGCCAAGAGAAAGTAGGCACCTTCCTCTTCCAGTAAGGTGCCAAGAGAACGTAGGAACCTTCCTCTTCCAAGAAGGCACCAAAAGCAAAAGAAAAGCACCTTCCTCCTCCAATAAGGTGCCAAAGGGAAGGAAACGCCTTCATCTCATAAGGAAGGCACTGATGGAGAGGTGCCACGATAGGAAAAGTGCCTTCCTCACATAAGGAAGGTGCGACTAGAAGACGCGCCTTCCTCACAGAAGGCAAGCGCCTTCGTCCCATAAGGAAGGTGCCACTAAAAGGCAAGCGCATTCCTTCCACAGGAAGGCACCGACAGAAGGTAAGTGCCTTCCTCTTCCAAGAAGATGCCATGGCAGTAAGATACCTTCCATATAGGGAAGGCACTCGATATACTTAGGCGCATTCCTCATAATGAAGGCACCTCTATTCTTTGCTCGTTGACCAAATTTGCACGACGTGGACAGTAGTGGTTGGTGCAATTCCAACTCTACATCATGTAGAGATAATTTGGAGATCGCACCAATGTATGAAAGTGTCTTACCAATGCCAGGTGAAGCACGAACCAATCAGTGAACACACCACTATTAGAACCAAATGCTAGTTTTAAGCAGATGTCAATTGCATTCACCAGACTATTTTAATTTATTCTGGGATGAATCAACTGTTGTAACCTCTTTGTAACAGAAGTTCTATGGGTATGTTATATAAACACATGCAGACCGCTCTGAGATATATATATTGATATAGATTTATATATATTGATATATATTCATATAGAGATACAGAGATAGATAGATATTGTAACACTTTGATAAATATATTACGGTTCTAAGAGTTCTAAGCATGTGTTCAGCTGGAAGGAAGTCTGTTGGAGCACCGGGACCACTCCAAGCCAGTATTTCTTCCCCACCTTTCTTCTATTTTCTAGATTAGTTTATTGCTTTTGTAAGGTCATTTACCACATTGCTATTTCCATTATTTGCGGTAGATTCATTTTTAGGAATGTGTGAATGTTTTATTTCCATAGATTTAATTATTTTCTTCTTACGTAAATTATTGAGGAGTGCATGAATGATTGACAACCATTTTGAAAACACCCCCCAATAGTAGGATTAGTGAATTCATCTCAAGTGGTATTGTAATAAATATTATTCAGACCCTTCACAAGTTTATGAAGCTCCCTGGGTTGATAATTAAATGCACGGACATGTGACAAAAGTAGGAAAAAGTTAACCTTGTTTGGCCCGCAACAATGCTCAAAGTTTAAAAATTTGACATAAAGAAGATAGATTTTAATATTTTGTTTCATGCTCAAAGCAAGGTTTAAAGAAGATAAAACTTGTTTAAATATGCTTAACAAAGGAAGATAAAATCTACCTAAAATACTTTAATATAAAATAAACTAATGCTTTTCATCATGGTCATATGAGGGCCAATCACATTTGCATTTTCATTTCTTTTAAGTTTCATGAACAATCAATAACACAACATAATGAAGTAATACCAACATGGGCCCATTTTTAACAGTTTATTTTCAAACCACTAAGGTATTCCTAACATTTATTTGACACATTTCACAAACATACAAGCACACATAAGTAAAAGGATCCTTGGATAAATTTCTATTTCTTTGCAAGAGAGGGTTCTCTAATAAAAATCATGGTTGTGACAGTGATTTTGCAATTGGGAAAAAATTTCACTCAATAGAATTGGAACTAGAAGGAGAACCTGAATTGGTTTAATTTATTGCTACTTAGATGCTAAATAGTTCATTTTTACTGGAAATATTTATTTGAAGGCATTGGTCTTGGCTAACAAGGTTTTGTTGACCACATTCATTGATTAAAAAAAAATCTAATTGATGATGCATTAATGCTAACCTTTTGCAAATTGGAGAATTTTCTCTAATGTCATGGTTTAATTGATGCATATATATTAAATATTTGAGGATTTTTATTCATTTCATGCTTCTTTGCAAGATATTTATTTGACTAATAAAATTGGTATTAAAGTTGTGCTCTTCAAGGTTCACTAATGGCATGGATTATTTCAATGATGATAGGCTATACTTTAAAAATACCTGGCACTTCACATCATGTTCCTATATATATTTTGGATTATGTACGTCATTTTAGGTATGATGGAATAGAGTCAGTTGAGGAACATATTCAAGCATACAAGAACACCATAATTGAATTGTAAATTATGCATGAAGATGTTGCTTGTAACATGTTTCCATATACATTAGATGAATTTACTTATGATTGGTACCTCAGTTTACTTATAGGTTCTATCAATTCTTGGGATCAACTAGAGGTAATGTTCCTCAATCATTTTAACAAAAATCTAGTTGACCCAATCCTCATGTATAAGCAGTTTATCACTGCTCGTAAAGGACCAAATGAATATTTGTAGTTATTCACCAAAATTTTCCATGGGTTATATACTCAATTTGTGGTACCCTATGTTCCTCTAGAGGGAGAGGTTATCCAGGTGTATTTCAATGTTATTGACCCATCAATTTCTATGTAGCAGTGAGGGATTCCTCAAATCACATCTTTGTCCCAAGCTTATAACCAAGCAATAGCATTTGAACAATAATTGAGTTTTCAATGTTATGGTGTAGGTTTTGGATCATATAATCCTCAATAATTTAATACCTCCCCTACCCATACAACAATCTATGCACCTTAACCTACCATTCAAAATAAACCATTATTCCCATGTGTGAATCAATTTTAGAATACCCATCTTGATCATATTTCAAATCATGTTCCTGAGATAAATTGCAATTATGGTCACAATAATACTACTTTAGACAATGGAGGAGTCCTAGACCTAAATGGTATTGAAATATATGATAGTATTAGGCCTTCAATATATTACAAGAAAAAATTTAAGTGGATGATCAAGAAAGCCAGCATGTTGCAAAGAATGACCCACTATAAATGAAAGGTTTAGAGTCATTATTTACAAGTGAGGATTGGGAGAATCATACAAAATTAAATGTATATTTTGATTCAATGTTGGAAATACTAGAGTCTCCAAGAGTGGTTGAAAGTGAAGTGAAGGAGGAATTAATAGAAGAATCTAAATATTTTGAGGAATATGCAATAGAGTTTCATCTTGTGGATTCATATGATAATTGTTATAATAGTTGGGGAAGATATGAGGAATTGTTTGTTTATCACACTCCTATTGATAAAATATCAATTCCTCTTGATATGCAGGACTTTGAAATCTCTATTTCACATGAAGATATTGCAATTCCTCTACAATTAGAAAATGGTATACCACATGCAAAAATAGAGATGGTTCCAAAATTTTATCACATTGAATATGAGTTTATTGAAGACCTTGATGAAATCAAAAAGGAAAAAATGGTAGATGCTCCTTATGATTCATTTATTTGGGATGATGAAGAGGTAAAATATCCACTTTCACCATTGACAACTGAAAAATTGGGTATAAAATCACATTATCATCTTGAAGATTTAAATCAAGAAATACATTTGGGGGAAATTAAATAATTAGAATTATCTATTCATCCAAAAGAAAACATTGGTTTGTTTGACCATCAAGAGTTATGGTTTTAAAACGATGGACATATTTTTTATTGGGGACCTAACTTTAATGTTTTTGATGAAGAGATAATTGATGAAAGGCTACAGGATGACATGATGAAGAACATGAAGAAAATGAAGAAGGTACAAATGCTCATCAAGTATTGGTAAATGGAAGTGTACAAAAGGTAGAATATCACCTTTTATGTTCCACCATTCAAACTCCAGGTAAATTTTTTTCTAATTATTGTTGGATTCGAAGTTTATTATTTATAAAATACCATTTATGGTTAACAAAGAATGTAAGTAAATTTCTCCTCACACCAATAATAAGATTGCTTTGTTGAATGAAACATAAGAAAATACCTTTGAGTTGCTAAATCAAATTCATCAATAATTGATAATGGAATATAGGATAAAAACTTATAATGATCCTCATTTAGTTAATATTCTAGATGCTTGCAAATTACTGCATAATTATGATTGGCCTAAAAGCATAGAAAATTAATTGGCTTTGAAATGTGTAGAAATAGGCTCCTACGTCCAAGATCTTATATTTGAAAAGGAAAGCCTAATTCTAAGTCATGAAGTGAATTGTGAAACTTGCATTTTAAATAATAGATAAGAAAGAATTGAAAATCAATTAGTCTTATCAATTTAATGATTTGAAGCTCCACTATGGGATTGCTAATGGAACAAGATTAAAATGGTGGGGTGAGAGAGGTAAAATGAGATGTTTTGTATTGTGTGGCCTAATCTTATGTTGGTTCGATTTTTGTAAATCTTGGAATGCATATCATGATATATATATCTTTTAAAGTGTGCCAATTGTGTTTGGGATCCAAGAAAATGATGGCCGAAATTTTGCATCATCTTGTATTATATTGTATATTATTATATATAGTTTTGGTTTTCCTATTTTTCTTATTTGCTTTCATGTTTTTTGTGCTTTGTCATTATTTTCTTTTTTGGGCAATTTTTGTTGTTTGTTTTCTTGTTTTTTTTCATTAGGTTAGGATTTGATTTATTTTTGGGTATTGTGTTTTTTGGAATTGTTCCCTTAATTTGAGGTTTTGTTTAGCAATAGCTACTAATTTATGGTTTCTTGTCTATTTTTTGTGTTCATTTTTCATATATTTTGGATTACCTATTTTGGAATCATGTGGACTAAGGAAAATGGGATAAAGTTTTTTAGTAATTATTCCTTGATTTTGGGACTAAGATAGTGAATTTTGTAATACTTAATTATTTTGCTAAAGTTATACATGAACACATCATATTAAAGGGTATGCTTTGAAATATTGAAGGATGAAGTCATTTTGTTTTATAAATTAAGGTGAAAATCTAACATGCTCCATATTTAGTTTCAAATACTCTCAAAGCCATGTGGTGCATAACATTTTGCAAAGCCTTGTAATAAAAAAAAAAAAAACTAAGCAAATAAAAACATACTAAAATCAATCACCAGGTTTGGATAAACTCTACTAGGGGTATAGACGCTTGACTGGCAATAAGGCTTTGTCTAAATAAAATATTAAAAAAAAAAAAACATTGCAAAATATCAATTAAACACAAGGGTAATTTAGATAAACTCTATTGGATCTACACATGCCTGACTAGCAGTAGGGCTCTATCTATAATTTTTTTTTTATGAGCAATACTTTATAGCCTAAATGCAAATCATGTGATGGAATCATTATTGTTTCAGAATGCAAAATGAAATCACTTTCACACACACTAAGCTAAAGCAAAAGAAGTTCATGTGTTTTCATTTGAAGTTATCTAACCCCATTTTATTTGAATGTTTCTAGATAGCATATATTTCTCTAATATTTGTTTCTTTGGTTTTTAGAATTAGGTTCTTCATCTTAAATTCTCAAGATCATTTCCCAGCAAAGTCACCATTTGTTGTGGCCATTGCACAACTTACCCCAAATTTGGGGACCCACCTTAAATTTTGGATGTTAGGGGAAATTTTGGTTTAGGTTGTAATATAGGTTCCAAGGCTTGGGTGTGGATTATTGTCTCCTTTTAGTTTCTTTTAAGTTGTCTAGTGTGTTGATTAGGTTCTTTCTTATTTTTATTGTTTTGGTTAATTTTAATGTTTTGAATTAAACCAATTCAAACATTTGAAATTAATTAAATCAAATTTAAAATTAATATATATATATATATATATATATATATAATAAAAAGAGAAAAGATAAAAAATAAATAAATAATAATCATGAAAATCAAATAAAAATAAAAAATAAATAAATAAATAAAATAGTATAATTATATATATATATATATATATATATCTAAATAAAACTATCAATGTATATTTTTGAATGTTAATTTAATTTCATTAATGTATTTGTTTTGGGAAAAATTAATTTATATTTATCTTTAGTTTTGTTCTAATTTAATTTTGTTAATAGTTTTGTTTTGGAAAGTTTGATTTATGTGTTCTTTATTGCAGGCTACTATTAAAAAAATGAAAAGAAAAAAAAAAAAAAAGCAGTAGCACTCAAGAAGAGAAAATGTTAAGAATCATGCCAATGAAAATAAAACATTGGAAATCCAAGAGTTGAAAAATGAAACAAATAGCCAAGTGTTGAAAATTTTAAGAAGAAAATAAAATATTGGAAAGCCAAGAGTTGGAAAAAGAAACGAATAGCCAATGTTGGAAATATTTAAAAATCCATTGAAGCTCATAAACAAGGGTTGGTCATTTTTGGGGCGGTTGGAAAATCTTGTAAAACAAGAATATTTTTTTAAAATGTAAATGCTTCATAAATTTGCACTTTGTTAGTAAATTGGAGAATTTTTTTGAATGTTTGTGTTAACTGTTTATTTTTCTTTTCCATGTTGTTAGACTTATAGACAATATTTAATACAGTTTGATGGTTGTAATGTTAAAGGTTTAGGAACATGGAATCTAATTTTTTTTCCTTAGAAGCTTGCACATAATTTATTTCAGATTGTGAAAATACAACTCTGATTAGGTTACGTTCAGAAATTCTCACATCCTTGGTTTTGCAGGATAGGGTAGCATTATACTGAAGGAGGTTTGTCGTTAACATTTTTAGCATTCTAGTAACATTTTTCTTTGCAAGAGAGGATTTTTTAATAAAAATTATACTGAAGGAGGTTTGTTGTTAATATTTTCAGCATTCTAGTCCATTTTCCAGATTTTATATTTATTTTTATTTTTTTAACCTTACCCTTTTGCAGTTTTTTTAAGAACTTCAAAAAATAAAATAAAAATATAAAAAACATTAAAAAACATTAAAAAACCAAAATAAATGCATGGATGTGAAGAATAAGATTTAACGCTTCATTTAGAATAGTTTTGGTTCTATTTTGAAGTAAATTCAAAATTATAAAAATTATTCAAATTTGTTATTTTTAAAGGATTTTTTGCAATTTTAATTTTAGCATATTTTCACATTTTGAAGTCAAGTCAAATTTCAAGCTTTACATTTTTGTTTTTCAAAGAAATAAATTAAATTCCCTTTATGAAAATTACAATTTCATTAAATGGGGTAATTTGCATGGCATTCCAAAGGTCATTATTTTTATTGCAATAAATTAGCTTCTCTTTATGAAAATTATAATTTCATTAAAGAGGGGTAATTTATATGTCATATCAAAGGCTATTGATTTTAAAATTAGTCATTTAATCATGTTCCTTTCATGTTCAAAGCAAGCTATAAATTAATTTCTCTTTATGAAAATTTCAATTTCATTAAAGGGGGATAATTTATGTGGCATTTCAAAGACCATCATATTTTCAAAGTTAGTCATTTAAATGATGTTCTTTCATGCTCAAATTTTAACAAAGCAACATAAAATCCATTCATAAAAGCAATCTCAAAGGAATCCTTTCACCATTTCAAATTCACATTTCAAGATAGATTTTAATATTTTGTTTCATGCTCAAAGCAAGGTTTAAAGAAGATAAAACCTTTTTAAATTTGCTTAACAAAGGAAGATAAAATCTACCTAAAATATATATTTTTTATAATTTATTGAAAACCCCTTGCGGAGCCACCTTGATCTGAGAAACCATGACAAAAGGGTTCTACACTGTCAAAATCACCCGAGAGTCACACCTGACCCTAATTGCACCAACATTATCAGTTGTATTTTGGGTACCCAATGTGCGTTTTGTAGGGTGAATATTCAAACCAAGGACCTCCCTTAGAGGATTGCCCTACCCTCTCCAACTCACCTATAGCACGTGGGTAATCTACCTAAAATACTTCATGATAAAATAAACTAATGCTTTTCATCATGGTCATATGAGGGCCAATCACATTTACATTTTCATTTCTTTTAAGTTTCATGAACAATCAATAGCACAACATAATGAAGTAATACCAACACGAATTCCTTGTTAATAGTTTACTTGCGAACCACTAAGGTATTCCTAGCATTTGTTTGACACATTTCACAAACATACAAGCACACATAAGTAAAATAAACCTTAGAGAAATTTCTATTTCTGTGCAAGAGAGGGTTTTCTAATCAAAATCCTGACTATGATGGTTATTTTGCAATTGGGTAATATTTCCACTCAACAGGTCCCAATACAACCAATACTTAGAAAAATGTTATTATAGATAGCCCTTATTTTGATCAACTTGATGAGATGATCAAAATGATATGGCTATCCCATAAGGAACCTATTACACTCGATCATTAATTTTATTGGTTTGAAAACATAAAACAATAGCTGATAACTCATAATATTACAAAAGAAAAAATATGCTAGAAGATTGAGATGAAAAAATGATAAAAATTACCCAAGTGATAGGAAGAAAAACTAATTATCAAAGGCTTTAGAACAGTTTGCATGCCCTACTGTAGTTTTTTTCACTACTATAGGGATCCATGATTGATTCTCTAATAGCACTTTTAATAAAACAACTTCTACAAATACATCAATAGTTCTAATAATTCAATAATGCAAAAAGTAGTCATTCACTAGAATAGTAAATTAGTAAATCATATTTAATGCAAAAATAATAATAATACAAGTAACAAAATTATAGATTCCAAATAAATCCAAATCCTAGTCATTTAGAGAGGGAAAATTCTCATATACATAACAGAGGTGACCAAGATTCATGTATTAAATATTATTCCAAATATAACATAAATCTTCATATTTATAGACTAAATTAATAATAACCCTAACACTAATTCTCCAATGCTCACTACCTTATCCTAGAACCCTAGGTAAGAATAATAAAGATATATAATATGGATATATTGGAGTATTTACAATAGAGAGGATATGGGATTGAAATCGAAGCAAGTTTGACTTAACTAGCTTCAAAACTTAAGATTTTATTTTTAAAATATGCATTATAAAAAGTCTTTGTCACTAAGTGGAATACATTGTATTCTTCAAGTAAAGAGAAACAAATCATGTATGATAAATACACTTTTCATTTTTATTGTGATCAAATATTTTAACAAAAAAAATTGTATGTATGGTTCATTTGAGGACAATGATATCTCCATAGCGTTCAGTAATGTGGTGTTATACTTCAAGTTTTGTATTGTATTTATTGTATATTTTTTAAGACTTTATAAACCTTGTATGGGTGGGTCTAATGCAGTATTTTATTAATAAACCTAAAGGATAAACATCAAGGTTGATTCCTTAAACTTTACCTATGGTCATATAGTCATGTATTTTTATGCACCTTAATACCAATCATTTATTCATCAGGAGAGTTATTCTTTTACTTGGTGATATTAATTTACTGTCTAATAACATCCATAATATTATTTTGTAGTCTTTCTATGACTTGTTTTTTTTCTATGTTATGTATTGATGCCATTACAACAATTTATTTTTGAAAAGTATTGATAAATCCAACATGGTTTCAAAATGATTGTCAATATCTATTACTCAACCACAAGCATTTTTCTATGTATCTCCCACAATGGTTTGTAAAATATTATGGACTAGAGAGTAGTCCATGGAAGCTTTGTGTGTTACTCACATTTATTAACGGTTGCACACCAAAATCATAGGTTAGATCATGATGTTCTCAATATGTTATAACATATTTATTGGTCTAGGGAAAGCATTCATTGATTATTTTTCTTTCTTCCTGAGTTTCAATTTGATCATTCATTTTTACCAGATGGATGTGTTAGTTATTATATTTATATTTTGAGGATGTTTGAAACCCTTAGTTATCTTTTATGGATATTTGAAAAAACAACTATTTCCTTTTTTTCATTGGATTCTTGAATATCAATAAAACACAAATGAGAGGATATTATTCATAATTATTTAAGTATAAAAGACAATTATGAGTATTATTTAGTAGGCCTTGGGTGCTAGAAGAGTTGTGGGTAGACTTTTGGGCATCTCAAAGACATTTGATTCACTTGACAAAGTTATTAAAATGGTTGAAAAATATTTTTGTTGCATTGGTGAAAAATGATGGTTTCATTTGTTGCTTTCTAAAAAAGGATTATGTAGAGAAAACCATAGAATATATGGATGAACCATTAGCTTTTTTAAATTCTTTGTGAAACATGGGTCCTAATTTTAACACTTCGATAAATACCTTTATTAGGGATATAAATTTTATATCCCAAGACATCATGTTTGCCTTGATTAAATATATATATGATGGAATCGATAGTTTCCATGAATACGGGTAGGTTGTCCAGCTTTTTATGGTCACCACAATATTCTACATTGTCTTCCATAAAATTCACCACATAGATATTCATGCAGTGTGTCCCTATAACCACCATGTCAATATCATTTTAAACCTTTTATAATACTGAAAGCACTAGCAAAGGGACAAGCGTTCAGTTCTATGTGGCCCGAGATTTGAAACTTGGACCTCTAACCCACTTATGAGGTTTGGGGTAACCAATTGGTCTACACCTTATAAATTATTATATTAAATATTTAAATAAAAATATTTATTGAAATATTCTCTTTATTGGAAAAAAAATAGATAGGGAAGCTATAATATATCACATTTCAAAGATATGTGACTACGTAGTCACCAATCCCACCATGATATTTGGTGGAATGATTTTTGTGTAATTTTGAAGGAATTTGATAAAATCCTTATTTTCTTTAGAGGCATAGAGGTTGAGGATTTATTTTTTATCTAACATTGGTGGTTATTTAGTAAAACTCACTAAAATTACTTGTGTTCATAGGTTCTAAATATTTCCCCTAGTTTTTAAATTTATTATTAGATCCTCCTATTGTAAGATCCTTTTACACTATTGTCCCTATTTTAACTCATTGGATTATATAAGAATTATAAATAAAAATTAATTATTGTATACCCTCGTGTATTTATTTACTATTTCCTATGTTTTACCTCCCAATATATTTGAGAACTTATGGTTGAGAATATCGCATCAATATCCTATTTGTTCTTTATTGTTTTTAATGTATTTATTGACATCGAGTTGCACCACCAAAGAATTTTATTGATATATAGATAATATTAATCTGATTATATTTTATGATGGTTGTACCACTTACCCTCCACTATTTTATTTTGCACTTAAATTCTACGACACTTTAGGACCCTTAGGCTATGGCGACAAGATATTTTATGGCATGTAATTATTTTATTTTATGATTATTGCATCTTGCATGATGAAATTATAAAACCTCTCAAATTCACTTAAGTTTCATGCTCCAAATTAGTCATTAAACAAACACTTATTTCGTGTTGTCAATAGTTACAAAACTCATCTCTATGTAAATGTGATCCAAAAGTCTAATAATATACTTAAGTATATGATACTTATTATAAATATTAATGTGCAAACGAACAAGGAACTCATTGAACTATTTAGGATAATTTTGTATTATCTATTCATGATTTTGGTATAATTTTTGAAAAGAATATACTCATCCTCATAATTATGGGATCAAGATAATATCGTAAGGTTTGTAAACTTAATCTAAATGATGATAGGATATCTCAATTATACAAGCTTCATGCTAATGGATTCCAACACAAATATAACTTGTATTGATGTATTTAATAGTAAAATAGATAATTTGTTAATGTTAGTGACACAAATGTATAGACACCCAAATTTGCTCACCCCATCACATTCTAAGATTCTAGTAAATTTTGACAACATATCAATATGAAGAAAAATAGGATCACAAGTATAGGGAATCAGAAAGACACAAGTACCAGAAGAAAGGCAAGGATGGACAGAACAAACAAGGAAAGAAGTTTTTCCAAAGGCAAAAGAAAAGCTACTATGCGGATAATGCAAGTAAGTACTCATTTGATAGTGATGCTAGTTTTTCAGACAATGATAGAGATGAAGTCTTGTTCATGATTGAAGAAAAGGATCAAACTAAGAAAAAGACTCCAGTTATTCTTAAGTGTTTTAGATGTGGTAAATTTGGACATCTTGAAGATGATTGCACAAGAGATGGTTTTAGTTTCAGTGATGATGATTTTGAAGATGCACTTGATAGATCAAATGAGAATCTTCTAATGGCTTTAGAAGATGAAGAATTGAGTGATCCTATAGAAAGCAAGTCAAAAGAAAGAAATGATATGGACAAAGGCAAACAAATAGAGGACTACTCAATAGAGAATGGTTATGATCTCAAGGGAGAACTTATCCATGCCCTTGACACAGTAAAGAAGGTAAGAAAGCAACACTCTAAGCTTGAAAGTCAGTTTCAAGAATGTGATGAAGAAAGATTATTGCTCATAGAGGACTTAGAAAAGTCAAAGGCTAAGGCAAGTAAGTTCAAGGATAAGTTAGAAGCAAAGATTTTGGAATGTGAGAAGTTAGCACAAGAAGTGGCTACTCTAAAGAAATATTTACAGGACTCCAAGATCAAGATGAAGAGTTTCACAAATAGCTCTAAGAACTTGGATAAGTTCATTTGTGGACAACAAGAGAACATCATGTTCAATAGGTCTTGGTTTTGGAAAGAAATAGGAAAAAGAAAAGTCTACTTCAAGTCTTCAAGAAGAAACAACATCAGAAGAAGATACTTTAGAAGAGGGATTCTCAGATGCAAGTGAAAGTGAAACTTCTAAGGATGAGTCAGATTGCAGTGAGTCCAACAGGGACAATGGGCAAAGAAGATACAGATGGAACAACAATCGAAAAAGGAGACCAATGAGGTCTAGGCAAGGAAGCTTCAATGGGAGATGCTTCTCATGTCAAAGGTTTGGGCATATGGCTTCACAGTGTAGATCACATGAAAGACAAGTATATGGAAGAGAACAAATTTTCCAAGGATATTGCTATTCATGTAATGAGTTTGGTCACAAGGCAATGAATTGCAGAATTCATGATAGAAGAGGATATGGCTTCACTAGGAGAAATCCTAAGACTGTTGCACATCCAAGGAATAATAAAATTAAGTGTTATAAGTGCAATAATGATGGTCACATAGCAAGATGGTGTAGAGCAAATATTCTAAAAATAGGCATGAACAAGAACAGGAACATGAACATGAACAAGAATAGGAATAAGAACATGAACAAGAAATAAGAAGATGAACAGGAATAGAGACTCAAAAAATAAAAGAGACTCAGAGAATAATGAGAACAATAATAGGAACATGGATGAGAATAAGAACAGGAACAGGAACAGGGATGATGACTTGGAAAGAAACAATGAGAGGATTCAACAAAAAGGAAGAGGAAAAGACAAAGGCAGAGAACAGTGCTTTCGGGAGTAGAAATACTCCCACCCCAGAATTAACCACCTCATGTGGAGGTGGGGGAGGGGCTAAGCTAAGAGGCTTAATTCTTAGCCCCGAGCCCCAAAGGTGACCCTTTGCCATTGATGTCAAAGGGGGAGAGATTTGTGTATTATGGGGAGAGTTTTTGGATATGAGGAGAGATTTGATATTTGAGAGAGCATTGAGCCAAGGGGAGCAAAGTCCCAGGGGGGCAGAAAAGAAGGTCAGAATTTAGTAAAAGGATTTGGGTTGCCATCAATGACAAAGGGGAGGATTGTTGGACATTTTGAGTCCCTAAGCTAAAATGTTGTCATTGATGTCAAAAGAGCATTTAATGTCAAAAGGATCTATGAAGGGTTTTTGTGAAAACCAAGGCAGGAAAAATAAAAGGTTTTATTTAAAACCATGGACAACAGATTTGATCTGGGTTTTTCTTAAAACCCAAGTTGGGCTTTCGTTTCATCGAAAAAGGTGCCCCGATGATGGAGTTATTTGAGTTTTAATATTTGGTTTAAATTTTAATTATTTAAAATTTAAATTCAAATTTAAATTTAAATGCAAAGTTTCCCACCGACGTCATCAAGCAAACATAAATTCATATTTTCGCCGACGTCTTCGAAGTGTTTTAAACACTATATAAAGGGGTGGTAAATAAATCAAAGTTTTATCCTTGCTCTTGTGATAAATGTTTGGCATTCGAATAAGTCTATGAGCTCGTGCGAATTTTGAGAAGAGAAGCAACAAAGAAAATGACAACGCTTGGAAAGTCAAAACATGGTGGGAAGCGTGGCGCATTGGCAAATCATTTTGGTTTAAGGCACAAGGCAGCGCAAACACCAGGGATCGAATCCCTTGGATGGCATTTCGGAAGGCGTGTGGAAAGCGCTTTGGCGCTTTGTCTTTTGCGGAAGGTGGAGGAAGGTTTAAGGCACTTTGGGCCTTTGCCTTTCCAACGAGTGCCTAGCTCGTGTGGAATCTTAGCCATGGCTAAGACGCTCATGGTGTGGCAAGTCGGGGGTTCGAATCCCCTTGAGGAGGTAATTACGTTTTGCATTTAAATAATTTTTATTAGCCCTAAAGTTTGGAGTTATAAGGTAGTTAATGGAAATTAAAGTTTGTTATTAGGGTTGTGATTATTATTGCAAAGCATAATTGGTTTATGATTTATTTGATGGTTATGGAGAATTAATTTTAGGAGAAATAAGGAGTTGTTTTTTAAAAGCAATTTTGAGAGGTTTATTATTTTTGATAAGGGTTTTAATAAAAGGGACTTTGGTGGATGTGTTTATTAACTTGGAGTAAAAAGGGTGTAATTTGAGTAATGCTTTATTTTGTGATTATTTGAAGTCCATTAACCCTTGTTTAGATTGGAAAGGAAAGTTGTGTTTAAGTGTGGCAGATTTTGTGGACAACTTATTGGCATCAAAAAGGTATGGGCACATTCTCCTATTGATTGTTTATGGTGGTTGATTTCTGAAATATCATTGGAGAGAAAAGGATTGATTGTGGTTTCCTTTGAGAAAATGATTGGTTGAATGCTTCAAGGTTTTCTGGTTTGTGAGTTGTATTTAAACCTTGTTTTATTAGCATTGTTGTTGAAGCCCATTGATGATGAAATGAACTTGAACTTGAGTTAGAAAAGAACATGAGTATCATTGCTATGTGAGACTTGTGCTTGAGCATTGTTGGAAACATTTTGAGTTGGTTAATACATGCTTGGACTAGGGTTTGTGAAAAAGGATTGTTCCTTGAGGTGATTGGTTGAGTTGAGTTGGTTAATACATGCTTGGACTAGGGTTTGTGAGAAAGGATTGTTCCTTGAGGTGATTGGTTGAGTTGAGTTGATTAAGCCTAGTCAAGTGGATGCATGTGGTTGTTCAAGTTCCTAGAAACAAACTATTCAATATTCTGATTTGAGTTGAGATTGATTTGAGTTGAGATTGAGGTTGATTTGAGTTGAGATTGGGTTGATTTGAGTTGAGATTGGGATTTGAGTATAGAACATATAGAGTCTCTAACAATTCTCTTTATGCTTCTATGAGATTGATTTGAGATATTGATTGTACATTGAGCTTAGAACATATTGAGTCTCTAACAATTCTCTTTATGATTCTATGTGATTGAGACAAGTCTTTGAGAAGACTTGTGGACTATTTTGAGTTAAGCTTTTGTGAAAGCTTGCTATGCAGATTTGAGCAAGTCCTATAGAGGACTTATTGAGCATATTTGAGCAAGTCCTATAGAGGACTTATTGAGCAGATTTGAGCAAGTCCTAGAGAGGATTTGTTGAGCAGATTTGGACAAGTTATGTGTGAACTTGTTGAGCAGATTTGGACAAGTTCTATGTGAACTTGTTGAGCAGATTTGGACAGGTTTTGTGTGAACTTATTGAGCATATTTGGATAAGTTTTGTGTGAACTTGTTGAGCATATTTGGATAGGTTTTGTGTGAACCTGTTGAGTAGATTTGGATAGGTTTTGTGTGAACCTATTGAGCAGATTTGGATAGGTTTTGTGTGAACCTATTGAGAGATTTGAGTAGGTTCTAAGTGAACCTATTGAGAAAAATTGTACTAGACCGACTGTACTATGTTTAGTGCAAGAGATTGAGCAGAACTATGCTAGACCGATTGAACTATGTTTGGTATAGTATTGAGATAGAGCTTTGGAGGTGATAGAGTATAGAGGATAGAGTCTCAGTGGATAGAGATCCAACAGCCAGGACAATTGAAGATAGATCTGAGTGAGGAGTCTTCAAGTGGAGAGAGATCCACAAGTCAGTGTAGCAGAGAGACAGAGTCTTCTAGAAGATCACTAGCTAGAGTAGAAGGGGAAAGAGTTCTCCTATGGAAGAGATCCATGAACTTGAGATTTAGGGGATCAACATCTCCTTTGGACCGAGGTCCATAAACATTGTAATTTGGGAAAGATTCCCAAGATATTATTTGAGAAATATTTAGAAGAAATATTTTCTCTGTGGAGGTAGCCCACATTGGGTGAACCACGTTAAATCTGTGTCTCTATTGTGTGTGGAGTTTTGTGCATTGCTTTGATTACTTCTATTGATACTACTATCTATACACTGCATAATATTGATTTGAGAAGAAAAGTAAAAAGTGGTCTTATACTGTTCACCCCCCTCTCAGTATAAGCTTGTGTTCTTCAATTGGTATCAGAGTGGGTTCCTTCAGAAGAGTTTGACAACTTGAAGGAAAAGTGGTCTAAGAACACAATGGATCACAAAGATCAAAAGGATGGGTCCTTCAATAATGTAGTACTAGTATTTGATGGAAGTGACTTCTTGTATTGGTGTATGTTGATGAGATTTTACCTGATGGCACTTGGAAATGAAGTTTGGGATGCAGTGGAACTTGGATATGATTCTACAGTCAATCCTCCGATAGATAAGGAAGGTAAGCTTCTAATGCATGCAAATTCAAGAGCTATGAATGCAATTATAAAAGGATTGGGTAGATCAAAATCTATGAAGGTTATGGATTGTAAAACAACAAAAGATATGTGGGATCTACTACATGATATATATGAGGGTGATAAAGGTGTCAGGAAAGCTAAGATCAGAAATCTCAAAGGAGAATTTGAGAACTTAAGAATGAGAGATGATGAAAATATTCATGATTATCTCAGTAAGATTGATGAACTTGTACATGAGATGAGAGGTCTTGGAATGAAGGTTGATGAATCAGATGCTTGTGATAAGATCTTGAGAACTCTTCCAAAAAGGTATAGTGAAAAGGTTTCTGCTATAGAAACATCAATTGATAGTGATTCTTTGACAAGGAATTCTTTGCTTGGTATGCTTACTACTTTTGAGATAAGAACAAAAGATCCTATTCCTCCGAAAGAAGCTGCTTTCAAAGTGGACAAAAATAAAAAGGGAAAGCAAATAGAATCAAGCAGTGAGTCATCTAGTGATGAAGAAGCTAACTATGGTAGAAGAGATAAAGGGTTCAAAAGACCAATAGATATGAGATCAGTTAAGTGCTTTAATTGTGGCAAGTTTGGACATTTTGCAACAAAGTGCAAAGAGCCAAAGTACAATAGTGATGAAGAAAAATAGGATCACAAGTACAGGGAATCAGAAAGACACAAGTACCAGAAGAAAGGCAAGGATGGACAGAACAAACAAGGAAAGAAGTTTTTCCAAAGGCAAAAGAAAAGCTACTATGCGGATAATGCAAGTAAGTACTCATTTGATAGTGATGCTAGTTTTTCAGACAATGATAGAGATGAAGTCTTGTTCATGATTGAAGAAAAGGATCAAACTAAGAAAAAGACTCCAGTTATTCTTAAGTGTTTTAGATGTGGTAAATTTGGACATCTTGAAGATGATTGCACAAGAGATGGTTTTAGTTTCAGTGATGATGATTTTGAAGATGCACTTGATAGATCAAATGAGAATCTTCTAATGGCTTTAGAAGATGAAGAATTGAGTGATCCTATAGAAAGCAAGTCAAAAGAAAGAAATGATATGGACAAAGGCAAAAAAATAGAGGACTACTCAATAGAGAATGGTTATGATCTCAAGGGAGAACTTATCCATGCCCTTGACATAGTAAAGAAGGTAAGAAAGCAACACTCTAAGCTTGAAAGTCAGTTTCAAGAATGTGATGAAGAAATATTATTGCTCATAGAGGACTTAGAAAAGTCAAAGGCTAAGGCAAGTAAGTTCAAGGATAAGTTAGAAGCAAATATTTTGGAATGTGAGAAGTTAGCACAAGAAGTGGCTACTCTAAAGAAATATTTACAGGACTCCAAGATCAAGATGAAGAGTTTCACAAATAGCTCTAAGAACTTGGATAAGTTCATTTGTGGACAACAGAGAACATCATGTTCAACAGGTCTTGGTTTTGGAAAGAAATAGGAAAAAGCAAAGTCTACTTCAAGTCTTCAAGAAGAAACAACATCAGAAGAAGATACTTCAGAAGAGGGATTCTCAGATGCAAGTGAAAGTGAAACTTCTAAGGATGAGTCAGATTGCAGTGAGTCCAATAGGGACAATGGGCAAAGAAGATACAGATGGAACAACAATCAGAATAGGAGACCAATGAGGTCTAGGCAAGGAAGCTTCAATGGGAGATGCTTCTCATGTCAAAGGTTTGGGCATATGGCTTCACGAGTGTAGATCACATGAAAGACAGGTATATGGAAGAGAACAACTTTTCCAAGGATATTGCTATTCATGTAATGAGTTTGGTCACAAGGCAATGAATTGCAGAATTCATGACAGAAGAGGATATGGCTTCACTAGGAGAAATCCTAAGACTGTTGCACATCCAAGGAATAATAACATTAAGTGTTATAAGTGCAATAATGATGGTCACATAGCAAGATGGTGTAGAGCAAATATTCTAGAAATAGGCATGAATAGGAACATGAACATGAACATGAATATGAACAAGAATAGGAACAGGAACATGAATAGAAATAAGAAGATGAATAGGAATAGAGACTCAAAAAAGAAAAGAGACTTAGAGAAGAATGAGAACAAGAAGGTACAAGAATAGGACATGGATGAGAACAAGAACAGGAATAGGAATAGGGATGATGACTTGGAAAGAAACAATGAGAGGATTCAACAAAAAGGAAGAGGAAAAGACAAAGGCAGAGAACAATGCTTTCGGGGAGTAGAAATACTCCCACCCTAGAATTAACCACCTCATGTGGAGGTGGGGGAGGGGCTAAGCTAAGAGGCTTAATTCTTAGCCCCGAGCCCCAAAGGTGACCCTTTGCCATTGATGTCAAAGGGGGAGAGATTTGTGTATTATGGGGAGAGTTTTTGGATATGAGGAGAGATTTGATATCTGAGAGAGCATTGAGCCAAGGGGAGCAAAGTCCTAGGGGGAGCATAAAAGAAGGTCAGAATTTAGTAAAAGGATTTGGGTTGCCATCAATGACAAAGGGGGATATTGTTGGACATTTTGAGTCCCTAAGCTAAAATGTTGTCATTGATGTCAAAAGAGCATTTAATGTCAAAAGGATCTATGAAGGGTTTTTGTGAAAACCAAGGTAGGAAAAATAAAAGGTTTTATTTAAAACCATGGACAACATATTTGATCTAGGTTTTTCTTAAAACCCAAGTTGGGCTTTCGTTTCATCGAAAAATGTGCCCCGATGATGGAGTTATTTGAGTTTTAATATTTGGTTTAAATTTTAATTATTTAAAATTTAAATTCAAATTTAAATTTAAATGCAAATTTTCCCATCGACGTCATCAAGCAAACATAAATTCATATTTCCACCGACGTCTTCAAAGTGTTTTAAACACTATATAAAGGGGTGGTAAATAAATCAAAGTTTTATCCTTGCTCTTGTGATAAATGTTTGGCATTCGAATAAGTCTATGAGCTCGTGCAAATTTTGAGAAGAGAAGCAAGAAAGAAAATGACAATGCTTGGAAAGTCAAATTGTGGTGGGAAGCGTGGCGCATTGGCAAATCATTTTGGTTTAAGGCACAAGGCAGCGCAAACACTAGGGATCGAATCCCTTGGATGACGTTTCGGAAGGCATGTGGAAAGCGCTTTGGCGCTTTGTCTTTTGCGGAAGGTGGAGGAAGGTTTAAGGCACTTTGGGCCTTTGCCTTTCCAACGAGCGCCTAGCTCGTGTGGAATCTTAGCCATGGCTAAGATGCTCATGGTGTGGCAAGTCGGGGGTTCGAATCCCCTTGAGGAGGTAATTACGTTTTGCATTTAAATAATTTTTATTAGCCCTAAAGTTTGGAGTTATAAGGTAGTTAATGGAAATTAAAGTTTGTTATTAGGGCTGTGATTATTATTGCAAAGCATAATTGGTTTATGATTTATTTGATGGTTATGGAGAATTAATTTTAGGAGAAATAAGGAGTTGTTTTTTAAAAGCAATTTTGAGAGGTTTATTATTTTTGATAAGGGTTTTAATAAAAGGGACTTTGGTGGATGTGTTTATTAACTTGGAGTAAAAAGGGTGTAATTTGAGTAATGCTTTATTTTGTGATTATTTGAAGTCCATTAACCCTTGTTTAGATTGGAAAGGAAAGTTGTGTTTAAGTGTGGCAGATTTTGTGGACAACTTATTGGCATCAAAAAGGTATGGGCACATTCTCCTATTGATTGTTTATGGTGGTTGATTTCTGAAATATCATTGGAGAGAAAAGGATTGATTGTGGTTTCCTTTGAGAAAATGATTGGTTGAATGCTTCAAGGTTTTCTGGTTTGTGAGTTGTATTTAAACCTTGTTTTATTAGCATTGTTGTTGAAGCCCATTGATGATGAAATGAACTTGAACTTGAGTTAGAAAAGAACATGAGTATCATTGCTATGTGAGACTTGTGCTTGAGCATTGTTGGAAACATTTTGAGTTGGTTAATACATGCTTGGACTAGGGTTTGTGAAAAAGGATTGTTCCTTGAGGTGATTGGTTGAGTTGAGTTGGTTAATACATGCTTGGACTAGGGTTTGTGAGAAAGGATTGTTCCTTGAGGTGATTGGTTGAGTTGAGTTGATTAAGCCTAGTCAAGTGGATGCATGTGGTTGTTCAAGTTCCTAGAAATAAACTATTCAATATTCTGATTTGAGTTGAGATTGATTTGAGTTGAGATTGAGGTTGATTTGAGTTGAGATTGAGATCTGAGTATAGAACATATAGAGTCTCTAACAATTCTCTTGATAGCTTCTATTGAGTAGATTGGGATTTGAGTATAGAACATATAGAGTCTCTAACAATTCTCTTTATGCTTCTATGAGATTGATTTGAGATATTGATTGTACATTGAGCTTAGAACATATTGAGTCTCTAACAATTCTCTTTATGATTCTATGTGATTGAGACAAGTCTTTGAGAAGACTTGTGGACTATTTTGAGTTAAGATTTTGTGAAAGCTTGCTATGCAGATTTGAGCAAGTCCTATAGAGGACTTATTGAGCAGATTTGAGCAAGTCCTAGAGAGGACTTATTGAGCAGATTTGAGCAAGTCCTAGAGAGGATTTGTTGAGCATATTTGGACAAGTTTTGTGTGAACTTGTTGAGTATATTTGGACAAGTTCTGTGTGAACTTGTTGAGCATATTTGGACAGGTTTTGTGTGAACTTGTTGAGCATATTTGGACAGGTTTTGTGTGAACTTGTTGAGTAGATTTGGATAGGTTTTGTGTGAACCTATTGAGAAAATTTGGATAGGTTTTGTGTGAACCTATTGAGCATATTTGAGTAGGTTCTAAGTGAACCTATTGAGAAGAATTGTACTAGACTGATGTACTATGTTTAGTGCAAGATATTGAGTAGAATTGTGCTAGACCGATTGAAATGTGTTTGGTATAGTATTGAGATAGAGCTTTGGAGGTGATAGAGTATAGAGGATAGAGTCTCAGTGGATAGAGATCTAGCAACTAAGACAATTGAAGATAGATCTGAGTGAGGAGTCTTCAAGTGGAGAGAGATCCACAAGTCGGTGCAGTAGAGAGACAAAGTCTTCTAGAAGATCACTAGCCAGAGCAGAAGGGGAAAGAGTTCTCCTATGGAAGAGATCCATGAACTTGAGATTTAGGGGATCAACATCTCCTTTGGACCGAGGTCCATAAACATTGTAATTTGGGAAAGATTCCCAAGAGATTATTTGAGAAATATTTAGAAGAAATATTTTCTCTATGGAGGTAGCCCACATTGGGTGAACCACGTTAAATCTGTGTCTCTATTGTGTGTGGAGTTTTGTGCATTGCTTTGATTACTACTATTGATACTACTATCTATACACTACATAATATTGATTTGAGAAGAAAAGTAAAAAGTGGTCTTATACTGTTCACCCCCCTCTCAGTATAAGCTTGTGTTCTTCAATTGGTATCAGAGTGGGTTCCTTCAGAAGAGTTTGATAGCTTGAAGGAAAAGTGGTCTAAGAACACAATGGATCACAAAGATCAAAAGGATGGGTCCTTCAATAATGTAGTACCAGTATTTGATGGAAGTGACTTCTTGTATTGGTGTATGTTGATGAGATTTTACCTGATGGCACTTGGAAATGAAGTTTGGGATGCAGTGGAACTTGGATATGATTCTACGAGTCAATCCTCCGATAGATAAGGAAGGTAAGCTTCTAATGCATGCAAATTCAAGAGCTATGAATGCAATTATAAAAGGATTGGGTAGATCAGAATCTATGAAGGTTATGGATTGTAAAACAACAAAAGATATGTGGGATCTACTACATGATATATATGAGGGTGATAAAGGTGTCAGGAAAGCTAAGATCAAAAATCTCAAAGGAGAATTTGAGAACTTAAGAATGAGAGATGATGAAAATATTCATGATTATCTCAGTAAGATTGATGAACTTGTACATGAGATGAGAGGTCTTGGAATGAAGGTTGATGAATCAGATGCTTGTGATAAGATCTTGAGAACTCTTCCAAAAAGGTATAGTGAAAAGGTTTCTGCTATAGAAACATCAATTGATAGTGATTCTTTGACAAGGAATTCTTTGCTTGGTATGCTTACTACTTTTGAGATAAGAACAAAAGATCCTATTCCTCCGAAAGAAGCTGCTTTCAAAGTGGACAAAAATAAAAAGGGAAAGCAAATAGAATCAAGTAGTGAGTCATCTAGTGATGAAGAAGCTAACTATGGTAGAAGAGATAAAGGGTTCAAAAGACCAATAGATATGAGATCAGTTAAGTGCTTTAATTGTGGCAAGTTTGGACATTTTGCAACAAAGTGCAAAGAGCCAAAGTACAACAGTGATGAAGAAAAATAGGATCACAAGTACAGGGAATCAAAAAGACACAAGTACTAGAAGAAAGGCAAGGATGGACAGAACAAACAAGGAAAGAAGTTTTTCCAAAGGCAAAAGAAAAGCTACTATGCGGATAATGCAAGTAAGTACTCATTTGATAGTGATGCTAGTTTTTCAGACAATGATAGAGATGAAGTCTTGTTCATGATTGAAGAAAAGGATCAAACTAAGAAAAAGACTCCAGTTATTCTTAAGTGTTTTAGATGTGGTAAATTTGGACATCTTGAAGATGATTGCACAAGAGATGGTTTTAGTTTCAGTGATGATGATTTTGAAGATGCACTTGATAGATCAAATGAGAATCTTCTAATGGCTTTAGAAGATGAAGAATTGAGTGATCCTATAGAAAGCAAGTCAAAAGAAAGAAATGATATGGACAAAGGCAAACAAATAGAGGACTACTCAATAGAGAATGGTTATGATCTCAAGGGAGAACTTATCCATGCCCTTGACACAATAAAGAAGGTAAGAAAGCAACACTCTAAGCTTGAAAGTCAGTTTCAAGAATGTGATGAAGAAATATTATTGCTCATAGAGGACTTAGAAAAGTCAAAGGCTAAGGCAAGTAAGTTCAAGGATAAGTTAGAAGCAAATATTTTGGAATGTGAGAAGTTAGCACAAGAAGTGGCTACTCTAAAGAAATATTTACAGGACTCCAAGATCAAGATGAAGAGTTTCACAAATAGCTCTAAGAACTTGGATAAGTTCATTTGTGGACAATAGAGAACATCATGTTCAACAGGTCTTGGTTTTGGAAAGAAATAGGAAAAAGCAAAGTCTACTTCAAGTCTTCAAGAAGAAACAACATCAGAAGAAGATACTTTAGAAGAGGGATTCTCAGATGCAAGTGAAAGTGAAACTTCTAAGGATGAGTCAGATTGCAGTGAGTCCAACAGGGACAATGGGCAAAGAAGATACATATGGAACAACAATCATAATAGGAGACCAATGAGGTCTAGGCAAGGAAGCTTCAATGGGAGATGCTTCTCATGTCAAAGGTTTGGGCATATGGCTTCATAGTGTAGATCACATGAAAGATAGGTATATGGAAGAGAACAACTTTTCCAAGGATATTGCTATTCATGTAATGAGTTTGGTCACAAGGCAATGAATTGCAGAATTCATGACAGAAGAGGATATGGCTTCACTAGGAGAAATCCTAAGACTGTTGCACATCCAAGGAATAATAACATTAAGTGTTATAAGTGCAATAATGATGGTCACATAGCAAGATGGTGTAGAGCAAATATTCTAGAAATAGGCATGAACAGGAATAGGAACATGAACATGAACAGGAACATGAATATGAACAAGAACAGGAACAGGAACATGAACAGAAATAAGAAGATGAATAGGAACAGAGACTCAAAAAGAAAAGAGACTCAGAGAAGAATGAGAACAAGAATAGGTACAAGAATAGGAACATGGATGAGAACAAGAACAGGAACAGGAACAGGGATGATGACTTGGAAAGAAACAATGAGAGGATTCAGCAAAAAGGAAGAGGAAAAGACAAAGGCAGAGAACAGTGCTTTCGGGGAGTAGAAATACTCCCACCCTAGAATTAACCACCTCATGTGGAGGTGGGGGAGGGGCTAAGCTAAGAGGCTTAATTCTTAGCCCCGAGCCCCAAAGGTGACCCTTTGCCATTGATGTCAAAGGGGGAGAGATTTGTGTATTATGGGGAGAGTTTTTGGATATGAGGAGAGATTTGATATCTGAGAGAGCATTGAGCCAAGGGGAGCAAAGTCCCAAGGGGAGCAAAAAAGAAGGTCAGAATTTAGTAAAAGGATTTGGGTTGCCATCAATGACAAAGGGGGAGATTGTTGGACATTTTGAGTCCCTAAGCTAAAATGTTGTCATTGATGTCAAAAGAGCATTTAATGTCAAAAGGATCTATGAAGGGTTTTTGTGAAAACCAAGGCAGGAAAAATAAAAGGTTTTATTTAAAACCATGGACAACATATTTGATCTGGGTTTTTCTTAAAACCCAAGTTGGGCTTTCGTTTCATCGAAAAAGGTGCCCCGGTGATGGAGTTATTTGAGTTTTAATATTTGGTTTAAATTTTAATTATTTAAAATTTAAATTAATTTAAATTTAAATGCAAATTTTCCCATCGACATCATCAAGCAAACATAAATTCATATTTCCATCGATGTCTTCGAAGTGTTTTAAACACTATATAAAGGGGTGGTAAATAAATCAAAGTTTTATCCTTGCTCTTGTGATAAATGTTTGACATTCGAATAAGTCTATGAGCTCATGCGAATTTTGAGAAGAGAAGCAGAAAAGAAAATGACAATGCTTGGAAAGTCAAAATGTGGTGGGAAGCGTGGCGCATTGGCAAATCATTTTGGCTAAGGGACAAGGCAACACAAACACCAGGGATCGAATCCCTTGGATGACATTTCAGAAGGCGTGTGGAAAGCGCTTTGGCGCTTTGTCTTTTACGAAAGGTGGAGGAAGGTTTAAGGCACTTTGGGCCTTTGCCTTTCCAATGAGCGCCTAGCTCATGTGGAATCTTAGCCACGGCTAAGACGCTCATGGTGTGGCAAGTCGGGGGTTCGAATCCCCTTGAGGAGGTAATTACGTTTTGCATTTAAATAATTTTTATTAGCCCTAAAGTTTGGAGTTATAAGGTAGTTAATGGAAATTAAAGTTTGTTATTAGGGCTATGATTATTATTGCAAAGCATAATTGGTTTATGATTTATTTGATGGTTATGGAGAATTAATTTTAGGAGAAATAAGGAGTTGTTTTTTAAAAGCAATTTTGAGAGGTTTATTATTTTTTATAAGGGTTTTAATAAAAGGGACTTTGGTGGATGTGTTTATTAACTTGGAGTAAAAAGGGTGTAATTTGAGTAATGCTTTATTTTGTGATTATTTGAAGTCCATTAACCCTTGTTTAGATTGGAAAGGAAAGTTGTGTTTAAGTGTGGCAGATTTTGTGGACAACTTATTGGCATCAAAAAGGTATGGGCACATTCTCCTATTGATTGTTTATGGTGGTTGATTTCTGAAATATCATTGGAGAGAAAAGGATTGATTGTGGTTTCCTTTGAGAAAATGATTGGTTGAATGCTTCAAGGTTTTCTGGTTTGTGAGTTGTATTTAAACCTTGTTTTATTAGCATTGTTGTTGAAGCCCATTGATGATGAAATGAACTTGAACTTGAGTTAGAAAAGAACATGAGTATCATTGCTATGTGAGACTTGTGCTTGAGCATTGTTGGAAACATTTTGAGTTGGTTAATACATGCTTGGACTAGGGTTTGTGAAAAAGGATTGTTCCTTGAGGTGATTGGTTGAGTTGAGTTGGTTAATACATGCTTGGACTAGGGTTTGTGAGAAAGGATTGTTCCTTGAGGTGATTGGTTGAGTTGAGTTGATTAAGCCTAGTCAAGTGGATGCATGTGGTTGTTCAAGTTCCTAGAAACAAACTATTCAATATTTTGATTTGAGTTGAGATTGAGGTTGATTTGAGTTGAGATTGGGATTTGAGTATAGAACATATAGAGTCTCTAACAATTCTCTTTATGCTTCTATGAGATTGATTTGAGATATTGATTGTACATTGAGCTTAGAACATATTGAGTCTCTAACAATTCTCTTTATGATTCTATGTGATTGAGACAAGTCTTTGAGAAGACTTGTGGACTATTTTGAGTTAAGATTTTGTGAAAGCTTGCTATGCAGATTTGAGCAAGTCCTATAGAGGACTTATTGAGAGATTTGAGCAAGTCCTATAGAGGACTTATTGAGCAGATTTGAGCAAGTCCTAGAGAGGATTTATTGAGTAGATTTGGACAAGTTCTGTGTGAACTTGTTGAGTAGATTTGGACAAGTTATGTGTGAACTTGTTGAGAAGATTTGGACAAGTTTTGTGTGAACTTGTTGAGCATATTTGGATAAGTTTTGTGTGAACTTGTTGAGAATATTTGGACAGGTTTTGTGTGAACCTGTTGAGAATATTTGGACAGGTTTTGTGTGAACTTGTTGAGCATATTTGGATAGGTTTTGTGTGAACCTGTTGAGCATATTTGAGTAGGTTCTAAGTGAACCTATTGAGTAGAATTGTACTAGACCAATTGTATTATGTTTAGTGCAAGAGATTGAGCAAAACTGTGCTAGACCGACTGAACTGTGTTTGGTATAGTATTGAGACAGAGCTTTGGAGGTGACAGAGTATAGAGGATAGAGTCTCAGTGGATAGAGATCCAGCAACCAGGACAATTGAAGACAGATCTGAGTGAGGAGTCTTCAAGTGGAGAGAGATCCACAAGTTAGTGCAACAGAGAGATAGAGTCTTCTAGAAGATCACTAGCCAGAGCAGAAGGGGAAAGAGTTCTCCTGTGGAAGAGATCCACGAACTTGAGATTTAGGGGATCAACATCTCCTTTGGACCGAGGTCCATAAACATTGTAATTTGGGAAATATTCCCAAGAGATTATTTGAGAAATATTTAGAAGAAATATTTTCTCTGTGGAGGTAGCCCACATTGGGTGAACCACGTTAAATTTGTGTCTCTATTGTGTGTGGAGTTTTGTGCATTGCTTTGATTACTGCTATTGATATTGCTATCTATACACTGCATAATATTGATTTGAGAAGAAAAGTAAAAAGTGGTCTTATATTGTTCACCCCCCTCTCAGTATAAGCTTGTGTTCTTCATATATTGGATAAAAACTTTTACAAATATTTCCAAATTAGCATGCTTTTTGCCTATGCCAACTCAATCAAAGCATACCACTTACCCAACCTCATTTTACCTAGTTGGAACTAACTTTTTTTTAATTGCATGAAAATTTCAAAAATATCACCTCTTCCTCTTCTCCTCTAAGCCCTAAAAATCTATAATTGAGGCACCTCCATCTCAAAAATAACAAGTGATTGAATGATAGCAAAGTTGTTCCAAACATCTTTAAAACAAGCATTACTTTACAAGATGTTTTTCTGCCTCCATGCATTCTCAAACATTGCATGTAGGAGATCATTCCTTATGGTAGAAATGGGAGGAAATTATCTTGCACTATAGAAAACCATTACTCTTCAAGATTATTTTTCACCTTCACACCTCCTCAAACATTACATGCAAGACCTCATTCCTTGTGGTCAAAAGATGAGTTTTTCTTGTCATATTGTTTTTATTTTGAGATATATTAACCCTTAATAATACACTTTGTATTTGATCTATTACATTATCACTTTTCATATAACCTCCCTTTGTAGGATTTTAATTTCCTCATCTAATTCATTTTATCATGTTGATCCATTTTGCATTAGACTTGTTGAATTTATCATAACTCATCTTGTAAGGTTTGTAGGAATCATTTAGAAAAATGCATTCATGTTCTTGAAAAAACACCTTGAAAATTCAACCTTGGTATCATCTCTACACCTACATGCTATGGATATACAACTAGTAGGACTCGTAGACAATAAATTCACCTAGGACACTGACTATCTATTTTTTTGATTATTTTTTAATTTCAAACCTCATCGGATATGATCTATCACTTTTCATCCTAAAGTTATTTTATTTCAGCCCTAAAATTATGTTTAGAGTTCATAGGATCTATAGTCTATGAACCTATCATATAGGGAACACACTTGCCTTGTAGGTTACAAACTTTTATCATTTAATGCTTTTATCAATTCTAGCATTGAAACAACTCTTAGTCAAGCCTAGGGACATCCTAGAATCTTCTCAACTAGTTTAATTTAGCTTTGTAGAAATTATATTTTAGATTTATATAGAAAATCATCTTTCATTAATTCAAATTTGCTTTTACAAAAAATAATAGGGGTCTTGACTACAAAGTAAGGAAATTTAAAAACTTTCCAAGCATCAAGCAAGTCCTCTACAACTAAAACCTCTATTCCTCCCCCCCCCCCCCCTTTATCTTTTCTACAAATATGTAGGTTAGTAAGTAGTGAACCTAATATAAGTGATAAACTTATCTACAGAAAGTAAATCAATTTCAATTGACAAATCTACATTCAGGTGATAAACTTATTCTTTGATAGTTTATTTTATGTTAATACATGCTATTGATTATTGTTTGCTCTTTTCTTAGACCATTTTGACACTTTAACAAAGATAAATAAATTAATTTACTATATTCTCTTTGTATTCATTAGGCATTAAATCAAATTGGATGTAGTTTTGCATGATAAGGGTAATTTTTATTTGTTCATTCCCCCTTGCACCCTTGCTTGAAAGTGAAAGAAATTTATTTTCCTATTTTTTGTAGTGTATTATTTTACAAATAAATCAAAAGTGCATATAGGATTAATCTCGTTTGTTGCATTATTGTCTTTTCTAGATTGCATTGCAATTGAATTTTCTCTCTACACGCATATTTTATCTTCTTGATTCTAAACCCTAGGTGTTTTATCAATTGAACATATAAAATAATAGATTTAGAGTGATTCAATAAAAAATGTTTGGCGAACCCTTCCTCCCCATCAAAGAAACTCAAATAATAATAAGATTCAGGTAAGAATTTTCATCTAAGTGTAGATCCCTAGGATTGAAGGCCAACATCCACAAATTAGGATCTACATATTTGGTGAACCTAACATGAACAAACCATAGGTCTTGAAACCTTTTGGCCTAAACATTTTTTCCTTAATCAAACTTAAAAATTACTACATTTTAATCAAAGACAATATAAAATTGTTGGATTAGATTAAATCATATTAAATAAAGATAACAAGAAAACAATAAAATGTTAGTCCTACTAGGGTAAGGTTAATGACCATTAAGTAAACCTACATAAAAACCTTAAGGATCATCTCTCTTGGTGAAAATAAAATGATGGCCTAATAGGAGTCACAAGGAGGTATGATAGTATCACAAAGGGGATATAAGGATTCTTAAAATATCTAATTATTATATAATCAACTCTATTAACAAAAATTAATAAAATTAACTCCTCTTCCCCAAGTATGGTTGAAAAAAACATCCATACATAACTAGTAGTGTGGCTCGTCAAATGGCCCATAGCATAAGACCTTTATCTTCCCTTCTCAAAAATTTAAAAATTTTCAAGAACGTTGTATACGAAGAATATGAGAAACAACTTCCTCCCTCTAGAAATATTTCATCTATGCATAATGAAAAATGGAAGTGGTCTTCAAATCTAGGATCACTTTATCACTTTTCCTACAAAAGTAAAGAAAATTTGTTAACGATCATGAATGTAAATAATTTAGAACATGTAGAAAAATTATCTAACCCTATTGGTGATATATCCAATTCAAAATATATTCAACAACCTACATTGATTCCTTCTACTTCCAATTTAAAAAATATTTTTCTATGGGACCTTGCATGTAGATCTTAATAATATATCATCTAGGACTGCAAATATCATCATAGAAGGAGAAAATATCAACCCAACCATTTCTATGGGACAACAATACCCATTACCTTATATAGAAGACTTATTGAAAACAACTCCTAGTCATTCTACCCCTTCTATTATAATAACAAATCAATTGGAAATTCCCCTTAGTAGACCAACATATAAATTGGTCTTTCCTAAAAATAATATTTTCAAATCCAAGAGGAGGATATTTATTTAATTTAGTCTCTCCTACCTATAACACCACTTACTTTGACATATTCAACCTTAGTATATTTTGCACGACATACATGCTTGATTATACAAATCCACAAATTAATCCCTTGAACAATTCCTTAAACCCCTTCATTTATCAGCCAAATTTATCTTTAAAAAAAATGGTCAAAGACATCCTTTGATTCATATACAAATCATTTTCTCTTTACACAAGTTACACTAATTCCAACCAGTCAACCCTCTCCTTAATTCTATGCTCTTATGTCCCAAGTATAACAATTAACTCAATAAATATCATCATTCTATGGATTTGCTAAAAAAATATGTGTATCTAACAATATGTATAGTCAACCTTTAGATCTACTTGTAGCTAACCATCCTTTTTCACATCATTTTTAAATCCCTAAGTCACCCACGTATGATGATCTTGATGACCTTGTGATTCATGTAAAACTCTTCATGCTTGCCTATGTAAGTGTAGCATATGATGAATTGACACTACTAGAAATATTTCCACAAAGTCTTTCTAGGTCAACACTAAAATTGTATTATCAATGACACCATTTTCGTTCAACAATTTGTTATTGACATAGAAGAAACCACTACCCTTGTTGATTTATATTAGTTAAATCAAGGGAAGGATGAAATTTTATCAAGTTTATTAAAAATATGAAGGTAATTAATGGAAAATTTAGAGTATAAACCTCCCCCAATTACCTTCTTAGTGCCTTTAAAAATAACATTAATGAGCTTTTATATTATCCCTTGGAAGTGTCCATAATACTTTGTTTTGAACATGCCATTCAATTAGCCAAAAAAGTGGAATCTAACCTCATTATAAAGGGGCAATTAAAATGCAAGGAGGAAGACAATCTATATTCTAATAAAAATAGGTAACATAAGAAAAACATATTGTAGAAAATGAGGTCATTGAATATAGATAAAACAATAAAAGTGGGAGTACTATAGTAGCGCTTTAGAAACTTGTTTTATATAAACAAGAAAAGCCTAGGAGATAGTATGAAATATTAGAACTACCTTCCTCCATTATTCTAGAATAGCTCCTAGAAGAAAATATGATTGGATTCCCACCCATAAGACCTCCAATTACTAAAAGAGAAAAATTTCTAGGATTCAATGCCATAAAACAATATGCTTACCATTGCATAAATGGGTATTCAATTAATAGATGTGAAAACATTAAGGTAATCATTCAAGACTTCATTGATAAAGGAAGGGTTTATTTTAGTGAATCCTAACCCTCCACATATTTAAATAAAAATTTGTGCATTATCCCAAACCCTCTACCATATCATGATCAAAAGAAACTAACACTATTCCATACAAGAATGTTCCACTGCTTGACCAAAATATAGTTAGGATGATTTTGGTAGTGACAAGAGAACAACAAAAGGGTTAGTCATAAAATTGACCTACTAACCCTTATTTAATTATACAAACCAAACCAAATCACCCTCCTGAAAACTAACCTTAATTCCAAATTCTCAATATAAAAGAAAAAGGACCTTTAACTACCAACAACAACTTGAGTGCATACCCACAAATATTTATTTTTTTGAGTTATTAAAATCTTCTTCGATTCATAGAGAAATTATTTTCAAACTTTGAATGAGCTAGTATTTCACCAAGATAGTATTCCATCTAATTTAACTCATGTGTTAGGAACCCTTACCATAAATCATGCAACTATTATATTTTACAATGAAGATGTTCCACCTCCATCTGTGCTTAGGGAATACCCACTATATATTACTAGTTAAATTGGTGATAATTTTATCAAAAGGGTGATTAGTGAAAATGAATATTTTATTAATGTGTGCAACCTTAAACTCCTCAATAATATCATATTAAATAATCCATACTTAGATAAATATGATTTCATTATCAAAGCATGTGATAATGAAGACTAAGGAGTTGTAGAAAAATTGGTCCTTTTGGTAAAGGTAGGACCTTGCATTAGGATGACCTTGGATGCACTCTATGTAGGAAATCCCATCCACTTATCATTAGTACTTAAAGTATGATTGCTAAGGTCAACTTCATACTATTCATGTAGGTTTAGATCTATTTTCCTATTATCAATCCATTGAAAAGGAGATTTAGAATATATTTATATGCTCATCCTTAAGTACATCTATCCTTATTACAAAACCTTTTCCTTCAATGTCAGGTAACAATGACCATGAATTAAGCACTCGTGGTCAACTTGAGAAGCAAGAAGAACAAATCAAATATATCTAAAATATTAAATATGTTAACCCACAAAGTTGATTTTTAAAATTAGAACTAGCCAAGTTGCCTAACTTACCCCAAACCTTAGGATTACCTTCTCAAAAGGAAAAAGTAGTTCAAATAGGGAGTTGTACATTGTTTTGTGTTGAAAAAACTAACAAAGAAATTATTTGTGTAAGCAATTGTTATCCAATTAAACAACAATATTCTTCTTGCTCTATATCAAATATCGATTACATACCTAAAGAAATACTATACAATCTTGGGTGTCATGATAAAGGTCTAGAAAAGTTCAAATATGGTTGGTGTCAAATAACCTTTGGAACTTGAATAATGGATAGATTTATGGGGGTTGGGATATAAACCCCATTGTAATAAATACAAAACTTGATCATCTTTCTTTGATCATGACAATGAAAGTTAATTTCTCAAAACTTATCAGAATATCACAATAAATATTAAATCAAAATAAAAATTTGATAGACCATAAAATATCTCTTCTTCCCATCCATATACTTAAAGTAAATACCATAGGTATAATTCATATTTAACCATATAATTCTTTTGAACTAGTAGACACCTTGGCCCAAATAGGGAGTGATTCTCTAGTAATAGAAACCATTTATTAGAAATATATTATATAACATCATTTGGGTCGTGTAAATGTACCTACCAAGGTATATACTTATGATATTATATTAATTTAGGGGGAGGTTACCTAGTTTCTTCATGCAATGTAATAAATGCACAAGTGTTAATGTGCAAGTTGTACATGTGCAAGTTATCCCTTGCATAGCAAGATAGAGTGTTGGCCAAGAAACCTATCTTCCTATATAATGGTCTTATTTTCATTTATCATAGAGCATCATAGTGAGAATAACTTTTAGCATCATAGAGCATATCTTAGATAAAGTCACCAATATTAGAGATGGGTGCAATGTAGTCTGGTAGTATTATTTGTGGGGTGTTCATTTCATACAGAGCTACATTGTATTTATTTTCATAATTTCTATTTATAGCATATTTCAAAAATCTCGCAGATTACTTTATTTCATATTTTTTACATCTTGTGATTGCTGGCTCCCATTACATACAACATCAAAAGATAACACCATCAACAATTGATATGTAGACACCTTAATCAACAGTCCTTCTAACATTCATACTACCCTAGATTATTATTATAATGAAGAGACAAATGTTCTAACAGATGTTGCTAATGCCTTATAATCATTATATTATCGATCAGTAATATTTAGAGCTAATAAATTTTAAAATTTTAGCGGTATTCCCTACACCCCATCATTTCAAGGATGAGTATGACATTCTCATTCAAGAAACAATCAACAATGATATTGAAACTCAATATAAACCTATAATACTACACATCAGTTGATTTGTTATGACACACCCAACCTAGATATCCTTGACTTTACATATGTTTCACCTACACCTATACTGCATGATTTCTTACTTTCATCCCATGCCTTGAATTTTATGAACACTCCTTCACCTTCCACCCCACCTCATATTTTGTGGTTTCACCATACAAGAATCTACCTAGATGATGAATTTGACATACCAAAGGCTATATATGACCTCCACCTTATCCTAATCCTTGAATAGCTTTGATATGGTTCCAACATGCTTGTGGAAGGCACTATTGAGATTGACATTGGATATGATCCCAAAAATTGGCATATAGTCAAACTCACCACTAGCCTCTCACCAATGGAGCGCATCGCATTTACCGCATTCCTTAAATAATATATTAGTGTATTTTCCTGGTACTAAAAGGACATGCCTAGCCTTTAACCTTCCCTAGTTGTTCATAATCTCACCTTAGACAAAGACGCCAAACCCATAAAAAAATTGTTGTGACGTGTGCATGCATCCCACCCTTGCTCTCCTCATAAAATCAAATCTCTAAAAGTTCATCGATGTAGGTTTCATTATTTCCATAGATTACCCCGAGTGGGTTTATAACATGGTACCAGTACCAAAACCCTATGGTGAGGTTTGCATATGCAATGATTTCCATGATTTAAAAAAATCTTGTCCCAAAAATAACTTTTCTTTACCAAACATCGACTCACTTTTTGGTTCCATCGTAGGCCACGAAATGATATCCCTTATGGATGGATTTTATCGATATAATCAATTCAAAATCAATTGTACTGATCAACACAAAAATTCCTTCACAACCCCCTAGGGGAACTTCTACTAAAAGGTCATGCCTTTTGTCCTCAAGAACACTGGGCTAACCTATCAACATGTGATGACTTACATTTTCCATGATTACATGCATAAAACCATGGAATATTACATTAATGATCTTATCATGACATCAAAAGAGCATTCATAGCACCTTGATGACTTACACAAAATCTTCGATCACCTTTTAGAGCACAACATTCACCTAAACCCAAATAAATGCATCTTTGATGTCACTTCAGGCAATATTTTAGGGTTCATCGTCTCTCAATGAGGTATTGAAGTTGAACCTAACAAAGTCAAATTCATCATTGAGATGCCTCTACCCATGAACCTTAAACAATTGTGTATCTTGCAAGGCAAAATCCAATTGATACATCGCTTTATTGCCCAAATCTTAGATAAATGCAAGCCATTTAATCACCTCTTACAAAAGGGGGTCACCTTCAAATGGGATGAGAACTACCAAAAAGTATTTGATTCAATCAAAGCCTACCTTACCTCTTCACCAATTTTATCTCCCCCAGATCCATAGTTACCATTCACTCTATACATTTTCACTATAGAATTTGTACTTGGTACACTCCTCACCCAAAAAGAATGAACTCAATCATGAGTGAGCCATATGCTACATCAGTCGTACATTAGTTAGTTATGAAACCATATATGCAGACATGTTAAATATGTGCTTGGTTGTTGTTTTGGCCACCCAAAATCTATGCCATTACATGCTTAATCACACCACCTTCATCATCACCCATGACAACCCACTGCATTACATTATGAACAAGAGTTATCATAACTCTCATACTTCCAAATGGATTATGCTCCTTAATAAATTTGATCTAGAATTCATTTCTTAGAAATCCATTAAGGGGTAAGTCATTACATACCAGCTCACAAAGACCCCATTATTAGATACTCACCCTCTCATCATTCAACTCTCTAATGATTCCATATTTAATGTCATAGAACCCAAAGAATATGAACTTGATATAACTGCCAACTTAACATTATTCGTTGATAGTTCCTACTACACACATGCTGGGGGTGCAGGCATAGTATTTTTTACCCCAAATGGAGAGCCCCTTCCATTATCATTCAAACTAGGGTTCCCTTATACAAACAACAACACAAAATATGAAGCCATTATTCTTAATTTAAAATAGGTGTATTCCATGCACATTTGGTGCCTTCACATCATAAAAGACTCTCTGCTTATGGTAAAACAAGTCCAGGAGATATGGCAATGTTGCTATCCTATTATCCAATAATCTAAGAAAATCACCCAGTAACTCCTCAACCAGTTTGAGTGGTATGCTATTGAAGTCACCCTGCATTCCTCTAATCATTTTGCCAACACAATGGCCTCATTAGGATCATTGATACCACAAAATCCTCTTTCAAATACTACACATGTGTCTATTCACATGCTTACCAAATCAACCATATCATACTTACCCCATACATATGATTATGGTAATCATGTTGTCCAAACCAAACTACATGATCCTTGGTTCTCCCAAATTAAGGATTACATCAAATTAGGCTTCCTACCTTAAGAGCTGCCACATGATCAATATCAAGCATTCAAACAACATGTCATTAATTATACACTTTTGGGAGACATCTTGTACCACCACTATTATGATGGTAGTCTTGTGCATTGCCTCAAGCCACATAAATCCTAGTAGATAGTACAATAAATCCATTATGGTACTTGTGGTGGCTACTTTAGTGGCATGGCTATCACCAAGTGTATCTTACACATGGGATACTAGTGGCCCAAAATGGAGCATTATTACTGTGAATCTATCAAGCGATGCATAAAATACCAACAACATGCCAACCTCATGTACCTTCCTTTGTAAGCCCTCCAATTAATTCAATATATGTGGCCTTTCTCACAATTAGACCTCGATCCCATCGGGCAGATCACACCGGCCTCATAAAACAACCATAAATTCATTATCACTGCTACCAAGTACTTCAAAATTTGGGTCAAGGCTATCCCACTTGTCCAAACAATAGGATCCAAGATCACAATATTTATTACAAATCACATCATACGTCACTTTGGTATTCCCTCTCAAATCATCTTTGATAATGGAAAATCCTTAAAAAAAATGTTTGTGCCATCTATGCCAAATTTAACATCCACCATAGCTTCTTGACCCTATACTGCCCATAGGTCAATGGCCATGCCAAAGCTACCAACAAAACCATTTTCTCCATACTTAAAAAAACAATCACTAAATCCCATTATGATTGGCATAATTATATGACTCTTTACTTGTGGTCTTACTGTATGAGCATTTGTATGCCCACTAGGAAAAATCCCTTCTCCTTGGTTTATGGTTCCGAATCCATTATGCTCCTTGAGCTTGAGATACCTTTCCTATGAGTCTCCAGGAAGTACTTAATCGATGATGACACAACTCGTCAAGTTTGTCTTGATAAATTAATGCTCCTGGATGAGCATCACATCCATACCATCAAGCACACATGGGTCTATCAAGACCACCTTTGTCGTGCCTACAACAATATGGTACATCAACACAAATTCCAAATTGGTGACCTGGTCCTTAAGGAAAACCAACAAATCACAAACCAACCCTATCAATAGTGATACAAATTCACTCCTAATTGGTTAGGCTCGTACATCATTACACAAAAATTTAGCTCTAGTTTCTATCGATTACCAAACCTCAAACGCTCCGTTGAACCTAAGCCTATCAACATAATTCAACTTAGTACATTCAATGCCTAGTCTATCAAGATCAGAAACCACATACATTGTATATAGGGTTGTCACAACATAGTCCTAATTTACATCATAAATATACTGCATCGCACTACACACATGATCTTTCACTTTTTTTTACACAACATAACTACTTTTACTTTTTATGTCATTTATATATAATGGGTATTTAATTTTTTATAGGTCTTTCACTATCAATGATGACATATTTAGCGACCATACCTTATTTCAGATACACACATCCAACATACATTCACCTCCACCATGAAGGACCCCTATATGTTATCTTATATACTAGTTACCCCAACTTATCTGGCTCAGCAACCCGATGTGGTTCATGTATACCAACACTCCACCTCATCACATTCTGATCATCTTAGCTCACCTCACCATAACTCACCCCATCATAGCTTGCCCCACCATAGGCATACTTATTATTCTCATAGCTCATGAGATAGTTAGATATCTTCATATTCCTTCAAGGATAAGTAAGAACGCTCTCACCCATTAGCTTAATGCACACAAGAGTCACCCCCACCTCACATATTTTACCCTAGGGATCCATATCTACCACCTTCCTTAGTTCACCAACCTATACCACCCTACTACCCCCTAACAAGGGCACTACACCCATTCATGCATCTTCTACAAGACTACCTCCACCCCTACTGATTGGGATGTCACCCTACAACTTATATTTTCGTTATCATGCTACCCATGCTACATCCACTCACATTCCCCCATCCCATCAGCATCACTCTTTATAGCCATACCCTATGCCACCTATCCTTTAGATGCCACCATCACCACTCCACACCCTCTCACTATGGACTGTCACACCACTAGCACAATAGTTCCATTCTCCTCCCTCTTCATCTTGTTCATTTCCTTCTTCACACTCATATCTGCATTCTATATACCATCCTGAATATTGGTCCCCAACTTACCTGATTCTATCATCTCCCTCATTGACATTCAACATATCCTCTTTCAACTTGATAATATCGAGTTACACTTGAGTCATTATCACTATGAGTCCTTCTTGTGTCATTCTACCATGGCCCAATAAACATCACCTTCATATAGGGTTACCCTTCATTCTTGGACCAGATCTACATATGATTCCCACACCATCTCTTTCACGTTCATCGCTACCTGAACCGTATATCTATCCTAGGTGAGTTCGATCAACACATGTATCTCTAACATTATACCAACTATTTCACCAAGGCCTCCTTGATTTACCCAAAATTCACCCTATTGATCCCTCACATCCCAAGCCATGTGATTACAATGAAAACCACTTTTTTATCTACCATCATCATCCAAAGCACAACATCAAAGCATGTTGTACATTGTAGACACCAAAACAATATCAATCTGATTATGTAACTGCAAACACTGATTGCATTGACACACACAACCCCAATGGCAGCCCCAAGAGGTTAAACAATGGTCCTAACCACTCTCACAATAGTTTTGAAAGGCCAGAGATCAATTTGGCACCTTCAGGCACTTTGGTCAATATCCGTTCCACCCTGGAATGAATTCAAACTGGGATTCGCCCCACCCAGGGACAAATTCTGAATTCGTTTTGCGGTTGGGCAAATTGTATGTTTGACGGGCAAAACGTCAAATCTTGACAAATGGCATCTCATATCCTCCACTCAATGCTTCCTTCATCGCATGGGATTATGGGTGAGCATTTTTGAGCATTAGAGGCATTTGCAAGGTCAGTCATGAAGTCCCAAATCAGGGAGGAATCTCCTTCCCCCTGGGAGGGCATGGCTGCCATGTGGCGCCTCTGCATGCCCATTTCAAGAGACCTCCAGGTCTATAAATTGGTGAGTTTCCTCACCCCAAATGATAGAGAGAGGGAGCATTTTAGAGCAACGAAGTGCTGCCATTTTATTTACATGCCTCACACCTTTTGGATTTTCACCTTTCACATCCTTGATCTCCTTTAGAGGGGAGGTCATTGGGTGACTATTTGGAGGACGAATCTAGAGCCCAAAACCTGAAATTAGGTCACAATATTCCACCAATTTTTTTGACAATACCACATAGGATTTTTTGGACCCATCCCAAGTGGATTGGTGCCAAAATCAGGACCCAAACGGCGGGCGACCTGCCCCATGGGCGCCCCCTCCCACACTACCACAATCTTAATCGCCCCCTTTCAGAACGATGGGAATTCGATGGTAGACTTGTTTTATTTCATTTTTGCATTCAGTTCTATGATGCTTAGATAGGTTGTCATTTGAATTTCGTCTCGTTTTGAACAATTTTGACCATATTTCTATCTTTGCTTGCTTCTACTAACTTGCAGGTAGCATCATCAAATTCTCACTAATGGAGGCCAAATTGGGAAAATATGACCATCTGGGTCTTCCCAAAATGCACCCAATTAGCTAACCCCATGTTTTTAGGTCTTTTGGAGCTTCCTAGGTAGGACATTGGAATAGTACCTTTTCGGCATTTTGTTGTAGGTGAATTCATCCCACCCCAGAGCGAATTCAAATCGATGAGGAATTTCTTGACTGTTCTTTTTGTAGGGCTTTTCTGGTGGTGTCTTGATGCCCCTGTCCAATTTTTAGAGCATTTGGATATATTTTAGTCATAGTTTAATTCATTTTCTCATTCATTTATCATAGGCTTGGGGATTGCATGCTTTTTTTTATCCGTAGGTGCTACTAACCATTTCTTGTTCCTTTGAATGTAGGGTTTGGACATCGGAGGAGCAGCAAGGAGTCAAAACTCATCAATGCAAGTGGCGGCGATGCTTGGTCCGCCCATTTTACATGTGGGCATGCGAAAGAAGGAAATGCACCCATGGATGTAACGAGAACGCACGCCTAAACGCTCCTAGCCCTTGGAAGGGGAGGATGCGCATTGTAACCGAGTTGTGAAACATATCAATAAAAATGGATGTCTTCTTTATTCACATTTGTTTCATTTTGATTTGCGCATGTTTTCCCTCTTCTCATTGCACTCTCAAGTTTCTAGGATTTAGCTCTAAGTTCGGTTCTGTTTGCATGGCATACTCACTTTCCTTTTTTTTTTGCTTTCGTATCTTCATGATTTTAGTGGCAATCATAGTGGCACTCTATCCCCTACCTTTTTGGATCAGAAATTTGATCAAAATTTACCTTGCTTGTAGGTATCTTTTTTTGGAATGCAGGACTGTTATTCGTTCCAGTCTGTGGCGAACACAGAACTATAATTCGTCTCACCCAGGGACAAATTGTAATGCACCCCACCCTAGGATGAATATAGTCCTATAATTTGTTCCACCCCAAGATTAATTCTAGTCTATGAATTTTCTAGGCAGAAACTCAAGACCGACAGATGCGGGCAGAGAAGAGGTAAGGATTCTGCATTTTTTTTTTGTCATCTTCTGTTCAGTGTTTCTATTTTGGATTATTTTTTTGCTTAGGGAAATTTTTCTTTTTTTTGTTTGCTTGTTTCCTTTTGCAAAATAAAAACAACCCCACACACCATGTGGCAACTTAAAAACCAAGGCGCTGGTCGTAAAACCCCAGCCCTTGATCAAGACCAACGGTGGATTTCATCACCACCTTGGCTTGAATTTTGTATCCATTACCCTGATTGCAACTATTGTTAGATGTAAATCCTGATGAAATCTAACCGAGTGTATTTGGGGTGATTACCAGCACACGAGGATAAGTCTTCTATGGTAGGTTTCATAAACAGGGCAATTCCCCTTTCGTATCGCCTACGTTCCACGTACCATCTGCTCTCACGTACCTATAGTTTCCCTCACGTAAGGGCAAGTATATAGAGAGGTTGGTATATCGGCCTAGAAATGGTATATCGAAGGGGTGACCAATTTTGGGAGTCATAAGAGCCCTCATTTTGCATTTAAACATTCTTTAAAAACCTTCAAAACCATAAAAAAAAAGAAACAAAAACAAAAAAAAAAATCAAAACACACTAAACTAGGTTTAGGACACACTCTCAATATTTAAACAAGATAATCATTGTTTGCATATGTGTGCTCCTTTTTTGTTTAGTGTAGCATAAAAAATCATAAAAGAGATAAAAATCTACATAGCTTGTAGGAAAGCACCACCATGGTGTACACACGTAGCCAAGCCCAATCAAGGGCGAAAGCTACGAAAAGTGTACAAGGGGGCACAAGTCGCCTCCGCTACAGCCCTAAGGACTTAGTCATACCACCTTGGTAGCCTGACCAAAAAGAGAGTCTGCATCAGTCCATGTCAAGATGGAATTATAGGGACACCCCTTTGAGGGACACGCTTGTTCATCATAGCCCATTTCAGGAGGATTCCTTGCACGTGGCACTCAAAATAGACAGGAAAGCTCCCTTAGAAGCTCGATATGAGTGGCCACCATGTGATGAAGTGCTAGAGCGGCATAGTTTCCATGAGGAGAGCCCACATGATGATGGCCTTCCCCATTTTCCCCCCATCACTGCTAGAACCAATAGACAAAATCCAGAGCATATGGCTCTTCAAACTGGGTGATCTAACTCTGCCTGCCCCTTTCACACATATGAAATGGAGCATGAGGAAGATGATTACATTCCTCAAGAGCAATATACAACACAAGGGTCATGCACCTCCACACCATCTAGATACCATGATCACCCACTGAGGCCAGAGCCTCGGGTAAATGCCACCAACCTCAACAAAGGGAAGTAGCCTATTGAGATCTTAGATCATCATGACTGAGGTAAGTGCATAGGAGAGGCATCTAGGCCTCCTCGGCTTAGTATGGCAAAACAAATTGACCTGGCAGTCGCCAAACATGCCGCCCGCCAATCATAGATCATGCGGCTTGAGTGAGATCAACAACAACTAGAGCATTTATATCACCTTAGCAAAGAGCGCATTAGGCACAAAACAGATGAGCTACTCCATAACCCGGTGCCTGAGAGGGTTCCAACCCCATGCACCCAAAGGGCGAAACCATATGAGAGATGTAATCCCTTGGTACGAGATAGGTCTTCACGACCTTTACAAATGTTGCCTTCGAGACCTCCTCGACCTGAGCAGGAGGCCCCTCCCTGAAACAACGATGGGTACCCTTCGTAGGGACCCACCCAGGGTCATAGATCTCATCTCGAGACTCCTCAGGAAGCTTACGAGGAGTACTAGGTGGAGGAGTTGCCACCCGACCACCCCTTTAGAGGCCTCAAGTCACCCATAACCCACAATGGGAGCAAACCAAAGAGGAAGAGATTAAATCTTTCAATGCATACAAAGCACTGCTAGAGCATTTGGATTCTATGGAGACAAAAACTTTTGGGCCTCAAAAGCCCACTTTATGCTAGCTCTGCAGTCATCATGTGCATCCGTCAGTGCCAGCACCCCCTTACCCTGAGTACTTTAAGCTGCCTTAGTTGGCAACCTTTAGAGGTGAGGAGGATGCTCAAGAGCATGTGACAAGGTTCCTGATCCAATGCTTCGGTATTCAGGACAATGATGCTTTGTTATTGAGAACATTCATAACCACATTCATAGGCCCTGCATCGGATTGGTTTACTCAGTTACCAAAGCATAGCATTAATAATTTAGATCAGTTAGTGGATGTGTTCCTTGAACACTTCACCTTCAATACCAAGAAGGCATCACTAAGTGACTTAGCCAGCCTCAGGCAGTATGATGAGGAGACCATGGCGGCCTATGGGAATCGATGGAGGACATTGCTCTCAAAGCTTCCCTACCTCCCTCCTATGTTTGACCTCACTTAGATGTTCTCCAAAAGTTTTTTGAGATCGATCTCTATGCTACTGCAGCTACAACAATATGCCACCTTAGAAGAATCTCTGGCACAATCCAGAATTATTAAAGAGATCAAAATACAGGATGGCGAGATAGCCAAGCCTAAGAAAAAAGAGTGGACTAAAAACACTAAAGCTAGGACTACGCAACAAAAACCCGCTGCGATTAACCAAGTTGCTATCAATGTCCCTAAGCCTGTGCAAACAACTCAGCCTCAAAAGGCTAATTATCAGGCAGTTCCTCCCAACAAATATGACAAAGAAAATTAGAGGCAAGAACAGGGTCAACAACATCACCCTAGGCAAAAATTCACACCCTACACAGAGTCCAGGGACTCCTTGTTTGACCGCTTGTTAGCGACGAACCTAATCAACCTGCCAGAGATTCAGACTATAGATCCCAATGCACCCAATCCTAAGGGGTATAGAGAGGACTTGTACTATAGGTTCCATAGGCGGCAAGGGCATGACCTAAATGCCTGCTAGAAATTTAAGGGCATGGTGCAAGACTTAAATGATAACAAGACCCTCATAGTGGATAATCCCGTCACACCAAGCAATCAGCAAATGGAGGTCTTCAAAGACCCCTTGCCTGCTCATGTTCCATAGGCAAAGACCCTACAAGTTAATGAGGTCACACAGAACTACCCCATGCAGGGATATGTAGGGATGATCAGTAAAGTGACTCAAAACAGGAGGTATCCAAGCACGAATGCTCCTGTGACAGTGGTAGGAGAGGTGCCAACAACTTTGCAACCACAACAACACCTTGCACAACCTCCTTCGCCTAAGTCGGTGGCCACACTTTGGACCAAACTAACTCAGAGTTTGAGGACCACCTCGGCTAGGCTCTCCATATACGAGCTTCTAAAACAATCTACGCCCCATCGAGAAGCTCTAATGGAGATTTTGAAAGCCATCGAGTTGTAGTCCCACGAGACAAATTCTTTCAACAACTTTGTGGGGCATGTAAAATGATGCACTGAGCCAGTCATCACATTTTGAGAAGATGAATTGAGATCAGTTACTGATGACATGGCGGATCCACCCCTGCACATTATCGTGTAGGTCAACGGGATCCCATACAAGAGGGTGTTGATAGACACTGGCTTGTCCAGCAACATCTTCACAACTACGGCTCTCAAGCATCTAAAGTTGCCCGCATCTCACATCATAGCTTCCACCTACACTCTGCGAGCATTCAATGACATAATCTGCTCGACAGTCGACACAATAGTCCTACCAATCCAAGTGGGACAAAAGACCATACCCACATTGTGCCACTTATTGGAGGGTGAGATGGCCTACAACATCTTGCTATGCCAACCATGGATCAGGGACATGAAGTATGTCCCTTCGATAGCTCACCAATGTTTAAAGTATACATTTGAAGGGGAGGTGCATGTAGTCCCAATGGACTTAGAACCCTTCAAGTATTGTAATGCAGTGCAGCTGATGCCGCAATCGACCCTGCCATCAATGCATTTGGATTTTTAGTTAAATCCATCTAAAAAGGGTCTGATTTTGTAGGCATCCCTGTTAGAAAGTTCTTCAAAATACCAGTCAGGTTCATCTTCATCGTCTGGTCCTCCACCAACGACGTCATCTATGGGGGCCAAAAAAAAGGACAAAGGGAAGAAACCCCTGGAAGAGGCAGAACCTTTGGAAGAGACATTGCCATCAGTATCAACTATCTATACTAAGGAGATGCCTATCTGGATGGAAGTCGAGGCTTCTGGCCCACCCGACATGGAGTGGACTCAAGGAGAACTTCCATTCTCTCCCCCTCAACCACCAACGATCATCGTTGAAATGATACGGGCCTGGGGGAGTATCTAGTGCATAATATTGTAGCAAAACCCACACTAGAGTCCATGCAGGACATGGGGAGACCTCACCTTCCCATTGGCACTATTGTTCCCCTAGGCTACCCGACAAACCAGAAAAATTTTGTGGAAGGGGGCCTTAATCATGGCATTGCACCATGCACACAAGAGGAAGAATACGAAGAACATTTTTTTGGAAATGTCAACTATTTGTCTAAGCCAGACTTTGCTCTGAGATACCTTGGCCAATGCAATTGGCACGGATATGGGTTAGTCCGATATGAGCAAGGGATACATGTTATTTGCCAACCAAGATACCAAATGCCATATGAAAAGTCAAGAGTAGGGTTCAACCACCCCCTCCCCTTGGACATATTGGTGGAGAACATGCAAGGCCTAGGGATAGGCAACAAGGGGGGATTGGCATCAGATCCATATGCCAACCCTAACACCACATATACATTGAGGGATTATCTCCCATAAATGACAATCAATCTTGTTGGCTCTAGCAATCCCTTCCCTTCACTCGAGAGAGGAGAAAGCTCGAGAGCTCATTTTCAAGGAGGGTCTAGACAATTTCAAGAAGGGTCCTTGGAGGATGAGTCAGAGTATGAACCAGCATCGTATGACCCCTTCAAATCAGATAGCGATCACTCACAGGTGATCCCCATGGAGGAATATCAAGAAAGCCTCTTGACAATGTTCCCCTTGGATGCTCCCATCGAGCAAGTGTCGCTCCAAGAAAATCAATTCCCCCCGTGGAGAGCAAAACAACCTAGGTGGGACCACATCAATTTTCTTGAGCAAGGCGAGCCTTTAATGTCACAAGCAGTTGGAGCCAACGAAGGCCTTTGGATCTTCGATAGTGATTATGAAGACGAAATAGAGATGGCATATCTTAATCACATGCAACAGATGCAACATCGGTGCCCCTTGGAGATTAAGGACATATTTGAACAATTAAACATAGTGCCAGGCCATGAGTGGTATGTAGACCCAGTGCAATGGGACCAAGTTTTGGATCTGCTACTCTGGGCATACAAAGAGCACCTTCCGCCCAGATACCCTATAGTGACATCAGTGCCAAGGGTAGACCCTATCTTCCTATCTGCACATAGGGTCGATCCATTCGTGCTCGTCCCTCTAGAGCTAGATCCAGAGCATAGAGAACATCTAGAATGTCCGAGTCACCACACCCATGGTAATGGAGACCAAAATAATTCCATCAACATGATCTCCATTGACTTAACCGCCCCCATCCATAATATGACCAATCCGACATAGTCATTGTATCTAGAAATAGATGCCATAGACTGGGATTGCGTCCATTCCCCTCCATACCCATCCGAGTACTAACATTTCGATGAAATGCTTCATTGTATCCCTGGGCCAACTCAAGAGATCTGCCATGCTGAAGAGGGACCCGAGGTTCCTAACGATGATCTAAAATCAGCAAATGATATCCACTTGATCCCAACTCCACATCAGTTGGAAGATGGATCCCACATGTCGGTCGAGGATACGACTGACGTAGACATCGTCTCATATCCAATGGATCCACAAATCATCAAGCTGGGAGTAAGTTTATCCCTTGAATAGCAAGCTGACTACATTGCCCTTCTCAAAGAGAAGAAGGAAGTTTTTGCATGGTCATATAGAGATATGTCGGGGATAGATCTGTAGCTAGTCACGCATAACCTAACACTTGATCCGACAGTCAAGCCAATTAAGCAGAAACTACGCAAGATGCACCCAAAAATGGCATTAATGGTCAAAGATGAACTGCAAAAGTTGTTGGATGCATAGTTTGTCATCTACGTGGATTATCCACCATGGTTGTCCAACATGGTGCCCGTCAAGAAGCCTGACGGGAGGATTTGCATATGCATCGATTTTTGAGATCTAAACAAAGCGAGTCCTAAAGATGATTTCCCCTTGCTGAGCATTGACACATTGGTAGATGCTACAACGAGTCACAAAATGCTTTCCCTCATGGATGGTTTCTCGAGATATAATCAAATTTGTATCAATCCCGAGGACCAGCTAAAAATGGCATTCACAACGCCTTGGGGAACATTTTGTTATAAGGTCATGCCTTTTGGCCTTAAAAATGTTGGTGCCACCTACCAATGTGCCATGACATACATCTTCCATGATTACATGCACAAGAATTTGGAAGATTACATGGATGATTTGTTGGCCAAATCTCTTTTGCACTCGGATCATCTCGGTGACTTAAGCAAGATCCTCAATCACCTCATGGAGCATAAAGTCAGACTGAATCCCAAGAAGTGCATTTTTGGTGTCACATATGGAAATATCTTGGGTTTCATAGTCATAAAATGGGGCATCGAGGTGGACCCAAACAAATTCAAGGCAATCCTTGAAATGGTTCCCCCAACTACCATCAAGCAGCTCAGAAGCTTGCAAGGAAAGGTCACGTCGATCAAGCGCTTCATAGCGCAACTATCTGACAAGTGCCGACCAATGAAAAAGTTCTTGCACAAGGGGGTAGCATTTCACTAGGATGATGAGTGCCAGTCAGCCTTTGACGACATCAAACAATACTTGGCTTCGTCGCCAGTATTGGCACCACCTAGACCAGGAGTGTCGTTCTAATTATACATCTTAGCTACTGAGGTGGCACTGGGAGCCATGTTAGCCCAGAAGAATGAACTTCATAGAGAATAGGCTACTTACTATCTTAGATGCACCCTGGTCAGCTATGAACTTAACTATGCATACATTGAAAAACTCTGCTTGGCAGTGGTGTTTGCTACCAAAAATTTGTGCCATTACATGTTGAGCAACAAGACGTACATTATGTCTAAGGAGAATCCATTGTGATACATGATGAGTTGTACTTATCATAGTAGTCGCACAATGAAATGGATCATGTTGTTGATGGAATTTGACATAGAGTTTATTGGAAAAAAATCCATAAAAGGTCAGGTCATAGCCGATCAACTAGCAGAGGCTCCTCTCGAAGATGACCAACCTCTAAATATAGAACTACCCGATGATGGGGTCTTCCATGTCTTAGAATCACCAGATTTTGATGAGCCTGAGTCACAGGCCGACATAACCCTATTTTTCAATGGTTCTAAATGTGAAAAATGTGGTGGCACAGGAATAGTATTCTTCACACCTTAGGGCGCTCCAATGCCCCTATCATTTAAATTAATTTTCCCATGCACCAACAACAATGTATAGTATGAAGCCTTGCTCATAGGTCTTCAGACAACAATCACCATGAACATTAAATGATTGAACATCTTTAGTGATTCGTTGTTAATTGTCAACCAAGTCAAAGGGGTATTCCAATGCAAATGCCCAGTTCTGTAGGCCTACAAAGCCCTAGTGGATAAATTCCTAGCAAAGCTTGAATGGTACGACATCGAGGCACTCCCTCGGTCATCGAATCATTTTGTAGACACTATGGCCTCTTTGGGGTCGCTAATCTCGCAAGACATTTCTGGTGATATGACCACCATTCAATTCAAAACACTATCGCAATCAGTGATGGAGCGAGCAAGCTCTGATTTAACACCAGGAATCCACTTGATCCAGATTAAGCTGTCCATGGACCGGTTCTCTCGAATCCACGATCATCTGATACATGCCAACTAGGGGTCCTTGTTCTCCCCTACTCCCATTAATAGCAATACAATGTTATTCTTGCAAGTTATCTCCCACTTAGCTTTTGCTAGGGATGAATTTCAAGAGGGACTGGTTGTTCACACCATCAAGGCTTCTGATCAGCAGGATTGGTATTCCCTTGTCAGGGACTACCTCAAGTTAGGTAATCTCTCGCTTGGATTGACACATGTCGCAAAATGCACATTCAAGTAGAAAGCGACAAAGCATGTCTTGTTAGGAGACATTTTGTACCATTGTAGCTATGAAGGGATCCTCATTTGATGCTTGGACCAGCAAGAGTCCACTTGGGCGATCGCCCAAGCGCACGATGGTACATGCGGTGGCCACTTTAGCGGTATGGCCATTGCAAAGTGCATTCTTCATGTGGGCTATTATTGGCCATATTTAGAGCAAGATTGTTGCGCATATGTGTGGAAGTGCGTGAAGTGTCAACATCATGCCAATTTGACACACGTACCTTCCCAGGCCTTACAGCCAATCCAATCGGCTTGGCCTTTTTCGTAGTGGGGCCTAGATCTAATCGAAAAGATCTCCCCTGCATCGTCAGGTCATCACACATTTATCATAACGGCCACAGAGTACTTCACCAAGTGGGTGGAAGCGGTTCTGCTAACCTCTATGATTGGACCCCGCATTGTGGAGTTCATTTTGCATAACATCATATATCATTTTGGTATTCCATCCAAGATAATCTTGGATAATGAGACGTCATTCAAGAACAAATATGTGCGTGCTTTTACCACAAAGAACAAAATTTAGCATAGTTTTTCGACACCCTATTATCTACAAGCAAATGGGCAAGTAGAGGCATCAAAAAAAATGCTAGTTTCTATCCTTAAAAATACAGTCACAGAAAGTCATAAGGATTGGCACATTCAGATCCCACTTTCCCTATGGGCTTATCGCACTAGCATTCGGACGCCCATTGGGGCAACTCCATTTTCACTCATGTATGGCTTCAAGGTAGTCATGCCTCTCGAGTTGGAGATTCCCTCCCTACACATATCAATGCAAGAGTTCATCGATGATGACATTGCACGACAGGCCCGGTTAGACTATCTTACGTTGCTTGACGAGCGACGCATTAATGCTCTCGAGCATTTACGTATCTATCAAGAGCGACTTAAGAAAGCATACAACATGAAAGTTCACCTGAGGGACTTTTGGATTGGTGACTTGGTCTTAAAATAAAACCAACAGAACTCTAGTTTGCCATCCCATCTAAGGGACAAGTTCATGACAAATTGGTTAGGTCCCTATGTAATTGATGGCAAAATAGGACCTGGAACATACCAGCTAGCCTCTCTTGACGGAATCAAGGAATTAGAACCTTTAAACATCAATCACTTGCATCCATTCCATATTTAAAGGATCCATAGCCCACCTAAAAAGATCCAAGGATTTCCCTAATCTCTTGGTCAACCCAAAAAGCTCCAAGGATTTCCCTAATCGCTTGGTCAACCCAAAAAGCTCCAAGGATTTCCCTAATCGCTTGGTCAACCCAAAAAGCTCCAAGGATTCCCATAATCGCTTGGTCAACCCAAAAATCTCCAAGTATTCCCATAATCACTTGGTCAACCCAAAAGGCTCCAAGGATTCCCATAATCGCTTGGTCAAAAACAAGAAAAATTCAAAAACAATAAAATCATCACAAATAACAAAAATTTGCATCTCATTTCCATGCATACGCAGAATCATCATAACAGTACAGAGCTCTTTTGCATCTCATCTGCATACTCACAAACATCAATCCCTCAAAAATACAAAAATATATAGCTGCATACATTGCATATTTATGGTCATATAGGTCAAAGCACCATAGACTGCCATTACTTGAAAAAAACCATCATCTTCTAAATTTTTTTGCCTTATCAATAGCTCATCACCTATAACCACCATTCACATTATTCCCATACATCATAGTCAGTTTTTTTCTCATGTATCAAGAGTTTTTGTCATTAGCTGTCTAGCCACATACTATACCATGTCAGACAGATTTTATGAAGGTAGAATTCCACTTGGATCACACCCTGTTACGTAGCATCCTAACACAAGTTAAAACACATCAAACATTCCCAAGTTGTGTGCACGAAAGATGAAACCTGCAAAGCAATCCAGGTCACCATAAGCAAAACGGTTATCTTGCTCATCCCCCTGTGTGAATGACCCCAAGAGTGCTGAGAATTTGCAAAAGGACAATCATCCTCCCTACCCAATTCCCCAAGAATCGCAAGTTCTCAAAAATTTGCAAAACATCCGAACAATTTGCAAAAGTCAAAACTCTAAAATTTGATATCCTAAAGTGCACACATCAAAAGGCACAAACAATAGTGATTCTCATCACTCCATATCCTAATCCCTTGCTCAAAAGAAAAATATAATACAAAAATAAATAGTGATTTTCATCATTACAAAATAGCAAGTATCCCAACACAATTGAAGAAAAGAAGGGAGTCGAACTTGAATCCCTGGAACCCTCAGCATTCTGACAGGTCATGAGGCAAACCTCAGTACCGGTTTGGTTGATAGCCTATTGGTCACTGGTGGTAAACCTCCCACATGATGATATATCTACCACATTAACTTGTGTGCAGATCAATGTTTGCATGTGGATGAGCTAGCTTATGGTATCCTATGATAGCACCGTAGATTAATCCGACTAAATACAACAAAGGAGTTAGTGGAGCTAATAAGGTGATCCTCAATACGAGGTTTGGTTGATAGTCTATCTGGCACTGGCGGTATCCTGACCAACACCACATAAATAAACTCAATTGCACACACAGGGATGTGAAATAACTTGGTCCAAAACAAGTCAGATTCATACCTTGTTCAAAAAGTCTTATGAGATAAAGTACAGTCGTGGCTAGTTAGTTAAAAAATCTGAGTCTTAGAAAACCTTAACTACATTCGAAACCAACTTGCTATATTTTAGTCTCACCATACCAAAAAAAAAAAACATGTATGCCTACAAAGCTATTCACCGTAGTAATTGCCTAGGACAAAAAGCCATAAATTTTTGCATAGTCTATGGTGCGACTACCAAACATCACAAATTCAATCCATCCATTCCATTTGCATATCATATAAATTAGAAACATCTGCATTCATCAACAACATATGCATTCATCACTATAACTTAACATGCATACATCCATATTCATCAACCATCATCACATGCGCATAAACAAAATAAAGTTTGTATATATATATATTAGCAAAAATGCCTGCAGGCTACAAAGAGCTGGTCCTCTGACCCTGCAAAAAAATCCAACATCTCAAAACCCCCCAAGCCTAAGGCATCATCCACCATGATCACATAGGATCGATGCGATGGGAACTACCCCTCGTGGTGTGGGTCCTATGGGACCCCTCAGGGTGGTTGTTGCTAGCCCCCGCATCACGCCTACTACCACATCCCTCATCCAATTGCCTATAATGAGATGATGCTGATAGCTCAGTATCATTGCCCCTCATCCAGCATGATGACCCACCTCCTGAGGGCTCGGGTAACCACCCATTGAGGTGGATAATCTCTCCCTCCATATCCAACCGATGTTGAGACCAATTTGCCTCCCATCGAAACCAACCTGCCTCCCACCGCAACCATTCTACCTCCCACCAATGATAGTAAGCTACTGCATCATCATGTTGTGCTAGCTGTGTCCATAGGAGATCCCTCTCTTATGCAGTGCTGGTGTCCCCATCCCCTCGATGGTATGCAACGAATGCACTCTCCCACTCTGCCAGCTGAGCTCGCAGGAGATCCCTCTCCTACAAAGCTTCCCCCAACTTGTCATCCCGCCTTCACAGCAGCTCTGCCAATCGTGCAATCTTTGTGCGTAGCCCGGACTCCGTGTCCTCCACTTTTTCCTGAGGTGTCGGCATATCTGGAATAGTAGCCTGCTTTGGCTCCCACTACTTTGTGATGTCCTGCACATCCAGCTGATTCGAAACCCCCACATCCTCATCCCCCACCTCCACCATATCTGCATCCTCTCGAGGAGCTCCCCAAGCATCTCTTGGTGCCTTGACACCCTCCCTACCCGTGGCTATTGCCTTTGTGCCTCCCAGTGGCCCCTCTCCCTGCCATAGCCGTAGTACCCACCACTGGTCGTACTCTGTGGTAGTCCCGACGTCATCCATGTCTAGGATGTTAATCATTGCATCTAAATCCTTGCCTAGTGGTGTGATGACAAGTCAATCCAGAGTCCTCTCATCCCCCTAGAACTGATAGACCATGGGCTCACCAGGCAATCCTTGGTGCACCCTAAACTATCATGTCACCCGACTATAAGGGAAGAACTCATGCTCGGTCCCATGTTGCCCAATCATCCATTACTCCCTATGTACTCGTCAGAGCCACTCTCCAGCCTCTGGATAGGTTGGATAGTCCTGATAAGGGTGCCAAGACACCTCTCCTGGAGTAAGCCCAATGAAGGCATCGACATAGTGCCCTACAGCACCTGCCCATCATCGACTCTGTCCCTGCTCCTCAGACCATTGCCACAGAGCCGCATACCCTATATCCTTATATGCCATCTTCACCCATGTCATCGATGGTAAGCCCCTTGGTCTCTCCACCACTATGTGTTGCTATCCCCAGCTTTGCAACAGATAGCTACAGTTGATCCCCTTTCACCTCTAGTAGCGGACCTCATATAGCTCCCCATAGAGCTGTGCCAGCAGCGTCTGGCCCCATCTCATGATTAAACATTCATGTGTCAAACACTCCACCAGTCGATAGACCATATCTAGTAGGTTCCATGGGAACCTCACACCTAACAAGTCAGGTAGCATAATGGTGGAAATGAGGCCCATAAGCAATGCGTGCCTCACTCCCAACACCCCCCTCTCAAACCACCATCGAACCAAAATCCTGCCCATCTGGCAGTCAACCTCTGCCATCTCCATTGGACCATCCACCCCCAACTCCTCCATGTTCCTGAAGCATCATATCAACACCGCTATCCATTGATCTCGTGGCATCGTCCTGATCAGTAGTCCATCTATCGAAATTTGCAGAATTCGATAAACATCCTCCAAGGTCACTGTCATCTCCCCTGTTGGGAGATGGAAGGTGTTGGTTCGGGGATCCCACAGGTTGATCAGGGCCATAAAATAGGCCCGATCCCTAACCATAGGCTCCAGTCGAGCCACCTACTTGATCCCAAGGGCATCAAGCCACTCCCAGTCAGCCACAGTCAGTGCCCCCCCGCACTTTCGTAAAAGCAATAGGTACACGATACCGGCTCTTCACAACCTGTAAAAGGAAACACGCAAAAACATTAACACATTAAAAAAAAAATTCACCTAGGTTTTAACTACATTTTTTGCTTAGTTTTAAACTAAGTCTTGGTTTGTGTTCAGCTCAGTTTTAGGGTTTCAATTTTAATTTTGAAAAGCAACATAACAAAGAAAATTAAACAAATCACTTGTAGTTTTAAAACATATAACAAAAGCAATAACGCTCAGGAGCAATTACTGGTCTCACTTAGGCTCTGCCACTCGATACGATTTGTGCACTCATAGTTTTGGGAGAAATTTGGCAACGCTTCGCTTCGCAGAATTGACCTCCTCCTCCGCAGAGCTCCAAATCGCCAAAAAAAAAAACAAGTGCAAATGAGCCCAAAACCTAGTTTTGGCATTTAAATAGGCTTTTTGAGCCTTTAATCGTTCCTTCCTGGAACGAGCACTCTGGTTAGCACTCGTTCCACCCTGGGATGAATAATATATAGGAATTCATACCACCCTAGAATGAATTCAGCACACAAATGTCAAAAATAGAAAAAAAATGCATAAAAATGCACCAAAAGCAGCAATAAACCTGTCCAATGAGAGTGCTTTTGCACTTGACATTCTGGGAATGTAAAATAGATTTCGAGGTCACAAATCCTCACTATCCTACTCCATGATAAGGCTACCATAGCTGGACAACTCCACGGAAGGACGGATCATCAAGAATTTCATCCCCAAACGACATCGCCAAAAGGGTCAAAACCCACCTAAAAAAAGCACTAGAGTTGTCGAACGAAGGCGCCTTCATGCCTAAAATTATTGGCATCCAAAATAGACATCGGGGTTATAAATCATCACCATCCTACTCCCTAAGAAGGCCACCATGGCCGGACCGCTCCACGGGAAGACGAATTTTTGACAATTTTAGCTCCAAATGGCGTCGCCAAAAGGGTTAACACCCATCAAAAATAGGTCTAAATATCAGAAAACTACACACACAATTCAAAGATAAATCTCTAAAGGCACCCTTACCTAAGTCATCTTGGGTCAAGTGACTCGTTTCTTTTCTCATGAAGGTCATTCCCTCATCGTTTCGTCACTTGAGGGGGTAGTCACACTTAGTCACCAATCAACAAATACACACCCAATCATGGAAGTAGCATGCATTCAAAGAATCATTGACAAAGATAATCACACCCCTGCTTGGGGTTGTAAACAAGCAATAATCACAAGCTGATCAATCACTTGGAATTCATGAATCATGAACTCAAGGTTCCCATAGACAAAAGGTTGCGCCCTTTGCCTATTCATGACTGATCAATGTCCAAGCTCAAGTAACACCTCACAAAAAAAGGATAACACTTGAACTAAGTTCCTTCACTCGTCAGAAGCAAGGATTCAAGAATGCATGTCCTTTTCATGCTTGGGGCATCAAGAGTTGGTTAGGTTACTAAGAAACCCTAATCATTAGTGCTTTGGTTATCTATTTTTGCTCGGCACTATGCCTTGCACAACGCATCCCAAAAAGGGGCATCTGTAGACACCAAAACAACACCAATCCGATTATGTGACTGCAAACACTGATCACTTTGACATGTACAGCCCCAAGGGCAGCCACCAAAGGTTAAACAGTGGTCCTAACCACTCTCACAATAGTTTTGGAAGGCCAGAGATCAATTTTGCACCTTCAGGCACTTTGCTCAATATCTGTTCCACCCTGAAACAAATTCAAACTAGGATTCGCCCCACCCAGGGACGAACTTTGAATTCGCTCTGGGGTGGGGCGAATTGTAGGTTTGATGAGAAAAAATTCAAATATTGAAAAATGGTAGCTCAGATCAGCCACTCAATGCTTCCTTCATCGCATGGGAGTATGGGTGAGCATTTTTGAGCGTTAGAGGCATTTGCAAGGTCAGTCATGAAGTCCCAATTCAGGGAGGAATCTCCTTCCCCATGGGAGGGCATGGCTACCATGTGACGCCTCTGCATGCCCATTTCAAGAGACCTCCAGTTCTATAAATTGGTGAGTTTCCTCACCCCAAATGATAGAGAGAAGGAGCATTTTAGAGCAATGAAGTGCTTCCCTTTTATTTACATGCATCACACCTTTTGGATTTGCACCTTTCACATCCTTGATCTCCTTTAGAGGGGAGGTCATTGGGTGACTATTGGGAGGATTAATATAGAGCCCAAACCCTGATATTAGGTCACAATATTCCACCAATTTTTTTGAAAATACCACATAGGAGGTTTTGGACCCATCCGAAGTGGATTGGTGCCAAAATCAGGACCCAAACGGTGGGCGGCCTGCCCCATGGGCGCCTCCTCCCACACTGCCACAATCTTAATTGCCCCCTTTCAGAATGATGGGAATTCCATGGCAAACTTGTTTTCTTTCATTTTTGCATTTAGTTCTATGATGCTTAGATAGGTTGTCATTTGAATTTCGTCTCATTTTGAAAATTTTTGACCATATTTCTATCTTTGCTTGCTTCTACTAACTTGCAGGTAGCATCATCAAATTATCACTAGTGGAGGCCAAATTAGGAAAATATGACCATCTGGGTCTTCCCAAAATGCCCCCAATTAGCTAAGCCCAAGTTTTTAGGTCTTTTGGAGCTTCCTAGGTAGGACATTGGGACAATACTTTTTCGGTGTTTTTTTGTAGGTGAATTCGTCCCACCCCAAAGCGAATTCAAATCGGTGAGGAATTTCTTGATTGTTCTTTTTTTAGAGCCTTCTTGGTGGTGTCTTGATTCCCCTGTCCAATTTTTAGAGCATTTGGATCTGTTTTAGTCATATTTTAATTCATTTTCTCATTCATTTATCGTAGGCTTGGGGATTGCATTCTTTGTTTTATCCGCAGGTGCTACTGACCATTTCTTGTTCCTTTGAACGTAGGGTTTGGACATCGAAGGAGAAGCGAGGAGTCAATACTCATCAACATAAGTGGCGGCAATGCTTGGTCCGCCCATTTTACATGTGGGCACATGGAAGAAGGAAATGCACCCATGGATGTAACGAGAACGCATGCCTAAACGCTCCTAGCCCTTGGAAGGGGAGGATGCGCATTGTAACCAAGTTGTGAAACATATCAATAAAAAGGGTTGTCTTCTTTATTCAGATTTGTTTCATTTTGATTCGTGCATGTTTTTCCCTCTTCTCATTGCACTATTAAGTTTATAGGATTTAGCGCTAATTCTGGTTCTGTTTGCATCGCATACTCGCTTTCCTTTTTTTTTGCTTTCGTATCCTCGTGCTTTCATATATTTGAATCTGTTGTTCAATATATGCTCTGTAATGACACTCACTTGCATCCTGAACAAGATCCCTCGCTTACTCACCTCCAAAGTCCCCACACTGGCTAGTACGTCACTCTACCCCATCATAAGAGTTATTTGCTTCTACACCTCACTACTTCCAATAGCCATCCAACTATAACAACTACCAAAATCCAAGTCACCTTGTCACTTCACCATGCCATTCATGACTCGGTCCAGCTTATTGGCTTTTCTACTTTTTGCTACATCCCCCCACACGATGGGGAAACCATTACCATGACTCTCTATCCTCATATTTGTCATCCTACACATCCATATTTACATATGATTTATAATCTCCTCTAGTTACATCTCACATATTTCCTCTTGTATATAATATTCTTTCAACTGCATCTCTAACTACATGCATTGCATATATCCATCCTTCTTCTATGGTTTTATTCATGTTTGTATATTCTATCTATACAAATGCACCCCTAACAGGAATAACATACATACTTTTTAGTGTTACCACTTGGATATAGACTCCCTTTCTTTAGATTACAGGATCAATGGTGCCTTGCATTTTCTTGATTATTCATTAGTTCAGTCAATCAAATGTCACCTCTAGCTGATAGGTTGTTACACTTCTTACAATTTTTATTGGTTCAAATTATTTCAAGGACCAGTCAAATAGGTCACAACTTAAACAAATTTTGAGTCTAGGCAAGATAACACCTTGCATATATATCCCCATATAGCAAACAATTTTCCCTTCTCATCCTATCATTTGCATGGTCAACATACAACCTAGGGATAAGCTTAAGAAAAAAATCAAAAAAAGGGGTATAAAACAAAAGCCAACACCCATAGAAAAAAAAGAGCACCATAAGAAGACAAGCAATAAACAAGGGGCAAAAAAAAAAGGAAAAGCCTCCAGATATCACAATTGTTATGGTTCATCACATTTTATTTTTAGGTTTAACATAACATCATGGGACTATTTCCATCACTAGCAATAGGCTCTAAGTGCCTGCTTGCCAGTGGAATAGTCTTACAAGTGGTGACACATCTATCATATTAATGACCTTCCTTTGTATAGACCACTGCATGATGGTGGAGGATCTAGATACTTCTTCTATGTTTACAATGGGTTAGTCCTACCTCCCTCAAAATGGATAAATAAACATCATTCATTTGCACACACATTTCCTTGATAGACTTTGACCTAGCCAGGTTAGTTATGAGTTGTCGATGAATTTCATTCAGTTTTTCATGAGGTTTGATTGCTACAACTATGATTATTAAAATTGTTGCATACACACTACACTATTATACATCCTTGATATTATGGAATATATAACATTACCATAGGCTATGTTATGATACAAGTGCTTCCTCTATGCATTTTAGTTTTCACATACATGCATCCTTGCATCTATCCTACATGCATTTATTTTTATTACATCATACATCATCACATCTATCTACATGCATTTCCACTACATCACTTCATAGTATCTCTACACTACAGTGATATAATTTTCTTACATACTACCATATGCACATATATTCATCCATGGTATACCTACCAATCGATATTTTACACAATAAAAACACAAGAAATCACACACACATTCAAATCAAATCATAATATATATATAAGATCTGCAACACAATAGGTATATATATATATATATATATATATATATATATATATCAAAAAGGCCATAAGTCTACAAAAGTAAGCAATACATCACCACAAACCAAAGCATCAACTCTGGAAATCACCAGGAGTCTCTCCACTCCCCTCACGAGTCGACATACCCTCCTTGTGTTGTTGTCACCCTACTATACTTTGCCCTTGCCCCAAAGTTTTGAGTCACAATAGGAGTCACACTTCCTATCAACAATATCATTGGAACCTCTGTCCCACTTCCCTCCATGCAACGTAGGTCATACTTCGATGAATATACTATGAATATGTCTATGCTCATGATCATGTTCTCAACCATGATTGACAGTGGAATCTCATGCATCATTAATAGGATCTCACAATTTGATCACATCAACATATCTTTTGTCATATTATTCCTCACCTCTTTGCTATCCCTTCGTAGTTGTTCTATCTCTACCCTCAACACAACCACATATGTAGGGACCTAATCCACTACTCTCACTCACTCCATATCCTCTCGTGCCTATCATTGCTCCTCAACCGTGGCATGCAACTCAATAATCTCTACCAAGCGATCCTCTCACTCAACATCCCTCATCTCTATCATATACTACATATTATGTATCTCACCCTTCAACCTCTCTTTGGTTGTCATAGTATCTCTAGTCAAACACTCCAAATTTTCTATTGTCTCTACATACCTCACCTTCTTTGCATCAAATTTCCCATGCTTCTTAGCAACTTGAAGCTCCAAATCCTTTTTAGTGGCACCTGCCACCCCCATAGCCACAAATTTCTCCTCCAAATCCCTATGCTCCTCACTCCATATCTATCTATCTACCACCCAACCCTCCTAATTGGTACAAATATACCCCTATAGTTGTCACAACCTATCATGCAACATCAACAACTCTTCACCATCCTCTAGCCTCTCTCACTACTCAATAGTTATCTGTCACATATCTCTGATTTCAGTTAAACCTCTCACATAAATCATGGCATAAACACCCATATCAATCCCAACATCCTCTCTCACATCCTCCATCATCATAGGCTCCTTCATTAGCTCCACCCTATCACCTACCGACACCTCTACTACTCTCTATGTTGTTGCACTAGATGCGCTACCCAACCATCACCATGATCAATGGAGAGGTACCTTAGCCTCATCCCTCACCTATCCATGTGGCCTATATATTAGGCAACATTATTGTCATTTCATCATCATTAGTGATGTCTTATATAAGTTATATTTTTATGGATTTGTTGCCTCAATACAAAAAATCTAAGCATGGAATTTTATAATTCCATGATTGGATAAGTGGTAGTTATTTCAATGTAAATACCATGACCAAAAATATCCTTAGGGTAGGATATTATTGGTCTTTTATAGAAAACTACTATTGTGATTACATTCATAAGTGCAAAAAATATCAAAAACATGATAAGCTTATCCATGCCCTATTGCAAGATCTACAATCCTTGACTTCTCCTTCTACATTTTCTATAACGGATCTAAATATTCTAGGAAAAATAAATCCTACTTTATAGAATGGCCATGAGTTCATCATCACTTTTATTGATAATTTTAGAAAATGGGATTAGTGCAAGCCTTTGTCCTCTTGTATTGGCATAAAATCTTCAAAATTTATCATCAATTAGATATTATATCATTATGACATCTCTTAGAAAATATTTAAGAAAACAAGCTTATACTGAGAGGGGGGTGAATAGTATAATATAAAATTTTACTTTTCTTTCCCTAACAATATTATCCAATATTATCAATGGCAATATCAATAGCAGTAAAAAAATCAATGCACAAATCATCACACACAATAGAGACACCAATTTAACGTGGTTTACCCAATGTGGGCTACTCCATGGGGAAAATATTTCTACTAAATTTTCTCAAAAAATATTCTTGGAAATCAATTCCCTATTACAATATCTATGGAACTTTATCCAAAGGGGATACCAATCCCCTATGATCTGATTTGTGGATCTCTCTACACAGGAGAACTCTTTCCCCTTTTCTTAGGTTCATGGAACTTGATCCAGGAGACCTCTATCTCCTCAACTGGTTTGTAGATCTATCTCCACATAAGAACTCTATATTTCCAGTTGGTTTATGTATCTCTCTTCATAGAAGAACTCTATATTCCCAGCTAGTTCATAGATCACACTCCATAGGATAACTCTTTTCCCTTGCTCTGGTTCATGGATCTCTATTCACAGGAGAACTTTTTTCCCTCTGCTCTAGTTGATGATCTTCTATAAGACTTCTACCCCCACTGCTCTAGCTTATGGATCTCTCTCCATAGAAGACCTTTGTTCTCACTATCCTGTTTAATGGATAATTATCCATTGGATACTCTTATCCTCTACTATATCACCTCCAATGCTTACTCTCAACTCTATATTAGATATACACCAAAATCTATCCCAAGTGTGATACAAATTTGATCTAACTCTATCTCAGGTCTAACACAAATCTACTCATAAATTTGTACCAAAATATATCCTCAAATATGTACTCAAGTATTAAAAAAATGTTTGATCCAATAACAAATCACCTCTACTTAGATTTGCCCCAAACCCTAACACAAAGCTTGAACAAATCAATAAATCAACTCTGCAATCAAGTCTTCACAAAGACTTACCTTAAATCTACCTTCAAATCCTCTCAAGAAATTGCTCAATCTACTCTCAAGTATTCACCAAGACTTACCTCAAATCTACCTTCAAGTTCTCTCAAGAACTTTCTCAATCTATTGTCAAGTCTTCACCAAGACTTTCCTCAAATTTGTCTTAAATTCCTCTCAATAACTTGCTCAATCCACTCTCAATTCTTCGCCAAGACTTACCTCAAATCTATATTTAAGTTCTCTCAAGAACTTGCTCAATATGCTCTCAATACATGCTTAAAATAACTCACAAAATATGCTCAATCAATATCAAATCTTGCACACAAAGTTATCAAATAATTTATCTAATATTCAAGGTAATTCCTTTAACTTGAAGTAGTTTAGACATATTCTACTAAAAATTCATTTAACCTCTAGAACATAGAGAGAATGGTGTACTCTATAAAAAACTCAAAATGTTCTAGTAAATTATTAAGTTCGTTGCTTTCACAAATCTGGTTTCTAATATTTGCAAATTCACTTTTAATATCACTCAAATTCAATTCTCTAGAATTTCAATCAATCATTCAATCAATGAAACACAACTTGCTCACTAACCATAACAAGTATTTTTAAAATTATTCAAACAAAGAGGACAATGTGGGTCCCAAACCCTAACTCAAATATTTCTCAATATTTATATCAAATCAAATCATCCATCAACAAGGTGCACTTAAAATTTCTCATACATTTCCAAAAATACTCATCAATCATTTTTACTCCACCTTATATTTCACAACATTCATTCCAACATTTAAAACAAAATATGATGTGCCCATACATCTTTGCTTTGATGGAGATATGTCTTCAAAACCTATTTTACTCACAACCAAATCCTTTTGTCAATTCTAGGTTAGATAAAAATAGTTTATCTCAAAATCTCCACAAGAATATTTATCTCAACAAATATCTCACCATACAAGAAATATAATGAAATGTCATGTCACAAATACACCTTATCACTCCTTAAATTTCAAAATAATATTCAACATATATCAAAATAAAGTTCTTTTTTTACACCTTATAATCTCCAATACTCTCAAAATAATATTCAACACACATCAAAATAAAGTTCCTTGCTTACACCTTATAATCTCCAATACTCTCAAAATAATATTCAACACACATCAAAATAAAGTTCCTTGTTTACACCTTATAATATCCAATATTTTATTTATTTTATAAGCACTCAAACTAAAATATTTAATCAAAAACCCTTATTACTCCCTAAACAATGTCACACATGCCCTTTTTAATATCACGTGGTCTTAGAATTTTTTTTGCATTCCAAAAAAAAACATTGGCAACTTTAAATCAAAATCACGTACCTTAATTTTTGGTCAACGTTACAAAAATATTTTGTACATCTCAATGACCAGCATCTAAAATTGTACCCATGACCTATGCCACCACAGTGCCTTACCCCAAAGCTACACTTCCACTTGGGCTACATGCTCACATGAACACCAAAGGACACTCAGTCCTATACAATATCTACTACTCATGAGGATCACCGAAAACCAAAACTATTTCCTCCTTCAACAAAAGTGAATGGCGTGGGATTTGAAATCAAGACCTTCTCTTCATTAATGTATTATCCACAACTTCAGTCACCATCTGTACTAGCTGGTGCTATAGGATATTTTAGCCTTTCCAATCAAACTTAAACATAGCTCTACCTCCTTTTATTTAAACAACTCATGAACATCTTCTCCCTTCGAAACTAGAGTGCATAAATTATCATCACTTAGGCATTCGAAAAACTTAGACTTTGGAAATGAAAAATAATTTCCTTAAATACTCTTTCCTTTGCATTAAAACATGTCAGCCCTCCTTTGAATTCAATTTTAAATTCGAATTGAAACTTTGAAATTTGGCACAATTAAATATTTTAAATTAAAATTTCAACCTTAGGTTAAAATATTTTTATAAACCTTTGCCAACCTTTATAACTTGCTCAATGGGCCTTGTTAGGGATATCCTTTTTTTTTAATAATTTATTGGACCTTGTTATTTTTCACCTTTTCATTTTGCCCAAATATTATAATATTATCAACCTTTTTAGCCTATTTAGGCATCTAATATTTAAAATAAATATTATACCCATTTCCTTTTAACAACTTCCTTGCCTTTTGGAGAAATCAACCTTTTGACCTTAATGACAACAAAAATGGACATCAAATCTCTTAACATCAATGACAACAAAACTTTCTCAAATTTCTAGCAAACATAACTCCTTTTAAAAATAAGAATGTTTATAAACTTTGTGCTAAGTATAAATTTAGCATAAATGGTCAATATTGTACTATCCCCAAAGTAACAACCAAGCTTAAACATCCAATAAATTATCATCTAAATCCATAAAAATCTAGTAAACAAAAATGGATGGCATTGACGTATTCACCTATATCCCACATTATGGGCTTTTTGAATCAATGTTCAAACTCTAACTAGTGTAACACCCTATGCCTTGGTGTATTGGATTGAGGTTGTCTTTCCATTTGAACTATAAATCCTATCTCTTCAATTTTTTCTAAAATATGTGACAACAAGTGAAAAATATTGCTATGCTCATATAGTTTGGCTAGAATTGTTTTACAAAATGTGGATCCATGCCTTGGAACATATTTAATCATATCATAAAATAATAAAATATGTCTACAAAAAAAAATTTAGAACTCAATAATTCAAATTCAAATATCTAGTCCATGAAATTATAAAAACACTAATACCAAGAGCAAACTTAAGGGTAAATTAAAACCTAATTAGATAAATCCTTTCATCATAATTGCCAAGCATGGTTCAGGTTCTTAGGTCTAGCCACACTTTATGAACATGAACTAAAAGAACCCATGAACGTAATGCATCTAAATAATACCTTATTTAAATATACATTATTTTATTTATCATGTGCCTATCTACATTGATTACCTTTAGCATTACTGAATGATGATTCACTCACTTACATTCATGCACTTTTTTCTTCCTATTTGCTTGATGCATAAATATTCAAGAGATATATCAAGACTTAAGATGATCCTAGTTAGGATAAATTGTATTTTAGCTAGGTATCTAAGGTAGTCTCTCCAAAGACTCTTCTTTCATGGAAAATGTATGATTCTGTAATGACCCAAAATCTAGCTACAAGAAAACACACAAAAAAGAAAATACTTTTTTTAGCTAAGGAGAAGGATTCATAAACCCCAAACCGACCTTTTGTTATTCTATTAGTTTAATATCACTAAGTTTCTCAACTTTCCTAAAGAGTTAAATCTCACCAAATACCCTCCCACATGTTCGTCTGTGTAGGCGTATTATGTGTTACCACAAGTAACCTTATCTATCTCATCATTCTTGATGAGCTAAAATTTTCATCATCAATTATTCAAAAGTATACACTCATCATCATACCATACACAAATCCATTTGTGTAGGTATATAAAGTGCATTACGAGTTAATCTATCCATATTGTCTGCACAATAAGCTATCTTAACTTAGGTTTAATCTTTAGTCTACTTAGTTTTAATTCTCCTTAAGGGGTATTAATTACCTTAGGTATTCCTACGTTCATCCTAAGGGGTATCAATCCCTTAGGTCACTCTCTAGGTTCACCCTAAGATCTCAATTTCTTAGGTCACTTTTATGTTTAGCAAGAAAACAAGAAAGTAAGAAAACAAGAATAACTCTAGTTACACAAGAAAGGAATATCTTCATAAGCTTAAAAGAGATATAAATAAAAGTAAGCATTAAATGGAAGATAGATCTAACTAGATAAATATAAGCAATTCATAAACATAAATTAAAGATACATTTTCCAATCACTAAAATAGTTATTACATATAATAAAGTATGGTAAACCCTCCATACTTTAAATAAATAACATAATACATCATTTTGGATACCTCCCCATAAATTCTAGTCTAATTAAGCATAAGTAAATAATTATAGAAGTAAGTCAAACTGATGTGTATGACCCAACCACCATCTTTGGTCTTGCATATCTTTCCTTTGATCATTTGATGATAGCAAAGGATCAAGGAACTCATGGTTCCATGATAAACATGCTTCCAAATGCATTTGTTATTTTATTTACCAAATTACAACTATAAAAAATAAATAAAAGTATATATCCATCTACTACATAGTTGATATCTGTAACACCCCAAGTATTTCCACTTGGTTGTCCAATATCAGAGGTTTTATTATGAGAAAATTTATTTTTTATTTTATTATTTTCTAATTATATCCTAGTATGAGCATGTTAAATCTATCTTCATGAGTGCCATACACTGCAGTTGAAATAATCATGAGATCGATATTGGCCAAATCTCGTATAGTTGCCCATTTTGAAATTTACTCTCCACCTTAGATCCTAAGTTTAGTCAGAGGGTTTCTTTTCCTCTAGGTCCCATAACACCTAAAGGTGTGATGCATAACTTTCCCATGTCTTAACATGAATCCAAAAATTGATATCATGTACTTCTATCATGTAATACTTAGTGCATACATGCTCAGGATACGAGATCATACAATCTCTATGGAACATCATCTAGGGTCTTACCAATACCCTGGTAGCCACCTGACATTTTGTGTTGATTAACTAGCATGATTTTCCATACCATCATGTTGTCAGTATTACCTAGTCAAGCACAATTCACCACTCATAACTAGTAGGGATAACCTAGAAGATATGCCCATACAACCCTTCATTACCTCCCGTTATGACCTTTTCCTATCATAAGTATAGTTAGAGCCTTGATTTATGATGGTTGCCTACCTACAAGCATCACTAATAATTATCTCACAAGATTGTCCTTCCCACAACCCTGATATATTATTAAGGTTGTCCTACCCACAACCTTAGGTTACGAGTTAAGATTATCCTTCCCACAATCTTGAAAACTCCCATTCAAAGGTTTATCTAAGTTTTATTTGTTTAGTAAAGTTTATCTATGCAATGGTTTGCCAATGTATCAATTTCCTCAAAAGTTCATAAGCTTAACTATATGTATATTATAAGTTTACTAATAATCATTTGGCTACAAGTATACTTTAATTCAAAAGAATAACAGAAGAGAGACTATGAAAAATAATATTGAAAACAATGTCACAAAACCTTAAATCATATCCCCTCTACAATAATATTAAGATTTTTCCTTACATAGCCTTGAAATAGAGCATATTTAACCTATAATTTTAATCACAACGCAACCACACTATTGTATTATTTTAATATATGGTCTATTTCTCTTTAAATATAAGATCTAAAATAATATCGTTCTACATTTCTTATGGGTAAACTCACATTGATTTACACAGAGAAACATTATAGTTTCAACTCTTCTAAGTAAACAGGTTCTAGATCCGAGTTTTCATTGACTCCTCTATTTTCGAAGTTATACTACCATCATTTTTTGGTAAAATATTTTCATTATTTTTTCCAAAATTTTCCATACAGTTCCTCTAATATTAGGCTTGGTTGGTGTATTTTAACTAACTAATACTATAACATACACTCTACTCTAAACTCATGTTTGGTTTATCTCTATATGGATGATGGTCCTATTAAAGCATCGTAAAAGCTCTATTAACACTCTAATTATCCATCCATACCAGTTTGGTTTGCTTGTTTCATGGTATATCCTTCCTATCTAGTAATCGAATAGGTGGTTCTTACTATGCACATTTGTTGGTTCATGTTAAAACTTAATTTGAGATTGTAAAAATTATTTGAAAATATTTATGTCAACCAGTATACCAGTTTTTGTCTCATAGGCATATTATACTTATAACTATATTTTTCTTTGGCAACTCATCAGATCTACATTTTCCAATAAAAATATCATCTATATTCAATTGCTCTATGAACACATACCATTTTTATTTTAAAAAAAATTGAATCGACAAATGCCATATGGAAAAGAAAAAAATTAAAATGATTTTAATTCAAAAACTATTCCACATATCAAAGGATTTATCATCTTAGTACAACATTTATAAAATACATAAGTCTTTCACCATGAACGCAGGTCTATTCTTCAATATACATCAAATATAAGACTGAATTTATTTGCTACATCTGAAGTTTCACAGTGTGCTAGCATGCAACTCTTCTTGGAATACATTTTTAATTATATGATTATTTAATCTCTTAGTATTTGAATTGAATTTATATTAAATTAAACTTCATCATAGTGAATCTCTTAAATATCAATAGTTTACAACAGAGCATTTCTAGTCTTATTTTTGACATCCGGATGCAGACTAATGCTTCCATTGGCAATTCAAAGACTCTGGTTATATATATATATATTCCATAGAGCTTCATTCCTGGTGTGGTTTTTCTTGTAATATCTTAAGGAATCAGAGCAACCGTTCTAATTTGACATGCAACTATCCCAGAAAGCATACACCATTTTATTTTCCAACACAACATGCTTACACTAAAAAGCCATCATACACCATATATTTAAAACATGTAAATATCACATAAATTTTCCAACATAGCATGCAGAGGTGCAGTCACTCAAAATCCATCATACACCATGAGCTTTTAAAACAACATGCAAATGTCACATAAATTTTCCAACATAGCATGCAGAGGCAAAATGGAAAGCTTATTCATCATAGGTTCACAAAAGCCATATTTTATTTTTATTTTTCAACAATTCCTTTCTATCGCATGCGTCCTATTCCATACATGCTTGGAAAGATTTAGCTTATCAATAGTTTTACCAAGAAATTTCAACTAAATTCACAAACATGCATTACATATTAATTTCCACACATGCACTAAAAGTATTCACTTCCATTTCAACACACCAAATGAAAATCAACTAATTCCTTACATAGGATAGAATCAAGTAATGCATTGAACAATTCCACTTTTCCCATTAACCCCATTTTATTTTGTAGATTGAGCTGATTTGAATTACTGATTATAACTATCTGCACTTCTTGCCACCCTAAGTCCTTCTCCTCTGTTACATTCACTACGTACTCACCACAACCACACCGACCACCATCTACGTTCTCCTTTCCTTTTTTTCCTCAATCTAGAATATGGTTCCTTCTCCTTCGCATGGAAAATTGATGTTTGTTTTGAAACCCATCTATTCTAAATGTGCTAGGTGGTATTCACTTCTTCCATGTTCAACAACCATCACAATAATAATCTCTAGAAAATGCCTATAATTCCCAATCACCCTATTCAAATAATGCAAATCAATATTTCCATAACAATCATATTATTATTGTTATTATATTTTAATATACCATTGCTTAAATTACTTTATTTACCTTGTCTCAAAATAAACAATAAAATATTAAATATTATTTGTTTTCAATACACTCATATGTTGATGTTTACTCATTTAATTATATACATATATATATATATATATATATATATATATATATATATATATATATATATATATATATAAATTATATATATTAATTTTAAATAAATAAATTTCTCAAAAATACACATTTCCCTTTCAGACTTTAGAACAATATTAATCATATATTTATCCCATTAATTTTAAACTATGGCTCCCATGCATTTAAGCATTTTCATTGCCAACCAAACATCACAAATTCACAAATCATCAAACATCAAACACTCCTACAAATGCAACTACATGATATGCATTTTACATGTACCATTGGTGAATGCATTGCCTATAGGGTTCTTTACCCCTATCAACTGGCTAATACACCACTGCTCATCATTTACCTTGACTTACCTTGCACCGAAATAAACCTCCTGCCCATTGAGAAGACCTCCTTCCTTTGCATTTCCCCGCCAGTAACAATACCTATGTCCTGCATCCACAAAGACATTAGCAGTATATCATCCTTGCAGATAAATTAGCCGTGTAATAAAATAGGTTTTTGGAGGGTTGTTACAATATCATAAAAATTACTATTTTATTTTCACCTCTCATTCCCATAAAGAGTCATTCAGCAACTATATCTAGATCACAGGTCCTACTTTAATCAATTATTTTCAACCTTTATTAAAAAAATTAAAGTCCCATACCTTTAATCTTTAAATAAGCTAGGTTCCTTTATTTCCATAAGCCTCATTACTAAATTCATAAATTATACTGGTTCCTTTATTTCATAAATCAAAGTTCCATGGCTTTAATTTGTAAAACAAACTATCATTCTCTTATTTCATAAATCAAAGTCCTATACCTTTAATCTATAAAATAAACTACCATTCCTTTATTTCATAAATCAAACCTCATTACTTAATTAATAAAATAAAATATTTTCTTTATTTAATAAATCAAAGTCCCATACCTTTACTCTATAAAATAAACTGCCATTCTATTATTTCATAAATCAAGACTCATTACTTAATTCATAAAATAAACTATTTTCTTTTTTTCATAAATCAAAGTCGCATGCCTTTAATCTATAAAATAAACCATTCTTCCTTTATTTAACTTGATCAAAACATTGTACTTAATTACTTAAATAATCCAAAGAGTCAAATAACAATATTTAATTACTTAGTTAATCCAAATTGTTTTATCTAGCTTTAATCAATTAACATTATTTAATTACATAGATAATCCAAAGTCTTTATCTAACTTTAATCAAATAACAATATTTAATTACTTAGATAATCCAAGGTTCTTTATCTAACTTTAATCAAATAACAATATTTAATTACTTAGATAATCCAAAGACCTTTATCTAACTTTAATCAAATTTCTTTTATGAAATATAAAACTATGTTCTCTCTATTCAAACACAACCTGACCAACACCTTTGAAAACCCAAACCAAGCTTCATAGGATGCATAAACACTATGACCCCAATGAATAATATGAAAACAACTATAAGGATAGGTCAGAAGGAGAAAAACCATAACATATGCCACCACTGAAGTGGCGCTTGCAAAACAGAGGATCGTCATTATTAAAATGGTACTAAAATTGGCAATATGCCACTGCCATATTGGCACTCATGGAACTACCAATGATAATACCAATAATAGTTGACCCATTATCGGTAATTATAGGAAGGAGAGGTTTTGTTCAAAATACAATTCGTAGGTGAATCCCATGTTCACACGAGTTACACAACTTAAGGTAGAGTACTATTGATAGAAAAACTAGGTGGAGGTATTCCTAAATAGAGGAAGGTAAACAACAAACCACATTATAGAACGATGCCTACCATGTATAACCTACACAATGATAGCCAACCTCATGACACATCCACATATAGTTCACAACCCAACAAACAATAGTGCATAACATAGTGGTTTTCAAATATCTATGCAACAATCTACAACATGACATCCATCCTAATTCTAGATAGTTCAACAAAGGGTAGAGTGTAATAGCGCTCAACCAAACCAAGTAGTGTTTCCCAACAAGGAGTAAAAAAACCTAAAAATGAAGCGAAAGGTGATATAGCCACATACAATTAATAAAATCACTAAATATGTGTTTGTTGTTGCTATCAACCTGATAGATTCTAAATAATTATGGGACGTGCTTCTACGTCACTGGTTTTCTTTCAAAGTTTCTAGTTTGCTTACAGTTGCTCCCTTTTCCCCAATGTCGAGACATTTCCTTTTGTATGTGTGAGATGATGACCCTTGACATCATTGCCATCCTCCTCCTTAAGGAGTCGATTCTCCCTCATCATGATTACCATCACATCCGTATTCCATTCCTTACCAATCCACCATTACTTCCATCTTATCACTATGAAGGTAGAGAGGATATTTTATTATTTTAATATTTTTTATGTTTTATATAATTTACAAGAAGCCTCAAGTCCGCTATGCAAATATCATATCCTATTATCAAAGGAGATATTAATAAATCCATTTGTGAATATAAAACAATAGGAGCTCCTTAAGGCTCACTAATATCTTTAGAACAAGATTTTTTAATAAAATAAGGAATATCCTTTATTAAATTGTTTGAGGCATTACCTCATATTAAATAATACCTATTATTATTTAAATAATTAATTTTTAGTTTCTATTTTTAAAAATAGAATTCTTTTAACATTTAAATACATTATTTATCATTTCAAAATGAAATTCCTTTATCATTTAAAATAAATTATCTATTATTTTGAAATGAAATTCATTTATCATTTAAAATAAATTATCTATTATTTTGAAATGAAATTCCATTATAATTTAAAATAAAGACTCACTATGTATATATATATATACACACACACATATATATGTGTGTGTGTTATGTTTTTAAAACATACAAGTATTCTTTTATAGAATACTACCATCATGTTAAACATATTCAAGCAATACAAGGAGTTTCAAAGGCAACCAACCAATGTATACTATCTAAACCATTGACGTAGCAAGTAATGACGTAAAATATAATTCAATATTATGAAATAGATAAAGAGGAAGTATTTTTTTCAATCCAATAACCTATCTCAACCCGAGAATTTATGATAGCTACCAAGCTATCAAATGAGGCTCAATATGGCTAGCTATTTATGATTATACCTATCCTATTGTGCATACTTGTATGAGGATATATATCCATGTTAATAGCACCCATGAGATAGCACCGTATGTCAATAGCACCATGAGATAGCACCCATGTACCCCACTTTTGGTGGATGATTCTACTTCTTGCACCCATGAGATAGCACCGTATGTCAATATTACCATTTTATTTCAAATCAAACTAAACATAACATAGTTGGTTCAATTGTACAAACTAAGTATTAAAGCATCATAAATAAATACATCATTTATTTATACCAAAAATCCCACTAGGGAGGGTCATGACTTATTCAATTTATAACTCATCAATCCTACATCTCAAAATAATATACGTGTTCATCAAACTCACTTTGCTTGCATCATCCTCTTACAACAACTTGCTAGCACCTCGTGATGATCATAATACTAAAAAGCATGTTTATACATCACATTTAAAGATCTGAGATACCAAATTCATTTTGATTCCTACTAGCCACTTTTGATATCAATATTTCTTATTATCTAACAAATAATTGGGAGGTGCTTAAATTTTTGTATACTAATTGGCAACCATGTGAAAATTTATATATTTGTAAAACACCAGATAAAAGTAGGACACATCTAACTATTTGTAGCATACTCGAGACAAACATCATACTCTACTATTTTTAAACACATCGTATTTCTTCATGCATATTTATAACTAAGAAGGATGAGTCGTAGAGTTATTTTATGAATGGAAATTCCGTAATATACTTACACACTCAACAACATAGGTTAACTCTATAAAAAAATATTTCTTGGTATAGGGGTCTATCATCAATATTATGTTACAAAATGACATGCATCATACTTCATCACCTTTAGGACTTGGTTATCTCATTCATCCTCATATTTAAGGATTAAGAGTATGGTTATTATTTACCTATAAGTATTTGAAATACTTATGTACCCAAGAACATGGGATAACTTTACCAAATATCCCTCCTCAGCATAAGGGTCTATCAATCCCAAGTTATCACACAACATTCATCCTTATACCTAAGAAGAATAAGAGATGGAATCATTCTATACCTATCAAGTGTCTAGCATACCTACAAACCCAACAACATGGTATAGGGGTCTATTATAAAAATTAGGTTAGGATTCCTCTACCCTAATCAAATCCATATAATGAACATTAAAAAATCCTCACAATTATTGGTGGCCTTATCTCATCAACTCATGGAAACATAGATATTGTCTAAATATTTTACAAATATCAATAAGCATACCATATATACAAACATTCATAAGAATTAAATCCATTTATTCAAAGGAAAATGGTTACCTAATTTACTTTGCTTTATTGAATCCATAAAACTTTATAGATATGCTAGGTATTTTTACTTCCTTTAATAGTTGGGAACGTGCTTTGACAAGCACTATTTCTCTTTTTTCCTAACAAAATCAATACATCTATCAAAGGTTATTTATTAATTCAAAAATTTGGAAGACCTCCCATAAAAAAAAAAATTTAATTGGGAGGCATTCATCATAACATGTTTGTAGCACCCTAAAATTGGCGCAGTAAACCTTAGAAAATAATTAAAATTACTTTAGTAATAATTCAAAATTCAATTTTAACCCCGAACCGCCCGTTAACCGCCTGTTAAACAGCTTTCCCTATTTTCCATGCCATTTTTAGGATTTGTTGTGACCGTTGGATGATATCGTCTTCGATCAGACGATATCACCTCAGATCGGATGATTTCGTCTAGAGCAGAACGTCCAGACGATCTTGTCCCAAATTGATTTGTGCATAATTAGATTCTATTCCAACGACGTCTCTAATCTGGGTAGAAGCGTTTCTGCGCCATTAGAGACCCTCCCCATTGGAGATATCCCAAATTGGGATGATCTCCAACCTCCCAACCTCTTTCCTATGCCTATTTAATCTTAGGCCCCCCCCTTCACATTCCCCTAGCTGAATTCTTCTACACTTCAAGTTTTACATGCATTATAATATCCTAGACTATTGTTTGCCTTTGTCCCTTTTCAAATTTTCTTGCAGGAACTTTGTTATTCTTCAGTCGGAGCAAGCTCAGATTGTCGCAGATGATCCTGTCCAATTCGAGACGATTTCGTACCAATTCGAGATGATTTCGACTGCAGTCAACATTGGGGGCAATCAGTGCCCTAAGTTTGCATTCTTTCTCCATTATTTACTATTTTTCTTTGCATTAGTTAAACTTATTATTATTTTGCATCCTGGAGTTCACCCATATAGTCTTAATGCATAATAAAATCATAAATTGTCATTAAATCATTGTAATGCACTCATGTTTTTGTTTATTATTATCATTTTAATATTATTACTGTCATTCTACATCATTGTCCTCTGTTGGCATAGCTACATTTTTTGTATTTTGTATCTATTTATCTGATTGCAGGTCTTTGATGAATTCGTCTGACAAATTCATCAGATCTCAGACGATCCTGTCTAATAGTAGACGAACTTGTCAAATCAGAGGTGATCCTGACTGCTTCAAGAATCAAAACCTTTGTCAGACATCTGGATCAGGTATAGCTCTTTAATCTAGCTTATTCTCTCTATTTTCTATTCAAATCTATTTTCTGTATTCATTTAAATCTGCATTTCATATAGAACAACTTAAATTCATTTGGCCAAACCTAGGACTTGAATGATCAAGCATAAAAATGAACACATCAAACACACTATCAACCTAGGCATGGAAACTGCCATTCAAAAGTTTCCTGGTGAACCCACCATCCATCAAAAATTCACCCTTATACACCTCCCCCGAGAGGCGGGACCTTCAAAGGGCCTCTTAGTCCGAGGTATTGTCCCATCCTTTTCACATCCCCCTTTCGGGCATGGATCCTATAGCCTGAAGGTAAGGGTGCAAAAAATTTGGAGCGATACATTTTGGTGAACCCGACGTGAATAACATAGGCATATTTCTGATTCAAAAATATAAAAAAACAAAAATATATATATACATGTATACAAAAAAAAAGTAGCAAAATCATCATTTCAAGTTTGTATGTTTTAGATTCAATTCTAAATAGTAGATACTAAATATTACTTTTAGAAGTACTAAAGAAACCATGAGTTTTTACTCAAATCCATATGAGCCCATTAGTAATGTTGGAAGAATTCATCCAAATACATTTGTTGATTATGACCAACCTCATCCCTATTCAACATCACCTCCATCACACTTTTCTCATTTTTCATCCTTACCCCAACAGGACAATCCCTTTGCCAATCCTCTTCATAATGATATTATCTATTCTCCCATATATCCATATTATGTCTATCGATCCACATACAATCCTCCTCCACCATTTCAATATTCTTCTTTCAATAAAACACATTCATTTCAACAAGAAAATACTTATTCTTCCAATTCTACCATGCACTCACCTCCTACTTCGCAATCTTCCTGTCATCATTCTACCCATAGTAAAGAAAGTAGAGGTGAGAAACCATTAGGCCCTTTTATGACTGAATTCCTAAGGCACATATCAAAAACCTCTCGAAAACCTTCATCACATAAATTTACTAAGCTCAATCAACCAATGAATATAATTCTCAAGTATTTACTTGACACAAATAAGATTGAACTCCCTTCCATAAGACAACCTGATACCATAGCAGATTAGTTTAAACCTGAGCTACATTGTGAATATCATAGAGTGGATGGACATATGACACAAAAATGTAAAGATTTAAGATGTTCAATTCAATATTTGATTGATGAGGGTCTTTTTAATATAAAGGAATTACAATCTACAACTGATTATAAATCTCTAGTAAACAATCAAACTCCTACACAACAAATACCAATAATCAATCAAGACATGGGGATCCACAAAGAACCCCTATTCAATCATCAACAACAGGAAACCAATCAAATTTTTCATGTTAATGTGTCCCATCATGATGATATTACTAATATTGTAACATAAACCACAAATGAGCAACCTCAAATTCAATCAACTCAATCTGATATTCAAGATATGGATTCCTCATTTGACCAACATTCAAAACTATCTTTGGCTCTAGAGAATGATCCAAAATGGAATGTAAGCATAGAAAGCTCATATTTAGAATCAAAATCTCAATCTGAAATCCCCTTTGATAGCCAACAACAAGTGATTAATCCTCAAGCAAGGATATCCCTTTTAGAAGTATTACAAATTTCTCATAAGGAAACTTTGTTCAAGATACCTAGCCAACAATTTGTTCCTCATCATATTTTCTCTAAGAACATAATTAATGGTGTAAACCCTCTTGAGGTTAACCATATTTCATTCTATGATGAGGAGATTCCTTCCTCTACTCCACAAGAAGACTACTATCTTTGCATTACAGGATCCACATGTTAAAACTATCATGGTAGATAATGGCTCCTCTCTTAATTTATGCACTTATCACTTATTCCAAAAACTCAAATCAAATGAAGAAGATCTTAATGAATCAAATGTTATTATAAAATCTTTTAACAATGAAATTCAAGAAGCTCAAGGTACTATAATTTTTCCCCTCAATATTGGATCCAAGATCCTGGATATTTTGTTTTATGTAGCATATTGTCCTTCACATTACAACCTACTTCTCAAAAGTCCTTGGATGCATACGATGAGGGTTGTCCCTTCTACTATTCACCAATGTTTAAAGTTTGAACTTGCAAATAAAATTGTTACCATACATAATGACCCAACACCATTTGAAGAATATTTAACGGTTGAAACATCAAGTTCTATACATTCTCTATTGTCACAATTATCTTCTATCCATCACTTTTCTTCATCCATATATGATCATCCTTGTTTACCAAATAACACCCATGCATATATTTTATATATTCTCCCTCCATATTATCAAGACTTGGAAGATAGTGATAAGAATGAAGAACCTTCTTATCCTTCTGACATTTTATTTTGTAATATGATCAATTTTACACATATAAAAGTCAAATATTTTGCTACATTATTCTATATTATAACAAAGCTTTTGTTATCGCTACCTTTTGTTCATCACCTTTTGTTCTTACCTTCAACACAACCAAATTATCCTTCAAAACCTCCTTTGATTTTGAAGCAACCTTAGACATGCTATACTCAAATAACCTTGTATAGTGTATATAGATCATCTTGTATATACCACAATTCCATCATCTAAAAATTCATATAAAAAATAAAAAATTTCAAAAAAATCACTATCTTATATTTCTCTCAATTCATAACTTAAAATTAAAAACACCAAAAACATCCAAAAACATCCAAAATCATCAAAATATTCAAAAACATCTTTTATTTTGTACTTCTCAAATTGTGACATATTGCAGTTATATTTTCAAGTTATTTTGGATAAATTAGCATTTATTTGGAATCCCGCACTTTCACATTCACATGAATAAATATCTTGATTTATTTGGCATGATTACTAATCTCTCTTATATCAATGTCCACAAAATTCAATTAAATAAAGTTTGAGCATAGAGAATTGATCTTGTTATTTACTTAAGCCAAGCATATCCTTTCACAATAAAATGATTATATTTGTAATGTCCATGCTATGCTACATAGTAGAAGTGGTTTCTTGAGCGAAAAGTTTCCCCTGTTATCCTATCATGCACATGGTCTAGAATCTTTGAGAATTGACAAAAGGACAAGCTCACCCCTACCCGGAATAAAAATACCTTGCTCTACAGCTAATTCGAGCAAGTATCCCTAGCATAGGAAGAAAAGAAAAATTCAAGAAAAAGAGAAAAAGAAAAAGGTTATTTCAGCATTATCTCAAATATCAAAGCAAAAGTACAAAAAAAAAGAAAAAAATACAAAAAGAAAAGAAAGCAAAAGCAAAAGCAGTAAAATCCCTTTCCCTACCCATTGAAAAGAAAAGAAGGGTAACTCCTAGCGTGGTGATATGTCTGTCACATTAGCGACCTTCTTTTGTACATACCTATGTCTGCTTATGGATTAGCTAGCTCTTGATAACCCGACTTACATAGTAGTCTGGTATGGTTATATGCATCTAAATCATGGTCAATGAACACTTATTTGGTTAATTCAAATCACTTGTATCAACGTATCTTTCTCAAAACTGGTAAATGCACAAAGCAATTGCACAAACATTTGTATTTGAGAGATTTTATGTATCATTATGATAAATCAAGATCAGTAATTGATGCAGGAGCATCCAGCAGCATCTGATGCAGAGGCATCAAGATTCGGGAAAGTCAATGCTAAAGAGTCAGAAGAAGAGAAAGCAGAAGGCAAGGAGAAAGTTCACAGCAGACACTGTCATGATTTTGCTACATCATGACAGTCGATAGGAGAGATAAAGTGTAGCTAAAGGGGCCGCGATTTCGTGACATGTCATGAAATCATGACCGTCGTGAAATCGTGACGAAAAGTCAAAAGCGGAGGTGAAGGTAGAGAATGGTAGCGAAATCACTATTTTGCGACGTCATGAAATCACGACGTCAAGTCGAGGCAAAGGCAGGAGTTAGAAGCTATAACGAAATCATGACGTCGTGATTTCATGACATCGTGAAATCATGACGTGTTGTCGAGGTAGAATCAGAAGTCGAAAAGGGAAGCGAAATTGCGACATCATGATTTTGCGACGTTGTAAAATCATGACGTCAAAGGGCAGCCAAGGCGAAGCGACAGAACGGTCGTGATATCGCGACGTCGCGATATCACGACGATTTTCTCAACAAAGGAGCAGGAGGCAAAATGGTCACGATATCGCGACATGTCACGATATCATGACCAAAATAGGTAGAGAGTGCAGGGAGGCAGAAACGTCACGATATCGTGACATGTCGTGATATCGCGATGGAGAGAGAAGAAGGCGACGGAGAAGGAGAAGGAGATGGCGGGAAAATCGCAATAGGCGGTATTTTCAAAATTTGTTGCAGAATGACACGTGGCACCCAGGGTGCAGTAAATGGCGGACAAATACCAAGAAGCACGAAAGACGAAAAGGATGGGCGCGTAGGGTATTCTGACCGAATCAGCAGTGGCAGGGACCGTGCGGAGTGAAGAATTTATTCGGGTTGGTGTCCCGGTTTTTGAAAATGTAATTAATCGGGTTAGTGAATCCTTTTATGTGGGATTTGATGCTTTAGAGGGTCGGGGCCTCTATAAAAACCCAGTTTATTGTATTTTTTAGGACGGTGGATCGGGGAATGCACGCTGAGTGTGAGAAGGGTAAAGCTAAGCCGAGAGCTAGCTAATGTAAGCCTACGGGCTGTATGCTTGTAATTTTTTAGATTTATTAATGAAAAGTGGGGTTTGAAGAAGTTGGTGTTTTTTGGTCCTCGTCAGTGGTATCAGAGCTAGGTTATCCTGAGTGCGCAAACAGACCGTCGATCGTGAGGCAGTTTGCGTCAGGACCTACGGGAGGGTTCTGAGAGAGAGTGAGTTCAGATCCCGGGCATGTTAGCAGATCGTCGAACATGAGGCAGCTACATCGGATCGTTAAAGCTTTGTAAGAGAAGAAAAGAAAAATGCATTCCCAAAGAAGACGGGACAGCAAGGAGGATATGGTGCCAGAGGAAGAAGTCTTAGCTTTGCAATGACAATTAAAAGCCCTGCAAAAGGAATGGCTCGCAATAAAATTGTGGGAGAAAGAAGAGCAGCAAAGAAGGCGGGAAGAGAGACGGAGAAAGAAGGAGGAGAAAATGAAGAAGGCTGCAGAGGCGTGCAGCAGTGCCGGGACTTTCCCGGAAGAAGACAAATTTTTCTGTGCCAGAGGAGGAGTTAAAGCAGGCTGCAGAAGAAGTTTGCAGTAGTAGAGAAATCTGTCTGGAAGAAGACAGAAGTATGGACTGGGAGCCGGGGTTGAAGCAGATTGCTGAGGCAAAGAAGGATTTGGAAGTGTTGCAGGAGGCAACAACCAGACCAAGCAGAAGTGAAGATCACTTCTCCACGTACCCCGGGTGTCTGATGCAGGAGCATCCAGCAGCATCTGATGCAGAGGCATCAAGATTCGAGAAAGTCAGTGCTAAAGAGTCGAAAGAAGAGAAAGCAGAAGGCGAGGAGGAAGTTCATAGCAGAAATTGTCATGATTTCACTACATTACAAAATTGCGATAGTCGGTAGGAGAGAGAAAGTGTAGCTGAAGGGGCCACAATTTTGTGACATGTCACGAAATCACGACCGTCACAAAATCATGATGAAAAGTTAGAAGCAGAGGTGAAGGCAGAAAATGGTAGCGAAATCGTGACGTCACAAAATCATGACATCAAGTCGAGGCAGAGGCAGGAGTTAGAAGCTATAGCGAAATTGTGACGTCATGATTTCGTGATGTCATAATTTCGTGACGTCACGATTTCGTGACGTCGCAAAATTATGACGTGTTGTCGAGGTAGAAGCAGAAGTCAAAAAGGGGAGAAAAATAATGACATCACGATTTCATGATGTCACAAAATTGTGACGTCAAAGGGCAGCCAAGGCAAGGCGGTAGAACGGTCACGATATCACGATGTCACGATATCGCGACGTCGCGATATCGCGACGTCGCGATATTGCGACGAGTTTCTCAGCGGAGGAGTAGGAGGCAAAATGGTCACGATATCATGACATGTCATGATATCACGACCAAAATAGGCAGAGAGTGCAGGGAAGCAGAAACATCGTGATATCGTGACATGTCGCGATATCGCAACGGAGAGAGAAGAAGGCAATAGAGAAGGAGAAGGGGATGGCGAGAAAATTACAACAGGCGATATTTTCCAATTTTGTTGTAGAATGACACGTGGCACCCAGGGTGTAGTAAATGGCAAAAAAATACCAAGAAGCACAGAAGACGAAAAGGATAGGCACACAGGGTATTCTGACCGAATCAGCAGTGGCAGGGACCGTGTGGAGTGAAGAATTTATTCGGGTTGGTGTCCTAGTTTTTTAAAATGTAATTAATCGGGTTAGTGAATCCTTTTAGGCAGGAGTTGATGCTTCAGAGGGTCGAGGCCTATATAAAAATCCAGTTTATTGTATTTGTCGAGATGGTGGATCGAAGAATGCACGCAGGAGTAGAAGTGTAAAGCTAAGCCGAGAGCTAGCTATTGTAAGCCTGCGGGCTGTATGCATGTAATTTTTTAGATTTCTTAATGAAAAGTAGGGTTTGATCAAAGTGTGTTATCCAGGTCCCCTTCAGTAATGAATTCACATTTGCACATGAGGATTCCTTATAAAATCTACATTTCTCTTTGAGATAGTTTAAAAATATTTTTGTAACTCTTTTCGAAATGATTTTCTCCTTTTATTTCAGAATTCTTGTTTTGTATAAAAGCAATTACATACATCTTCTCACAAAATCTCAAAAATAATGTCAAACAACATTTTCCTATTATTATTTTTTTTTTTATCAAATGTCCAAAATGCATCTTGCAATAAAACCAACAATCTATTTTCTTCTTTGGATTTCACAATGATGGTATAAGTTTATACCTATAATTCTATGCCTAGCATAAACCATCATTCTAATTTTCTTTTCCATGTATTTTAAAAACAAAACTCATCAAAACATGTGACTTGCATCATTATGTTACAAAATTATGCTTTACAAACAAATAAACACCTATCCTATTTCATGACATTATGTTCAAAATTCAATATTCCACCCATGGTATAAATTCTAAGGAATTGTTCAAAATATTGTCACACTTAGGAATTTATACCTAGCAAAATCATATTTCTTTTAGTATTTCATGCATACTATTTTTATGAAAATCTGAAAACAAATCATCAAACCATCATTATCTCCATCATTACAACACAAATTCTTAAGACAGTCTCTTAAGCACTCTTTTACTTTTAACAATATTTCTATACTGGGATTAGCTTGACGACTGAGTGAGCGGCGACTCCATGAAATGGTCTATAATAGCGACAATGTCCTTTGAAATTATTGTTAGAAGTCCCTTTTATTTTTATTTTTATCAAATCACATCACAACCATCAATTGTTTACATCAAATTATTTCATTTAAAATCTTACAGCATGACATCAAAATTATAATATTTCAAAATGATATAATTATATGAATCCTCAATCAAATCATCAAATAATTCAAACATCAAAGCATCATACAAAACACATAAGACACAAGTCATATCATCACAAAAAAAAAAAATATCATATATATATATATATCAATGAACAGTAACAATGAATTAGGGTTTTACCCTATTTTTCTTAATTTTATTCAAAAAAAACTTAACAACATTTTAAACTTTTGCTTTTCCATGTTTTTACCTCAAACGTTCGATTTGGGTAAAAACACGGAGGGGGCACCATAGTAAGCTATCGTACGATTCGACCTAGAATCGTCACCTAAAAATGGAAATAATTTTTGCTTTCTTGTAGATCGAGAATTCATAGTTAACGCATTTTCTTCATAAAATTCGCTAAAGAGGGGGCAAAATGTAGCACCCTAAAATTGGCATAGTAAACCATAGCAAATAATTAAAATTACTTTAGTAATAATTTAAAATTCAATTTTAACCCCGAACTGTCCGTTAACCGCCTGGTAAACAACTTTCCCTATTTTTCATGCCATTTTTAGGATTTGTTGTGACCATTGGACGATATCGTCTTTGATCAGACGATATCGCCTCAGATCGGATGATTTTGCCTGGAGCAGAACATCTAGACGATCTCATCCCAAACTGATTTGTGCATAATTAGATTCTATTCCAACGACATCTCTAATCTAGGCAGAAGTGTGTCTGCACTGTTAGAGACCCTCCCCGTTAGAGATCTCCCAAATTGGGATGATATCCAACCTCCCAACCTCTTTCCTATGCCTATTTAATCTTAGGCCCTCCCCTTCACATTCCCCTGGCTGAATTCTTCTGCACTTCGAGTTTTACATACATTAGAATATCCTAGACTATTGTTTGCCTTTGTCCCTTTTTGAATTTTCTTGTAGGAACTTTGTTATTCTTTAGTTGGAGCAAGCTCAGATCGTCGCAGATGATTCTGTCCAATTCGAGACGATTTTGTACCAATTCGAGATGATTTCGACTGCAGTCAACATTGGGGGCAATCAGTGCCCTGAGTTTGCATTCTTTCTCCATTATTTATTGTTTTGCTTTGCATTAGTTAAAATTATTATTATTTTGCATCCCGGAGTTCACCCATATAGTATTAATGCATAATAAAATCATAAATTGTCATTAAATCATTGTAATGCACTCATGTTTTTTTTATTATTATCATTTTAATATTATTATTGTCATTCTACATCATTGCCCTCTGTTGGCATAGCTACATTTTTTGTATTTTGTATCTATTTCTCTGATTGTAGGTCTCTGACGAATTCGTCAGATCTCAGATGATCCTGTCTGATAGCAGACGATCCTATCAGATCAGAGGCGATCTTGACTGTTTCAAAAATTAGAACCTCCATCAGACATCCGGATCAGGTATGGCTCTTTAATCTAGCTTATTCTATCTATTTTCTATTCAAATCTATTTTTTGTATTCATTTAAATCTGCATTTCATATAGAACAACTTAAATTCATTTTGCCAAACCTAGGACTTGAATGATCAAGCATAAAAATGAACACATCAAACACACTATCAACCTAGGTGTGGAAACTGCCATTCAAAAGTTTCCTAGTGAACCCACCATCCGTCGAAAATTCACCCTTATACACCTCCCTCGAGAGGCAGGACCTTCAAAGGGCCTCAGTCCGAGGTATTGTCCCATCCTTTTCACATCCCCCTTCCAGGCACGGATCCTATAGCCTGAAGGTAAGGGTGCGGAAAATTTGGAGCGATACAATGTTATTTACACCAATATATTTCATATTTCATTTATGTGACTAATTACCCATATAATTGCATGATTGTATGTTGCATGTATTTCTAGTTTCCTAATGCATATAGAATTAGGCGATTTTGAAAGGATGTAATGATGACAAGTAGTTAAGATAGTATACACTTGCATTACATTTGCAGTAGGTATCTGATGCTAGTGGATCCTTACCCTTAGGAAATTTAATTGATTGATGCATGACTATGTCTTCTACGATGCAGTGATGTCTCACATCATCATATGCTATTGTGCATAAGGGTATCAAATGCTAGCAAATTTTGCATTTATTTTTTCATAAGTATGTTTAATTGAAATGATGTGTTTGTATACATCACATTTGTATCTCTCATATTATATTGGAAAAGTTCCTTAATAAACAACTTTTATTAAACAATCAAACGATTTTATTTTAGATATTATAAATAAATCACAAGACCTCCTACTTCTAAGGGGTATATATTGTTAAATCCCTACCAAGCCTAGGAATGTGTATATAATTATACATATTGACAATATATTTTATATGAGTAAAACTCTAACAAACCCTAACAAGGCTAGGCCCATAAAAATAATTCTATAGGTTGATAATGGCCTTCATATAGGCAAATCCCTAGCAAGCCTAGGTACATTTACATAATTTAATATATTGGCAATTGCCTTCACACATCAAAGCTATAGTAGGACTAGGTACATATAATCAAGTCCTTTAGGAAATTATGACCATGTATTTTGGGAAATGTTGATCAAGTCCTCTAAGCAATACTAACCAAGTCCTCTAGGCAATGCTAACCAAGTATTTTGTAAAAAGCTAACTAAGTCATCCAGGAAAAATTATCATAATCTTCTAGATTATCTTGGTCTACGAAAATAAAGACTTCCAAAATACATAACATTCCTTATATCAAGGAAATTTTTTTGGTGTTGTTTAAACAACTTATTTACAATATTAAGAAGCATCTCTTGCACTAAAACATAAATACTAAAATCAAATAATGTCATTATACATAAATTTTTGAAGTAAAATAAGTTATCACAACATCATTAAGACATCACAAATTATCAAATAATAATAAACTCACATATATAAATATCAATCAATGGACCATCTACATTACTCAAGTGGTCCAACATACCACAATCACAAAATATGTATGCTCATCCATATACAAATTATAAGGATTGGTACATAAAAATCACAAAATTGATGCACTTTGTCTCCAAATATATCCAAGAGGACTATAGAATCTTATAAAAAATATATAGAATCTCAACTTTACAACTTTATATCTCAAGCCAACCCATATAGTTACCTCTATGAAGCTTGAAGTAGTCAACCATGACCTGGAACAAGATCTAGATGGGGAACAATGTGGGGAAGCATATATTTACTCTATATGAACTATCTAGTGATATGGTGCCTTGTAACAAGAACTCCTAGAACACACTTTCTCTATATAATCTCTGAATATAGCCAAGTGATCTAACATACCCAATACATTTGGGCTTGCAATTGTTGCCCTAGCATTATCCCTCTCTCAAGTCACTTGTACCACTCAATCCAATGTTGTATCCCTATAAGAAGTGAATTGATCTATCCTAGAATCCCTCTCTACCTATGTAATATCTTTCTCTAAATTCACTTGATCCACATGGGCTCTAGTTGCATCCCTCTCTAATGTAAATTGAGAAGCTTGCAATACTACCTAGTCTTACTCACCATGTATTTAAGCTATATCAAACTCCATAACATCCATCTTCCATTGAATAGGAATATTTATAAATTTTCCATATCCTTAATGGTCTTGTTGAGACTTGGTCTTGAATCTCCTTGCTAAGGTGGGGATATGAATCTCAATGGGGAAACATTAAGGACTTATAGATCCCTCTCATGTTGTCACCTCTTGACCTCTCTGAAGTGTCATCTAACAAATGACTTAACCCCCCATCTATGTGGAGTAGGTGTTAATGTATGAGGACAAACACCTTTGTACCTTGGTTTATTGGATTGATTTTATCTTTTCCTTCAAACTAGAAATCATATCTCTTCATTTTTTTCAAAACTATGTGATAATAAGTGATAAATATTACCATGCTCATCTAGTTCAGCAATAATTATTTTACGAAATGTGGATTCATGCTTTGGAATATGTTCAATCATATCATAAAAGACTCAAATATACCTACAACAAAATAATTATATCTTAATCATTCAAAGTCAAATATCTAGTCCATGAAATTAGAAAAATAATAATGCCAAGAGTAAACTTAACAATTTATTTGAACGTAATTGGCTAAACCCTTTCATCACAATTACCAACCATGGTTTAGGTGCTTAGGTATATCCGCACTTGATGAACATGAACTAAAAAAAACCCATGAATATAATGTATCTCAAGAAATACCATGTCTAAATATTGATTACCTATTGCATGACTGGATGATGATTCACTCACTTACATTCATGATTCACTTGTTACATTCATGCACTTGTTGATGATCCTAGTTAGGAAAAATTGTATTTTAGCTAGGTTGCTAAGGTAGTGGATCTCTCCCAATACTTATTTCATGGAAATTGTATGATTCAATTAATAAATCATCACTCTTACATATCCAAACAATATACATGTTCGTCAAAGTCACCTTGGTTCCATCATCCTCTTACAACAACTTGCTAACACTTCATGATGATCAGAATACTATAAACCAATTATATACATCACATTTAAATATTTGAGCTAGCAATTCCTTTTGAAAATTACGAGCCACTTCTAATATCATCAATATTGTTCATTTTATTACAAATAATTTAGAGGTGATTATATTTTTGTCTACTAATTAGCAACCATGTGAACATTTATATATGTGCAAAACACTAGAAAAAAGTAGCACATTAGTACATATCTCCTAATTATCTGTAGGATAGTTTGGATTAACATCATACTCTCCTTTTTTTAAACACATCATATTTCTCATGCATATTTTAACAATATAATTCATCCCTATAAATAAGAAGGATGAGTAATAGAGTTATTTTATGCATGGCAATATCTTAATATACATACACACCCAAAAACATAGGTTAACTCTATCAAACATTATTTCTTAGTATAGGGGTATATCATCAATCTTATGTTACAATAAGACATGCATCATACTTCATCACCTTTAGAACTTGGTGATCTCATTCATCATCATATTTAATAAGGATGAGCAATATAGTTATTCTTTGCCTAGAAAGTATTTTAAATACTTATGTACCCAATAACATGGGATAAATTTATCAATTTTCCTTCCTCAGTATAAGCGTCTATCAATCCCAAGTCATCATACAACATTCATCATTATACCGAAGAAGAATGAGTAATGGAATCATTCAATGCTTAGCAAGTTTCTAGCATACCTACAAACCCAACAACATGGGATGATTTTTCAAATGTCTTTCCCTGGTATAGAGTTATATTATAAAATTCAATTTAGGATTCCTCTACCCTAATCAAAGTCATATAATAAACATTATAAAATCCTCATAATTATTGATGACCTTATCTCATCATGGTAGAACCTTGAAGGTTCTAGCTAATATTTAATAAATATAAAAATAAAATAACATTAAAAAGAATCACTTTTAGGGTTTGAATCACTTTTGCATTGATAAGGGGGTCCCTCCAATGGTTTCAAATATATGTATTATTATTCATTCATGGATGCCTTCAAATGAATGATTGGACAATAATATATATCTACCCTAAGGTTGTGAGTGAAAAGACACAATGGTCCATAAACATAATGAGTGAATTAATAATGATTAATGGTTAGGATTAGGATCCTAACATGCCACCCTCCATGTGAGGAGCTTCGTACCTAGTTTTCAAAGAAGCATTTGCTCATGCTATTACACTATTTTAATGTCATATTTTCGTAAGCAAGGATATCGAGAAGGTGGAATAGTTAGCAGTGGATTGCCAATAAGAAGAGTAGGAGTAGGATGATGGTGGAGAAGCAACCCTTGGGGTTCTTCAAACACTTTAGAATGATGCATCAAAAGTGGTGGTAATACATCTACATCATTCTGGTGTTCCCTAGGAGAGTCAAGGGAAAATGAGTGTGGAGTCCCCTTTCTGCCTTGTTTTCAAAGAGGTTTGACCATGTGGTGATAACTCACTAGTGGTGAGGAACTTGTGTGTAGTTCTTGTAGAGTGTATGTTTGGTCATCATTGGTCACTTCATGTATGTCTACTTCATCCTTACCTGATGCATCGATCACTTCTAGCACGTCAACCTTACTTTCTGTATTGTGATCAGGTGCTTTGGTCATGGCTTGCAAATCTTCCTCATCTTCAGTGCTATCCTCAGGTGTATCTGTCCATAGGTATTTGTGATTCCCACATAGGAGGTTTTGTAATTTGGTCCTTCCATTAGCAAAACTCCTCATTTTTTATAGTACTATTTCTAAGTTCTTCCCTCCACTATCGTACCATGATAATTTTTTAAGGGTAGGGTACGATGATTGCGATCTCTTACCATCGGTCATTTTAGGATTGGTTTGCAATTTGTAAGTCTTATTTGGTAGGTGGAATTAGGTTTTGAAAAAGAAATTTACAAAAAAATATGTGTTTCCAGTTATAATTTTTTGTAAAAATTTATGTAATTTTTTGTAAAAAAATGGTTTATCAACTAATTAGACCTTAATGGTCAATATTTTGAATTTGAATTTTTGAAATTTGGTATGACAAGAAGTGATGTCAATTGTGTGGTTGTAGGAGTGTGAGGCACAAGGGATGAGTGGTAGTGAACATAAGGTGCAAACGATGAGTCGTGGTCAATGAGAGATGACACAAAAGGTGAGGTGAGGAGGGGTCAGTAGTGCGAACAGCAAGGAACATATGGGGTAGCACAAAAGGGCAAGGAGATAAGTGAGGTAATTTTTTCCCATACATGGCTACTAGATGGTAGAAACAACCATTTTATGTCACCTAAGCACTCTTAAACTTTAATAAGCCCAAAATATAGTCGATGTGGGATTTATTACCTCGATATTTTTAAAAAAACTTTTGTTGTCACATGAATTTTGACGTTGAAATTTACCACTAGGGGTCAAAATTTGTTTAAAATATTAGGTTATGTAAATACATTTATAAATTTATCTATCTTTTCAATATCTCACCTAAAAAGGGATGTCGACAAGTAATTTGATTTATTTTTCATAATTTTGACTATGTTTGTTGATCTGGTTTAATTATGAATTTCAATAGAGATCAAAAAATATTTTTAAGATCCAAAAATTCTTATACTTTCACCTACAACTACACCGAGAATATCTTTTGGTTGTCGTAGTTGTTCTATGCATTTGAGGCCATCCAATCATCACTTATAGTAGCAAAATGGTGGGTTTTAATTGTAGATTTGAGTGGGCAGTGGTTCTGTGGGTAGTTGTTCTGCTGTTGGGTGGAATTATTAAGAGTGCACAATAGCAAATTCACGTACAAGTGATATGAATGATGATGATGTCGGGTAGATATGAATTGAAAAAAAAAAATTTGGGTGGATATGCAAAGGAGTACGAGTAGGAGTGATATGGTGAGCAAAAAATGAATTTTTGAGGAACAATATTATGAAGGCTCTAATACCATATGGTAGAATCCTGAAGGTTCTAGATAATATTTAATAAATGAAAAAATAAAATAACATTAAAAAGAATACCTTTTAGGGCTTGAATCACTATTGCATTGATAAGGGGGTCCCTCCAATGGTTTTAAATATATATTTTATTATTCAATCATGGATACCTTCAAATGAATGATTGGACAATAATATATATCTACCCTAAGGTTGTGAGTTAAAGGAAACACTGGTCCATAAACATAATCAGTGAATTAATAATGATTAATGGTTAGGATTAGGATCCTAACACATCATTTCATGGAAACATAGATATTTCTTAAATTTTTTACAGATATTGATAAGCATGCCATATATGCAACCATTCATAAGCATTAAACCCCTCTCTTCAAAAGAAAATGGTTACTTTTATTACTTTGCTTTAGTGAATCCATAAAAATTTATAGATGTTCTAGGTATTTTTGCTTCCTTTAATAGTTGGTAAGGTGCTTTGAAAAGCAATATTTCTCTTTTTTCCTAAGAAAATAAATACGTCTATCAAAGGTTATTTATTAATTTAAAAATTCATAAGATAGCCCACATAACATATTATTTACACCAATAGATTTATTTACATAACATATTATTTACACCAATAGATTTATTCTTTCATTTATGCTACTAAGCGCCCATATAATTGGATGATTGCATAATGCATGTATATCCAGTTGTATAATGCATATAGAATTAGGGGATTTTTCAAGGATGTAATGATGATAGCTAGTTAGGATAGTTTACACTTGCATTGCATTTGCACTAAGTATTTTATGCTTACCCTTAGGACATTATATTGATTGATGCATGACTATGTCTACTACGATGCAATGATAGCCCACATTAGCATATGTTATTGTGCATAAGGGAGTAAAATTCTAGCAATATTTGCATTTCTATTTGCATAATATGTTACATTGAAATCATGTGTTTGTATACATCACATTTGCATCTCTCATATTAGATTGGAAAAGTCCCTTAATAAGGGATATTTATCAATAAATCCCTACCAAGCCTAGGCACATGTATATAATTCTACATATCGACAATACCTTTTATATGAGTAAAACCCTAACAAGCCTAGGCACATACAAATGTTTCTATAGATTGATAATGGACTTCATATAGGTAAATCCCTAGCAAGCCTAGGCACATGTATATAATTTGATAGGTGTGCAATGGCCTCAACACATAAAAGCTCTTATAGGACAAGGTACATATGACAAAGTCCTTTAGGTAATTATGACCAAGTATTTTGGGTAATGTTGACCAAGTCCTCTAGGAAATGCTAACCAAGTCCTCTAGGTAGTGCTAATCAAGTCCTTTGGAAAAAGTTGACTAAGTCCTCGAGGAAATATTATCATAAAAATATTCTATATCATCTTGGTCTATGCAAATAAAGGAATTGAAAAGCTATAAAATTTCTTATCTCAAGGAAAAATTATTAGTGTTGTTTAAACAACTTGTTTACAAGCATCTCTTAGACTAAAACATAAATACTAAAATAAAATAATGTCATTATACATATATGTTTGAAGTAAAATAATATATCATCATATCATTAAAACACCACAAATCATAAAAGAATACTAAAATCACATATATAAATATCAATCAATAAATCATGTACATTGCTCAAATGGTCCAATATACCACAATGACAAAATAGGTATGCTCATTCATATACAAATCATAAGTATTGGTATATCACAATCACAAAATTTATTCACTTAGTCTCCAAAAATAGCCAAGAGGCCTATAGAATATCATCAAAAATGTATAAAATCTTAACTCTACAACCTTGTGTCTCAAGCTAGCCCATACAATTACCCTTATGAAGATCTAAGTAGTCAACCATGACTTAGAACAAGATTTGAATGGGAAACAAGGTCGGGAAGCCTATATTTATTCTAGAGAAACTACCTAGTGATATAATAACCTATAAAAAGCACTATTTGCAGAAACTACCTCTAGATCATCCCTGACTATGGCCAAGTCATCTAACATACCCAATATATTTGGGCTTGCAGTTTTTGCCCTAGCATTATCCCTCTCTCAAGTCATCGGTGCCACTCAATCCAATGTTGTATTCCTATAATAAGTCAATTGGTTTATCCTAGAATCCCTATCTACCTAGGCAATACCTCTCTCTCCAAATTCACTTGAGACACCTAGGCTATGGTTGCATCCCTCTATGATATAAACTAAGAAGCCTATAATACTACCTAGTATTGCTCACAATGTATTTGAGATATCTCAAAATCCATAGCATCCATATTCCATTGCATAGGAACCTCTCTAAATTATACATCTCATTAATGGTCTTGTTGATAATTGGTCTTAAATCTACTCCCTAAGGTCCGGGTGTGAATATCAATGGGGAAACATTAAGGACTTCTATATCTCTCATGTTGTCACCTCTTGACATCTTTGAAGTGTCACCTAAGAAATAACTTAACCCCTCATATGGGTGGATTCGGTGTTAATGTATGAGGTCAAACACCTTTGTACCATTACCTATACAAAATGGTAGCCCTTGTACTGTCTACACCCAAATATTCCACTAAAGGATCATCAACATTCTCCTATAGAAAGAAGGTAGGATAAATACAATCTCCCATGTCTCTCTCATATTGATCTATGTAACTATACAAAACACTCCCATTTGTGGTACATCCTACCAAATATTAGACTATCTCAAAACATGGTCTGGTCTATATACCTCCCTGTTGTCACTGGGGTCAATGACCCATCAAATTCTCTTAATATGATCCAACTCAAATTCATCCTCATATCATCTTGTATGCTTCTTCCAAGGTCTCCGTATAATCTAATCGGGCCCTAAATCATCTATAGCATGTATAACTATCATCAACATTCTCCTGAAGAGATGACAATGTATCTCAAATAAATGGACCCACATATATGTTGCTAGAGCTCATACATATACCACCAAACCAGGTGAATTGAATTTATGCTAGATAACAATATGTTTCCAACACCAAATATAGAGGAGGGTACAACAAATGAGGTTCTTTATCTCTACATAAAAAACAAATGCAACACCCTATATAGACAAGCCCAAATACATATACACCAGGAGCATCTGACATCATAGTCCCTCATCCCTATGATAAATCCATACCAAATCCGTGATCAAAGGCAACCATTCATGTCTCTTAATAACAAACCAAATATAATGGTACTTAATAAAGTTATTAACCTATCAATACACCAACCAACAAACATCTTGTTGGCATGCAATCCATGCTACATTTCTTGTTGATATGTTTGTCCATAATAGCTCTATAAAGTTGATCCCTCAAAATCCTCCATATGTCCTCCATGGTGATAGTCATGTCAATTTTCAAAAGGGAAAATATGTTATACTTGGAATACCACCTCTCAGCCAGTGCTATGAGAAGGGTATGGTCAAACTCAGCCTTAGACACCATTGCTAGATACCCAAGTCCAATACTATCTAAGATGACCCTATCAATTAGGGTCATCCTCTCCAATGTGGCCAATAGGGCACAAGATCATCATTCTTTATGCTCCAAAATACCGATAAACATCCAAAAATGCTTGTTATATTATCCTACCTCAATAACATCTAATTTTATGGGTTTCTAGTGAATTCACATCATAAAAAAGTGTAAAATGTACAACCACATTTTTTTATGTTGAGCGTTGTTAAGTTCATATATCCTCCCTTTCATTTCAAAAAGCTACATGCTAGTCAAGTGGCCTTCAAATCACCTCAAATAGTGAGGATGCTATTCTTATCGCAAGTAACTAATATGGAAAAATAACTAGTTTATGTAGATTTTGTTGTTCACCACACCATGGTCAAAGCTTTAAACCCCACTACATCCTTTATATTATTATATTTTACACCCATAGGTCGATTGATATGGTAGTCCAATGGAGCAATAAATAAATTATTTCCTTACATACTTCTACCTTTGAAATCAAATCAAAAAGATTTTATTTCAAATTTGTTCTTGGCATATACTAAAGAATAGATGATAGAATATATATAGTCTAATCTTATTAGGCCAATGCCAAAAATGATGAAGTTTCTACAAGTACTCATGATGTAGCCTATTGAAAAGTGTAGTGTAATCATACATGATATTCTTATATGTAATCCTATGATTATATCCAGGTAATCCATTACGACTATTGGTTAAATCTCATTTTATGGTTAACCTTGAATAAAAGATTTAATACGTTTATTTTATTTTATTATAACCTTCAATTCAAGAAATTTTAGCTTGAGGTTTGCATTAAATCGAGGATTAGGTATGACAATAAATACTTCCAATGACTAATTCATTGTATCAATTTGTGATGCAAGATCATTGGTGTGCCTTCAAGCACCCATACCTTATTCCATTTACTCAAGTCTCTCTCTCTCTCAATTTTTTCTTTTTATATGCTATATATTTTTCTTCTTATTATACATATAATTGTGGTGAATTTATACTTCAATACTTGTGGGACGTATTGTAAATTCCAACATTCTATAAAATCCAATACGAAGCATATTTGGTTAGTCACACAAAATGGCTATATAGGTCAAACCATGGTAGGTACAAACGAACCACCAATTCTTTTTTATGGCTTTTAAAATTTTAGTAGGGACCTAGTTTAACACTTTTGATGGTTTTGCCAATTTGGTACATGTTTTTACAGTTGAATGTTTCCCTTCAAAATTTTAGAAATTAAAATTTCAAATTAGGAATATTTTGTTCAATGGTGGAAAAAGGAAAGAATGCATCAATTTTGGCATGAATGCAACAAATTAATTTTATAGAATTTTATGTCCAACCAATGGTGAATATGTAGTAGAAAGGCACATGCCCAAATATTTAGTTTACCTAAAGTTTGAAACTTGGAGTCTTTCTTTTCACCAAACATTATTTATATGGTTTAAAGTACCCACACACATTTTATATGGCACATGGAATAATTTTTATCTTGACCAATATTAACGGTAGGAGCTATAATTTCTATGTATGTATGATGTCATAATGGTAAAGCACTAGTCTATTAATTACATGGATTGTCTTCTACAAGATTAAATTAATTTGGAAGTACCTTTATATTTAACAACATGTTAGTGCAAAATGGTAGGTAGAATCATGTTTTGGACAAGGTTATGAGTTTAAATCATGATGATACAATTTTTCTCCCTTTAATTTCTCTTATGTCATTGACTTAACTTATGTGTTATAGAGGATTATGTCATTCAACAAGTAATTATGAGGCCCTAGAATGGAATAATGATTATGAGTAGGATATCTTGTGTTCAAGTCTCATTCATGACCATTTTGTGGTATTGCTTTAATGTTCTATCATGTGAATGTTACTTTTTGCATTAGTCTCCCTAAGGGAACTAGACTTGCCCTTTTGAACATATCCACATCGATAGAACTTTGGCCAATGGAGGACGCTTATGCCTTGAGACCTAATGGTTTGAATTTGAAACCTTATGCCTACCATGTTTGATGATGTTAATGATATTTTATGATGGAATCATTGACATAGCTAATCAATTACTTTTAAGTTCAACTAATCTGCATATGCCAAATGTTAGCCCCTTTTGCCTACTTGACATAGTATTGATATCATCATAGTCTGGTCTGGGTGGCACCTTCAAGATGTAACAAGTGGAAATTTTTGTTTGAACAATTTTTTACTTCTTTTAGTACTAATATGCCTAAACTTCCTAATCCCATAAATTTTTTAAACAAAGGTATTTCAAGTTCTTTTTTGAATTACAATATTTTCTAAGCTCTAGAAACTGGTGACTTGAGATCAATGACTTGTTTTAATTTCAAGAAATTTTTTATATAAAATAAAACCAATTAGCATTCTCCTATTTATTTAGGTACAATATTATCTCCAATAGACCTATTGGTGTGGTGGTTGGTAAGCTTGATTGTATCCAACCTTGAATTTATTGTATATAATAGACTCCACACCATCCCTTGCTATCTTGACCAATCCAAGTTATTTAATATCCTTATTTAGCAAGAAGGTCATAGGTCCAAAAATTATTTCCCCACATTTATTTTTCACAGTACTCAAGGTTTGATGTATTCATGAAGCACTCAACATCTATCTTTCAATCCCACTTAATGGTATAGTAGTTGGTTATATGTATTATATAAAAGAGTTAAGAGTTTAATTCCTCATGTCTATATTTTATAACACTTATCTCAAAGTGTCCCTTTCCCATGTCTAAGATAGTGTGTATTCTCTAACTTGAATAGGCTCATTGCCATGGCATTTGGTGATATTTTGGTTACAAAAGGAGTAGATTTTGGATGGTTAGAACAAGGTATGTATTGGTTCTATAGGTCTCTTTCTAACCATTAGGGTTGATTAATCAAAAACCTACCTAATTTTTGATGACTCAACTACTTTTTTAGTTTTGGAGGATAGATTGTGTTTGTCATATTGTATATAAAGAATAGGCCCATGGAAAGCTCAACATATTTGATCTAGAGGACAAAGGCATGATTTTTTGTTTGCAGAAATATTGATCTAGTTCATCTACATTTGGAAAGATAGGATAGAAGGATTCATTGGTCCATTCAAAAATTTATTACAGAGGGTGTATCACCTCTAATGTATCTTCTTCTTGGACTCTCAATTTGGATTATGAGGGTTGTTGGAATATCTCTAATCTAAACTTATTAGGCCATAGCCAACAGTGATGAAGGGCCTATAGGTGCTCTTGATGATTCCTATGGACAAGTGTAATGTAATTCTATAAGGAATTCTTATATGTAATTCTACAAACATCTTTATGTAAGCCTAGAAGTGTAGGTGTTCTTGATGTTTCCTATGGACAAGTGTAACGTAATTCTATAAGGAATTCTTATATGTAATTCTACAAACATATTTATGTAAGCCTAGAAGTAGTTTTGATGTATTTATCCTTAGCAATATTCGTTAAATTAACTCTATAATTAACCTTGAATAAAGGGTTTAATACACTTAATATATTATAATATAAAGCATTTGACTGTAAAATTTTGAAAAAGTCAATCCATTTTATTAGTGATGTAAGATTGTTAGGGTGTTTATAGGCACCCAAACATACCTCCCTCCCCTCTCTCTTTCCAGTCCTATCTCTTTTATCTTTGTATTCTTCATATATTTTTGATGAATGTATGCTTCATAACTATTTTTAGGCAATATTATAAATTGCAACATATCAATGCCTATCATCATAAAATCAGTGTATCAAGTTGGTTATATATTTTGAGGTGTTTATTTTTTTATATTTTAATTATTGTTAGCATAAAACCTCTTTAAACGTATATTCTACATATATATTTTTTACCCTTCTTTTTCAAATTGCATGGTTTTTTAAACTGGTGAAAAATAAATTGTATGAGATGTACCCTCACGCATATGCTACTCGCATCAATGTGCAAAATTAGTACCATATGGTAACACCCAGATGACCATATAATGAAAAAGTAAGAACATTAAGTGGAGAAATATAGAACCCTTGATGAAGAAGCGGACTCGTGGTGGAAATGAAATGAAAGATTTTAATTGCATATGTGAGACTCAAATATGGTCTATGGGATCTTAAATATGGAAGTACAATTACTCAAATCATATCATATGATCTTTAATATTGAGAAGTTTGTTCCTTCTACTGCTAATTTGTGTTAGCAATTTCCCAACTTTTTTTATTTTACTGTCTTCAAATAAATCTACCATAAACTCGTTTCCAAATGTTTCTTTGTATTTGTCACGGATATCTGAAAAACTCGGGCATTTATAGATGAAGTGTTCATTTGTCTCTACTGCCCTGTGCTGCATAGAGTACATATCATTTCTTCCCATTGTTCTTTGGGCGTTGTCCATCTCCCTGTTTTACATCTAAGCCTATGAGAGCTAGTCCTTATCTGAGCAATGAGTATTTTTTTCTTCCACTTGATTTCAGCGCCTATATACGCTTTTTTCTTGTGGTCATACATTGGGTTAAAATTTGTAATATAATATTGTTTTTTCCTGCTTGCATTTTTCCACATTCCACTTCTAAACTTTTCATTCACATAATTTTTTGTCTTTGTTGACATTTGGGCATTCATTTATGTTGATTTCCCAACGTTTCATTCATTTCTGATTTTGTTTCATCCATGTATTCTTTCGCCTATGCAACTCTTCGTCCCTAGTCTGTCCTAGGCCATCTATCATTTGTCATGTTTTCTGTTTTTTTCAAGTAACATAACAGCTTGGTCATAGCAATTGCTTCTAAAGGGAACATTCCAGTTTCAGCTAGAATAATTTCATCAGAGGTTGTGGCCTTAATTTTGAGAAAGTTTGTGATTAGATATTTTTGAATCTTTTATATTTGCCTCCATTTTGCATTTGTTGTGCCACTAGCCCACACCTCGCAACCATACAACAGAACCGGTGTAACAAGTAGGCCAAATAAGACCTTGGTGGTCTTCCAGTCCACAACTCGACATTCCTACACCTGTTTTGAAGTGCATATAGTGCTCTCTAGCCACTTTGAGTTCTTTTCATCCTACATGTATTCCAATTAAGTTTGTCATGGGGAAGAAAACCCCATCGACGATACCCGCGACGTCCGCATCTTCAACGACAACAAGAACGACCTCGCACACGCTGACCTGGCGGACCCGTCGGTCTCGTGCAAGCCCGGCTCCGATGCGACGACGCTGAGAAAGCACTAAAGGGACCCAACAACTCGGAGAGCTGTCCCACCTGGCGTCCCTGCTTAACGTCACCAAGCCCTGGTGCAATGCGCCACGTACATTTACAAGAACTACGTGGATTCGGGCCCCACCAAACGATTCCGCGAGGACGGGGTTCGGGCTCTGGTGGTCTCCACCTTCTACCACGCTGGCAAGCAGGTCGGGCAAGTGAAAAACTTTGCGGAACTGGTGCGGGCCATGGGCCTGAGTCGGCACAGATCTTTGAGGCCGGAACAATTCTCAAGCCTTATATCCACATCAATGGACTTGAAATTGAAATTGTTGATCGCGAGAAGGAAAGGGAGCTGGAGCCAGGGCAGAAGCAGGTCCTGTGGAGCGATCACGAAATAGTTAAGCAAGCAAGCAAGGAGTTGAGGGCCTTCGTCGCCAAGCTGTGCCACGTGTTGAAATTCGAGCACAACCAGAGAAGGGTTGCGGAAGAGATGAAGTTGGAAGTGGTGAAGTCGGTAATGGCGGCCGTGTGGATTTGCTCTCGAAATTGAGAGAAAGGAGGACACTAACGTGATTGTGAGGCATTCCGTTAGCAAGAAGGTGATTTCTGCCACTTTCTGTGAGTTGATGAATGACGTCCACAAGTTGGTTCCCAGATATGTATTTGGAGATCCCACAGATTGGATAAAATTACTCCGTGCGCCCTAATTCGGAGGGCAAGCAGCCCTGGAATTTGGAATACATCTCTTTTCGTTAATACAACGGAAAAGACGGGCTATGTTTTAAACTGTTTATTATATGTTTTCAACTCTTCTACATAAACCAAAAAATATATATATATATATATATATATATATATATATATATATATATATTATAATACATTTATTTTTTCTTTATAATACATTTATACAATTTTCTTTGAAATTTGTCAAAAAAAAAAAAAAAAAAAAAAAAAAAAAAAAAAAATTAAACTTAAAATATTATTTATGTATTTTACTATAATTTAATATATATTTTTTAAATGTTTGAGATTTTTATTGAACATAAGTCAGAAGACATCTACTCTTAAAAAATAAAATATGATGTGTGTAATATTTCATATATTAAGTTAGAAAATAGCTTTTAACTTCGATAACATCATAAATCATATAAGAGATACCAATTAACTAAGTATATCCATAAAACTAATGTTTTCTAAAGGAAGATATGAGTGTTTAAAGTTAGGGATGACTAATTATATTGATAGTATTTGCATTATAGAAGCAGACCTATGGATTAAAATTTAAGTTTTATTTCTTTCTAGTAGATAAAGATATTTTTTTATCTATATAAAAGTTATATTTATGTTAAAAAAATTATATTTTAAAATATTTATGAAAAAGTTATTTATGAAAGTTATTAATTTTTTATAAAATTATTTTTAATTAATGATGAAAAAAAAGATATATTTTATGTTGAAAAAGTACACATTAAAATTTAGAGGATAAAATTATTTTAAAGACTATTTTTTATACAAATTTTTTACTTGGCATTGTCCATGTATTAATATATTCTGTTGAGGTTTTGTGAAGTTAAATGTGTTTTAAAAGTTGAATTGTGATTAAGAAAAATATGTTTTATCATTGATTGGATTTATTTTTAGTTTTGTATATTTCCACATGTGGTTATTAAAGCTAGCAAAAGTTTGAGTATTGTTGTGACCTCAGTCTCAATGGTCGTTAATAGCATTTGCATTAGTGAAAATGTTATGTAGTGAATAACTTGATTTTCTTTCTCTTGTAATACTTGAGGTTAAGATGGAACTACTATAAGAATGGTTGCAAGACATCACTCATTGGTTGCATGAACATAGCAAATGCAATTATCAAGACAAAAGGCATAAACAATCATTCATATAATCCATATTTATTTTTGAAGGTTATCTTCCAAATGTTGGTGGAATTACCAAGAACTTGATGATAACCTAATTTGAGGTCATTCTTGGTGAAGTAATGATTCCCGTGAAGGTGACCTAGTAATCATCAATACATGGAAAAACATATATATTTTTTATTGAAATTGTATTGAGCACCATGTAATCTATCCATAGACACCATATAATCTATGTATAGACAACATATTGTATCTTTATTTAGCACCAAAATACTACAGATTCCACAACAAAAAAAGCTTAGTCTAATCTTGTCTTCATTAATAAGATCTTCAATTCATTGTTGGATCACATAATTTTACGAGATATATTGGTAATATAATGGATTGTTGGATAATTTTGACCCTTCTATTAGGTCAATATAATGCTTCATAATATAGTGCATAAACACTAAATATAGGTCTTCAAGCATATATAAAATGGACATTAAAAATATCCATATATTATATATCTAGTATAAGACATACCAAACTTATTACTAGATTTTTATTTCTCCCAATTTGATTGTATAAGTTTTATCGGTATATTTCTTTGCCTTCGTGTAACCAAGATGTAAAATATCTAGACAAATTATGATGCATGTTTTATAATTTTTATTCCAGGTTTTATGATGAAAAAACTTTGGCATTTATCATATGTTTTGTTCCCCTTACAACTTTAGGAAGCAAATTTTCAAATATCTCTCTCTCTCTCTCTCTCTCTATATATATATATATATATATATATATATATATATATATATATATATATACCATTGGGTAATAATATCATTGTTGGAGCTTCAACCCAACTTGAAAAGTATCCCTAATTTCAAATTTTGAAGGGTCTTGTAAAGTCTTAGGTCTAGGATATTTTGTGGTTATATTAAGTCAAGGTATTTCTACCCTAAGTTTGGGACTTTCAAATCATTGTAATAATCCTTAAAGAAGACACCATATGTCAAGTTTTTCTTTTTGTCCATGGTCATGTTTAAGTGGTCCCCTTGAAAAATTATGTCCTAGTTAAGAACATACCATTCTATTAATTTTCCCTCCCAAAATTTCCCATGGTCCATAAGGGTGTATTGAAAAAATTCATAATCACTAGCCCTTATTTATTGCTTTTTCCCTAAGTCTAAGGTTCATAAAAAATTATTCCTAAACCCAATAGCCTAAGGTCATCCACACATCATTCTTCCTTTTTAGCACATTTCAAACTAACATAAAAAAATTCACACCTAAGTCCCGAAAAATAATGTTGTCCACCACCATTCATTCATATGCCATAGTAGCGCATAAAATCCTCCTCGTCTTTGCCTTAACATTTAGTTTTGAAATAAAAGGTCCTTGAATAATATATCTACCCTATTTCCTAAGGTCTAAAGTATAATTTCCAATCACAAATAAATATATATTTTATAAAAAAAATTCCCCTAAGGTTTTATCAAAGAAAATGAGTGAAGCGGGCTAGAGCGGATGACTTGGAGCACTCAATTTTTATTGGCTAAGAAATATGTGGCTCAGGTGAAGGAGGGTGACCTCAAGCACTCAAGTTTTATTGGATTAGGCCTGAATGAGCAAATTCAAGTGCTTCATTCTCATTGATCGAAAGATATGTGGTGTGAGTGAAAGCAAGTGACTTTAAGCACTTGATTTTTATTAGCTAAAAATAAATTACTTCCTTTTCTAAGCTCTGAGGGTTTTGAGCACATAGAAAATATTTCCCCCTTCAACCCCAAAATAATAGCACCTCATAATTTTTTTGGTTAGCTTAGGAAAATCTTTTTTTCATATTATGAGAGTTAATGGTTCATGTGCCAAAATTCCCTTGTCATGAGCCACAATAATAACTCTATGACTCATGCATTATTTTTCCCGAAATCCCTAAGGTTAAATATTATGAAATAAATTTGTGAATCCCTAAGTTTGAAGCCCACCTATTATCATTAGGTCTTTCATACCTTTATACAATTCATAAAATCCCCATGATATAAGTTCTAAGGGTCATTGAAACATACCAAGATTTTCCCCTTTCTGTCCTAGTCTCATATATTAAAACTTAACACCATGGATTCCATAAAGATATAATCATAACTCATCCTAAGGTTTTGCTAAAGAAAAGCATTTGGCACAAATTCAAGCAGAGCAACTTAAGTGCTCAAATACCATTACCAAAAAATGAGGGACTTGGGTGAAAGCAAGCAAATTCAAGCATGAAATCCCATTTATCAAGATATTTTTTGCTTCGATGGAAGCGAGTGATTTCAAGTGCTAGATTTTAATTGGCATGGGTGACTTCAAGTGCTCAACTCCAATTGTTTAAAAATATATGGCTCATATTTGAGTGGGTGGATTCGAGTGCCCCTCTACAATTGGTCAAAACTTAAATTAATTCATGGCCTAAGTCCTAAGGTCCAATTGCATAAATTCAATTTCCCCCTATTGTTTTTCTGTAGCCCTAATTAAAATTGCTCTATAGGGTTTTGTCCTATGAAGTTTCATACAATATGATGTCAAAGAGAAATGATCATGAGTTAAAATAAGAAACCTAAGCTTCATTAAATTCTTTTGAAGACCTTAAGTTGCACTTAAGTAAGGTTGATGAGTATGTCACCTAGCATTATTCCTAAGCCTTGAGATTCATATGTATTATATCCCAACCACTTATTATGTGCCTAAGCCTAAGGTCACGATATTAGTTATTTTTGTGAAATTTATTTCCATCTATATAAATTTTAAGGTACCCATCATGTCTATGTGCTCCCTTCTTAATTAAAATTGCATACTTTATAAAAAAGAGCCCTAGTTATATATAATTATCAAGAGTTACTCCACTAGAGAACTTTATACTTTCAACATGCTTTGACCTTTCATTAAGACCATGTGGTACCTTAAGATTCGAATAGATGAAATGGACCGTTGATCCCAATTAGCCTGAAGATGAATGGTGTGGGTGACCTTGTTGTAGAAGAAACACACAACCCAGATCTGCTTGGTCAAGGTAAAACACTAGTTTTTGATTGGTCCAAAATGGATGATATAGATGACCTCATTTATGAAGAAGTGCATGGCTTAGATGCATCCTAGGATCACGATAAAATACTTGTACCCTGATAGAAAATTGTGAGTTAATTTAAATAAAAATATTTTATGTCAAACTAATGCTTGTGGTAGAAGAGACAAAGCCAAAATTTCATGGCACACATACCTAAAAATTGATAGACAACTCAAAATTGATCATAAAAATACCAATGGTCTTAGTTCCAATATAGATATAGTACACTACCCAATTACAAAATGTGATCGATAAGCCATGACCATTAAGGTGGTTACTAGACAAAAAAGTGGTGAAACCCAACTAGCAAACCAAAAGAGCATGGTTGAAGGTAATACAAACTATAACATGCAAGAATTGTTATTAATATCCACATGGGATCCCCAACTTCACTCATGATGAGCACTGTTAGGAATATGAATGATGAGATATATTGTACAAGAAAAAATTACAATATATAAGCATAAACCTATATGCAAAACATGACAAGTGTCAATGAAACTGACAAGTGTCAAACTAAAGAGGTATAGTGCACTTTAATTCTAACATTTCCCCTTAAAGTGCTCTATCCTAAATAAATAAATAAACAAGTCAACATTAGGTAACATTCTCCCTTAATGTTGACTTCTCTAAAAGAACCCTATCACCCTATTTTATTTCATGATTTGGTCTAGGCTCGTGCTTTTTGCACTTGGCTATCCAATTGTGAATAATGCTAGATCAACGTTGTATACATCTTGGTATGTTGCCACAAGGTCAACCACTTTCTTAGATTTGTTGCCACTGGGTCAGCCATCTAAGTACCTTAGGATCATCTTATGGGCCTCAAGGTCAGTCACTTTTGGGTCTGTTGCCTTTGTAGGTCATCCTCCATGTATGTTGCCTCTCGTAGGTCACTGACTAGATTCACCATGAATATCATCCCTCCTCATGGTGAACTCAATCTAGAAGGTGTTAAGAACTTTGAAAATACAACTTAATACAAAATAAATACGAGCCATATAAGAGTGTCGATCTCTGTCGAAAATACACTCAATACAATAAAATGAGCCATAGAATCCAAATGTGGAGGAGAATAAGAAAGAAGAGAATAGAATCTTCTAAAGTGTCTTCATCTATAGTCTTCAAAATTTGATCCAAAAAAATCCTCGGATAGAGTCTAGGGTGTCAAGATTCTATAGTCCCTAGAGTAGGTGTCCTTATGGTGACCTCCTCATCCCATTGGAATGCATGGGTAACCAGCCATTGCATCTTCCAGGTCCTCTAGAGAAGGTGACTAGATACTAGGATCACATACAAATTGCCTTGGGAGTGTCGGGTACAACCGAGAGTGCACTCCAAGGTACAAATATTTGAGGCTAAAAAATACATATAAGACTACCTCAAAATTACAATTGAACACCACCAATGTGCCCATAATGAAAAAAACCTTTTCGAAGATTATAAATACCCCTATGTTTGGGTTTCAATGGGGTCTTCATTTGCTAGAAAAACAAATAGCAACCTCTCTTGGCAGAAAATAAACATCAGGAATAAAATATTCCTGGCATCGCTCTCATACAGAAAAAGAATAATTCAACTTTCCCTCATAGTGGAAATACATGGACACACGTGACCTTTCAATATCATTTCCACTCTCCATTTGGAAAAAACAAAAAAAAAAAACTCACTACCCTATTCTTTGAAAACTTGTAAAGGATTTATGGAGCCTTTTTCCAAATCCCTATACAAAAACAATATGTTCCCCTTTTCCACTTTATAAAATATTATATTTACAACTTTCATTTGATAAATTCCCAAGTTCCCATTTGACTTTATATTAAATCTCCAGAGTGGAATCAAATGAGTGGGCCCTCCCCACTACTCAACAAGCTAATTAAACATATTTAAAAGCACCAAAATGGGAAGGTTTTCTAAGATCCAATCCCATATTTCCTCAACGGTAACCGAAGGCTTTCTGATAAAGCCTTCATTTTTCTACAAAAAAAAATGCACGGTAATCACGTGTCCATGCAAAGTGACCCAACATGACCTGTTGAAAAACATGTGCAAGCAAAGCACGAATCCGGCATCGTCCTTGGCTTTACTTTGGAATCAACAGGTGTGGGGGTTGCTATAGGACGTGACATCGAATACTTTCTCATTCATAGTTTAATATGTGTGAGAAGAGCCTCCATATCTCATTACATATCCTAAAAATGCAGACATAATCTATGCACGTCTACAAAATAACATCAAATGGCCAAAAAATATTTGAAAATGCAGCCTCTAACACAGTATCCAACTGAAGCATTTTTTATTAAAAACCAAACAGGTATGAATGGTAATTGCACCATAAGAGCCCTCTCATAGCCATTACACAAAGGTACCATTACACAAATAATCAACAACAAAGCACACATTTATCACCTAGAGCACGAGATACGTTGTGGCTACATCAGTGGAATAAACTTACGTGTTATCTCCACCATAAAATGAGTCGGGTCTCCATAGTCTTCATCTTGCAGTAAATGTTGCATAAGGTCTATGATAGGTCCATTACATATGTCAAATCCATCCTTTGCTGTAATAAACACCCTCCATTATAAAATTTACGACAAAGAACCATGTTTTATAATGGCACAGACACTCCATATTAGACCACACAATAAAAAAATCTCCTTGGACTATTTTAGTTCTTAGAGTAAGCCAAATCGAAACACAACTCCTATAGCTATTGCTTCCATCCCTAGTGCATTCAACACTGACTTCATATCATGATGAGTTATAAAAATATGATCATGGCTCCATATTTTCTATAGCTACCAAGAAGCACTCCAAATTTTGTAGTAGCATCGATAGTCATTTCTAAAATGATGCGGATGATAAAAAAATTGTGAATTTCCCTAATGGTAAAAAATTAAACCATACTTCTAGTGCGCCCATGATGATCAACTTAGAGAATCATAGGTTGATCAAAATATTTGTAGGCTTTCATGTGGATGCTTGTGGATCTATGGCTCCCACAAAAATGTGAATCCTATGGCTGCCATATAGTTTTACCAATACCAAGTTCAAACTCAAACGCTTTCTCATTAATGTGGCCCAAGTCATCAATCACGTATAGGCATTGCTCATAAATAAGAAATATAACTCATCACAGTTAGGTGGGCTACGAGGTCCACAAAACAAAATGGAAGTCAGTTGCATGCAACTACCAATATCCGCTGACCAACCGGCCAGAAAAATGCAAGCATCACATATAACTTCTGGTTTCACTGCACGAAAAGTAGATTTGTCATACAAAAATGAATGGGACCCTTTCACTATCAAATGAACACCTTTGCTAGAAAAATTGTAAATCAAATGTCATTTTTGTTATGAAATTGCCATTGCTATATTCCAATTCCTATAGAAGTCGTCATTGCTACATTTTCCAAATCCACTTTAAATGATATTAAAATTAAAAAAAAACATTTGCGCTATCGATCCATCTTCAATCACTTATAGTAGCGATAAAATAAACTCTGACATCATGTGCGCATAATCTGATGTCGTTGCCATGTTTATAATGAGACACAAGAACAACATGTATTCTCCCTACTTAGCGTCAAGATTCTATTATGCACTGGAATGACTGCAAATGGTCTGATGATAGGATACCTACCCAGCAGATGCTCAGCACACATAAGGGATAGTGGTACATAGAAAATTTTTCATGTCTGTGTTCACCAACACATGCACAGAGCCGTCAGAGCACTTCTTTCACCATGGTATTTATAGCCACCTCAATCTCCCACGGGAATATTTCTATAATAAAAACTTCAATATTATTAGCGTAGATTTAAGTTTTTTTGTATATGCAGCACTTAGGTGGTTCACCTTCGATATTGACAAGATGACTTCAATGGCATCCAAGAGAGGCCACGAAACAATGTATAGGTGACATAAAAAATATTAAATCCATTTATGGACCAAATTTCAATAGACATAGAAAAAATGTGGTAGCAGACATTGGGGGTGCCCACAACACAACGTCTTTGGTGGAGATCAATGGATCTAGAAACCGATATCTCATTCACCGTATACCACTTGAGCCCTCCTTTTTAAGATTTTTACTTTCAATATCAAATAGCTTTCGATGCTTTTCACTCTAAATAAAAGAACTTAAAAGGACGATTTATAAATAGGTAGCCACGAGAGACCACTTAATATTCGGTTGTGTTGTTCTATATTATCCCCCATTAGCTCCTCATTTCTACATAATTATAGCTATAGAACACCAAGAACTAGAAAGTGTATCAAAGTGCAGCTCTGCAATGCCTATCTGGTCCATTAATATGCATAGGAGATCTTTCTTTTGTGCACTTTGAAGAAGCAGTCAGGGTTATGTCAAATACAAGACTCCTAATTGTCTCGCATGAGGAGGATATGTTGCATTTATCGACCCAAAAAACAATGTAGATTCAAAACATTAATGCAACAATCTAACATTGTAGATATGTTGTAAATCACCACCATAACCACTTTTCATCTTGTACCACGATTAGAGGTCTTAAAAAAAAAACATTGTGTTATCTCCAGATTAGATATCTAGTGTCAACACCAGCGCTCAACATGTTGTACAAAAAAATTGGATCAGTGTGCTCATTCATATATCAACAACACCACCTGTGTGCTATTTTTTATTCTTTAGCCCAGATTTGGAGGGTCCAATGGATGTTAAAATCCATGAACAACTGGTGAGTATACGGTGAGAAATTCGATGATTATGGAGAATTTGAGATCTCACATTGAATGTGTGGTTGTGCCCGAGAACGCACCCAGCCTTGCTAGATGCATATTCCAACAATGCTTTAGGCTCATGTGATTCACACAAAAAACTAGATTCATCTTCGCTCTCTAACTCATGGTGATAAGGAAACCCATGATCTGGATAAACATGTTAAGCTCAGAACTACTCAACAACCATAATCAAAAAATTCCTCTTTCATGATCTATGAATCTGATTGACCTAAAAAAAATTAACAAAAAATCAATGTATCTCATTTTTTGTTCCTCTATGGATAAACTACTTCTACAGACGGATACATAGGGAGAAAATGATAGCCATTTCTTTTCCCAAGCTTCTAGTTTCTGATCCATCCATGAAAGGATAGAGCATACTCCCTCGGCTTGAAGAAAAAACTGAGGGAAATCCCCCCTCAGGGGTTTACATAGGAAGGAGAGTGAACCTGCTCTGATACCAAATATTAGGAATATGAATGATGAGATGTATTGTACAAGAACATATTACAATATATAGGCATAATCCTACATGCAAGACATGAAAAGTGTCAATGAAATTGACAAGTGTCAAACTAAAGAGGCATAATACACTTTAATTCTAACATTTCCCTTTAAAGTACACTATCCTAACTAAAGAAATAAATAAATCAAAATTAGGTAACATTCCCCTTTAATGTTGACTTCTTTGAAAGAACCCTATAATCCTCATTTATTACATGATTTGGTATAGGCTCATGCTTTTTGTGTTTGGATCTCCAAATGTGAATAATGCTATATCAATGATGTATACATCCCGGTCTATTGCCATAAGGTCAGCCACTTATGGGTCTATTACCTTTACAGGTCATCCTTCATCTATATGCAAAAAAAATGCACGGCAATCACATGTCCATGCAAAGTGACCCAACATGACCTATTGAAAAATATGTGTGGGAAAAGGACAGATTCAACACCGTCCTTGGATTTACTCTAGAATCAACACGCATAGGGGTTGTTATTGAACGTGACATCGAATCCTTATTCAGTTAGAGTTTGAAGTTGTTGCTCATTGTTTTCAATGATTGAATTGTTTTTTCATCATTGAAGTAATTGTTCATTGTTTTTTATGATTGAAGTATGTAGGATCATGAAGAATAGGTAGGGTTGAGTGCCTCGCAACCCAACTATGGTTGTGTCATCACCGAAGAGCACACCCAAGTAATTATGGCAGTGAAAGCATGGACAAGTGTCATTGTTTGTTTTTTTTATGTTACTGGCAGGAGAGATTGTATGAAGCCGCAACTACATCATCATCAATAGATTATCAGGCATCTATGGTGCATGGTTATATGGAGAAATGAGTGGCAGTGAATATATTAAAAAATTTTGTTGTTCAGTTGGTGTTGCAGGCATGTTACCCAGTTATCCACAAATGCAATCCTATATTTCATTACCACAATGATATACCTTATGGAGAATGTCTTTGTAATGGAACTCCGCTCAACTGTAGATCCATGTTAGAGCCATTGATTCCACTACTGGTTTCTACCATTCAGGTCGCTCTAGCCACAAGATTTGTGGAGAGGACTGCAGTCATATCATGCACATGGATACTTTTGGTTTCTTTATAGATAGAAGCTTTCTATTATTGATTGAATGGAATTCTTAGATGCGACCATATGGTCTTTATTTTGTCAATTTTTTTGATCCAGCATAAGATTCCGACACAATATTATAATACTAGACATGTAGGTGAATGGAGAAGGAATACACTCAATATTGCCTTCTTGTTTTCAAGCATTACATTTTACATTTTCTTTTTACTGAATGCATTTGATATGGGGTTAAAATCATCTGGTTCTATTCCTTTTGGTAACATATTTGCTTTGGTTACATTGTGGTTTGGAATACTTCCCATGCTATTTTTTTTACCACCACTGCCACCCGATCTGAGCATGGAAGGGAGACCCGATAAAGTGTTGCAGTTTTCCAAAAATTTGTTGTTTGACACTCAGTCCAATTTGACCAGATTCAAGGCTTGAATAAATGAAACAATGACAACGATTATGTAACAAGAGATCCATGCACCATCATATTGGCCACAGTACACGTGGTGAAGAGATGTCGCTTGTATCGAGTGGAGCATGACATCGTGCAATTGGAAAATATTCATGGTGTGATCGATAGTATGTTGCGGCCGAGATGTGGATGTGCAATTAAATTCAAAGGGGTTGTCGATTGTGGGCCCTAATTCATGGGAGAATTTAAGGCTTTTTTAAATCATCCCATATTTTTAAATTTGATTTTAAAATGTTAATGGGGTTGAGGACAGAAAAAATATTTTAATTAGGGGGTATATTTTATAAAGTGAAGGGAATTTTTTTAGGGACTTGGGAGTTCTCGTGAAAACGGTCAAGCATATAATCTAAATGGGTATTTTTTTCCATGTGGAGAGTGGAAGTGTTAGAGAGGTATGTTATTTTTTTCACACATATGGAGTACCCATTCAAATCTGACTATAGCATTATATATATTTGTTAGAAAAACAATTCGAGCCGAACCCAATGGTAGGGTCCATTTTTATTTTTGAGACTGTTTTCTATGATTTTTTTAGGCTAAAATATTATTGTATTTTGGATTGCACTCTCGGTTGACACTTTTCATACCTACTTTTCTAATGTGCACTATACCTACTTTTTGATACTTGTCATATTCATTAACACTTTTCATATAGGCTCATGCCTATATATTGTAACCTACTTCATGTATAATATATCTCATCTATTTCTCATCCTAACAAGCACTTACAATTAGAAGTCATAAGTACAAAAGAGTAATAGATAAATATCCAATAGTAGAGAGATTAAGAAGCATTACATAGTAAAAGAGAGTCTAAATGGTAGCACCACCATGGCATCCTCGTGTACTGCCTCATTAATTCCTCTCCTAGTTGTTGTAGCTAGAATAGAAAGCCTCACAAATGGCATGCCCTATCAAGAATTAAAAGCAAATACCACCACTATATATGGAAGATAATTCACCAAGCAATTAGAACCAAACTACGAAATAACCATTGATAAATAGTGGGAAATAAAAAATATGTCGTATTCAACTATGAGCAAACACAAGAGGATTTCCAACGTCACCCATTGCTACTTGCAGAACTCTTCAAAAGGGTATGGAGAGCTCAAAACCAACCTAATTTGTACTATAACAGATGGACTTGTAACTTTGGCAAGCTAATATATTATTCCTTATATCTTCTATCATGGATGGTGACCACTTATGATCCTCAAACTCGAGCAATCAAAGATTTCATAAATAAACTAGCATTTAGAATCACCCTTGAGAAAATAAAAAATGTCTTTAGGTTAAATGAAGCTATGTTGATACTAGATAAGAAGGTACTAGATTCTCAATTCCAATATATGATTAGAATTTCATTTTATGCAAAGTTTTTTTATTACAATGAAGTTGTATTGTATAATTTCCCAATCCATAAATCCAACCTACATCCTTGGGTTAGATATTATGTAGACATGATCAATATAATTATGGAGGAGCAATATTTGAATTGGTTTTATAGAAAATTTGTGTACCTAGTAGTATAGTGTAATAGAAAAGGATAACCCACTATGTATATATGGGAGATAGTAATTACCAACACAAGAGATAAGGAGCTAAGAGATCTACAAAATGGTATAATAGATTAAAGAGAAGTGATACCTTTATTTTCACTTTATTCCCTCCTTATACACTTGATAGTGGGGTATATGACCAAATAATTGATTGATGAATGAGAAAAGGTGTATGATGAACTTGTACAAGAAATACTCCCTTAGATACACGAAGGATGTTCCAACCATTCCTAATTTTTTGGCAAGTTTATGCCAAAAATATATTGCATACTTTGTAATCGTAACCCTAATAGAATTGGCATAGGGATAGCTACATTTTTGCATGAGAGGAAGGTAGGAGACTTTTTCCTCACGAAAAAATTCACCTTCATCAAAATATATGGGTCTAATATTTCACCAAAAGTATTACCAATGTTTTACCCCATGTCTATTGCATCCTTAGAAATCATAATATAAATAGCTGAGGAAACTAAAATAAGATTTGCCAAGGAGAAATCCAAAATCCCTTGGATATTTTTCCCCTATAGAATGTATCATTACACATATAAAGGATAATTGAGTCTATTATATGCACTATGGAATATGTACTCATATCGTTTCTCTAAAAAAAAATTATGACCTTATGATCCATTCAATTATTATAGATACAATATCATTGATAACCTGCCAAATGCCATGGTTATTCATCGAGGACATGGATTTGAAGATGCAATGAAACTCCTTATAAGGAAGGTATTATCCTTGGAATCCATATAGAAATACTATTAGGTAAAATATCCCATATGCAAATAGAGATGATGGGTCACTACCTAGCCAAATTAAGGATGTTGAGATAGGTCTCAGTATAAGCCTTTACTCCATTAATCCCCTTCATACACCCTAAAGAGTTGTAGGATCCAATGCTAAATATCATAAAGAAAGAGCCTAAGAAAATGGAGATAGTCATGGAATTCATTGATTCAACCATGGTATGAACAAAAATATCTTCATTTATTCAGCCTATCATTGGCACAATTAAAGAGAAAAAGAAGGGCAAAGAAATTATCATTGTTTCCTCTACACCAACTCAACTGAAAATCCTAGAATTGGTCTAAATTGTTATGACTCCTCAACATAAGATCTCATTGTGTAGACACCAAAACAACACCAATCTGATTATGTGACTGCAAACACTGATCGCATTGACACACACAACCCCCAGGGCAGCCCCTAGAGGTTAAACAGTGGTCCTAACCACTCACACAATAGTTTTGGAAGGTCAGAGGTCAATTTGGCACCTTCAGGCACTCTGCTCCTTATTCGTTCCACCCAGGGATGATTACAAATTGGTACTCACCCCACCCAGGGACGATTAGCAATATTCGCTCCAGGGTGGGGCGAATAGCAAGTTTGATGGGCAAAAAGTCAAATCTTGACAAATGGCAGCTCAGATCCACCACTTAACTCTTCCTTCATTGCATGGGAGTGTGAGTGAGCATTTTTGAGCGTTAGAGGTAGTTACAGGGGCAGTCATGGAGCCCCTAATCAGGGAGGAATCTTCTCCCCCCTTGGAAGGCATGATTGCCAAGTGGCGCCTCTGCATGCTCATCCAAAGAGACCGTCAGGTCTATAAAATGGTGAGTCTTCTCACCCCAAAGATATACAGAGAAGGAGCATTTTGAGCAATGAAGTGCTGCCATTTTATATCCTCACACCTTTTGATTTGTGCCTTTCACATCCTTGATCTCTTTTGGAAGGGAGGTCATTGGGTGGTTATTGGAAGCGCAAATCCGAAACCAAAACCTGACATTTGGCCATAACATCCTACCAAATTTTCTGAAAACACCCCACAAGAGGTTTTGGACCCATCCCAAGTGGATTGGTGCCGAAATCAGGCCCTAAACGATGGGCGTCCTGCCCTCGGGCGCCCCCCGCACTATTGCAGTTCTAATCGCCCCGCCCCGGAGTGATTAGAAATCTGTAGTAGATTTTAGTTCTATTATTTTTGCATCTGATTCTATGTTGCTTAAATAGGTTGTCATTCAAATTTCACATCATTTTGAGCTGTTTTGATCATGTTTTTGTCATTTCTCGCTTTTGCTAACATGCAGGTAGCATCATCAAATTCCTGGTGATAGAGGCCGAATTGGGAAAATATGACCTTCTGGGTCTTTCCAAAATACCCCATTTTAGCTAACCCCCAACTTTGTAGGTGATTTGGAGCTTCCCGGATGTGACATTTGGGACAATGCTATCTGACATTTTGTTGTAGGTCTAATCGTCCCGCCCCGGAGCGAATACGAATCTGTGGTGAATTTTTTGACTGTTCCATTTGTAGTGCCTTCCCGGTGATGTTTTTATGCCCCTATCAAGTTTTTAGTTCATTTGGATCTATTTCAGTTATCATTTTATTTATATTTTGCATGTACTAATTGAAGGCGTGGGGATTGCATGTTTCATTTTATCTACAGGTGCTACTGATTGTTTCTTGTTTCCTTGAACATAGGGTCTCAACATTAGAGGAGTAGCAAGGATTCAAGACTCATCAATGCAAGTGGTGGCAATGTTTGGTCCGCCCACTTTACATGTGGGCACGCGGAAGAAGGAATAGCATCCATTGATGTGACAAGAACACATTTAACGCTCCTAGCCCCTAAAAATGGAGGAGGCAAATTGTAACCGAGTTCTGAAGCATATTAATAAAAAGGGTTGTCTTCCATATTGGCTTTCTATTTGGTTTCGATTCGTTTATGCTTCTTTCCTTTCATGCACTTTCAATTCATAGGATTTAGCGTTATCTTTTGTTTCATTTACATCGCATCTTGGATTTTCCTTTTTGTTTCCGTATCCTCGTGCTTTCAGTGGTGATCATGGTGGGACTCTTGTCCTCTATTTTTAAGATCAGAAATCTGATCAAAACTTGATTGTTTTTGCTTGCAGGTACCAAGTTTTCAAATGTTGGACTATTGTTCGTTCTAGTCTGTGACGAATACAGAGCTGGAATTCGTCTTACCCAGGGACGAATGGGCATCCATCCCACCCTATGATGAATACAATTCTATTATTCATCCCACCCAGGGATGAATAGCTCTCTGTGCAGTTTCAGGATAGAAGCTCAGAACCAGCCGATTTGGGCAGAGAAGAGGTAAGGGTCCTAAACACCTTCTGTCATTTTTTGCTTTCTGTTTTCTATTTTCTGGTTATTTGCTTGCTTAGGAAAAGTTTTTTTTACTGCATGTTTTCTTCATTTATGCAAATTAAAAAGAACCCCACACACCACGTGGTAATTTAAACACCAAGGAGCTGGTCGTAAAACCCCAGCCCTTAATCAAGACCAACGGTGGATTTCATCACCACCTTGGCTTGAAATTTTGCATCCATAAACCCGATCGCTACTATTGCTAGACGTAAATCCTGATGAAAGCTGACCAAGTGTAGTTGGGGTGATTCCCAGATGCATGAGGATAAGTCTTCTATGGTAGGTGTCAAAAATAGGGTGATCCCCCTTCCGTACCGCCTATGTTCCACGTACCATTCTGCTCTCACGTACCAATAGTTTCCCTCACGTAAGGGTGGGTATATAGAGAGGTTGGTATAATGGCCTGGCAATGGTATATCGAAGGGGCGACCATTTTTGGGAGTCATAAGAGCCATCATATTGCATTTGCTACAAAACGTTCTTTACAAAACTATCAAAACAAAAATCAAAACACACTAAACCAGGTTTAGGGCACACCTTTAATCTTTAAATGAGATAATCATTGCTTTGTGTGTGTGATATTTTCTGTTTAGTGTAGCATAAAAATCATAAAAAGAAATAAAAATCTATGCATCTTGTAGGAAAACACCACCATGGTGTACACCCGTAGCCAAGCCCAATCATGGGCAGGAGCTACGAAGAGTGTACAAGGGGGCACAAGTCACCTCCGCTATAGCCCCAAGGACTTGGTCATACCACCTTGGTGGCCCGACCCACAAGAGAGTCCACATCATGCCATTTTAGAATGGGACTATAGAGGCACCCCTTCGAGGGGCACTCCCATCCAACATAGACCCTTTCAGGAGGAGTCCTTACATGTGGCACTCAATATAAATGGGAAGGCTCCCTTAGAAGCTCGGTATGAGTGGCCACCACATGATGAAGTGCTAGAACAACATAGGGTCCATGAGGAGAGGCCACATGATTATGTCATCCCTCCTTTACCCCCCATCACTGTTAGGAATAATAAGCCAAATCCAGAGCACAAGGCTCTTCAAACAGGGTGAGCCAACTCTACCCGCCCCTTTCACATATACGAAAGGGAGCATGAGGAAGACCATTACATTCCTCAAGAGCAATACACAATGTGGGAGCAATGCACCTCCGCACCTGCTATCTACCAGAATCACCTACTGAGGCCAGAGCCTCGAGTGAATGCCGCCAACCTCGATAGAGGGAAGCGACCTATAGAGATCTCGGATCATCATGATCGAGATAAATGCGTAGGAGAGGCATCTAGGCCTCCTAGACTCAATATGGTAGAACAAATCGACCTGGCAGTCACCAGACATGCCACCCACCAAGCACAGATCACGCAGCTTGAGCAAGACCAACAATAGCTAGAGCATTTATATCGCCTTAGCAAAGAGCACATTCGGTGCCAAATAGATGAGCTGCTCCATAACACTGTGCCTGAGAGGGTTCCAACCCCTCACACCCAAAGAGCAGAACCGTATGAGAGGCGCAACCCCTTGGTACGAGATAGGTCTCCATGACCTTACCAAGTGCTACCTCCGAGACCTCCTAGACCTGAACGAGAGGCCACTCCCAGGAACAATGATGGGCACCCTCCATGGGGACCCACCCATGGTCATAGGTCTCATCCAAAAACTCCTCAAGAAGCCTATGAGGAGTATGAGCAAGAAGAAGAGTGGGCCGAAATGCCCTACCAAGGTAGAGGGGGTGCTATCCGGCCACCCCTCCATAGGCCTCAAGTTCCCCACAACCCACAGTGAGAACTAACCAAAGAGGAAGAGATCAAATCTTTCGATGCATATAAAGCACTGCTAGAGCGCTTGGAGTCTATGGAGACCAAGACTTCTGGGCCCCAAAAGCCCACTTTACGCCAACTCCATAGTCATCCTGTGCATCCGTCAGTACCAACACCCCCTACCCTGAACACTTTAAACTACCTCAGTTGGCAATATTTAGAGGTGAGGAGGATGCCCAAGAGCATGTGACTAGATTCTTGAGCCAATGCTTTGGCATTCAGGACAATGATGCTTTGCTGCTAAGAACATTCATCACCACGTTCATAGGCCCTACCTCGGATTGGTTCACTCAATTGCCAAAGCACAACATTAGTAACTTAGATCAGCTAGTGGATGCATTCCTCGAACGCTTCACCTTCAACACCAAGAAGAAGGCATCACTAAGTGACCTAGCCAACCTCAGGAAGTATGAGGAAGAAACCATGGCGGCCTATGGGAACCGGTGGAGGACTTTGCTTTCAAAGCTGCCCTACCTCCCTCCTATGGCCGACCTTACCCAAATGTTCTCAAAGAGCTGTTTGAGATCGATCTCCATGCTATTGTAGCTGCAACAATATGCCACTTTAGAAGAAGCTCTGGCACAAGCCAGAATCATTGAAGAGATCAAGATTCAGGATGGCGAGATAGCCAAGCCAAAGAAGAAAGAATGGTCTAAGAACACCAAAATAGGGACCACGCAATAGAAACCCGTTGCGGTCAATCAGGTTGCTATAAACGTCCCTAAGCCTGCACAAGCAACATAGCCCCAAAAGGCTAACTATCAGGTGGTGCCTCTTAATAGTTATGATAGAGAAAATTAGAGGCAAGAACAAAATCAGCAGCGTCACCCTAGGCGACAATTCACACCTTACACAGAGTCCAGAGATTCCCTGTTTGACCGTTTGTCAGTGGAAAACTTGATCAACTTGCCCGAGATTCAACCCATAGACCCCAATGCACCAAAACCTAAGGGCTATAGGGAAGACTTGTACTGCAGGTTCCACAGATGGAAGGGACATGACCTTAATGCATGTTGGAAGTTTAAAGGCTTGGTGCAAGACTTAATAGATAACAAGACATTAGCGATGGATAATCTCGTGGCACCAAGCAACCAACAAATGGAGGTCTTTAAGGACCCCTTGCCTGCCCATGATGCATAGGCAAAGACCCTACAAGTCAATGAGGTAACATAGAACTGCCCCATGCAGGGGTATGTAGGGATGATCAGTATAGTGACTCGAAACAAGAGGTACCCGAGCACAGCTTCCCCAGTGGCAGCTACAGGAGAGGTGCCAACAATGTCACAACCACAACAACACCTTACACAACCTCCTCCGCCTAGACCAGTGGCCACAATTCGAACCAAACTCACCCAGAGTTTGAGGACCACATCGGCTAGGCTCTCCATCTACGAGCTCATACAACAATCATCGCCCCATCGGGAGGCTCTAATGGAGATACTAAAAGCCATCGAGTTGCAGCCCCATGAAGCAAACTCCTTCAACAACTTCGTGGGACATGTCAAATGATGCATTGAGCCAGTCATCACCTTTCGAGAGGACGAATTGAAATCAGTGGCTGGTGACATGGCGGATCCACCCCTGCATGTCATCGCATGGGTCAACGGGATTCCGTACAAGAGGGTATTGGTGGACACTGGCTCGTCCAGTAATATCATTACAACAATGGCCTTGAAGCACCTAAAGTTGCCCGCATCTCACATAGTGGCCTCCACCTATACACTATGAGCATTCAATGATGCAATATGCTCGATAGTTGGCACAATTGTCCTACCCATCCAAGTAGGGCAAAAGACTATACCTACATTGTGCCACATCTTGGAGGGTGAGATGGCCTATAACATCTTGCTGGGTCGGCCATGGATCAGGGACATGAAGTGTGTCCCTTCGATAGCTCATCAGTGCTTAAAGTATACATTCGAAGGGCAGGTGCATGTAGTCCCGACGGACTTAGAACCCTTCAAGTATTGCAATACGGTGCAGCTAATGCCGCAATCGACCCTTCCATCAATGCATTTGGATTTTTAGTTGAATCCATCTAAACAGGGTCCGATTCCGTAGGCATCCCCATTGACAAGTCCATCAAATCCCCAGTCGGGTCCATCTTCATCGTCTGGTCCTTCACCAACGATGCCACCTATGGTGGCCACATCGAAGGACAAAGGGAAGAAACCCCTGGAAGAGGCACCACCATCAGTCTCAACCATCTCTACTGAGGAGATGCCTAGCAGAATGGAAGTCGAAGCTCCTAGTTCACCCGATATGGAGTGGACTCAGGAAGAACTTTCATTCCCTCCCCCTCAATCACCAACAATCATCATTGAAATGGCCAATACGGGCCTGGGGGAGTATCTGGTGTGGAATATCGTAGCAACACCCACACTGGAGTCCATGCAGGACATGGGGAGACCTCGCCTCCCCATCGGTACTATTGTTCCTCTAGGCTACCCACCGAATCAGACAAACTTTGTGTATGGGGGCCTTGATCATGGTATTGAACCATACATGCAAGAGGAAGAAGATGAAGAGCCTTTTGTGGAAGATGTCAACTATTTTTCAAACCCAAATTTCGCTTTGAGATACCTTGGCCAATGCAATTGGCATGGATATGGGTTAGGCAGATATGAGCAAGGAGTGCGTGTTCTTTGCCAACCAAGATACCAAATGCCATACGACAAATCAGGAGTAGGGTTCAACCACCCTCTACCCTTGGACATCTTGGTAGAGAACATGCAAGGCCTAGGGATAGGCAACAAGGGTGGATTGGCATTAGATCCATATGCCAACCCTAACATGACATATACACTGGGGGATTATCTCCCATTGTTGACGACCAACCTTGTTGACCTCAACAACCCTTTCCCTTCACTCGAGAGAGGAGAAAGTTTGAGAGCTCACCTACAAGAGGGGTATAGACAAGGTCAGGAAGGATCTTCAGAAGATGAGTCAGAATATGAAGTAGCACCATGGGACCCCTTCGAATCAGATAGCAATCACTCACAAGTGACCCCCATGGATGATTATCAAGAAAGCCTCTTGGCAATGTTCCCTTTGGATGCTCCAATCGAGCAAGGGCCACCTCAAGGAAATCAGGTCCCCCCGTAGAGAGCGGAACAACCCCGATGGGGCCAGATCAATTTGCTCATGCAAGACGAGCCTCTAATGTCGCAAATAGTTGTTGGAACCAATGAAGGCCTTTGGATCTCCGATAGTGATTATGAAGATGAAACTGAGATGGCATATCTCGATCACATGCGATAGATGCAGCAACAATACCCCCTAGATATTGATGACATGTTTGAGCAACTAAACATAGTGCCAGGGCATGAGTGGCACCTAAACCCAGTGCAGTGGGACCAAGTGTTGAATCCACCACTTTGGGCATATAGAGAGCACCTACCACCCAGAGACCCTATAGAGATATCAGTGTCGAGGGTAGACCCTGTCCTCCTATCCACACATAGGGCCGATCCATTCATGCCAATACCTCCAGAGCCAGATCCGGAGCACAAAGATCATCCACAATGTTTGAGTCATCACACCCATGGTAATGGAGACCAAAATCATTTCATCAACATGATCTCCATTGACTTAACCACCCCCATCCACAATCCGATCGATCCAACATAGTCATTGTATCTAGACATAGATGCCATAGATTGGGATCGCGTCAATTCACCACCATCCCCATCAGAGTACTGGCCTTTCGGTGAGATGCTTCATTTCACCCCAGGGCCAACTCAGGATATTTTCCATGCTGAAGAGGAACCCGAGGTTCCCAATGCATATTTAAACTCAACAAATGATATCCACTTGATCCCAACTCCACACCAGTTGGAGGATGGATCCCACATGTCGGTCGAGGAGACGACTGACGTAGACATCGGCTCGGATCCAATGAATCCATAGATAATCAAGTTGGGGGTAAGTCTATCCCCCGAAGAGCAAGCCGACTACATTGCCCTTCTCAAAGAGAAGAAGGAGGTTTTTGCATGGTCCTACAAAGACATGTCGAGGCTAGATCCGTAGCTAGTCATGCATAATCTAACGCTTGATCCGACAGTCAAGCCAGTAAAGCAAAAACTACGTAAGATGCACCCAACAGTGGCCTTAATGGTCAAAGATGAATTACAAAAGTTGTTGGATGCACAGTTTGTCATCTGCGTGGATTACCCACCATGGTTGTCCAACATGGTGCCCATCAAAAATCCTGACGGGAGGATTCGCATATGCACTGATTTTTGAGATCTAAACAAAGCGAGTCCTAAGGATGATTTCCCCTTGTCGAGTATCGACGCATTGGTAGACGCTACAATGGGCCATGAAATGCTTTCCCTCATGGATGGTTTCTCGGGATACAATCAGATTCGTATCAATCCCGAGGACCAACTAAAAATGGCGTTCACAATGCCTTGGGGGACATTTTGTTATAAGGTCATGCCCTTTGGCCTTAAAAATGCTGGCGCCACCTACCAACGTGCCATGACATACATCTTCCATGATCACATGCACAAAAATTTGGAAGATTACATGGATGATTTGTTGGCCAAATCTCTTTTGCGCCCAGATCATCTCGATGACTTAAGCAAGATCCTCGATCGCCTCATGGAACATAAAGTCAGACTGAACCCCAAGAAGTGCGTATTTGGCGTCACATCTAGAAAACTCTTGGGTTTCATAGTCTCAAAGTGAGGCATCGAGGTGGACCCAAACAAAGTCAAGGCAATCCTTGAAATGCTTCCCCCAACTACCATCAAGCAGCTCAGAAGCCTACAGGGAAAGGTCGCGTCAATCAAGCGCTTCATAGCACAGCTATCTAACAAGTGCCGACCCATGAATAAATTATTGCACAAGGGGGTAGCATTTCATTGGGATGACGAGTGCCAGTCAGCCTTTGATGACATTAAACAATACTTGGCTTCGCCACTAGTATTGGCACCACCTAGACCAGGAGTGTCATTCTACTTATACATCTCAGCTACTGAGGTGGCATTGGGCGCCATGTTAGCCCAAAAGAATGAACTACACAAAGAACAGGCTACTTACTATCTTAGCCGCACCCTGGTCAGTTATGAACTTAACTATGCATACGTTGAGAAGCTCTGCTTGGCAGTGGTGTTTGCTACCAAAAAGCTATGCCATTACATGCTGAGCAACATGACGTATGTTGTGTCTAAGGAGAATCCATTGTGGTACATGATGAGTCATACTTATCATAGTAGCCGCACGACGAAATGGATCATGTTGTTGATGGAGTTTGACATCGAGTTCATTGGACAGAAATCCATCAAAGGTCAAGTCATAGCCGATCAACTAGCAGAGGCTCCTCTCGAAGATGATCAACCTCTGACCATAGAACTACCCAATGATGGGGTCTTCCATGTCTTAGAATCGCTAGATTCTGATGAGCCTGAGTCACAAGCCGACATAACCCTATTTTTTGATGGTTCTAAATGTGAGCAAGGAGGTGGCATAGGAATTGTATTCTTCACACCACAAGGGGCTCCAATGCCTCTGTCATTTAAATTAGATTTCCCGTGCACCAACAACAATGCAGAATATGAAGCCCTGCTCATAGGTCTTCAGACAACAATCACCATGAACATCAAATGATTAAACATCTTTGGTGATTCGCTGTTAATTGTCAACCAAGTCAAAGGGGTATTCCAATGTAAATGCCCAGTTCTGCAGGCCTACAAAGCCCTTGTGGACAAATTCCTGGCAAATCTTGAATGGTACGACATCGAGGCACTCCCTCGATCATCGAATCATTTTGCGGACACTATGGCCTCCTTGGGGTCACTAATCCCACAAGACATTTCTGGTGATATGACAACCATTCAAGTCAAAACACTATCGCAATCCATGATGGAGCGTGCAAGCTCTGACTTAACGCCAGGAATCCACTTGATCCAGATTGAACCATCCCTAGACAAGTTCTCTCGAATCCATGATTGTCTGAATCATGCCAACTAGGGGTCCTTGTTCTCCCCTACTCCCCTTAATAGCAACACAACGCTATTCTTACAAGTTCTTTCCCGCTCAACTTTTTCTAGGGATGAACTTCAAGAGGGATTGGCTGTTCATACTGTCAAGGTTTTCGATCAGCAGGATTGGTATACACCCATAAGGGACTACCTCAAGTTAGGTAACCTCCCACTTGGATTGACGCATGCCACAAAATGATCATTCAAATAGAAAGTGGCTAAACATGTCTTGTTAGGAGACATTTTGTACCGTCATAGCTATGAAGGAATCCTCCTTCGTTGCTTGGACCAACAGGAGTCCACTTGGGCGATCACCCAAGCGCACGATGGTACATGCGGTGGCCACTTCAGTGGTATGGCCATCGCAAAGTGCATTCTCTACATGGGCTATTATTGGCCATCTTTAGAGCGAGATTGTTGTGCATATGTAAGGAAGTGCGTGAAGTGTCAACACCATGCAAATTTGACACACGTACCTTCTCAGGCCTTGCATCCGATCCAATCGACTTGGCCATTTTTGTAGTGGGGCTTAGATCTAATCGAAAAGATCTCCCCTACGTCGTCAGGTCATCACACGTTCATCATAACGGCCATAGAGTACTTCACCAAGTGGGTGGAAGCAATTCCGCTTACCTCTATGACTGGAACCCGCATTTCGGAGTTCATTTTACATAATATCATATGTCATTTTGGTATTCCATCCAAGATAATCTCGGATAATGGGACGTCATTCAAGAACAAAGACGTGCGTGCTTTGACCACAAAGTACAAAATTCAGCATAGTTTTTTGACACCCTATTATCCGTAGGCAAATGGGCAAGCAGAGGCATCAAACAAAATGCTAGTTGCCATCCTCAAAAATATAGTCGTAGATAGTCATAAGGATTGGCACATTCAGATCCCACTTGCCCTATGGGCTTATCGCACTAGCATTCAGACGCCCACTAGGGCAACTCCATTTTTGCTCGTGTATGGCTCCGAGGCGGTCATGCCTCTCGAGTTGGAAATCCCTTCCCTATGCATATCAATGCAAGAGTTCATCGATGATGACATTACGTGGTAGGCCCGGTTAGACCAGCTTACATTGCTCGATGAATGACACGTTAATGCTCTCGAGCATTTACGTATCTATCAAGAGCGACTTAAGAAAGCATACAACATGAAGGTTCACCTGAGGGACTTTCAGGTTGGTGACTTGGTCTTAAAAGAGAACCAATAAAATTCTAACTTGCCGCCCCATCTAAGGGACAAGTTCACAACAAACTGGTTAGGTCCTTATATCATCGATAGTAAAATAGGACCTGGAACATACCGGCTCACTTCTCTTGATGGAATCAAGGAACTAGAACCCTTGAACATCAGTCATTTGAGGCCATTCCATATCTAAGAAAGCCATAGCCCAAACCAAAAGCTCCAAGGATTCTCATAATCGCTTGGTCAATCCCAAAATGCCCCAAAGGTGTCCATAAACCCTTTGGTCAAACCAAATGCTCCAAGGATTCCCGTAGTCGCTTGGTCAATCCCAAAATGCCCCAAAGGTACCCATAATCCCTTTGGTCAAACCAAAAGCTCCAAGGGTTCCCACAATCGCTTGGTCAAAAAAAAAGTCAAAACAATAAAATCATCAAAAAATAACAAAAATTTGCATCTCATTTCCATGCATACTCAAAATCATCACAACAATAAAGAACTCTTTTGCATCTCATTTCCATGCATACTCAAAATCATCACAACAATAAAGAACTCTTTTGCATCTCATTTTCATACTCAGAAAACTCAATCAATCGAAAACACAAAAATAATAGCTGCATTAAGCTCACATCCATACATTGCATATTTGTTGGTCATACAGGTCAAAGGCACCATAGACTGTAATTATTCGGCAAATCCATATTTTTTCCACATTTCTCCACTCTATCAACAGTCCATCAAAAATAAACGCCATTCACATATTTTCACCATATCATAGTCAATTGTCTTCTAATGTATTTAGAGTTTTCGTCATTTCAGCTGTCATTAGCTTTCTAGCCAAATACTGTACAAAGTCAGATAGATTTTACAAAGGTAGACTTTTACTTGGATCACACCTTGTTACGTAGCATCCCAACACAAATTAAAACACATAAAAATTCCCAAGTTGTGTGAACGAAGGATGAAATCTGTAAAGCAATCTAGGATACCATCTAGTGAAAAAGTTATCTTGCTCATCCCCCTATGCGAATGACCCCAAAAATGCTGAGAGTTGGCAAAAGGACAAGCATCTTCCCTACCCAATTCCCCAAGAATCCCAAGTTCTCAAAACGTTGCAAACATCAAAAATTTTTTTTTGCAAAAGTCATAACTCCAAAGTTTGACATCAAATCCCACAAAGTGCATACATCAAAAGGCACATACAATAGTGATTCTCATCACTCAATATTCAAATCCCTTGCTCAAAAGAAAAAAACAAAAATAAATAGTGATTTTTATCACTATAGAAGAGCAAGTATCCCAATACAATTGAAGAAAATAAGGGAGTCAAACTTGAATCCCTGGAACTCTCAGCATTCATAAGGTCATGAGGTAAACCTCAGTACCGGTTTGGTGGATAACCTATCGGTCACTGGTGGCAAACCTCCCGCATGACGATATATCTGTCACATTAACTTGTGTGCAGATCAATGTTTGCATGTGGATGAGCTAGCTTATGGTATCCTAGATAGCACCGTAGATTAATCTAACTAAATACAACAAAGGAGTTAGTGGAGCTAATTAGGTGATCCTCAGTACAGGTTTGGTTGATAGCCTATCTGGCACTGGCGGTATCCTAACAAATACCACATAAATAAACTCAATTGCACACACAGGGATGTGAAATAACTTGGTCAAAGACAAGTCGGATTCATACCTTGTTCAAAAGTCTTGTAAGATAAAAGTATAGTCTTGGCTAATTAGTTAAAACATCTGAGTCTCAGAAAACCTTAACTACATTATAAACCAACTGTGATATCTTTCGTCCTTGCATCGCCATCAAAAAATACAAAAAAAATAACATGTATACATAAAAAAGTCATTTACCACAACAATCGCCTAGGACAAAAGCCATAAGTAGTCTATGGTGCCACCACCAACAATTACAATTTCAATTCATCCATTCCATTTGCATATCATATAAATTAGAAACTTTAGCATTCATCACAACATATCCATACATAATGTAAATTAACATGCATCCATCAAACATCAGTCACTATGCATAAAATCAAATCACAACACGTGCATAAACAAAAGAAAGTCATATGTATATATATATCATCAAAAATGCCCATAGGCTACAATAAACCGGTCCTCTGACCTCGCAAAAAGGCAAAATCTCAAAAACCCCCAAGCCTAGGGCATCGGCCACCATGATCATGCAGGATCGGTGCAATAGGAACTACCCCCATGGTGTGGGTCCTATGGGACCCCTTAAAATGGCTGCTGCTAGCCCCCGCATCATGCCTACTAGCACCCCCCTCATCCAATCGCCTATGATGAGATGATGTTGACTGCTCAGTATCGCTACCTCTCATCCGGTGCGAAGACCCACCTCTAGAGAGCTCAGGTAACCGCCCCCTGAGGCGGATAATCTCTCCCTCCAAATCCATCCAGTGTCGAAACCACTCCGCCTCCCACCATCGGTATGCAGCCACTACGTCATCATGCTTCACCAATGCCTTCTCCCTCTTCGCCAGCTACGTTCGTAGGAGATCCATCTCCCGCATAGCATCTGTGTCCCCATCCCACTAGTGATACGTAGCAAATGCGTTCTCCCGCTCAGCCAACTGAGTCCGTAGGAGATCCCTCTCCTGCAAAGCCTCCCCAAGCTCCTCATCTCACCTCCGAAGTAGATCCTCCAATCATGCTATCTCAGCATGATCCCTCCCCTCCGCACCCTCCGGGACAACATGGTGCATAGGCGTATCCGAGACTGTAGGCTGCTCTAGCTCCCACTACTTTGGAACGTCCTACATCATTGACTACTCCGAAATCCTCCCCCCAAAATCATCCACCTCTACCATGTCCGCATCCTCCAGCGGAACCCCCCAACCCTCTCCTGGTGTCTCTGCACCCTCATCACCTATTGCTACCACCTCTGCACCCCCTAGAGGCCCCTCGCCTTGCCACCATCACAAAGTCCACCACTGGTCATACTCCATGGTAGCCTCGATGTCATCCACGTCTGGGACGTCAATCACTATATCTGAATCCTCACCCAGTGGCATGATGACCAGCCAGACCAGAGTCCTCTCGTCCCCCCTGATGCCGATAGATCAAGGGCTCACCAGGCAACCCCTGGTGCACCCCAAACTATCGTGCCACCCGGCCATATGGGAAGAACTCCTACTCAGTCTTGTGCCCAATCAGCCACCTCCCCCTGTGAACCCATCGAAGCCACTCTCCAGCCTCAGGCCAGGCTAGACAATCCTGGTATGGGTGCCAAAACACCTCCCCTGGAGCAAGCCGAGCGAAGGCATCGACATAGTGCCCTACGACACCTGCCCACCGCCGACTCTGTCCCTGCTCCTCAGACCGCCGCCATAGTGCCCCGTACCCGATCTCTCTATCTACCATCTCTACTCGAGTCATCCACGACAACCCCACCGGCCTCTCCACAGCTATGTGCTGCCAAGCCCAACACTACAATAGATAACTGCATCCAATACCCTTTCGCCTCTGGCAGTGGACCTCGTACAACTCATCGTAGAGCTGTGCCAGCAGTGTCTGACCCCATCTCATAATCAGGGGCTCTGTGGTCGGACACTCCACTAATCAAAAGACCACCTCCAGCAGGTTCCATGGGAACCTCACGCCCGAAGAGTCGGGTAGCAACATGTTGGAAATGAGGCCCATCAGTACTACGTGCCTCACTCCCAACACGCCCCTCTCTAACCACCATCATACCAAAATCCTGCCAATATGGCAGTCACCCTCTACCCTCTCCACTGGGTTATCCACACCAAACTCCTCCCCATGCCCAAAGCATCACGTTAGTATAGTTGTCCGCTGATCATGCGGCGTCGTCCTGATCGGTAGCCCGTCTATCGGAATCCACAGAATCCGATAGACGTCCTCCAAGGTCACCGTCATCTCCCCTATTGGGAGATGGAAGGTATTGGTCCGGGGATCCCACAAGTTGATCAGGGCCATCAAATAGGCCCGATCCCTGACCACAGGCTCAAGCCGAGTCACCTGCTTGAGCCCAAGGGCATCAAGCCACTCCCAGTCAGCCAAAGTCAGCGCCTCTCGTGCTTCTAAGAAAACCGTAGGCACACGGTACCGACTCTTCACAATCTGCAAAAGAAAACAAAACAAAAACATTAAAAACATGCTAAACTGTACAACAATAACATGAATATACAGCAATGCATAAAACAATGTACAGCTAAAAATAGACAAATAACAAACAACAACATTCAAAATAATTGAGATAAGGCTAACTTGGAACATGTAGGGAGCTCTAGCGATTTTTTCCTCTGAACTAGGGTTTCTAGAACTTTGAAAAATCTAGGGCATCAGCTGGATTATAGAAGTGCTTTCAGGGGACGTTGGATCTTAAGGCTAGATTGGTGATGCAGGAGGGTCCAATGGGGACTTCTCCAACTCCTTTTCCAGGGAGTAGCAGCTCATACGCAGATTTTTTTAAAGAAAAATCTCCTCCAAAGAATGACGAAGCTCAAAAAATGACAAAAATGCTCTTCACGGCTGTTGGGAATAGGTCGATAGCACATCGTGTGAATGGATATTTTTCACAAGCCGAAACTAGGCCAAAAATTGTCATCGAGCCAAGTATGGTTGAAGAATTAGTCATTTACAGAGCTAATCATGATTTAATCTACAAGTTCATGGGTATATGTCCTTCCTTGAATTTTCTGCACTCTTGGATCTGCCAAAATTGGGAGCCTCACGGTGAGTATTCATTGTGGTTTATTAGCAATGGATATTTTATTGTTAGCTTTTCATATTTGGCCAATAGAAATAGGGCTTTCGAGTCAGAGAAGAAAAATCATGGCCCAACAGGGCTATTTGTTCAACCATGGAGAGTGGGATTCGATCCCCGAGTTGAACCTACTGTTGTCCCAATATGGATCCGACTATATGCTCTTCCAATGGAATTTTGGAGTGAGTAGGTGTTGGCAAGGATTGGCAATTATATTGGAAGACACCTGGGTGTTTCCAGAGACACAATTAAAGGGAGCATGGTATTCTATGCAAGAACATGTGTGGAGATGGATCTCAGCCAGCCTTTGCTAGCAGAGATGGAAATTGAATTGGCAGGACTCTCCTAGATTCAACAACTGGACTATGAGGCCCTACCCTTTAGATGTAGGGTTTGTCACAAACATGGACATTTGGCCCATTTTTGCCCTAATAATATGAATGGTAAAATGGAGGCCCATTTAAGAATGCCAAACCTGCCTAAAGAGACTAAGGCAACACTTAATAAATATTCTAATAGCATCGTTCAAGGCCAAGAAGCTCAGAGAGAGGGTTTTGAATAGCCCAGAAGAAAAAAATGGACAAAGAAAAAAGAGGGAAAGGAGCAATCCCATCTCAGACCTGCTAATAGGTATGAGATATTTAAGTCATTGGTTGATGAAGAAGAACAATTTATGGAGGGCATGGAGGGTAATAAGGAAAATTCTAATATTCCCGTGCATCTCCCCCTATCATATCCTCCCGTCATACAGTAGGTAGTTGAACTCTGTAAGGTATCACAGCCAGTGTGTTTAGGGGATTTAGTAGTGCATAACTAGGAGCAGACAATATCTTAGGATGTCAGCATGGGAATAGCAAAGAAGAATAGGGAAAGGCCAACTTTTGAGATAACCCAGGTAGAAAAAAGATCAAAAAATAGTAATTCTCAGAGAGTAGGTAAAAGATCCAATAAGGAGTTGCTAGCAGTCCAAGGAGACAAACTGATCATGGGAGGATCGGTGAGGCCAATAGACTCTTATTGCTCCTAGGGTAACCAATGATTATACAATCATGGAATGTGAGGGGTTTAAATAGCAGAACCCATCAATCTGTTGTTCGAAGACTTTTAGAGAATCGTAATACTAATTTTTTGCTTTTATAGGAGACTAAGATGTCATTAGATCTTATATCCAAAACAGTCAACAAAATTTGGAGGGGTGTTGGTCATATGGATGTGGCTACCCAAGGTGCCTTAGGGGGGATTGTTACTCTGTGGAACTCTCTTGAATGGTCTACAGTAGAACATCTTTCCTGGAGGGGTGTTCTCACTTCTCTTTTTAGGAATAATGTCACTGCGAAACACATTCTAATCACAAACTTTTATGGGTCTCAAAACCTATATGGTCAGAGGTGACAGTGGAAGGCTGTGCATAGCATGCAAACCTCAAGGGAAGATCTAGACTGGATTATAGCGGGGGACTTTAATGCTAAATTATCTTCTAGAGATCAGGAAGGGGGAACACCATTTTTGGACCTAGGGGACCGTTTCATGATTGCCCAAGTCCAAGCTTTGCACTTAGTGGACATTAAATGTCCTAGCATTAACTACACTTGGACTAATAAAAGGTGGGAGCCACATAGTAGGAAGGTTAAGCTAGATCATTTTCTGGTTTTAGAGGAGGCATTTGTAAAATGGAATATAAATTTTTATATTTTAGAAGGCCTAGTTTCAGATCACTGTCCCATTCTGTTGGAAGGCGGGACTAGGATGGGGCAGCATCACAAACCTTTTAGATTTGAGAATTTTTGGCTTCAGAAAGAAGAACTTTGGGAGAAAATTCCATAGTGGTGGGAAGAAGGCCGCCCAAATTATGGGAGATCTATGTTCAGAATCCACAAACAACTATAATATGTCAAAACTCAGTTGAAGTATTGGAGGCGTGCTAATAAAACAGACTTCCAGGCCCAAAGAGCTCCATTGGTGGCTAGATGGGATGAGGTCCAAAAATAGTTTAGAGAAGGAGTAATTACAGACTAGCTCAAAGCTAAGGATGATGCCCTACGTACAACGGTTGAGGGCATTGACAACTAGGAGGAGACCTATTGGAAGCAGAGAGCAAGAACTACCTGGTTATTAGAAGGGAACAGAAATACAAAATTCTTTCATCAGAAAACTTGTGCTCGAAGACAGATGAACAAGATGGAGGCCCTTCAATATGAGAACGGTCACCTTTGATACACTTCTAGGTATGCATTCCCATGCTATGGATTATTTTTCTAAGATTTTTAAGGAAAGTGTGGTACAAGATGTAGAGGCCCAAAATGATGTTATTTCTGTCATACCTGCTATTATTTTTTAGGATGAAAATCAGGCCCTCCTCAAACCCATTGATAGAGATGAATTGAAAACTATGGTCTTTGGAATGATCACTGGTAAAACTCCAGGTCCAGACGGATTCCCAATTGAGTTTTTTCAGGCTTTCTAGGACTACTTAGAGGAATATGTAATGGCTATTGTAGAAGAGTCCAGAGAAAATAAGAGAATGCTTAAAGCTATAAACCACACTTTCATTACCTTAATTCCAAAAGGGGAGGAGGGGGTTCATATTTTATATTATAGGCCTATTGCCTTATGTAATGTGCTGTACAAAATAATCACAAAGGTAATGGCTGAGCACCTAAAACCTCTTCTTCACAACATTGTCTCCTCTGAGCAAGGGGGTTTTGTTGAGGGATGGTAGATTTTGGATGGGGTGGTTGTGGCCCAGGAAGCAATCCATTCAATGCACACTTCTAGTAATAAAGGGATGTTCATAAAATTGGACATTTCAAAGGCTTATGAAAGGGTTGAATGGAGTTTCCTGGCTAAAATTATGGCAGCCTTTGGTTTCTCTCGAGACTGGATAGAGTGGGTCATGAGCTATGTATCTACCCCGACTTACTCTATGCTAATCAAGGGCCTTCCTTCATAACCATTTGGAGCTACTCGGGGACTGCGCCAGGGGGATCCATGTTCTTCTTATCTTTTTCTCATTTTGGTTGAAGGTCTTGGCAGAATTTTCTTGAGGAGAAGATAGCAAGGTAGATTATTGGGTATCAGGGTGGGTGACGAAGTTTTAACACACCTATAGTTTGTGGATGACATTGGTTTGGTGGGAGTGGCCAGCTTCAGGGAAGTAAGAATGATTAGGGATACTCTTAATGTCTATCTCAGGGCTACTCAACAAGTCATTAATGACAAGAAATCTAAAGTGTTTTTTTTTAATCTGGAGCAAAGGCTTCAGAACAGAATTTTAGAAATCTTGGGATTCACAAGGACTTCTCCCCTAGTGGTTTACTTGGGTGTCCCCTTGCACTTTAAGAAGTTGAAATTAGACACATGGAGGAATATTATGGAGTGTATCAAGGACATAATTAATCACTGGTCTCACAAGTGGTTAAGTTATGGTGGAAGATTAATGTTCTTACAGACAGTCATTCAAGCCATGTTAATTTACAAATTCTCTATCCTGGCTGCCCCGATTACAATATGGAAAGAGTTGAACAGGATGGCTAGAATTTTTTATGGGAAGGATCAAAGGGAGAGAGAAAGTGGGCCTTAGTGGGTTGGGACAAAGTTACCCAGCCCAGGGTTAAATGAGGTCTGGGTTTGAGAAAATCTAAGCTGAATAATAAAGCTTTGGTTGGAAAGCTTGACTGGAGATGGATCTCCCAACCCACCTCCCTTTTTAGTAGAATCCTAACTAGAAAATACCTAGGATAGGCCAACCCAAATGATGTAGCTCGCATCCCCTTGGATGGTATTGGGTCCCTAGTTTGGCAGGCTCTCAAGTTAGGGTCTCAGGTTGTTAAAGACCGCTTATTTTGGAAAGTGGGAAGAGGGGAGAAGGCTCATTTTTGGATAGATTCTTGGGATCAGTTCCCACCCATAATTGCTGAATTTCCATAATTACAGCCAATAAAATTAGCCATTGAAGCCAAGGGATGGATCCGTATTGAAATTTATTTCATAACTACTCAAGCTGGGGAGTGTAAGTTTAAGCAGTTCAAGAAGTTGGATGAGTGGCCCATTTCAATCCCTCTAGATTTGACTCCCATCATGACTAAAATTTTGACAAAAATATTTATTACAAGGGGAGATGTGGAGGATGAATTAGCTTGGGGCTTTGGGAGTCTTGGCGTCTATACAGTAAAGGATGGATATGATAGCATTCTCCTAGAGCTCCCCCCTCATACTTTTTAGTTTGAGGATTGGAGGAAAATCTAGCACTCTAAAGGCTAGCCAAAAGTTCACTTTTTTGCTTGGCAGTGCATGCACAATGGAATCCTCACTTTTGATAATCTCAGATCAAAAGGTATCATCGGCCCTTCTCAATGTGTACTATGCTACAAGAGAAAGGAAATTGTTGACCATTTACTGTTTGGTTGCCCTTTCACCCGACAGATTTGGCTACGTTGGTTTGCATACTTTAAAATTCAAGTGGTGACCTAAATTGTATGAATATATGGGCAAAATGGTAGAAAGGTAGATTCAAATATAAAGCTCTTCGTATTGGCTGGGAGCTCGGTTTAAGCTTTATCTGGTGGCAAGTATGGCTGGAAAGAAATGCCAAAATTTTTAGAGAAACTTTTACTGCTCTAGACGGGGTTTGGCAGACCATTTTGAGCAAGGTTATAGAAACTGTGGTTGTTCATGCTGAGGAGGAAGCTCAAATTGACATTGGAGCTATGGAAGAATACATTGAACTGCAAGAGGGACAGGACAAAAATTGTTGGAAACCTCCCCTTGAAGGTTGGATTAAAATCAATACTGATGGAGCTACAAAAGGCAATCTAGGTAGAGTCAAAATTGGAGTGGTGTGCCAGAACCATGCTGGGACTATGCTCTATTGGGAATTGCAAGGCCTGGGAAGAACCACTAACAATGAAGCCGAAACCATTGCCATCAAGTCTGCTTCTGTTTGGGCAGTGAAACATGGCCACCGCAGGATTATTCTTGAATCAGACTCACAAATAATGGTTGGAGCTCTAGACTGCATGAGGAAATTTATTCTGAAATCTTGGAGGTTGAGGGTTATTGTTACCCAAATTAAAGAATTATGGAAGGAATTGGAGGACGTGATCCCAGTTTATGCAAGTAGAGATTTGAACAAAGCAGCTGACTTTCTGGCTAAGATGGGTGCAAAAAAGGAGGTTGGAGTTTAGTTGCACAGTGACATGGATATTGAGGATGAGGTGATTAGACAGGGTCTTGAAAGGTCCTTGAGCTAATGACCTTCAAAAAAATAGAGTACGATGGGGGACCCCATGGCAGCTAGTTTTTGGTTCACAAAAATTGGCTCCGATGCAGTTCTTCCTTTACTATTGTATGACTGTGTCCTCTCGGACCTCCACTGGGAAGAGGTTCTTCCCACATTGTAATTGATCTATGTCTTAATACAATTTTTTTTTTCAAAATTTAAAAAAACATTCAAAATAATTCAAAAAAATAATTGTTAGTACCTAGGGTTTTTAACTCTACGTTTAAACTAATAACTAAAAGATAAACAAAAAATTCAAAAACAACAGTTGGTCAGTACCTAGGGTTTCTAACTCTATGTTTAAACTGATAAACACAATTCAAAAATAGTCAAAAATAATTTTTCAATTGCTAGGGTCTTTCACTCTAGTTCAAAATGATAAATTAAAAACACAAAAGTAGTCAAAAACAATCTGTCAGTACCTAGGGTTTTTAACTCTACATTTAAACTGATTAATAAAAACAAAATAAAAAAAAAATTCAAATAAAACATTTTTCAGTTAACCTAGGGTTTACCCTTAGTCTACACTGACAAATAACTACAAAAACAAAATAGTCAAACAAAAAATTGTCAGTACCTAGGGTTTTTAACTCTAAAGTCTACACTGACAAATAACTACAAAAACAAAACAAACAAACAACAACAAATTTTTTAGTTAAACTAGGGTTTACCCTTAGTATACACTGACAAAAAAAAAAAACAACAACAACTAGGGTTAAGCTAAGTTTTTAAACTAAGTTTTTAAGCTAAGTTTTTAAGTTCAGTTTTGATCTTTGTTAAACTAGATTTAAAGCTAAGTTTTAAACTAAGTTTTTAAGCTACGTTTTGATCTTTGTTAAACTAGGGTTTCTTTTCATTTACAAATGCAAAATAATAAACATGTTTTCCACTAGGGTTTCAACCTAAGTTCTAATGAAGGCATAAAAAACACAAATTCATACATACAAAACAAAACAAATTATTTTTTAGGGTTTCATTTAAAAATAAATAAAAAATCGAAAAACCAAATACAAAAGAGACACATTGTGACTTTAAACTGTAAAATAAAACAACAAAATAAAGAGGAAGAGCACTTACCGATCTCGCTTTGGCTTTGCCACTTGATTCGGTTCATGCACTCATGGCGTCAGAAAAAATTTTCAGCGCTTCGCTTCACAGAATCGACCTCCTCCTCCTCAGATCTCCAAATCGCCAGAAAAATTGAATGCAAATGAGCCCAAATCCTAGTTTTGGCCCTTAAATAGGCTTTTAGGCTTGTAATAATTCCTCCCTGGGATGAGCGCTCTAGTTAGTACTTGTCCCACCCTGGGATGATTACTAAACTGGCATTCGCCCCACATAGGGACGATTATAGAGCACAAATTTTAAAAATAGCAAAAACTGCACCAAAATGCACAAAAACAAGCAATAAAATTGTCCAATAAGAGTGTTTTTGCACTTGACATTCCTGGCATAAAAAAAAAACGTCGGGGTAACAAATCCTCACTATCCCACTCCCTAAGAAGGCTACCATAGCCGGACCGCTCCATGGGAGGATGGATTGCAGAGAATTTCATCCCCAAACGGCATCCCAAAAAGGGTCCAAACCCACCCAAAAATAACAATAACATTACCAAACAAAGGCACATTTGCACTCGTTAATCACTGGCATACAAACTCGACGTCGGGGTCACAAATTGTCACTATCCTACTCCCCAAGAAGGCTACCATAGCCGGACCACTCCACGGGAGGATGAATTTTTGACAATTTCCACCCCAAGGGGCATCACAAAAAGGGTTAAACACCCACCAAAAATAGGTCTAAATGTTGGGAAACTACACACAAATTCAAAGATAAACAACTGAAAGGCACCCTTACACAAGTCATCTTGGGTCAAGTGACTCGTCACTTTTCTCATGTAGGTCATTCCCTCATCGATTCGTCACTTGAGGGGGTAGTCACACTTAGTCACTAATCAACAAATACACACCCAATCATGGAAATGGCATGCATTTGAAGAATCATTGACAAATACAATCACGCCCCTGCTTGGGGCAAAAAATAAGCAATAATCATAAACTAATCAAACACTTGGCATTCGTGAATCATGAACTCAAGGTTCCCATAGACAAAAGGTTGAACACTTTGCCTATTCATGACTGATCAATGTCCAAGATCAAGTAACACCTCACCAAAAAAGGTTAACACCTGAATTGAGTTCCTTCACTCGTCAGAAGCAAGGATTCAAGAATACATACCCTTTCCATACTTGGGGCATCAAATTTTGGTTAGGTTACTGAGAAAACCTAATCATTAGTGCTTTGGTTATCTATTTTTTCTCAAAGACTGTGCCATGCACAACACATACCAAAAAAGGGGCATCTGTAGACACCAAAATAGCACCAATTTGATTATGTGACTGCAAACATTGCATTGACATACATAGCCCCCAAGGTAGCCCCCATAGGTTAAATAGTGGTCCTAACCACTCACATAGTAGTTTTGGAAGGTTAGAGGTCAATTTGGCACCTTCAGGCACTTTGATCCTTATTCATTCCACCCAGGTACGATTACAAATTGGTACTTGCTCCACCCAGGGATGATTAGTAGTATTCACTCCAAGGTGGGGTGAATATCAGGTTTGACGGGAAAAAAGTCAAATATTGACAAATGACAGCTCAGATCCACCACATAACTCTTCCTTCATTGCATGGGAGTGTGAGTGAGCATTTTTGAGCGTTAGAGGTAGTTACAAGGGTAGTCATGGAGCCCCTAATCAGGGAGGAATCTTCTCCCCCTTGGGAAGGCATGATTTCCAAGTGGCACCTCTGCATGCTCATCCAAAGAGATCGTCAGGTCTATAAAAGGGTGATTCTTCTCACCCCAAAGAGATACAAAGAAGGAGCATTTTGAGCAACAAAGTGCTACCATTTTATATCCTCACACCTTTTGATTTGTGCCTTTCACATCCTTGATCTCTTTTGGAAGGGAGGTCATAGGGTGGTTATTGGAAGCACAAATCTAGAACCAAAACCTGACATTTGGCCATAACATCATACCAAATTTGCCAAAAATACCCCACAAGAGGTTTTGGACCCATCCCAAGTGGATTGGTGCCAAAATAGGGCCCTAAATGGTGGGCGTCCTACCCCCGGGCACCCCTCGCACTACTGCAGTTCTAATCGCCCCGCCCCGAAGTGATTAGAAATCTGTAGCATATTTTAGTTCTAATATTTTTGCATCTAATTCTATGTTGCTTAAATAGTTTTTCATTCAAATTTCACATCATTTTTGAGCTATTTTGATCATGTTTTGATCATGTTTTTGTCATTTCTCACTTTTGCTAACATGTAGGTAGCATCATCAAAATCCTGGTGATAGATGCCAAATTGGGAAAATCTGACCTTTGGGTCTTTCCAAAATACCCCATTTTAGCTAACCCCAAACTTTGAAGGTGATCTAGAGCTTCCCAGATGTGACATTTGGGATAGTGCTATCTAACATTTTGTTGCAGGTCTAATCATCCCACCCCGGAGCGAGTACGAATCTGTGGTGAATTTTTTGACTATTCCATTTGTAGTGCCTTCTCGATGATGTTTTTATACCCCTTTCAAGTTTTCAGTTCATTTGGATCTATTTCAATTATCATTTTATTTATATTTTGCATGTACTAATTGAAGGCATGGGGATTGCATGTTTGATTTTATCTATAGGTGCTACTAACTTTTTCTTATTTTCTTGAACATAGGGTCTCAACATTAGAGGAGCAACAAGGAGTCAAGACTCATCAACGCAAGTGGTGGTGATGTTTGGTCCACCGAATTTACATGTGGGCACACGAAATAAGGTGTATCGCTCCAAATTTTTTGCACCCTTACCTTCAGGCTAAAGGAATCGTGCCTGGAAGGGGGATGCGAGAAGGATGGAATGGTACCTTGGACTGAGAGGCCCTTTGAAGGTCCCACCTCTTGGGGGAGGGGTATTAAGGTGATTTTTTGACGGATGGTGGGGTTCACCAGGAAATGTTTAGTGGCAGTCTCCATGCCTAGGTTGGGAATGTGTTTGATGTGTTCAATTTTATCTTTAATCATTCAAGTCCTAGGTTTGGCCAAATGAATATAAAATATTCTATATGAAATGTAGATTTAAATGAATACAAAAAATAGATTTAAACAGAAAATATAGAGAACAAGCTAGATGAGAAAGACCATACCTGATTTCGGATGTCTGCTGGAGGTTGTGATTTTTGAGCAGTCAAGATCGCTTGGAATTTGACAGGATCGTCTTCGATCTGACAGGATCATCTTCGATCTGACGAATTCATGAGAGACTTGCAATCAAAGAAATGGACACAGACTACAGAAAATGCAGCTATGTTGATAAAGGAAGATGATATGAAATGATAATAATGATGTTAATAAGATAATCCCAAATAGAAATGCAAGTAAATTATCATGCTTTAATAACTAATCATGATGTTATTATGTACTTAAGCTATATGGGTGAACTCCAAGATGCAAGATAACAAGAAATAATAATAAAACTAACTAGATGCAGAATAAAATAGTAGAAAGGTATAGAAAAAGCGCAAACTCTGGGCATTGATTGCCCCCAATGTTGACTGTAGTCGAAATCGTCTGTAGAGTTCAAAATCATCTCGAATTGTACAAGATCGTCTGCAATGATCTAAGCTTGCTCCGGCTAAAAAATGACAAATTTCCTATAAGAAAATTCAAAAAACACAAATGCAGATGATAATTCAGGGTATTATAATGCACACAAAGATCAAATTATAGGGAAATTTAGCCAGGGGAATGTCAAGGGGGGTACTAAGGTTTAAATAGGCTTAGGAGGGAGGTTAGGAGGTTGTGGATCATCCCAATATGAGAGATCTCCAACGAGGAGGGTCTCTAACAGTGTAGACACACTTCTGCCCAAATTAGAGACATCATTGAAACAAAGGCTAATTATGAAAAATCAGTTTTAGGACGAAATCGTCTGGACATTCTTCTCTAGAAAAATTCATCCGATCTGAGGTGATATCATATGATCGGTGATGATATCATCCAATGAACAAAACAAACTCTAAAAATGGCACAGAAAAAGAGGAAACAGGTTACAGGCGGTTTTGGAGCGGTTTTGAGGTTGAGATTTGAATTTGAATTATTACTAAGGTAATTTTAATTATTTGCTAAGTTTTACAATGCCAATTTTAGGGTGCTACATTTTGCCCCCTCTTTAACGAATTTTTCAAAGAAATGCGTTAAAGATGAGTTCTTCTCAATTTACGAGAAAGCAAAAATTTATTCCCATTTTTAGGCGATGATTTTAGGTCGAATCGTACGACAGCTTACTATGGTGCCCCCTACGTGTTTTTACCCAAATCGAACGTTTGAGGTAAAAACACAAAAAAGCAAAATTTTTAAAATGTTATTAAGTGTTTTGAATAAAATTAAGAAAAATAGGGAAAAACCTTAATTCATTGTTACTATTCATTTTCCTGGTTTCTAGAGCTCTGTAGACAAGAATGGTTGAGATAGCGCACAGATCGACAGAGGTCCGACACGGGCTACGGGTAAGGGTCCAAAATTAATTTAGAATGCTTTAATTTTGAATTTCATGTTTTTTAGATTTATTTTGAATGATTTTTGAGCATCGCAGCCATTTTTGGGCCATCGACGTCATTGGGACGAAATCGTCTCGATATCGCTGATTTCGTCCAAGGGCGAAATCAGCGATATGGAGATGATTTCATCCAATAAGGGACGATTCCCTCTTGAGAAATCGGAGACGAATTTGCTCAAATTTTGGAAAATATCGTCCAATAGTCGATGATATCATCATTTGTATAAAATTGAACTTTGTTTTACTTGCATTTTTAATCACTGTTTTATTAATGATTTTATTGTTTTGTTGTTTATGTTGCAGAGAGGATTACTAAAGAGTAGAGAATGGAAATACGACGGGCTAAGGGATGACTTGGCCACTCTATCTCAAGTAGAGCGAGATCAGTTGGCTCAAGTTGGCTTGCAGCATGTGGTAGATATGCCACAGGTTTCTACAGATATGGGGCTATTGACAGCCCTAGCAGAGAGGTGGTATCTAGGTTCTTCTTATTTTTGGTTATCGACAAGGGATATGACTCCCACATTGGAGGATGTATGGAGGATTTTGAGGATCCCCATATAAGGATGGTTAATAACTCCTATGGCCAATTAGGGCCACGCGATGATGCGACTGTGTGGAGATCCGAGCTTCACCCTAGAGAAGAGCGGAGTGAACATCGAGTCGCTATGCCAGATGCCTAGGGGATCTAGACTGACATAGGTTTTGGCTGGGGTGGTAGGTGGTTTGTTGTTATGTCATTAGAGTGGATGTAGAGTACCATGGATACTGACATATGTGGTCTATGACATGATATACCATGGTTACAGGCTTGCTTGGGGGAGCTTTGTACTATGCCCATTGTATAGGATCCTGCATGGGGTCGTATACAAAGGCAGTCGATGTTTGGTCATGACATCACTACTGTAGGTTTGGTGTTAGGAGAACATCACGGTGCGGAGGCCAATAGGGCTCCCACTGATAGGGATTAACGGGGAGAGGCCTTGAGCTTTCTACTGGTGGCTTTGGAGATGGTCACAGTGGTGGATAGATCTGCCAATGTCCCAGAGACTACTTGATGACCTTGTCTCCAACCAGATCACCTGGAGGCCTTGGAGAGATCATCCAAGGTGGGCTAAGGACGAATAGGAGCTAGCTCATGTTAGGCAAACCTATTGGCTAAGGATGGAGAGGAGAGAGGTGGAGCTCCACCATTATGACCAAGTTTTGAGGCAGTTCGGTCTATAGCAGGGGATTCCATCTCTCAAAGACTACAAGTTTTCTTGGACCATCCGGGATAACACTATAGTCAGTAGGGCTCTAGATATGCAACACTTCTGGAGTGAGGATGCGGAAGATGCCCCCATTCAACTAGTGGATGGGGACGATGCAGGGGTTGCTGATGGCTATGATTCTTGGTATGCAGGCATCTACCCTCCTCAGATGATGAGGGGTTAGGGTTCGATTCATGCAGTTGTGCGTCGAATGGGGAGGTGGTGCCAAGCGGCCATTTAGGTGGCACAAGGTCATGACGGGAGAGATCAGAGGAGGCCACATGCTTAGCAGAGGCCGTGACAGTGAGAGAGGAGGGAGGAGAGACCCCCTTATCCATAGAGAGAGGCCACCATCGCTCGATAAGGGCAAGGGTGTCGAGGTAGGAGAGAGTAGCAAGATGGCTACTCTTTGGGTGGAGACTATTTATATCTAGGCTTAGGTGTAGAATTTATAGGATGAGGTTGCACGACACCGAACTGAGGCCACATAGCTTAGAGATGAGGTCACATGCCTCAGAGCATGGAGCGAAGGAGTGAGCACTCAGGAGCTAGCGCAGTCGGTTGCTCAGATCGCCTTCTACCAGGGTATATACTTCCAGCTGATGCTAGAGGGTCAGAGGGTACAACTGCCAGCCGATATTGCATATTCAATCAGGGTTGGGTCGTCAAGGACTTCATCCTGATCGATGACTAAGACTCGTAGTACTACACATACTATGATGGGGCCACCTCATCCACCTCAGGGCAGGGGAGGAGATGAGGCTAAGAGCTCGAGAGGTTCTCGAGGCTAGGCTACTACACTGTATATATATGGTTTGAGAGGATTGAGTATGCCAATATGTAGATTGTGGCATACCAATCCAGTTTTGATATGATGTACATATATATTTTTGAGATATGTATATATATGATGAGATATTTTTGATCATATGACTTGTCTTATGTTTGTATGATGCTTTAATGTTTTGATGTGATTGATTTGATGATTCATGTAATTATTTTGTTTGGAAATATTATAATTTGAATGTCATGCTTTTAAAATTTAAATAAAATAATCTGATGTAAAAAAATTGGTTTTTGTGGTGTGATTTGATAAAAAATAAAAGGGGGCTTTTAACAATAATTTCAAAGGACATTGTCGCTATTATAGACCATTTCATGGATTCGCCGCTCACTCGGTCATCAAGCTAATCCCAGTATAAAAATATTGTTAAAAGTAAAAAGAGTGCCTAAGAGACTATCTGAAGACTTTGTTGTGATGATGCAAATGATGATGATGATGGTGATTTTTTTTCATATTTCCATGAAAATATAATGCATGAAATACGAAAAGAAAAATGATTTTGCTAGGCATAAATTCCTAAGTGTGATAAAATTTTGAACAATTCCTTAGAATTTATACCATGGTTGCAAAAACTGATTTTGAACATAGTGTAATGAAATTGAATAAGTGTTTGTTTGTTTGTAAAGCATATTTGTGTAACATAATGATTTAAGTCACATGTTTTGATGAATTTTATTTTTAAAATATATGGAAAAGAAAATTAGAATGATGGTTTGCACTAGGCATAGAATTATAGGTATAGACTTATACCATCATTGCGAAATCCAAAGAAGAAATTGATATAATAGTTTTATTGCAAGGTGGATTTTTAATTTTTTGAAAATAAACAGAAAATATAAAGATGAGGACTTGCGCTAGGCATAAAATTCCAATTTTGGTTTTGGAATTATACCATCGTCGCAAAAGTCAAAAAGTTATATATAAATGTAATTTTATTGCATGTTTTTGAAAATGATTTTGATTTTTTTGATAATGCATGTAGTTGTCTTTATACTAAACAACTGTTCTCAGATGAGAAAATGAAATTATTCCAAACAATTTGCAAAAAAAATATTTCAAAGTATCTTAAAGACAAAAGTTAGATTTATAAGGAATCCCATGTGCGTATGTGAGTTCATTTCCAATCTTGATTTATCATAATGATACACAAAATCTCTCAAATACAAATGTGTGTGCAATTGCATTGTTCATTTACCAGTTTTGAGCAAGATAATTTGATACAAGTGATTTGAATTAACCAAATAAGTGTTCATTAACCATGATTTAGATGCATATAACCATACCATACTACTATGTAGGTCGGGTTATCAAGAGCTAGCTAATCCATAAGCAGACATAGGTCTATACAAAAGAAATTCGCTAATGTGATAGACATATCACCACGCTAGGAGTTACCCAAGGCCAAGCGGGTTGGGCACAAACCACCTGTTATGGGGCTTACCTCACAATTTTTGAATAATTTGAGAATTCCAAGGATTCAAGCTCATCAACCCTTTTATTTTCAATGGGTAGGGAAAGGGATTTTATTGCATTTGCTTTTTCTTTCTTTGCTCTTTTTTTTTTTTGTACTTTTGTATTTTGGCTTGATATTTGAGATAATGCTGAAATAACCTTTTTCTTTTTCTCTTTTTCTTGAACTTTTCTTTTCTTCCTATGCTATGGATACTTGCTCGGATTAGATGTAGAGCGAGGGATTTTTATTACGGGTAGGGGTGAGCTTGTCCTTTTGTCAATTCTCAAAGATTCTAGACCATGTGCATGATAGGATAGCAGGGGAAACTTTTCGCTCAAGAAACCACTTCTACTATGTAACATAGCATGGACATTACAAATATAATCATTTTAATGTGAAAGGATATGCTTGGTTTAAGTAAATGACAAGATCAATTCTCTATGCTCAAACTTTATTTAATTGAATTTTGTGGACTTTGATATAAGAGAGATTAGTAATCATGCCAGATAAAATCAAGATATTTATTTTTGTGTTTGTGAAAGTGAGGGATTCCAAATAAATGCTAATTTATCCAAAATAATTTGAAAATATAACTGCAATACTTCAAGAAGAAATATATACAACAAATACTTTTGAGGAGTTTGATAATTTTGACTCTCTTTTTCTTCTCTATTTTTTTTTGGTTTCGAAAGAGTCTATAATATTGTTGTTTTTACTTTTATTTTTGTTTGTTTTTGTTTAAACAATTATATATATTTTTTTAAAATGAGAAAACATGCAAAATATATACAAATGGTGAAATGACCAAATTTTATGCGTAATATCGCTTAAGATGCATAATATTCATAGGTTCTTTTAAATATTTACCATCTAAGGTAGCTAATTTGTATGCTCCCGATTCAAATTTAGCAGTGATAATGTATGGTCCAAGGCAGTTGGGCTTAAATTTACCTTTAAGGTCTTTAGTTGCATTAGTATTTTTTTTATTTTCTTTTAAAACAAGGTCACCGACCTCAAAGGATCGATGACGAACTTTCTTAGCATATGATCTTTTAAGCTTATTTTGGTAGGCACGAAGATGCTCCAAAGCATTGATGTGCTTTTCATCTAGGAGTTCCAGCTGACTGGGTCTACCAGATCGATATTCATATCCTACTTCGGTATCTTGAAGTGGTAGATCCAAAGAAGGAACTTCTAATTCAAAGGGAAAAACAGCTTCGACGCCATAAACCAAGACAAAAGGTGAAATTCCAGTGGGAGTTCGAACACTAGTGTGATATGCCCACAAAGATGGATATAACTGAATGTGTCAGTCATGGCCAGATTTATTGACCAATATTTTGAGAATTTTGATTAAGGTTTTGTTGGATGCTTCTGCTTTGCCATTACCCTGAGGATAATAGGGAGTGGACCATCTGGTGAATCTTATATTTTTGGCATAATTTCTTAACATATTTATTTTTGAAACAAGTTCCATTGTCTAAGATGAGATTTGCAGGAATTCTGAACCTACAAATGATTTGATTAAAAATAAATTTAGAGACTTGTGTTCCAGTGCAGGAAGCTAAAGGCATAGCTTCAACCCACTTCATGAAATACTCAATGGTGGTTATGATGAATTTGTGTCCATTAGATGACACAGGATTAATTTTGCCAATAATGTCTAAGCCCCATTTTGAAAAGGGCCAAGGAGATGAAATAGCTTGCAGTTCTTGTGCAGGGGCATGGACAAGGTCAACATGTTTTTGGCACTTGTTGCAATGGCACACATAATCATGTGTATCATTCTCCATGGTAGGCCAAAAGTAGCCTATCCTAAGGAGATTTTTAGCAATGACACTACCACTGAAGTGTCCTCCACAAGATCCATCATGAGATTCACTCAAAGATGATTTGGATTTTTCTAGATTCAAACATCTCAAGAGGATACCTTCAAAATATCTTCGATATAAAGTATTATCAATTATTACAAATCGACTTGCTTGTCTACATAATAACCGACGCTAGTTCCTATTAGAACTGGCAGGGAAAGTCCCATTGTGAAGAAAATCAAATATATCCATATACTAAGGTTCAGGAGTAGTTTCATTGATTAGAAACACATCCAAAGGTTCTAAGCATGACTTATTTGAAGTGGGTTCCTGGAGTCGACGAATAATGCTAGTGGCATATTCATAATCTAACTCCAAGGGCAGAAGAGAGGTAGTTGTGGCCATAGCATCAGCCGCACGGTTGCTAGTTCGAGGAATAGCTTCCAAGGTAACTTGATCAAATAGAGATATTAATTGTAAAACATATGATTTATATGGGCATAATTTATCATCTTTGGTCTGATAAACTTCATTAATTTGGTTTATAACAAGTTGAGAATCACCAAAAACTAGCAGATGTTTAATTTTTACTACCAAGGCAGCTCGTAATCCAAGGATTAGAGCTTCATATTCATCAGTATTATTGGTGCAAGCAAATGTTAATTTAAAGTACAAAGGTATAATGTGTTTTTGTGGAGATATTAAAATAATACCTACACCAGCCCCACTCATGCATCGGGCTCCATCAAAGTATAAGGACCATTGTTCAACATGGTTTGCCTCTAATTGAAGACATTCATCAGGAAACTCAATGATGAGGGGATGGGTAGACTCTAAGGGTGCAGCAACTAATTGATCTACTATGATTTGACCCTTAACAAACTTATGTCCTATGAACATGAGTTCAAACTTGCTTAGAGAAAGAACCCACTTTGTTGTGCGACCCGATAAATAAGGTTGACTCATGAGATACCACAAGGGATCATATTTAGCAATGACATATGTTTTCTGACTGAGCATATAATGGTGTAATTTTTGTGTAGAAAATATGACTGCTAGACATAGTTTTTATAATGTTGTGTAGCGATTTTCATAACTGATGAGGGTTCTGCTAATGTAATAATTAGCACGCTCTCTTTTCTCATCATCAAGCTGAGCTAACATAGCTCCTAAAGCAAAATTTGAAGCTAAAATATATAGGAGAAATGGGTGATCAGGTCTAGGCGGTGAAAGCACAGGTGGGTTAAGGAGGTATTGTTTGAGAAGTTCAAAAGCTTCCTTACATTCATCGTCCCAATTAAAAGGGACACATCCTTCTTAAGGAGATTAAGAAAGGGACTAGTTTTGTCTGCCAGCTTATCGATGAAGCGACGGATGGCTTGAAGCTTACCTTGTAAACTACGTAACTCAGACATATTGGTGGGTGCGGGCATATCAGTGATGGCCACAATATTGAGAGGGTCAATTTTGATACCACACAAAGAAACTAAAACCCCTAATATTTTATCGGACTTGACTCCGAATATACATTTGGCTAGATTTAATCGAATAAGATATTCTCTTAACCGATTAAATACTTTCCTTAAATCATCTAAATGATCATCTTCATTAATGGAGTGAGCTATAATATCATATACATAATCATGTAGGATATCATGCATCATATCATGAAAGATATAAGTCATGGCTCGTTGATATGTTGCGCCTGCATTCTTTAAACCAAATGGCATCACTTTCCAACAAAAGGTACCCCAAGGGGTAATAAAGGCTATTTTAGCCTGATATTCAGGAGCTATCCTGATCTGATTATCACCGTAAAATCCATCCATTAGGGACATCATTCCACTCCTAGCAGTAAAATCAATGATTTGATCCATGTTTGGAAGAGGAAAATCATCTTTAGGGCATGTAGCGTTAATGTCTCGAAAGTCTATGCAAACCCTAACTTTGGTAGCTTCTTTCTTGGTGACTAGAACTACATTCGAGATTCATTCTACATAATCAATAGCCTGTATAAAACAACAATTAGGAGTTTTTCTAACTCCCCTTTGACTAGCAAGGCCACTTTGGGATGCATTTTTCTAAGGTTTTGTTTAACAGGTTTAGCATCTGGATGGACTACTAGGTGATGCATGACTACAGAAGGGTCTAAATCTGGCATATCTTCATATGTCCAAGCGAAGACATCTTCATATTCTTTAAGAAATGCAATGTATTGCTCTTATTTTTCTTGACTTAATTATGATCCAATACTGATTATGTGAAGATTATCCTCAGTTCCAATGTTAACCTTAATGATGTTTTCTACTTCCATGTGTAGATCTCTTTCAAAATTAGGTGGGGTGGATGAAACGCCCAATTCTTGTAATTCCTTTAAGGTTAACTTGGATAATTCATCTTGAGGAGTCATGGCCTCAAGCTGGGCTATAGTAGGTATAGAACCGTCAAAATAAAAACCATTGTGTAACAACTCTTCAACAAAGACATCGTGGAAAATATCTCCTTCCAACTCATCGTCGGATTCAACAATCATTTCAGGATAAGCTATGGATAGCATATTACATGTAAATGGCTGATTTTTTAGAGGCAAATCATCATGCCCATCTAAATAATCTTGATAACATATGAGTTGATCATTATCTTCAAAAGGGAATGGTTGACCCTTACGAGGAAATAGGCCCACACCACATCGGGCGGGCCATGGTTCTACTCGAAAGGTTCTTTCATACCATTTTGGAAAGGTCCCAAGCCTTTCCCTTTATATCCCATTTTAAGCATTATGGGTTTAGCTTTGATATATTCATTAGCAAAATAGCATCTAGCATATCCATCATAATGTGTCTTGATGTTTTGGGGTATTCTGCCCCAATCATATATTTTATAAATAAAAGCACAACTCCCAAATTGGTAAGTACTTCCCATAGGTTGTGGGAGGCCCAAAGTACAATGATATGGCGGAAAATTACTTAAGATAATGGAATCTTGCATAGAAGAATTTGTTTTTTCTGATATAATAATTTTAGATAAATCAGGTAATATTTCATCAGAAAGAGCATAAGATGTAGAAGGATCATTCCCGATATCTTTAGATGTGGAATATATGATAGATTTAGATAATGTGGAGGTGTTAATAAATGGGTCTATAGGTTTTGAAATTATAGGGATGGAACATGAAGGATTGGTTGTGGATTTAAGATTTTTTTGAGGTTCTAGTGTGGTTTGTTCAAAAGATGGTTGAGTTAAATGTATAGGTGTAGTTGATGGGGTAGATGATGTTATGGGTGTGTGTTTCACACGTTTGGATGGATGATAAGAACTAGGATGTGTGGATGACAGGGTAGGGCAAAATTGCACTCCAACGGGTTCTGCCAAAGCACACATATCAAAGGGTCTAGGATCACCATGAATGGTGACCAACTGGTTTTTAAATTCAAATTTAACACACTGATGTAAAGTGGATGGAACCGCTCACATCGCATTGATCCAAGGGCGACCCAAAAGTATATTGTACGATGTAGGGCAATGTACAATAAACATGATTGTATCTAGGGTTCTAGGACCAACTTGCAAGGGTATAGTAATGACTCCACACATTTCTTGTGTCTCGTCATTGAAGGCTTTGATAATCATATCCATTCTTTTCATTTCATCACTTCTAAACCCAAATCTTTGGTAGAAGTCAAAAGTGCATATGTTTAAAGATGACCCATTATCAATCAAGACTCATTTAACAACTACATCTCCAATTAGGGCAATAATATATAAAGGGATATCCTTATGTAAACTATGTTGTGGGATATCTCTATCTCGAAAGTCAATACAATTGACTTCTCGAGTGATGATAGTATTGGACATGGCTTCAGGTTGAATATTTTGAGGTACCATCATTTGGTTTAATGTAAGCATTAACTCATCTCTATGGGTAGGAGAAGATCTTAACAAGTCCAAAAGGGAAATTCTGGCTATAGTATTGGATAATTGTTCATTAATATTGTAAGGAGGCTTAGGTTGAAAATTAGACATATGATTCCCTTTATTGGGATTTTTCAAAAAAAATGGAGCTGATCCATCATTATGAGTTTGATCCTATTGAGATTTTTGAGCCTATTTTCTGGTAACAACTCTGATGGTACCTACAATGTTATATTGAAGACACGAAACTAGTATCGATTGAGCGTTTATGGCTTGTTTATGGCTTGGTCACCAAAAATGTATCGCTCCAAATTTTTCACACCCTTACCTTCAAGCTAAAGGATCCATGCCCGAAAGGGGGATGCGAGAAGGATGGAATGGTACCTCGGACTGAGAGGCCCTTTGAAGGTCCCACATCTTGGGGGAGGGGTATTAAGGTGATTTTTTGATGGATGGTGGGGTTCACTAGGAAACGTTTAGTGGCAGTATCCACGCCTAGGTTGGGAATGTGTTTGATGTGTTCAATTTTATCTTTAATCATTCAAGTCCTAGGTTTGGCCAAATGAATCTAAATTTTTCTATATGAAATGCAGATTTAAATGAATACAAAAAATAGATTTAAATAGAAAATATAGAGAACAAGCTAGATGATAAAAACCATACCTGGTTCTGGATTTTTGATGGAGGTTGTGATTTTTGAGCAGTCAAGATCGCCTAGAATTTGACAGGATCATCTCCAATCTGACAGGATCGTCTGAGATCTGATGAATTCGTCAGATGAATTCGTCAGAGACCTGCAATCAGATAAATGGACACAGACTACAGAAAATGCAGCTATGCTGATAAAGGAAGATGATATGAAATGATAATAATGATTTTAATAAGATAATCCCAAATAGAAATGCAAGTAAATTATTATGCTTTAATAACTAATCATGATGTTATTATGTACTTAAGCTATATGGGTGAACTCCAAGATGCAGGATAATAGGAAATAATAATAAAACTAACTAGATGCAGAATAAAATAGCAAAAAGGTATAGAAAAAGTGCAAACTCTGGGCATTGATTGCCCCCAATGTTGACTGCAGTCGAAATCGTCTATAGAGTTCAAAATCATCTCGAATTGTACAAGATCGTCTATGATGATCTGAGCTTGCTCCGGTTGAAAAATGACAAAGTTCCTGTAAGAAAATTCGAAGAGCACAAATGCAGATGATAATCCAGGGTATTATAATGCACACAAAGATCAAATTACAGGGAAATTCAGCCAGGGGAATGTCAAGGGGGGTCCTAAGGTTTAAATAGGATTAGGAGGGAGGTTAGGAGGTTGGGGATCATCTCAATTTGGGAGATCTCCAACGGGGAGGGTCTCTAAAGATGCAAACATGCTTCTGCTTAGATTAGAGACACCGTTGAAATAGAGGCTAATTATGAAAAATCAGTTTTGGGATGAAATCATCTGGACGTTCTTCTCCAGATGAATTCGTTCGATCTGAGGCGATATCATCTGATCGACGACGATATCGTCCAACGGACAAAACAAAATCTAAAAATGGCACAAAAAATGAGGAAATGGGTTACAGGTGATTTTGGAGCAGTTTTGGGGTTGATATTTGAATTTGAATTATTACTAAGGTAATTTTAATTTTTTGCTAAGTTTTACTGCACTAATTTTAGGGTGCTACAGAAGGAATAGAATCCATTGATGTGACAAGAACACATTTAATGCTCCTAGCCCCTAAAAATGGAGTAGGTAAATTGTAACCAAGTTCTAAAGCACATTAATAAAAAGGGTTGTCTTCCATATTGGATTTTTATTTGGTTTCGATTCGTTTATGCTTCTTTCCTTTCATGCACTTTCAATTCATAGGATTTAGCATTATCTTTTGTTTTGTTTACATCGCATCTTGGCTTTTCCTTTTTGTTTTTGTATCCTCATGCTTTCACATTGACAATAGACTTTATTGAGGTCATACCTAGATCTATAGTGGTGAATAAGGAGAAAAATGGCATTTCCTTACTTATGCTCAGTAAAATTCAAGAAGCTAGAGGACTAACCAACCTGATATGATAAAATCAAGTGAAAGCTAAGGACCCATCAAGCTCCCTAGAATGTAAGATGTAATAAGGCTAGACATGAAAACAACCTAGACATATCGAAGAGCTTTTTTCTCACCAAGATAGAAGAAGTGCTATTTGATACAAATAATGAGAGATATATTTAGGATAATATAGAGTGGATGATCCATATTATTAAGAGCTCTCGACTCCTAGCAACACCTCTTATGATAGTTGAGGAAACAATACCCATGGACAAGGTGACATTCTTACAATTAGATAAGGCTATAGGATAGACTACTATTCAATATCATGAAGATCCTCTAAGTTTAGCTAAAATATAGGCTCAATCCCATGTGGCCACAATAGAGAGCTTTTACAAAAGAAACTAATCCTTGAAAATTAGAATGAATCAGTTACAATCAAAGAATAAAAAATTACAAGAAAATGTCAGCAGGCTTCAAAAAAAGGCTCCATAGATACAAATAGGAGAAAATTTTGAAAACACTAGTTTTATTAAAAATTACAAGGGAGAATTGATATCAGAACTAAAGATAGAGGTGAAGTCATTGGCCAAAATAATTAAAGACCTAGAACCAAAGACTATACCAACTAGTCATTAAACATAGATTACACAATTATATATGGAACCTCCTTTTGTGATGAGGCATGGGGGAAAATTATAAATATATTGGGAATAAGTGAATCTAGAAATGATAAAGCTGAAGCGGGGTCCAACTCAGTAAAATATAAAATCCCATAAGTCAACTGAGATACTAAGGGACCCATAGTAAAAGAAGACAAATTATAAAAAGGAGAAGGTATGGTCCCATGGGCAGGTCAATTGTAAGGTCTAAATGACATACAATTATATCACATTTTTGAAGATCTAAGGTCTAGAAACAACCAATGATAAATTTTAATAAAATTGTTGAAGACAACTATTATTGTACTGTAGCACACTCAACCAATCAAGGGTAGAGGATGATGACAGATGGAATACCTAATTGAATGCAGATATAGTAGATATAAGGCATCTAAAGCTATAAGAAGAACTGCTATAACCAAAGAAGGATCAATTTTTTGCATAGCAAATTTTACCTAAAGGTATTCCCTTGTTTTCTTGTTCACTAATTGTATTTATCTTTTGTGTATTTCCTATTTGTCATTGCTTAATTCTTCCTCATTGCTATGCATTATTTGTAAGGAAGCATTTTGAAATCTAAGAAAATTTCTAGTGACTAAACAAAAAGCAAGGAAACCTATTGTTATCACATTAGAGTGAGAGGGTGATAGATTCGTGTTTCATAATTTGAATGAAAATCTTGATTTTTTATTCATTTGTTGAGTCTTGTACCATTTTGCGCTAAAATATCTTGTAAATTATTGATATTAATACAAATTCCAACTTCTTCCTTTGGCAAATTTATTGTTTTCAATATTGTGTGTGTCTCTTATTTACTTGTTGCATAATTTGAATGTGTAACTGATGCCTTATTTCGTTTGTTAATTAATTATATTTTTTATATAATTTGAATGAATGTTATCAATCCAACATTTCTCTCCTCTTTTTTTCCTTAGCAACAATTGTGTTTATAAATTTTGCTATAATTGGTAAATGAACAAGGCACCAGTCCACATGTAAATGCATAATTGATAGGTTTATGTGAATTTTTATCAAAGAACATCAAATATTTTGATCATTTTTATTAATTCAGATGAATATGAGCTTAATAGTCAATACTTAAGTTCACCTCAAGGTTATACTAACTCAACCCAGTCTGTTTTAAGTCATCAAATAATCTATTCGTGGGTTAAATAGGTAGATTCATCAAAGTCTATAGTACTTCTTGTGATCAAGAAATATTCTATGTCATGCCACTTAAAAAATAAAAGGACACAAAATAATTTCACTTATTTGAAATTATAGATGGATTCACCTTGCGTTTTTTACAAAGATAGTTGATTATTCATTATGTAGGCAAGTAATATACTCTTTTCATGTATCATGTAGTTATAAGGTATTATTGTTGAAGTTACTTTTTTTTCTAATGGAATGGAAATAGTCACATCCTGATAAATTATTAGTAAGAATGACTATATAGCTAGAAATATTTTTTTCATGGCTTACAAGGTACATAGACAATTTTAATATATCATATACAATTCTACATCAAAAATAAATTCAAAATCATATACTCATCATGTTTTATTTTTCCTTTCTTGAGTTTGTGATCAAGTATAGGAAAGAGTTTAAAATATTGTGTATGATGGTGATAAATCACGTCAAAGCTAGATGCCTCTATATATTTATATGTGAAACCTATGCATTGGTACCATAGAGATCATATCTCTATAATTTGATGGAAATATGAGTAAGTCTAATATCATAAGTGTTGATAAAAATATCATATGTACTTAGAAGTCCATATGGGTTCCAAGGGTTACAAGACAAAAATATTGAAGCATCGTTGTTCCTAAGGACTTGATTAATTCACATTTCTCTTAGATGATTCATTGTTCAATTGGGAAATAATTATGCCTATCACATAAATGTGTATACAAATGCTTCAATGGTGCTATGTGTACCATTTTGTTTCCACTACAAATTTACAACTCTTGACAACTCTTTATGGTAATATTTTGTTCATCAATTTGTCGATGGAAATTTATAGAGTGCTATATCTTGCTATTATATTGCTCCTAAATATGGTTTCAAAATTCATTGATGGAGCATGAATCTTAATTATAGATGTTAAAATTTTGGATAATAAGGTGGATTTAAGCATGTCCAAATAATAATCTTGCAGTATTTACTACAAAATATTTTTCTTGCATGATATGATGATCACCATCTTGCTAAACCTTTTTACACTTACAAAATATAGTCATTATGATGATTGATTATTAATGGCACTAAAAGATAATAGATTTTAATTAATGAAGGTATATAGATCCTAATATCCTATTTTCTAGTTTGGTAATGTTTTCGGGTATATATGATTTTATGTAGGGCATCACTTCTTTGCACATGTATGGTTAATAAAAGTGATGTTGTAGCATTGTAAATATCTCATTAAGACCAAATTTTCTAGCCACATTGGAGTAGTTTATTTTCAAAATAAGGTATTGGTATGATGTACTTTAAGGCACAAAAAAATTATCCAAATGGTACAACATATCATTAAGGTAATTCCCTATCATAAACTTATCCTAATATCAAATGGTGACACATGTTAATAACTTAGTTTTCATAGATGTATAGTTACTTCTAGTCATTGGTTTTGTGACCTCTTGCCTCCATAATGGTTAGTAACATATGCACTCATGGAAAAATTAGATAGTTAATCACTTGAATTTCCTTTCTCTTGTAATACTTGATCTCAATAAGTAACAACTATAGGTAAGTCATCCACTTTATGTGGAATGAGCTCTCTAATTTACTATGAGTGCTAAAATAAATTATAGAGGCATATGATCAAAGTGGATAATTATATACTTACCCGTGACGTAGTGGCATCATTATCAAATTGCTTGAATTATGACATATACTAAACTGAGTAACATCAATTTGTGTCACTAAGCATATTAAAATGGTGTACCAAAAGATATACATTTTGGATCATGGTAAAGTAAAAATAATAGTCACACACATCAATCTCAATCATGGAGTAAATGATGTTAGGCATGTCTAGGATTGATATTGGTTATAAGTATTTTTTTTAGATCATCAAATGTTGTCTATTATTGTTATTTCTATTGGAAGGTGGATTCTCCCTATATTATCTAGTTGAGTGTACATAAAACATGTGATAACCTTAGTATGAACCATGATAACTTTCATAAATCCATAAAATATCTTAGTTCTATAAATTTCTTTACAACAAGACATTATTGGATAGTGTATACCTTATTTATATATAGATCGATGTCATTGTGATCATGATGTACCCAATGTAGGTGGTCCTTGTGATACCAAACATGCATTTATATAGAATTGCTTAAGTATTCTATTGGTATAGAGTTTCCAAACTATGGGATACATATTGAATATGAGTATACCATGTTTTTTTAATGTGAAGTATTCATACAAACAAATTATTACAAAGGATCATAAGAATATTTACACGACATCATTCATTGTCTACTTGAATATATCAAGTGTATTTAAAAAGCCAAAATTTATAAATAATCATTCATATAGTTCATCACTAGTCTTGGAATTTATCCTCTAGATATTGGTGGAGTTAAAAATAATTTTATGGTAACCTAATTTAATGTCAATATTTATGAAGTATCAATTTGCTTGAAGGTGTCCTAGAAGATCAATAGTACATGGAAGAAAGTATTTGTTCTTTGTTGAAATCATATTTATCACCTGCTAGTCTATGCATACTACATCTTACTTTGGCACTAAAATAGTAAATATGTCATAGGTATGAGGTCTTGGTCTAATATTTCCTTGCTTAATCAAATATTAATTTTATTGTTAGATATCATCAATGTACTAGATAGATTGATAATATGGGGTGGTTTTAGGTAATTATGATCCATGGATTAGTTGAATATATTATTTCACTATATAGTGTATAGGCACCCTTTGAAGGTCTTGGAACACATCTAAAATTTATGGAAATAAAATCTCTCTATTGAAGCTATACTAAGAAAAAAATAGATTCCATGATAAGGAGAAACTTATTGAATCAATGCTTCTAATCAAATCATTAATAAACTCAATTGTTATTCATAAAAAAAGATTCTTGTGCTATTTTGCTATTTCTATAATTAGTTTATATTTTTAGAGTAGGAACTCTTATATGGTAAAGGCTATTAATTTGATAGATACTAACCATTTTGATGGAAAATAATAGTTTTGGATTTTTAAGCCTTACTATCACAAAATATCATATGTCCCAAAATATAATAGCCACAATATTAAATGCCAAAATAATAATATAATGAGTAGAATAATATATGACCAAATTAATATGTTTATAAAGGCCTATATAAAAAGCAAATAACATTAATTTATATAATCAAATATGAATGTAAATAGCCCATGACATTAATAAACTATGCATGAAGAAAAGTTACAATATTAATTGCTCAAAAATGTATACAAGCTTTATTCCTTTCTCTTCTTGTTACAATTATATAATAGAATTTCTACTATTTTGGATTTTATAATTGACTTCTCATGGAGTATTATCTCCATAGTATAGTCATAGTAATGTTACTCTTCAATTTCTTGACTATTGCTCTCCATATGACAAGTCCCATGACTCTTGTCTTATCATATTACCACTTGCATACAAGACTCTTCATTTCTTTTACATAGACACTTGACCCTAAGACACTTTCACACATCCATGTGACTCTTATACTTCTACATGTACTCCTAATCTAAGACACTTGTCATATTTTCACATTTACATACATGACACTTGTGCACATTCTCTCAACCTCCTCTTGCACTCTAACTTACCTGACACTTGTGCATTTCCTGCACATTGACACTTACATAAAATATGAAATATAAATCACACTCTAAAATATAGAATCAAATTTAATCTATTACATATTTAAAATTGTACCATGAAGGTAACATGCATGTACCAAATTATGTAATATACCTCAACATCCCCTTGTATTAAATTATTTGGTTATTGAAGACTTTAGTCTTCAATATTGGTCCTTATCTTAAATATTCATGTGACCTTGCATTGTTCATGAACCTCTGCTACTTTCAAATATTCTTCATAATTTTGTCCCTTGGGTTCATACTTTTTTTATGTTTGTAGGGTAACTTTTGACTATGTTGAATCCAATTCCTATAGGTATTTTCAAATCACCACCCACATGCACTTTAGCGAGAAAGTGTAAAAATGGAAAATTCAAAAAAATTAGAAAAAATATCGAGCACTATGGAGAAGAACATTATAACCTAAAAAAAATGGCTAAGTCCAAAGAGTATCAAAATATTTGTTACCAGTTAGAACCTAACGGGAGACCAAATCTCCATACCACTAATTCAGGTTCAAAATATACATATTTGACCGTGTTGAAGGCACCAAAATAACTAAACCTAGTTAAAGCCCGACATGGTGCCAATTCTATTTCCAAAAGTCAAATTCCAATAAGATAACGATAAAATAAATGACTAAGTATGAAGAATGCCAAAATATTCACACTCGATCGGACCCTGACAAAGTCCTAAAGGTTCAACACATGCAAGAAACAAATGGAGAAAATAACTAAGTATAAAGGGTGATGGAAGATTTGTTACTTAAAATAGCTTTATGAGTTACCAAATCTCTAACCTAGTACTAGAGGTCACCTGATTCTAAAAATTACCATGTATTGATGTTGGTGGAGGATTTGCACCCAGTTAGAGTCTTATAGGTTGTCGATTCCCTCTATATAGGCTGAAAATTAACATGAGCAAAACAAAAAAATAATTGTCTTGAGGGCATCAAAATATTTATACCTTATTCATCTTATTATTGGAATTTTATTTTTGGCTAAGTGAAGAAGGTTCCATAAGATTCATACCTGGTCAAATCCTAGTATAGCACAAATTATCTATCCAAGAAATCAAACGCTGACAAGCACAAAATGGAGAATAATGATAAAAGTATATAAATATTTGTATGTGATCAAAGTTCAATGGGGTACCAAATATTTGTCCCAATATAGAATATTTCCTAATTGTAAAAATAACCAAATGTTGATGTTGTTGGAGGATTTCTACCCATCTATAGTCTACCATGATATTGAATACCTAGGACCATGAGATCACAATGTATAATTTTGGTAGCTGACTTAATAAAATATAGCATTGACCTACCTACATGAGGGTTATCAGCATCTCATGATACCTGTTGGATAATATAACCTATTAGAATAATATCAACAATATGGTTATGCTTAGGGGCATCATGGAGGTTACAAGCTAGCTAAACTAAAAGGGCTCAATAAATAGTAACAAACTAGATGCAAGAAGTAGGGTCAACACAATTTAAATTATGTAAATTTTGGCCAAGTAAACAAGTCATGATTAGGTAGTTGTAGCAACCATGATTCTAATTGGTTCAATTAGTTGGCACTTCCTCTTATGTAACAACAATCATTTTCTAAAGCAATGATGCTTTGAAAACTATAACATTGTAACAAGTCTACAAATACTAAGATGTAAAATGAAAACCGATTGGATCTTAGGCTTTTACACTTCATATGTAAGAAGAGAATATTTTCATCTTAATACAAAGATATTGTTGTTTGGCCTCTGGTTCAGTTCAGTTGCAGAGCATGTATTTATGGATGACTACTTATTTCTAATTTTAGCCTATTGAATTCTCATAGTATTTACTCTAAATTCTAAATTTATGCTTATGTTGATTCACTTATTATAGAATTTATAGTATTATAAGCTACATCATCTTGAGAATAAGTTTTCTATGATTGATAGTAAACTATTTGGTCTATCAAGTAATTCATTGGTTTATTTGCATAATATTTTGTTATGCATATGTCTTGATATTGCTTAATCTACACCACTACAAGTTCTATCTTCAGCTCTTTAATTTTCTTTTAGCACATTTTTTCCAAGAACTCTTTTCCCTCCACTTTTAGAAATATCTATCTTGAACTTCTAAGGAACTGACCTCCTCTTAAGATTGACCACCAAAGCCTTCATAGATTTTGGGTCATTCAATGTTGGTCAAGGTATCTGGGTGCACAACCTTTCCATTAGACAGATTTCTAGACCAAAAAATTTTGGCACACCTTGTGGGATATTATCTTACTATTTTAACAAATATTAGAGACATTGTGATTCTCTGCTCATTATAAACCTTAATTTTAATCACCTAGAAACTACGTATAATGATATCCAAAAAATATTTGCATATCCACATTTTTATTAATCTACCTTGCTTATATTTTTAGATATATGATCACAAGACAAGTAGCTAGATAATTAGAGGAACCTATTCAATTTATATAATTTTGTTTTAGCAACTTTAGGATACATTCAATCTTCCCATCTATTTCAACACCCTCTTTAGTTTTGATTAAATATCTTATTGGTATAGTTGATCCTATCATTTCCAATACGACTATGATAATCCCTCATCTTGCATAAATAGCAATGGTTGTAAATCAAAATCAAAATGCTCAAAACTACCCAACCTAGAATCATATAGGACCTCTAAATTTACCTATCCATAATCCCATTACCTAGGAAGATTTGAAAGCATTACCAACATATGATGACACCGATAATATTGCATATGAGCATTATCAAGATGTAGCATTGTTAACTACCATACATAATATTCAATATGAGGATGTTATGATAAGGTTGTTGGTAATATCATTGAAGAATAAAATGTTATATTGTTATAAAAACTTACCATATTTAACTATAACGTTATGAAATGAGCTGGATGACAAGTTGATTGAATAATTCAATGAATAAACATATCCTTTCTCTCTACTAACACAATTTACTATAATTCAAAGGCACCCACAAGAAGAAATAATATATTTCACCATAAAATTCATTTTAACATGGATAAGGGTACCTCAAGGTATGCACCCAACCAATAAACAAACATTATACTACTATTTGAGGGCTTTTCACTCAAACTTGGGTATGTCCATAAGGCAGTCCAATGTAAAAACATTCCTAGAAATATTTTAAGAAGCATTAAAAGCATAAAATGACCTAATTTTTATAGGGATATTACCTCTAAAAATTGTAATGCCTATATACCTATAATTTCCTCAACAAAAAACACCGACTCCTACTCCACAAAACTCTTTTCCAACAACCATACCTCATATAATTTTTCCATCCTGGTCATTTGCACTAATTTTACAAATTCTTTCTACTTCACCTGTAGTCCCATTGTTCCCACCACATATTATTGCCCCTGCATTACGAAACCCTAATCCCCAGATAATTTCCTTCTAAGAAATGATAACAACCATGAAAAACCTTATAAATGAAGTCACATCTATAGAGCAAAGATAAGCTAAGAGAAAATTTCAACCATGAATATTTACATCTATCACAAGTGATCAAGCTACCTCCACTAGCAAGTGTGTGAAAAATATTAGAAAATACACCAATAAATATGAGGAACCTTCTTCCTTTATATCTAAGTCTAACTATTATTTCTCAACCTTCAATGACCCACATGGTGAAAGTACATATATGATGCATCAACACTACATTAATAAAATTACAACTAAGAAGGTAAAAAAGGAACAAAAGGGGTAGGTAAATATGATGAGAGAAACAGAGTATTACAATTTGATGATGTCATATATGGAACAAGTGGTGGTTCTTAAAAAAATTGAAAATAAACCCTTGCTTTTTGACCCTAATTTCTTGGACCCTTTTAAAGTACATTCTGAATCATAGGATAATCCAAAGAAGGATGTGCCTCAACTTACCCCATTTCAAAATATAGTACAACAACATAAGGGAGCTAAAGAAAGTGAACAAGCTAGAGATAAGCTAAGATATCCCTCCTTGTCTAAACATTAGAGGATTGAAGCTACCCAGGATTATAAGAATAAATATGATGAGCCGGTAAAAGAACATATAAAATAGTTGAACCCTCCCAGTTTCAAAATTATGGAATAATTGAAGAAGACCCCATCAAAAGTTAGCATGTACGATGCACTTCTCATTTTGGGACAAATTGATCTTCTGTAGGCCTCTCTCAAATAAATAAAGAGTCAATGGAAGCAATAGGTAGATCTAAATCTAGATCAAGGGCACCCTATTTCAATAACCAAAAATAATATGCCCTCGGTCCTTATGAATGGAAGGATGGGTGGTACATAATTATATGATTGAATCTAAAGAAACTACCACTATTATTCCCAAATTAGTTTTTGAAATAATGGAAATGGAATACACAAGAAGCAATACTATAGTGCTATAGTTTGATGGAACACTTGTGAAAAAAATTGGGGTAATCAAATATGTCCCCATGAAGTTGCATAAAATACCTCAAATCACTATCATGCAAGAAATTATAGTGGTATATTTAGAACCCTATTTTGGGATGTTCTTTTGAACATAATTCAGTGATAATTTGGGTGATTATTTGTCTCTTGATTAATCCCATATGGATGTTCCATTCAAAGGTAAAAAAGTAAAGATCTTTTCTAAAAAGCCATCCTCAATTCATATAGAACAGTTGGAAGAAGATCAACAAACTGACACAGTAAATGTACCCACTCAAGGCCCCTCTATTCAGGGAATCTCTGTTCAGTATGTAGGCTGATAAGGCCCCTAGCCTAGATGACTTTCCTCATCACTTATATTAGGTCTTTTGGGACATTGTACGTAAGGATGTCACTTTTGGCATCAGGGAGGCGTCTAAACACATCCCGAGGGTTTTCAATTCAACTTTCATAGCTCTAATTACTAAGGGCCCCACACTTGAGACTATGGCATATTTTAGGCCCATTATCTTATGAAACATCTCTTATAATATTTTAACTAAAGTAATGGCCAACAGGTTAAAGGAAGTCTTACCCTAATCATTGACCCTTGTCAAGGAAGTTTGGTGCAAGGGAGACAAATTGTGGATGGAGTAATCATTGTTCATGAAGCATTGCACACTACAAGCAAGACTAATAAGATAGTATTTTATCTTTAAATTAGACATGAAAAAAGCTTTTGAAAAAATAAATTAGATATGGGGGATGGCTGGAATAGTAGAAGTCCTATTGGCTAGCTAGGGCTTTGGATTTTTAGGGCTCTATCTCTTTCTACTTCGCTAGGGCTTCGCCAATGATCTCTTCAAGATGCAAATTCTAATATCAGGGTTCCAGGGTTTGAGCATTTGCAAATGCCCTTATTTATAATCCAACCTAGGGTTTTCTTAGGGTTTTAGCCTTACACTTTTGATCGTGTGGCTAAGATTAAATTAGATCCTAAGGTTGAGATTACTTTTTAGATGTGGCATGGATTAATGAAGATGGACGGTGGAGATTAGATTGGATCGGACGATTGTGGTTAATTGAGTTTATAAATATATATTTTATAATAAATATATTATAATATAATATAAAATATTATATTAAATATAAAATAATATTAAAATAATCCCAATTGGGTTAGGAAATGGCGGGAAAGGGCTAAAGTGGGCCTTTTGAAGGCGGGAAAGGTGTAATTGGGCCTTTTAATTGGTGGGAAAGGTGTATGGTGGACAAGTGGGTGGTGGGATGGTTAGGATGGAGGATTAGTGGCTGTAATTTGGTGTCTACAGATGCCCCTTTTTGTACCATGTTGCATGAAACACAATATGGTGCAAAAATATGAGACACCTGCTTGGGCTATGGGCATAGAAGCAACTTCTCTCTATCATTGGATTTGAGCACTGATGTTGAAGACAAAAGAATAAAGAATTTTTGGAATTTTGTAGCTTACCCCCTCAATTGGCGAATGAGTTACGAATGTATCTCACAAGCCAATTGAAATTTTTTTGTGCTAATAATGAATGATGTGGTGAATTTGTGCCATTGATGAATGAATGGTGTGAAATGCAATATGATTGTGAATGATATGAATGATGTAAAATGTGATACCGTTTATGCCCCAATGGTGGAAAAGGGGTTGGTGTATAATACCATGTGATTGTGGATGATATGAATGATGTAAAATGTGATACCATTTATGCCCCAATGGTGGGAAAGGGGTTGGTGTATAATACCATGTGATTGTGGATGATATGAATGATGTAAAATGTGATATCGTTTATGCCCCAATGGTGGGAAAGGGGTTGGTGTATAATACCATGTGATTGTGGATGATATGAATGATGTAAAATGTGATACCATTTATGCCCCAATGGTGGGAAAGGGGTTGGTGTATAATACCATGTGATTGTAAGATGTATCCTATCATGGGAAATCATAATCAAATTGTGGTTGCCCCAAACTTTGGGATGATTCGATGTTGTTGAATAAGATGTCGCAATGGCGTCATTGAGTATGCAATTTATGAAGATGCATGATGACTAAGTCAACGTAGGGGTGGGGTAGTGATTGTGGAAATTTCTTCGCCAATTCCATAATGGAACCAATCAACCTACCGATATGTCCTGTATGGTGACTGTTGTCAAATGAATGAGTGTTTGTGATTTTGATTATCCGTGTTTTCGTGCCCCACGGAAAAGGGCATCAATGACTGCCTTTGAGCAAATTGTTCTTGGCAAAGTTGTACTCAAAATGTGAGGTGCCAAATGTGATTGTGATCTTTGATGATGTGATAATGGATGATGATCATTGTCAAGTGTCCTTATTGTAGATTATTCATCTTACCGAATTGCATGGATGACCATCACTGCAATCGCCAAGTTTATAGAATAACCTACTAGATACGAGGTTCGTTTAACTCTGATTTTTGTAAAATTGTATGTGATGATGAAGAATATAATGTAGAATGATCAGATGTGAGTTTTGTGAAAATTTGGATTGTTTTGCTGCATTTTGTGCCTCAATTAGTGTATTTTGAATATTTGGTTTATTCTCAAAAATTATGCTTGCAAAATGATTTCTGTTTTTACAAAACCTGATTTTAGGATGTGCATGATGTGTGGATGAAATTTGGTGAAATTTGGAGGAGGTAAGCTACTATTTTGATCGATTTTGTCTTTGTGCCATTTTGTTGCCAAGTGCACGACTGCACCTATGGTGTCTTGTAGGTGCATAAATGCATCTGGGTGCACCCGTAGGTGCCCAGGTGAGCCTATGAATTCGTAGGTGTAGACCTATGTCTGAATGCACTAGGGAAAGCTATAAATAGCTTTCTGAGTGAATCGTGAGGCTCACTTGTGCATTTTAGACTTTGAGAAGCTATGTCTGAGGAGTGGAGTGGGTTTGTGAGCTTAGTGAGGCTAGTGAGAATTTGCGTGGAAGCTATGGCGGTAGAGGGATCGAATGTTACTGGTAGAGCTGAGGCACCATTTGCCTCGATAATGTTTAAAAACACTTTATCTCTTGTGCATTTTTTTTGTAATAGTATTAATGAAATTGTTTGTTGCTACAGTTGAGGGACATAGAGCCTCGACATCGGTTCTCTCCTCTCATTCCTGGGATGAGGAAGAAGTTGACGATTGATGACTGGGAGTTGTTGGGGAAGGTGGGCCTGGAGGGTGTAGCTAGGCTAGATGTGGTGAGGGCAAATGAGGGATATCTCTCATCATTGATAGAGATATGGGACCTTGATAGGGGGACGTTCTAGCTATCGATTGGGGAGGCTACTGTTACGCTTGAGGATGTATACTACATTCTCAAGGTGCCAATAGAAGGGGAGAGGGTGGTAGTTGGTCATGATAAGAAGGTGGATATGGAGCAGATGTTTGGGGATCGATGGTGAGAGGTGCAGATGGGGGATGGGGGTATATGCTATCTAAGCATGTACAAGGTGAAGGAGTTGGATGCGCTCCCCACCTTGATCATGTTTGTGTTAGCAAACATAGTGCTACCTAATAGCACTGGTTGTAGGTTCCCTTGGAACCTATTGGGGTTGGTGAGTGATCTATTGATGGATCCTCGAGAGTATGCATGGGTGCCTACCTTATTGGCGTAGTTGTACTAGGAGTTATATGAGGTGATTTAGAGGGAGAGGAAGGGGATTGGATGTAGCTTCCTTCTATAGTGTTGGGCTTGGGAGCATTTTGTTGTGGCTCAGCCTGAGGGGTTGCCATGTGAGTCATGGAAAATGGGGGAGCCCTATGCTAGGTGATGGGTAGTGGTGGAGGAAGTTTAACTGAGTTGAGAGGTTCATACCGACTAGTGGTATCGAGATATGTGGTCGGGGTTGACTCGAGCGGATGTGATATGGAGGCCATGGTATGGAGCTCGATGGGATGGTGATGGGGAGTAGCTACGTCGGGTGAGGTAGGCTCGATGGTTGATTGGGTGGAGAGATGAGGAGGTGGAGTACTTTTAGTACTCATGGGTGTTGAGGCAGTTTGGGTTGCCTCAGGATGTGCCTAATGAGCCGATGTTGTATCGGTATCGATGGGATGAGGTGATGCTTCCATGTGTAGAGCCATGGTGGGTGGTGGTTAGGATGATGAGGAGATGGAGGTCCCTAATGTAGATGATGTCGAGGTGACTTCGGAGTATGTGGAGTGGTTTGGTGCCCAACTAGTATGGGTACCAAAGGTTGTGGGTGATGAGGCGGTAGCTACGAGGTCAAGGGTGACTTCGAAGAGGATGAGGGCTCAATGATCGATGAGTTAGAGATGGTCAAGGGGATCAGCTCAGTAGACTCTAGATATGGGGTTGGTGGATGATGAGAGGGAGGATGATGAGGGGTTGGGTGAGATCTCTGAGGTGGCTAGGTTGTGGGTAGAGTTGGAGCAGCTTTGTGAGGAGCATGAGGTTATGCTCAAGACTCATAGGGAGTCATTGGCTACTATAGCTCGGTTGGAGGTAGAGTGGGTGGTAGTTATGGCTAGTGATCAAGCTATGGTCACGTGGCTTTAAGCAGAGATGTTGGTGAAGGAGCATCGACATCAGATGGACTTATGATGTCTATGGGCTAGTGAGGCATATGCACATTCCTTGGAGGATGTGTGTATGCAAAACCATATTACATTGTCGGATCCTCCTTCCTCTTCTATAGTTGAGTCATCTAGGCATACTGAGTCTAGGTAGAGTACTAGGTCGAGGGCTCCTACTAGGTCTCAGGGGTCCTCTCATGGACATTAGCTTAGTGCTTAGATGCACTATTTTGTATATGAGCCTTGGTGCTCCCTTGTAGCCTTTTTGCATTTATTGTATATGCGATTTATATATATATACATGGCTTTTATTATTTGTGTTATATTTTGTGTGAATGCTTTTATGTTTTATGCAATTTGTGTTGAATGTTTTATGGATGCTTAATGTAGGCTAATCATGATGTGTATGGATAATGCTTATATGGATGATTAATGCAAGCTAAATGACATGTATATGAATGATGTTTATATGGATGATTAATGCAAGCTAAATGACATGTGTTATGGATGATTAATGCAAGTAAATGTATAATGAATCTAAACTATATGAGAGGAATGCATAGTGTTCGAATGATCTTTTTATAGTTCAGAAATTTTATTGGCCATTTTTGTTGTCCATTGTTTGGCAATTGGGGGTACCTAATTTGTTGCATTTTTGCAACTTGAATTTTAATGAAGACATGGATGTTGATATGGAAGAAGATATGGATGTTTATGAATATGATATGGAAGAAGATATGGATGTTGATATGGAAGAAGATATGGATGTTGATATGGAATACTGAAATGGTTTTCAAAGACTCAAACATACTAGTGTCATCAACCAAACTCACTAAGGTTGTCTAACTTTCTTTAGGACCAAATGTGTGTGCGAGTGATGTTCAATTACCAAGTCTTGAGTATGACAATGACCCTATCCAATCAAGTACCAATGTGTGTGCATGTGAAGTTCATTAACCCATTATGAGTAGATTTAGGCATGACCTATTATGGAGATGACCTGAGGCTAGCCTATCCTTATGTGCGTTCAGAGGTCTCCCTTTTTGGAGGAGAGACATGTCACCTCGCATGAGCTTACTCCACTGCCAGTCAAGCGTCTATAGCCCCGATGGAGATTCACTCCATAGTCCTATGGGATTGATATTTTAGGCCTTGGGGATGACTACCCATCCTTGTCAGGGGCGTGTAGTATGAATCCTTACGACTTTAGGGATCAAGGGTATTTGGGATTTTATTTGTTAATTTTGTATAGAGCTTTGGGGAATCAGATTCTCAACCGAAGTGTGATGAGAATTTTGACCCTATCCTTACTACTCTATGTTTTTATGTTTATGTTTGGAGTAATGTTGGTAGTGGTGAAAACCACTATTTTTGGACTATGTTGCATGATGGGACAAGCGAGGGATATCTCCTTTTCACCATGAGGTACTACCCAAGGATGGTACTAGCCCCCCTATCTCATAATGTTTTTAAGATGTGATGGAATGTGATTGGTTCAAGATTATTTTGTGATCGATCGGCAATGCTCAAGACTTTCTTAGTGTGTAAATTGTGTTTTTGGTCCTAAAGAAAATCAGACATCCATTTGGAGGTTGCTTGCTATACTAGTAATGGTTGAGTGACTGAAAATCTAGGCTTTTGTGATTTTGGCATGCGATGTGGTTGACATATGAATTTTGTGAGGATTGCATGGTTTCTTTAAACTAGGTACCCCCAATTGTTATAACTTGACTTTTTGTTTATGACCATATCATCATTACTATGTCAGATCATTGAACATGGGATGGGATGAATGCAAATGTATATGCCTAATGCAATGGAGTATTGATATGTAAATGGAAATTGTACAATGCCATGGAATATGTATGATTTAATGTATGTGAATGAAACAATGTATGAATGCAAAAAGTGAAGATGCATGTCAAATGCTTAAATGTAAATGCAAATGGAATGTATGCAATGTGTGCATGCCTATGTGAATTTTTTTTTAAATGTGAAAAGCCATGTATATATACATATAAAGTGTCACTTTTAACAATAGAATGCCTTTAAATGAAGAACATTAAGTGGTTCGGGTTCCTCTATTCCCTCTAAATCGGCAAGTCTATAAGTACCATTACCCACTTTTTGAGTGATTATGTATGGACCTAACCAATTTGCTACAAATTTGTCATGAAGGTGTGGCAAAGCATTGGTGTTTTGTTGGTTCTCTTTGAGTACCAGATCCCCTACTTGAAATTCTTGAAGATGGACTTTAGCATTGTAAGCACGCTTGAGGCGGTCTTGATAAACTCGTAAATGTTCTAATGCATTGACTCACCTTTCATCTAGGAGCGTGAGTTGGTCAAGTCGTGCTTGTCTAGCTGTATCATCATCTATGAATTCTTGCAAGGAAACTCGTAAGGAGGGAATCTCGAGCTCAAGAGGCATAATAGCTTCTGCTCCATAGACCAAGGAAAATGGTGTTGCTCCTGTTGGCATTCGGATGCTTGTTCGATAAGCCCAAAGTGCCAAAGGAATTTGTGTATGCCAATATTTATGATTTTCTTTGACGAGTTTCTTAAGAATGGCAATCAAGGTCTTATTGGTAGCTTTCGCTTGTCCATTTGCTTGTGGGTAATAAGGAGTCGAGAAACTATGTTGGATATTATACTTTTTGCAAAGTGCTCGAACATCCTTGTTCTTGAAAGACTTACCATTATCCAAAATGATTTTAGAGGGAATGCCAAAGTGATAGATGATATGATGGAGTATGAAATCCATAATTCGAGGTCCTATCGTACTGGTTAGAGGTATGGCCTCAACCCACTTTGTGAAGTATTCTATGGTGGTGATGATGAATGTATGTTGTCCCAAAGAGGAGGGTAAAATCTTGCCAATTAGGTCTAGGCCCCATTGTGAAAAGGGCCAGAGACTTTGTATTGGTTGTAAAGCTTGTGATGGTACATGAGTTAAATTGGCATGTGTTTGACATTGTTTGCAATTTTTGACATATGTGCAACAGTCATGTTCCATTATGGGCCAATAATAACCCATGCATAAAAGACGCTTTGCAATGGCCATTCCACTAAAATGACCACCACAAGTACCATCATGGGCTTCCTGTATGGCCCTTTGGGCCTCCCCATGTTCGAGACAATGAAGCAGGATTCCATCATAACCCTGTTTATACAACACGTCACCCAAGAGAATGAAATGGGCTACTCTTTGCTTGAAAGTACATTTGGTAGACCGAGACATGTCCGCTGGGAGTGTTCCAAATTTTAAGAAGGCTACTATTGGGCTTGACCAAGACTCACATGATTTCGTATGGATAAAGCAAATGTCTTGTCCATATTTTGGGTCAATGTGCACAATGGCTACTTTAGAGATTATTGAGATTATTAGGGGTTGTACCTCTCCTAAGTCATTCTTTGGAATCAAGGATCCAAGAGAGGCCATTGCATCTACAAATCTATTAGTCGAACGAGGTAAGTTATTGATTTCATACCATTCAAATGTTGAGAGCAATCTCATTGCTACTTCATGATAAAGTTTAATGGTAGGCTCTTTGCATTGGTATTCTCCTGTTACCTATTTCACTACAAGTTGAGAATCCCCAAATATTTGAATACGCTTAATACCCATAGCTATAGCTGATTGAAGACCTAAGATTAAGGCTTCATACTCTGCTATGTTGTTTGTACATGAGAAGTCTAACTTGAATGATAAGGGGATAGGAATCCCCTGTGGTGTATGAAAGACAACTCCTACACCTTGACCTTTCTCGCACTTAGATCCATCAAAGAATAATGTGATATCGACATCTTCCTCGAGAATGACATCATTTTCTACTTCAGTGACTAAAAATACCGAATCATCTGGGAGCTCAATAATCAAAGGATGATCACTAGGTAGTGGAGCTTCCGCAAGTTGATCGATGATAACTTGACCTTTAATGGATTTTTGGCTAATAAATTTGAGATCAAATTCTGTGAGTAGCATTATCCATTTAGCGGTATGGGTGTTGTTATAAGTGTGAGACATCATATAACGTAGAGGATTTTCTCTAGCTATGACATAGGTTGTTTGACTTAGCATATAATGGCGTAGCTTCTTAGTGGCCAAGACCATTGCTAGGCATAGCTTTTCTACATAAGCGTATCTTATTTCATAACTTACCAATGTTCGACTAATGTAATAGATTGCTTGCTCTCGATTTTGTTCATTTTTTTGTGCAAGCATCGTCCCTAAAGCAGCCTCTGTGGCTGAGACATATAGATGAAAAGGGACCCCCGACCTAGGAGGAGTTAAGACTGGCAGAGAAGTTAGGTATCGCTTGATGTCCTCAAATGCTTTTTGACATTCTTCTATCCATATGAATGACACCCCCTTTTGTAGTAAGTGGTTAAATGGTCTACACTTATCGAAAAGTTGTGCAATGAAACATTTGATTGATTGAATTTTGCCTTGCAAGCTACGCAATTCCTTAATGTTGGTTGGGGGTGTCATTTCCATGATGGCCTTGACCTTGTTTGGGTCCACTTCAATGCCTCTTTTGGAGATAATGAATCCTAAAATTTTACCAGAGGTAACACCAAAGACACACTTTTTGGGATTTAACCTCACCTTGTATTCTAGAAGTCGATCAAAAATATTTTCCAAGACATCAATATGTTCTTGTCGAGTTTTAGATTTAGCCAAGAGATCATCGACATAATCTTCGATGATTTTATGCATGTAATCATGAAAAATATAAGTCATGGCTCTTTGGTAAGTAGCTCCTACATTTTTGAGACCAAAGGGCATAACCCTAAAACAAAATGTTCCCCAAGGTGTTGTGAATGCCATTTTGTGTTGGTCATCAAGATTTATTCGAATTTGGTTGTATCCTGAAAAACCATCCATGAGGGAAAGCATTTCATGGCCTACGCAGGTGTCGACAAGAGTATCAATGTTTGGAAGAGGGAAGTCATCCTTAGGACATACTTTATTTAGATCTCGAAAGTCATTACACATGTGTATCACCCCGTTGGGCTTGCGAATGGGTACCATGTTTGACAGCCACTCAGGATAGTCAATAGGAATGATAAAATGTATGTCCAATAGCTTTTGTATTTCCTCTTTGACTATGAGGGCCATGGTAGGATGCATTCTCCTAAGTTTTTGTTTGACCGGCTTGGCGTCAGGATGCAAGGTGAGATTATGGACAACAAGGTCAGGGTCAAGGCCAGGCATATCCTTGTAGGACCATGCAAACACTTCTTTCTTTTTCTTGAGGAGAGCAATGAATTGCTCTTGTTCATCGGATGTTAAAATTTTGCCAAGCTTGACAACTTGGGGATTGTCGGGATCTAAACTAAGGTTCACATCGATGGTATCTTCAATGGACATGTGTGAGCCTTCCTCAAGTTGATGTGGTGTTGGGATCAGATTTATGTCATCTAAGATGTCATCCAACTTTTCCTACTTATCGTTGCCTAACTCTGCCTGAAAGACCTCGGGACCTCTATTGGAAGGTGATGTGGGTGAATGTGGTGATGAAGGAGGAATATAGTTGGCCGAAGCCCTTAGCAGTTCCTCGGATAGGATGAGCTCCAAAAAGGAGGGTGGGAAGGAAATCCGGTCCAAGTCAATAAGGCTAATGTCAATTGGAATTGGCCTAGCCAGATCGTATGGATTACGAAGTGGGGTGAATAAGTCAATAGGATTCATATTGACTTAGTGGAAGGAAGGATGGCTTGGATGGATGAATGGATGGAATGATTGGAGCTGAACTGATGTCGAATGGTGTTATCCCTATAATAGACATGGCATTAACATGAGCAACACATTTTTTTTTTGAAATATGTACATATGTTACATTTCTTGGCTTATGTGTGGGGCTCAAGGTGGATTTCCTGGTGGGTCCACTTGCTCTTGTGGAAGAAGCAAATAGAATATGGGATGATGGATGGGGAACATTTGGAGGTAAAACTCTTCCTGTTGGGTGATGGGGACAATGGGATGTGACTCCTCTTCAGAATCATCAGAAGCATTTGACATGACTTCAAATTCTTCATAACTTTCATCATCGAAATCAAAGGTAGGATAGGAGAAGTTGATGGGATCATCTTCGTCTACTTCATCAATGCAAAGTTCTTGAAGGGCTTGTTCAAGAGAAGATGTTGAGGGTAATGGGTGGATGGGGTGATCTTCATCATTGAGGCTAAGATTTTTAAAGGCTTTCTCAAGAGAAGCGGTGGAAGACAACGGGGTATAGCCTAAACTAGAATGATCATGGGCACCTCTATATGGGACCTCTAAAATATCATGCATCCCTTGCTCATGGGAACCTAGACCTTGACCTTACCAATTGAACATGTTAAAGTAGCGAGTGGGAAAATCCTCTATGTTAGGTATATTGGCACGCCTAGGCTCTTGTGGTTCTTTGGGTGGGTTTGCCCTAGTTGAGCAATCCAACCCTCCATAAACAAATTTAATGCTATTTGGAGCTGCACTCATGTCATAAACAATGCCTATGGATAAAGAACGGTCTCGGGGACATCCAAAATATTTGGCTGTTGGAATGGCTAGGGGTGTGATGGTGACGTCTTGGACCACATATTCACCTATACCAGGATTGGTGATGTGGACTTTGACTTGGGCTGGTATGGTTGATGGTGGGGACTCAGATGGCTCTGGATTGGTTATGGATGGTGGTGAATTAAATATGTCACAATCTAAGAGTTTGACTTGTGAAACATCGATCGATGGAGTGGGATTGGATGGCGGTGTGGAATTAGAAGATGGAGGATGGGGTAATGATGAAATAGAAGAAGTGGTTGTAGAAGAAGGGGTAGATGTGATGTACGATGTGCTAATAGTAGACTGACTGTGACCACATGTACAAGAAGAAATGGATGTTTGAGGAGGTGATGTGATGGGTAGCTCCTCTAAGATGGGAGCTTTAGAAGAAGATGTAGATGGATTGGAAGAAGGTGGATTAAGAGATGATGTGGATGAATTTGATGATGGTGCCAAGAATAAATGGGTGGAAGGTAACATGGATTCATAAGGATTTGAAATGAAATTACAATACTTAAAAGGTTCGACATCCGCGAGGATGCAATGGACTTGTCCATCATGAACATATTTCAAGCATTGGTGGAGAATTGAAGGAACACATTTCATTTCCCTCATCCAAGGTCTACCAAGGAGTATATTATACGCCATGGCTCCTTCCAAGATGTGAAACATGGTGTGCAACATTCTGGCCCCTACTTCTATAGGTAAAACAATAGTGCCAACTATGGTACACAAAGCATCGTTAAATGCTTTGAGGGTGAATGATGATTTGGAAATGTGGGATGGAGGTAATTTGAGGTGGATAAGGGCAGCGGTAGTAATGATATTGATTGATGAGCCGGTATCAATAAGGACTCTTTTGAATGGATTTCTGTCTATTAGGGCCATTATGTGCAATGGAGGGTCTACTGATTCTGAACTCATTGATTTTACCTCAAAGTCATAAAAGGTAATTGATGGCTCCATGCACGTTCTAACACTCCCTACAAAGTTGTTGAAGGCATTAGAGTCTTGGGATTCTAACTCAATTGACTTGAGTATTTCCATTAAAGCTTCTCTATGCCTAGGGGATTGTTGGATAAGCTCATACACAGAAAGTTTGGCTGATGCCATTTTCAAACTAGTGGTTAACCGACTGGTTAAAGTTACCGCTGGCCTTATTGGATGAAGGATGGGCTGATTGGATGGATTGGATAGATTTATTGGTGGAGATGGATTTGGTGATGTTTGGATGGGAGGTGGGTTTGAAGGTTGTTGAGGATTTTTTTGATTTTGCCTTTGCCCTCTAGTGACCACATGGACTGCTCCTACAAAGTTTTGGTATTGTTGGACATGATTTACTTGATTAGGAGGTGGTTGTTGATTGTTACCTCCTACATTATGTTGGACCTCCCCATGGTTAGGTAGAGGTGTCTGATATATGCCCAAATTTTGATTTTGTGGAGCTAAGGGGTTATCCACGTTAATGGCCCCTAGGTCTATGAGGTCTTGCACTATGTTTTTGAACATATGGCAGGAATTGATATCATGCCCATTTTGCCGATGGTATGGGCAAAACAAGTGCTCTCTATAATTTTTAGGCCTTTTGGTGGGATCATCGGGCCTAATTTCCGGCAAGGCTAATTTATTGGTCTCATACAACCTTCGAAATATGGATGAATACGATTCTGCTAAAGGAGTGTATTGACGTTGGGGCCGATTGAATTGGCGGTGGGTAGGTTGTTCCATAGTTGGCGCTGTGTTTTGTACCATTGGTGCTTGGGTTACTGATGGGACCGCATGATAGGCAATTTGTTGTTGCACTAGTTTTTGAGCCATTACGGGCTGGCTCATGACCACTTGATTGACTTGATTAGTTGTGTTAGCCATTGAGGCTTGTGTTGATTTGGTTTGGCCAGTTTGATTATTTTGGTATTGGCCCCTATTTTGCCACTCTTTCTTCTTAGGCTTAATGACACCCTCTTGGATTTTTATCTCCTCAATGACACTAGCCTATGCTAAAGCCTCCTCAAATGTTCTATAAGTATTGAGTTGTAGCATCCAAGAGATGGGTTTTAAGCAACTCTTGGTAAAATGTTTGATAATTTCTTCCATTGGGAGGGAGAATGGCAACTTTGTTATGACTGCCCTCCAACGGTTTCCAAAATCATAGATAGGTTCCTCATCCCATTGTTTCAAATAATATATATCTGATAAGGACACCTTCTTTCTAATATTAAGGGTGAAGCATTCCAAGAATAGATCTATCAATTGATCAAAAGTATAAATACTATGTGTAGGCAATTGATTGTACCATTCAATGGCATCTCCCCCTAATGTTTGAGGAAATGTTCGGAGCATAAGAGCATTATCATCGCTAATCCAAAAACATACATGGACAAATGAACTCACATGCTCCTTAGGATCCTCAGTTCCCCTGAACTTGTCAAATTTTGGTATCGTAAAATCTTTTGGATATGGTGGTGATGGTATCGAAGGGTGGATTGGTTGATGGATCAGTTGGCTTAATGTGAGATTTTGGCTCGTTATTCCTAGTGAATTTTGCATCAACTGATCAATTTACTTTTGTATTGCCTAGAATGTGAGGACCTTGGATTATGTGGTGGTTGGTTGATGGGTTGGATGGTAGATGTTGGGGTGTGACCAACATGGTATTGTGAAATGAGTTGGGATGAGTGTGTGGTGAAGATTGATGGTTGAAGTATGGGGATGATTGATGAGGATGTTGATGGAAGAATGAGTTGTGTGGTTGGTTGGTAGCAATGGTAATTGGTATGGTTGATGTGTGGATTGATGGTGGATTAGGGATGGACACTATGGAAGGTTGGGGAACCCATGCTAGATTTTTATTGGTGAGTGGAGGTTGATTTGGAACTACTTGGGTCATAGGGTCTATGTTAACTGGTTGTTTTCCTTTTGTTCATTGTGAAAGCAACCTATTTATGAGCCCTAATGTGTCCGTAAGTTCCTGATTTGACCATGTATCAAAGGATGGGGTTGTGGTTGGATGAGATGATGGGAAGGTGGATGATGATGGATGAGAAGACATGGGTATGGTGGCTAAGTGAGATGATGGAGGGGTGGATGATGATGGATGAGAAGACATGGGTATGGTACAAGTTGCATTTGATGTGACAACTTGGTGGTTAGGGATTTGTGAGGCAACATTGACATACTCCTCATACAATGGGTTGGAATAGGTGGATGTGAGGTAAGTGTTTGGAACACTTGGGCTTTGTTGTGGTTGGCTCATGGAAGAAGGCATACCATATTCATAACCTAAATTATGATATCCTTGGGTAAGGTGGGCGGTAGCCAATTCGGGTTCTTCAAAACCCTCTTGGCTAAGGGGTTCTAAGACATAGTTGGAAGACTTGTAGATGGCCCTCACTTTGTCCATGTCTATGTGGGTGGTGGTTGTTTCCACATTGTGTGGAAGGGTTCCTACTTGAGGTAGGGATGGATGTGATGATCTAGATAAAGTAGTCTGAACCATGCTGGATAGGTTGGCTACCAAAGTAGTGGGAGGATGGGAAGTGTTTTCCATTAAACTACTTTGATTTATTACTTTCTTTTGTTGTCTCGTTAGTACCATAAAGTAATTAAACCAAAGATTCAAAGTTTAATCTAAATCACACAAACTAAAAACTTTTTCAGAATTTAAAGTAAAGAAAACAATCAATCCTAGGTTTCACCATGTGTGGCTTACCTTGTTCATTAATTATTTTCTCTCGTTAATGTGAGATTCTTTTTAGAATTGTTGGCTTGTGTGTTTTGATGTAACTTAATATTGTTTAAAGAAAACAAAGGTAAAAAGCTATGGCTGGTTGAGGCAACGAGATTCTTGTTGGTAATGACCTCCAACAAGTTTGCTCGGGGGTAGTCCTATGGTTTCTAGGGTAGATATTGGTGGATGGAAATCACTGCCACCATCACCAAATCTCAAGCAATGGTTGGTGATGAAATCCAGCCACTACTATTAAAAATGTGAATCGTGCAAGTGTGTGTGATTAATTTTATTAGATCTCTTGTTCTCTATGGTGTGCAAACAATATTAAATATTACTAACTTTACTAATCTAAATCAGAAGCCAACATAAAGATGCAAATTTCACCTAAAGAGTGTAGAGTACACCCTTAAAATCCCCTGCCTACAAGTGATTAAAATCACAAGAGCAACCGGAGGGTTCGTCCACCTCTCTGCCAAAGGGGCTAGCCTAGGGCAGGATTACTTTATGCATCAAGATGTTGTTCCTATTTAGATATGCAAAATTAAAGTAATATTTAACTCTAAAATGCAAAATCTAGGATGCTTTTCTATTTCATATGCACTCAAAATGCAAACAATCACCTAGATCTACAACTTTAGAATAAGAAATGAATTTTGTGTAATTAAATACACACAAACCCTAAATGTAATTTTCTAAGGATTATTTCCCATATTACTTAGTGTTAAACCCAAAAACAATAAAAAATAGTAGCAAAATGTAGAATACGTAAATCGCTAAATGGTAAACTAGGGTTATGGGACCTACTTGGAAGCCTTAGCTCTACTCCAAATCAATGCCAAGTATGGTTGGGCACCTGTGTAGGTGTAGTAGAGTACCTATGTAGGCATAGTAGAGCACCTGTGGTTGTCTGTAGATGTTGTCGAATACCTACGTAATCTCTGAAAGTGTTGTAGACTGCTTCAGAAACCCTAGCGATGAAATCGATGACTTCTATGCTTCTAAAAATTTTGCAACAAATAGAAGTAAAATTAAGTTAGCAAGGTAGATCTATTAAATAATGAAACCCTTGTGGGGTCCCATCATGATCACCATTTGTGAAGACAAGAACATGACACTTAAAATAATAAAGAAATCAAATAACTCAAGGAAACACAAGATTGCACAAATAGATAAATTTATTCAATAAATAGGGGGAGCTAATAAAATCCTTTTGATACAATCTGTACTCAGTGAGTATTTGATACAAATATTTACAATATGCTAGGGTTCTCTAAAACCCTAGCTACAATAATGAAGTGTCTTCAAATAGTGTGTCCTCGCTTCCAATGAAATGAGTGGGCTTCAGGTATCCGATGTCGGACCACTCCAGCTTCAACAACCATTCAAAAATAAATAGAATCTGTAGACCTGCATGCACACAAACAAAGAAAGAGGTTAATAACACCTATGAGGGCTCCACAGTGTGAGACCCTCAGATATCAATAAACCCTAACCAAAAATAGATCAAATGGCATGCTAAATATATAGATCATGTAATAGAATAAAATAAATAATGATATACCTTGCTTGTGATGATACCTTGTTTCGTTATTGTAGTTTTGATAGTAGATGGTGTGATGTAGTAGACTCTAATTCATGTTTTTGTGATAACATTAGGCTTGAGCATGCACTTGGTAGGCTCTGATATGAGCTTCGTAGGCTCTGGTGTGAACCTACTGAATGGTAGACTCTAGTGGGTGCCTGGTAAGCTTCTATAGTGAGCTTCACAAGCTCGGGAGGGCACCTATGGATAAGGGTAAAATCTATAGAAGTAGATCATGGGGGATGCGATGAATGTGGTGGATGGGTGAAAGTGGCAACGATGGTAATGGAGTATGGTGAGGTGGAAAGGATGGATATGGGGGATGGTTGGAATAGTAGAAGTCCTATTGGCTAGCTAGGGCTTTGGATTTTCAGGGCTCTATCTCTTTCTGCTTTGCTAGGGCTTCGCCAATGATCTCTTCAAGATGCAAATTCTAATATCAGGGTTCCAGGGTTTGAGCATTTGCAAATGCCCTTATTTATAATCCAACCTAGGGTTTTCTTAGGGTTTTAGCCTTACACTTTTGATCGTGTGGCTAAGATTAAATTAGATCCTAAGGTTGAGATTACTTTTTAGATGTGGCATGGATTAATGAAGATGGACGGTGGAGATTAGATTGGATCGGACGGCTGTGGTTAATTGAGTTTATAAATATATATTTTATAATAAATATATTATAATATAATATAAAATATTATATTAAATATAAAATAATATATATTAAAATAATCCCAATTGGGTTAGGAAATGGCGGGAAAGGGCTAAAGTGGGCCTTTTGAAGGCGGGAAAGGTGGAATTGGGCCAAATAATTGGCGGGAAAGGTGTATGGTGGACAAGTGGGTGGTGGGATGGTTAGGATGGAGGATTAGTGGCTTTAATTTGGTCTATATAGTAGTTTACCCCCTCAATTTATGAATGAGTTAATAATGAATCTCACGATCCAATTGATAGAATTGTGAGGAATGAGTCCATGTGTATTATGTAATTGCATGTGTATGATGTAAATGTGGATGATATGAATGATGTAAAGTGATTCCTTTTTTGCCCCAATAGTTCAAAGGGATTTTTTCCAATTATAGATGTCATGATCATGTAATATGTATCTCAATGTGGGAATTCAAAATCAAATTGTTTTACCGTAAGTTTGGGGTGATTCCATTTTGTTGAAGAAAGTGCCTTTTGACATCATTGAAATGTAAAGTGATGAAAATGTAGAATACCAGAAACCAATCGTCCTAAGATCAAGTGATTTCTAAGAGGCCCCTTTTAGTTACTATGCACATTTTTTGAATGTGAATGAGAATGATATATTATAAATTATCTATGTTTTAAGCCCCGTAGACAAGGCCATCAATGATAGCTTTTGAGAAAATTAATCTGAGCATAGTCACACTCAAAATATGAGGGATCACAAGTTATTTTGTTTTTGAACAAATATATATTAGATGATGAAAATGGAAAAGCATCCATATGGTGGTTTAATCATATTACTGAATTGCATGGATGACCAATCGCTACAATCACCAAGGAGATAAAATAGACCACTAGATACGAGGTTCACTTGAAATTTTATGTGAACTTGGCAAATGTTTGATGCAAATGCAATTTTTGGTGGATTTGATGATGTTGAAATGAATATGTGATGATGAAAAATTCTTTGATGAATAAATTGCATGATTTTGTGAAATTTTGCATTGGTTTGGAGTGTTTTAGAAGAAATTTTGGACAATTTTACAAATTTTGGTCATAAACAAAAGTTAACCACCCAAATCAATCCATGTTATCATAAAAGATGATGAAATGATGTGATGGATGATTAGAAATATGAATGTGGTAGTTTTTGTGAAAATTCAGATTATTTTGGTGTGTTTTGAAGCTTGTAAGGTGATTTTGTGACTTTTGATCACAAACAAAAATTACGCATCCAAATTAATTTTTTTTTCACAAAATATGATATGATGATGGAATGAATGTATGGATGCAATTTGGAGTGATTTTTTATAGGTAAGATACCTTTTCTGATTATTTTGATCTTTATGCAAATTTTAATACCAAACATCAGCTTTCATCTACAACATTCTCAAATTCTAGCAAGTGTCTGGCATTTTGTAGACTCTGGTCAGTGTTTCAATACACCTGTGAATGCCCATGGGCATTCTAGTTTGCTAAAAACAACTATAAATAGATTTTAGAGGTGAAATTAGTTTAATTATTGATGTTTGTGAATTATATTAGTTGCATTTTTAGGAGAGTGATGAAGTGATGTGGAGTGAAGGAGTTTGGTGGTGCGGAAGGTATGGTTATGGATGGTGCAGATGTGACAGTAGGAGGAGAGGTTAATGTTGCTAAGGTAAGTGCCCTTGGCACTCTTGTTTTAATTTGTGTAATTTTTTTTTTAGTATGCAAATGAATGTAACATTAATGTATGTGCATTATACATGTGTTGTGTTATAGTTGAAGATCTTGGAAGCTTGGCATTGGTTCTCACCTCTCATCCCAAGGGTGAGAAAGGTGTTGTAGGATGAGAAATAGAAGTGGCTAGAGAAGTTTGGATTGGCTGGGTTAGCTCGAATTGATGTGGTGAGGGTGAATTAGGGGTATCTCTATGATTTGATAGAGTGATGAGATCTATATAGGGAGATCTTTTAGATCCCTACTAGAGAGGTGATAGTGACACTTCAGGATGTATATCACATCCTCAAAGTACTGGTGGAGGGACTACATGTCAATGTTGGACATGATAAGGGGTATGATATGAGCTGCATATTTTAAGATTGAAGGTAGGATATGAGTGTGAAGAATGGATGAATAAGTTATTTGGTGATGTATATGGATCGAAAGTTGGAGGTGTTGCCTACCTTGGTCATGTTTGTGTTGGCCAACATAGTGGCATCGAACAACACTGGTTGTCAATTTTCTTGGAACATGATCAATCTGGTATATGATATGATCGATACACCTCGAGTGTATGCATGGGAACCTTCTCTACTAGAATAGCTATATCAAGATTTGTATGAGGTGAAGAGGTAGAAGAGAAAGAGGCTAGGGTGTAGTGTGCTACTGTAGTGTTGGGATTGGGAGCACTTTAGTGTACCTCAACCTGTGGGCTTGTCTACTGAGGCATGGGATGGAGATGAGCCATACACTTTGATATGGCAAGTGGCTAAGAAGATGCAACCTAGTCATCCTATATGAACTAGCCAGGAGTACAAGGATCTATGAGTAAGGTTCACAACTACTAGGTGCTTTGGATGCCATGCTGAAGCACTACTTGGACTGGTAATGAGGAGTAGTTGTAGAGAGTATGGTAGGCTAGATGAGTAGTTGGGATACACAGGATTGAGGTTGATCTAGTCTAATTATCATGCGTGATATGATATTTTGGACTACAATAAATATTACTTGAGGTTCTAGTGCTATACATGTATTATTTGGATGAGACAAGTCTACCTTGTGTTGAGGCATGGATGGTGAATTATAAGGATGATGAGATAGATCTCCCTAATGTAGATGATGTAGGGACTACTATAGATTTTGATGTATTTTTTACTACATAGCCATCATGGGTATTTATTTTGATAGTGGAGGAGGGGAATTGGGAAGAGGAAGATGTAGAGCCCAAGGAGGAAGAGGCAAATGAGGTTCCTAGATGTCAGAGATACCTTTAGTCTAGCAGTCGAGTGAGGTGGACGAGGGATGTAGCAGAGTAGGCTCCAAATATTGGAGGTGATGGTGATGGTGATTATGATATGGAGTATATTCTAAAGGGATATCTAGGTTGAATTAAGGAGGATTGGGTGAGACTCGAGTAGATGGTGGTTGAATAGGATTTAGTGATAGCAGCTTGGGATGTGGAGATAGCTAAGTTGGGGAAATATCTAGAGGTACAACTGATTGTAGGTGGAGGTAAGGAAAGGATCACAAGGCTCTAGGTAGAGCTACATGATAGGGACCATCATTAGAGACATGATGCATGATACCTTTAAGTTCAATATGGATATATCTATATTTTTGAGGATCGATTTATGGAGCACCACATTAGGCTACCAAATCCATCCTCCTCTTCTATATTTAGGTCTATTAGGCATAGTGAGTGTAGGCATAGTAGATCTAGGTCTCCTTTGGGGTCACAAGGGTCCTCTTATAGGTGTTAGCTAGTTCTTAGATGCATTTTTTGTATATGAGCCTTGGTTATCCATTGTATATAGCCTTTTGGGCATTCATTGTACATGCGATATATATATATACATATTTATACATATATACATATATATGCATGGATTTTAATTTTGTATGGATGCTTTTGTGTAAATGCTTGTGTATATGTGTAATGGATGGTAATGTAATGATAATATGTATGAATTCAAATGAATTAATGCACTAATAATCATTCATAGTTTAGCTTTTACTTGATCATGTATAGCATTGTTGTTTAATCAAGGGCACCAAAATTGGTGGCATGTGGAATAAGAAGACTCATGAAATGATATGGATGTTGACATTGAAGAAGATATGTATGTTGATATGGAAGAATATATGGATGTTGACATGGAAGAAGATATGTATGTTGATATGGAATAATATATGGATTTTGATATGGAAAACTAATTGTTTTGCAGAGACTCCGACATTCTAGTGGTATAAAAAAAACTCACTAAATATTACCTAATTTTTCTAAGACCAAATGTTTGTGTAATGAATTCATTTACCAAATCATGAGTAAGGTAATGACTCAAGGTAATAAAGAGCTAGTGTGTGTGCAAGTGAGTTCATTAACCCCTCTTAAGTAAATTGAGATGAAAACTATCATGGAGAAGACCAAGAAGCTAGTTTGTATATATGTGCGGTCAAATGTCTCTTCAAGAGAGACATGTCACCATACATGAGTATGATTCACTACCAATCAAGCATTTATATCCCTAATGGAGATTATATCCATACTCCAATAATATAATCTCTAATATTTTGGGATTCGAACTACCTAATCGTCTCACTGAAAATGTAGTTCTATCCTTACAATTTGAGGATCTATGGTGTGTGATGTGTAAAATATTTAGAGTCTTGGGGAATCATATTCTTAACCACAGTGTGATGAGAATTTTACCATATCCTTACTACTTTGTCTTTTGTTTTGAATTGATTGTGATAGTGATGATAACCACTATTTTTTATTTTTGGACTATGTGTATAATGGGACAAAAAAGGAATACCTTTTTCACTTCGAGGTTCAACCCAATCATGGTATTATCCATATTTGAACCAAAATATTTTAAAGATGTGTAATTGTGTTTGGTTCAAGAGTGTTAGAGTTAATTCCCAAAAATAAATATTTTCTTAGTGAACATGTGTCTTGGTCCTAAAGAAAACTTGACATGTATTGGAAGTTTCTAGAAACACTAGAAGTATCTGAGTGATCGAAAACACCTAGGTATTATGGAAATATGACTTTTCAAATGGTATTTAGAATGGTGCAATTAAATGGTTGATGATTTTAAGGTGCCCCTGATTAAGGTAAAAAAACTTTATTGGACCAATTATTATCTAAACTTAATAAATGACCTCTAAAATGTGTGAATATGATTGTGAATGCAATGTATGAAATGCAATTTGTAAAATATAATTTGTGAAATATAATACGAGAAATGAAATGTGTGAAATGCAATGTGTAAAATGCAATATTGTTTTTGTATATTAGCCATATATATACATATTTATAATTCATATTAAGCTTAGAAGGCTCTCAAGTGGATGATGTTAAGTGGTTCGGGATCTTCAACTCCCTCTAGACTAGAAATCCTATAAGTTTCTTTACCCACTTTTTGAATGACAATGTATGGACCTAACCAATTAGCCATGAATTTATCATGAAGATGTGGCAATGCATTGGTATTTTGTTGATTTTATTTAAGAACAATATATTCTACTTGTAATTCATGTATATGAACTTTGGTATTGTAAGAATGCTTTAGGAGGTCCTGATAAACCCATAAATGCTCTAAAGTATTGACCTACCTTTCATCAAGAAGTGTGAGTTGGTCAAAACATGCTTGTCTAGTAATATCATCATCTTTGAATTCCTGTAATGAAATTTGCAATGAGGGAATATCAAGCTCAAGAGGTATAATAGCTTTGGATCCATAGACCAATGAAAATGGTATTTCCCTAGTAGGCATGTGGATGCTTGTTCGATAAGCCCATAATGCTAGAGGAGTTTGAGTATGCTAATCTCTATGATTTTCTTTGACTAGTTTCTTGAGAATAGCAATTAAGGTCTTGTTGGTAGCTTCAACTTGTACTTTTGCTTGTGGGTAGTAAGGAGTCAAGAAACTATGTTGGATATTATATTTCTCATAAAGTTCTATAACATCCTTATTTTTGAAGCACTTGTCATTGTCAAATATGATTTTCGATGGAATACCAAAATGATAGATGATATGGTGAAGTATAAACTTCACAATTCAAGGTCATGTTGTACTGGTTAGAGGAATTGCCTCAACCCACTTTTTGAAGTATTTAGTGGTGATGATGATAAATGTATGTTTTATCGAGGAAGGAGGAAATATTTTTCCAATCAAATCAAGAACCCATTGTGAAGAGGTCCAAAAGCTTTGAATAGGTTGTAATGCTTGTGATGGTATATAAGTTAAATTAGCATGTTGTTGACATTGTTGATAATGATTGGCATAAGTGCAACAACACGTTCCATGGTGGTCCAATAATAACCCATCCATAGAATACGCTTTGTAATGGCCCACTAAAATGACCATCCATGTACCATCATGAGCTTTAGCTATGGATCTTTATAATTCTGTAGACTCGAGACAATGAAGGAGGATTCCATCACAACCACATTTATACAACATGTCCCTCAAGAGAGTAAAATGATATGAATTTTACTTGAAAGTGCATTTATAAGTCTGTGATATGTCTAATAGGAGTGTTCCAAAATTGAGGAAGGCTATTATTTGGTTGTACCAAGGATCACATGGCTTTGAATCGATAAAGAAGACATCATTTTCATCCTTAGATTCATCATGGACAATTGTAGATTTAGATATCATTGTAACAATAAGTGGTTGTACCTATCTTGCAAAGTTCTTTGGACTCAATGATCCTAGAGAGACCATCCCATATGCAAATATATTAGTTGAACGTGGTAAACTATCGAATTCATACCAGTAAAATTTGGCAAGCAATTTTTAACTACTTCATGGTAAAGCTTTATGGTAGGTTCCTTGCATTGGTATTCTTTGTTTACTTCATGAACGACAAGTTGAGAAACACCAAATATCCTAATAAAATTTATACCCATATCTATGTATGTTTGAAGACCTAATATTAAGGTTTCATACTCTACATTGTTATTTGTGCATTGGAAGTCAATTTTGAATGATAAAGGGATAGGTATCCCTTGGGGTGTATGAAAAATGACTCCAACACCTTTACCTTTTTTTGCACTTAGAACCATCAAATAAGAAAGTGATATTGGCATCTTCCTTTGGAATACCATCTTCTTATTATTCAGTAATAGTGAATACTGAATCATCTGGGATCTCAATAATCAAGGGTTTATCCCTAGGAAGTGGAGCTTTCACAAGCTAATCGGCTATAACCTGATATTTAATAGATTTTTTACTAATAAACTCAAGATCAAATTTATTGAGAAGCATTATCAATTTTGTGGTGCGAGTGTCATTGTAAGTGCGATACATCATATAATGCAGAGGATTTTTGTGAGCTATGATAGATGTAGTGTGATTAATCATGTAATATATAAGTTTCTTATTGGAAAAAACCACTTCTAAGAACAATTTTTCCATGTAATCATATCTAGTTTCATAGCTTTCCAATGTTTGACTAATGTAGTAGACAACTTGCTCTCTATTATTCACATTCTTTTGTGCAACCATTGTCCCTAATGCAAAGTTCATTGTTGAAACATAAATATTAAAGGGGACCCCTAGACAAGGAGGAGTTAGACTGGTGGAAAATCTAGGTATTGCTTGATGTCATAAAAACATTTTTGGTACTCATCTATCCATGAAAATGTCACCTCCTTTTGTAGCAAGTGATTGAATTGCCTGCATTTATTAGAAATTTGCACAATGAAATGATGGATCGATTGGATATTTTCTTAAAAGCTATGTAATTCCTTCAAGATTTTTTGGGGAGGCATCTCCATGATGACCATAAATTTATTTGGGTCCACCTAAATGCCTCTTTTGGGGATAATGAATCCTAATAGTTTTCCTAAGATAACACCAAATACACTTTTTGGGGTTCAACCTTACATTATGCTCTAGAAGTCAATAAAATACTTCTTCCAAGACACCAATGTGCTCTTGTTGATTTTTAGATTTTTCCAAGAGATAATCCAAATAAAATTTGATGATATTATGAATGTAATTGTGGAAGATGTATGTCATGGCATTTTGATAAGTGGCACCTACATTTTTTAGGCCAAAGGGCATCACCTTGTAACAAAAATTCCTCCAAGGTGAAGTGAATGATGTTTTGTGTTGGTCATCAAGATTGATTTAAATATGGTTATATCCTAAAAAACTATCCATTAGGGAAAGCATTTCATGGCCATCACAAGTGTATACAAGAGTATAAATATTTGGTAGAGGAAAGTCATCCGTAGGACACACTTTTTTAAGGTCTCAAAAGTCAGTGTAAATGCATATTGCCTAGTTAGATTTATGAATGGGTACAATGTTTGAAAGCCACTCTGGATAATCAATCAATACAATGAAACCCACATCTAATAGCTTTTGAAACTCTTATTTGAATATGAGGGCAATGGTAGGATGCATCCTTATCAATTTTTTTTAACCTACTTAGCATTAGAGTACAAGGTGATATTTCAAACAACCAAGTTAGGATCAAGACCAAGCATGTCTTTGTAGGACCATGCAAAAATGCCCTTCTTATTCTCGAGGAGAGCAATTAATTGCTATTATTAATCGATGGATAAACTTTTACCAAGTTTGACAATTTGGAGAGTGTCTATGTTTGAACTAAGGTTCAAATCAATGGTATATTCAATAGACATATGAGAACCTTCCTCAATTTGATGGGGTTTTGGGATTAGATGAATGTCATCTATGACATCATCAAGCTCATCTGACTCAACCTCTTCTATGTCTAACTGGAAAACCTCAGGATCTAAAGGTAAAGGTGAAGGTGAAGGTGGAGGAATGTAGTTGGCTGAAGACCTTAATAATTTTTTTAAAATTATGAATTAAAAAAAGGATGGAGGTGAATAAATATGGTCCATATCAATAAGGCTCATGTAAAAAGAAATTGGCCTTGACAAATAATATGGATTATGGAGGGGAGTAAATAAGTCAACAAGATTCATGTTGACTTAAAAGGGAAAAAAGGGGGGTTGGAAAAGTGCATGATGTATGGATCTTGTTTGCTAGAATCAATGCTAGAGCTATGGGAACCTGGATAGCAGTTAGAAACACAAATAAATACAATTGATAAAAATCCATGTACATGCAATGCAATTTATTTTATTTTTTTTGAATATTTTTTTATTTTTTTGATTTTTTATATTTTTTTGTAATTTGTTTTAATTATGTACATATATTACAATTAAAATGTCCGGGGAGGTGGATTAATGAAATGGAGGTGGTTCACTGGTTGGTTTGACTCACTTTTGTGGAAGAATCAAGTAAAATATGGGTTAATGGATGGGGAAATTTTTTAGGTAATACTAATCTTGTTTGGTGAATGGAATGATGGGCGTTGATTCCTAATCCAATTCATTAGAATCTATTGACATGACATCATATTATTCATAGAATTCATCTTTAGAGTCATCAGGGTGATGGGTTTCTTCTTCTAAATTCAAATTAAGACTTTGAAAGTCTTGTTCAAAAGAAGAGGTGAATGAATAAGGGTGATAACCTAGACCTAAATGGTCATGTGCTTCTCAATATAGAGTATAAATGAGCTCATGCATTCCCTATTCATGTCATCCTAGGCCATAACCTTGCTAATTGACTTGATGAAAATACTAGGATGGAAAACCTGACATGTGTTGTATGTTGGCAGGTGTTGGTTGCTTGGGTTCATCTTGGGAATATGGATTAGACGATGAATCAATCCTTGCATACACAAAATATATATTATTAGGCACTGAAATCATGTTATACACATATCATATGGATAAGGATGGGTCACATGGGTGACCATAATACCTATAATTTTGGATGTTAAGCAGTGTGACCATGATGTCTTGGACCACATATTCACCAATACCAGGATTAGTGAGGTGGACCACAACTTGGGATTATGTGGAAGTGGATGTGGAAGAGTCATGATTATTTTGGATATGGATTGGAATGCCATCTCATAATAAATTATTTTGAGTTGTGAAACATCTACTAATGTGAATGGAGGTGGATTTGGTTGAGTTGTTTGATTGATGGGTGATTATGTGGAAGGAATGCTGGTGGACAATGTTGATGATGATGATGTGGTTGACATGGATTGAGTTTGAGTATATGTACATGTTGTCAATGATGATGAAGATGAGGGTATGGAAGTGGAAGCTTGTTGTAAGGTAGTGAAGGTATTCCCTCAGGAATAGGAACTTTAAATGAAGAAGTGTATGGTGTGGTGGATGATGTGGTTGATGATGTCAAGAAAATATGGGTTGATGGAAGCATGGATTCATAAGGATTTAAAATAAAATTCTAATCCTTAAATAGTTTGATGTCTTCTAATACGTAATAAATTTGTCCCTCATGTATATATTTCAAGAATTGATGAAGTATAGAAGGAACACATATCATTTCCTTAATACAAGGACATCTAAGGAGTACATTGTATATCATGTATCATTCCAATATATGGAACATTGTGTGCAATATTTTTACCCCCACTTTGATGGGTAAAACCACAGTGCCAACTATGGAAAAGAGAGCATCGTTAAATGATTTTAGGGTGAAAGTGGATTTTTTGATGTGAGATGGTGGTAGATTAAGATGTTGAATATTAGATGTGGTGATGATGTTGATGAAGGTATCAATCAAAAATCATTTGAATGGCTTCCTATAATTTTGATCTATGATATGCAATGGAGGATCCACTGATCTTGATCCATATGTTTGGATACTTCCCATAAAATTGCTAAAGGTATGAAAATTATAATATTGGAGTTAAATAGATTTTAAAATTTCTATTAATGCCTCTTGATGTGGGGGAGATTTTTTAATTAGATTGTTAATGGACAATTTAGCTGAAGCTATTTTAAGTCTAGTGGTTATCCAGCTACTCAAAAAAATGATTGGCCTTGATGAATGACTGGGAGGATAAATGGGTAGATATGGATGACTTGTAATATGAATGGGTTGGTAATGATTGATGATGATCTAGATGGGAGATGATGAAGTGGTAGGTTGTGGAGACACAATTGCCTTTGGTGTTATGGGAGATTGCAAGTTGTTGCTATGCATTTTTTTGATTTATGCGCATTGACATCGGTTGACTACATGAATAACACCCACAACACCTTGGTACTATTGAACATGATTAACTTGATTAGGAATCTTTATATTTTATCCTCTTTTTGTTGTTTATGCTTTCTCATGATGAGGAAGTGATGTTTAATAAATGCCAAGTTTTTTATTTTGTTGATATAAGGGAATATCAAGCATGATGACCCCTAAGTCAATTAAGTATTGCACCAAATATTTAAATGTGTAGTAGTTGTTGATATCATGCCCATTTTGGAGATGATAAGGACAAAATAAATTTTCCCTCTAGATTTTGTTATGTTTGGTGGGATCATCTGGTTTGATATCAAGTAAGGAAAGTTGGTTTTTGTCATACAACCTATAAAATATGGAGGTATATGATTTGACTAATGGGATGTATTCGTTATTTTATCGAACATATAGTCGACGTTGATGATTTTCCATATTCGATGCTATTTTTTGAACTTGTGATGGTGGGGGAACTGTTTGATATGTATTTTTTTGTGATTTTTGTTACATTGGTTATTGTTTTTGAGCCACTACTAACTGGATCATGACCACTTGATTCACTTGATTTTATTGATTAGCCTAATTTGGCTTGGATTGGCTAGAATAGGTTCCTTTGGATTAGACCTTGTTATGACATTATTTATTTTTAGGATTTAGCACACATTATTTGATTTTGATTTCTTCAATTATTCTAGCATGGGTAAGAGCTTCTTCAAATGATCTATACTATTGCAATTACAATAGCCAAGATATGGGTTTTAAGCAAATCTTGGTAAACAATCGAGTTAGCTCTTCCATTGGTAGGGAGAATGGTAGTTTTGTAATAACAACCCTCCAATGGTTGCCAAAGTCATAGACTGACTCATCATCAAATTGTTTTAGATTATATAATTTAGTCAATGAAATTTTATTTCTAACATTGAGGGAAAATATTTCGAGAAATTGGTCTACCAACTATTCAAAAGTATAAAAAATATAACGAGGCAAATGATTATACCACTCTACAACATATCCTCCTAATATATAAGGAATATTTCTGAGCATTACAACATCTTGCTTTTGACTTTTGAAATATGAACTAATGAATGTGCTCACATGATCTCTAGTATCCTTAGTCCTATTGAATTTGTCAAATTTTGGTACTATAAAATCTACCGAATATGGCGGTGATGGTACCAAAAAGTGAATTGGTTGATTGATAAATTGTCTTAAAGTTGGCTTCTAGTTCATCATACTAGGAGTATGTTGCATCAAGCTATTAATATGTTGTTGCATTACTTAAATTCTAGTGTCTTCCCCAGGTATGTGGAATCCCTAAATCACTTGATGATTATGTGGAGATGAAGTGGTGAAATTCTGAGGTGTGATGAGATTTTGATGATTTGATGGATTGGATTGAATTTGGTGATGTTGATGATTGAATGATTACAAATTATGGAATGGAGATGATGTTTGAGGACTATGAATGGGTTGAATCATTGAAATGGAATGGGTGTAAATTGATGGAGGTGTGGGAATAGAAATCATAGAAGGTTATGATATCCATGATGGATTTGATGAAAATAATGTAGGCTAAGTGGAAGTGGGTTGAGGCTTAAGATTTACCACTTGTACTTGTTGTTGGGGACAAGATTGAACATTCTATCACTCCTTAATCAATTTATTAAGGTGTTGCCATGCATATTGTATGGCCATATCTAAATAAAATGGTGTGGATGTGGTTTGAATGGATGAAGTAGGTGGAGGATAAGTTGCAATAGGAATTGCAATTGAATAGGTGGTAGTGGATGTAGTGGAAGATATCATTTATGAAGTAACATTAACATATGCTTCATACAATGGATTTTCCTAGGTAGTGGTATATGAAGATTGAATGGAAGTGCTTTGAGCACATTACTATTGTGGAATGGACCAATGCTGGGGAGGTGCAGATGATGCCTCAAAAAGAGGGTCACTATACACCTGGGTGAAATTAGAAGGTTGTGAAAGGGAAAGTTCCTACTAAAAATAAGGATCATACTTGGGTGGACTACTGATTTGATATAAAACATAGTTAGTGGATATTTGAAAATATTCCACTTTAATTATGTCTATGCAGGTTATGTTTTGATCAATGGGAGATGATGGCTCAATTTCTACAATGGGAATATTGGTGGATCTGTGTAACACATCAATTTTTGAGGTATACATAGTGTGTGATGGTCTTATAGAAAAACTAGAATAGCTTGTCTGTATCACACTGAAAAGGTTAACCACATAAGTGGTAGGTGAAGAAGTGGAACACTCCATGGATGAAGTGATTTGGATGGCAAGGGTTTAACTCATCATCATTTCTTGGATTCAGGTTGAAACCATAAGCTAATGAATCATATGAAGGTGGTGAAGTGTGTCGAAAGTGTAAAAATAAAATACAAATAGAGAACACACAAAATCAAACAAGCAATTTTAATCCTATGCTTTACAACATTTTTTTTTTGTTTTTTTTTGTGGGTGTTGTGTGTTGTAGATGTGCTAAACCGAACTACTATGCAAGGTGAAATCTAAGACTGGATGGAAAATGAGATTCTTCTTAGTGATGAAATCCATAAATTTTTCTCATGGGTGACTATAGTTGTTAAGGGAAACATATTATGGATGGAGATGAATCCCACCATCACCAATCTTGAACAATGGTTGGTGATGAAATCCAACTCACTATTGTTTATTGTGAAACATGCAAAGTGTGTGATTCATTTTAAAATTTGTGTTATTTATTGTGCTCAATAAATGTTCAAAACACACCTATTTCTCTCATCTAATATAGAAGCCAATAACATCAACACTAATATCCTCAAAAGAACTTAGGGGTACACCACTTAAAACCCATTGTAAATCATCAAATGATTCCAATAGTGGAGGGTTTACCCAGTTATTATACCCTGAATCATCAAGTGATTCCAATAGTAGGAGTATACTTAGGTATTGCGATCTTGTTCCAAATTAGAAAAGTAAAAATGGAAGCTTTCAACTCTATTATGTAGCTATTTTATGCTTTTGTAATTTCAAATGCAAACAACATATAGAAATAGTGAATGAATACACCATAAAGCAACAAAAATCTAAAATAAATATGATCTATTGTGAATGCATGAATGCAATGATGTAAATGCCTAAAATGTAAATACTTTGAATAGAAAATAATTAATTTTCTTTTTTTGTTGATTTTACTGTAAAAAGCATGAAAATGAAAACAAAAATGGGTTAGGGTTTGAAGCAGGCTTATCAAGAATCCTACGTATTTCTTCCTCACTCTATTAAACACATCCCAAAATCTCTAGAAAACTATAGGGCATCCCTCGAGCACTGCAGGGTGTTCTCACTATCTTTGATCAACTTTTGCAACCTCTAAAAGCCCTTAATTTTTCATGATTTTTATGCGATCAAATTTCTAGTACCTACAAGATGGAAACAAAAATAGAAATTAGTGATAAAATAAATTAGCATGAAGAACCCTTTGGGGATCCCATCATTATTTCCATTTTGTAAACCTAAAATGAACAACACCAATGCAATAATAAACTAATAAAATTATAGTAATAATACAAGATTGCACAAAATGAATAAGCTTTTATTAATGTGGGCATATTTTTGAGTTATACAATAAATATGCCCTAGTATAGGATTTTAAAATAATTTTGTGATATAGATTTTTATAAATGCTAGGATTTTCTAGAAACCTTGGTTCAAACGAATAACTGATGTCTTCACACTTGTCTTTGATCCAAACAAGAGTTGTGGGTGGACTTATGTATCCCTATGGGACCACCCTAGCTTCAACAACTTGTAGAAATATTATTCCTACACATGTAAATAGAAACACAAAAAAAAAGGATTAGAAGCATTTGTGAGGGATCCATTGTGTGAGGCCTCCAAAAATATAAAAACAACTAAAACCCCTAGATGCTATAGAATGTAACTATAAATAAAAAGTATAAAAATGTAAAATAAATCCAAATAATTTCTAACCTTGTCAACACACTAATTTTTGTTTTTGCTTCTATCATCGATGGTTGTGCTGATGCTTGAACGATGCTTGAGGGTCGTAGGACTATGGATCTAATACAAGAAATACCCAGAGGTATTCTATGATTGTTGTGGATGCACCAAACAGTTCTATAAATACCTAGAGGTATTTTTATGGCTCTAGAGGGCATTCAAGGGCTAAGGGAAGTGTTGCAGAACTAAACCTAGTATACGTGAATTTGGTAGTGACTAAGAGAGGGTTATTCAAGGGTGGCAGTGAATGACAAAAGTGATGACAAAGTGGCTAGGGCAAGGAATTAAGATTCTATGACACTTAAGATTCTAAAGGATGTAGAAATAACATAAGCATTAAGTACTAATGGTTTGATTCATAAAAATGATTGCTCTTTTATAATCTACCCTTGATCATGTTAATGTTTCGATGACACAAAATAAATGGTCAAGATTAAAACATGAAGAAGGGTGGAGATTAAGTTTGGGAAAGTGGTATGGATTGAGATAGATGGATGGATGATATTAAAATGTGGTGGATAGCTAGGATTAACTCATATAAATACATATATATTTATTAAATATATAAAATATATATATCTATATATATTAAAAAAATACATATATATATATAATGGATAGTTGTGATTGGAGGACATGGATGTATGACAAGTCGTTAGATTATGGTGTCTACACATACCATAAAAATGGAGGATCTAGAGCTAGGATGAAAATACAGGTATATCTCCTAAAATACATTCTCCCTCAAGACTTTCATCCCTAGAAATCCTAGCCTCCCCTCCTCATCAATTCTAGCATCCTTCAGAAATGATTCCTACAATTGCATTAATTGAGGCAAAAGATAACCCTTCTCCCATTCTGCCTACCACTTCACAAGTCCCACCTACTCAATCAAATTCCTCACCATTCATTGAGTCTATTCTATTGTCTTAGTAGTATACCCTCCAAGATTCAATGATGCAACCTCCATACTTCTCTACTTCACTTGAAACATAGAAAAATCAAAGTGTATAGGGAAGTATCCCCTACAAAATCCATACTTTTCTATCCTTTCACCCCATTATCAACCTTCTTGGATACTATGATCCTCCTATTTAATACCCAGGAGCCACTACCAAAACATTATCTACCATTCAGCTAGCAGAAGAGAACCAATAAATATGGAGGGAGGAAGAAGATTAGTTTGAGAAACAAGGTAAATATGAAGAGTTTGTCACCATGGTCTATGATACAATAGATCCCATAAAGGAAGAAATGATTAAGGTGGTATCCAAACCAAGAGTGAAAAATCTTGCCTCTCAGGTGAGACTAGAATATTGGGAAATAGAATAGTACAAAAGGATATCTCCATAATATCAAATATATAAACTGGCCGGGCCATCCATGTCGAGATAGATATATTACTTCTGCAAAAAAGAAAAATAGATAGGATTTTGGCAACTGTTAAAAACAAAATTGATACTCTCGAGAACAAGATTGCTAAGGAAAGGTTGGACGATAATGCCTTGAAGAATGATGTTAGTAAGTTAAAATACATCATTGAAAAGGCCCCATTTGAGAAGGATTTATGGCTGAAAGATAAATAAATCAAACATCTAGATATTGAGTTAAAAGGGGTACAAGAAGAGAAAGAGTAGTAGAATTTAACACTAACTGAGTTGAAGAACAAATTGGTACAATAGGAGGAATCCTTATCCATAGTTGTGAATGAGTTGCAATAGGAAAAAGACAAGCCACCCAACTCATCAATATCTAAATATTGGCTCAAACAAATTTGGGACTTCTATTGGGGAAAAATAAAGGGAACTATTCTACCAACTTCCCTGCTTTCTATACAAATATCAAAGAAATTGGTGTTGTTACTAAGGAGGCCAAAAAGAAGATACAAAGGGCATAAAAGGTTCTTATATTAAAATTTTAGGAGGCATAGAAGCTCAAAAAATTCTAAGATATCCTAGGAGTTTCTTTACCTTGAAAACATAGCCCAATAAAGATATAGAACATTGGAGACTTCTAGCCAACCAGATATATCGAACAAATGAACTCATCAACCTAGGATGAGAGATGTTTTCCATCATCATAAAACAGGTTGATGAATTAAGCACCATTGCATAGGATCTTGGCACCCTAGGTGTACCAAGCTTCTAGGATGAGAACTCGATTTGGCACAAAAAATAAGAACTCACCCAATTTTTTAAAATATAAATATAAGGTCAATGTGATATTGATTCACTATCTAAAGCATTGGAGTTAGACAAGGACTTCACACTATTCTATAAGATTTCTCATCTCCTGGAAAAAGCAAAATACCTTGTTGAGAAGTATAGTGACCCTCCTTAATACCATATTGGTAGTCTAAGGGGAGTTTTTTGTAACTGAGAGGAATTCCATAATATCCTTTGTATGTATGGGAAAATACGTACCAACAACTCCATATAATAATTTTATATAAGTTTATTTCACACTATGGGAAATCATCAGAAATAGTTGCATAAAGAGAGCCTAAACAAGGAGAATCACAACAACATACATCACCAATGGGTTATTAGGGAAGTCTTAAGAATAACACCTCTATGCATTATATTACTTTTTTCTTGTATGTTTGTACCATAACATCTTTTCATAAAGAATGACTTTAAATCCCAATGGAATAGCTTAAAGAAGATTAAAATATAGCTATAAAATCTATACCTAGCGCTTCAAACAAGGGGGGAGCAATAGTAATTGCCATCAGATCATTAGTACTAAATATTGGATGCACATCAATGCTTGTACTACTCTAAATCAAATCGATGGAATTTGCAAGATTTGCCTAGATTACATTAATTATGAAGTGATAATTTGCACAAATTAGCTTAGGGCATATGCCTATTTTAGGCCTCACTTGGATAACCATCATCCAACATTGAGATATGGTAGGATGGGGAAGATCTTGAAGAATTGGAAGCTTACAAATGATGTAATGAGGGACTTCTTACTAGGCTAGGTCAAGAAAATAAGATAATATAGGAAGTGTAGCAAGTGGAAGAGTGGCGGTTTACTAAGGTTCCTAGCTTGGGCATAAAATAGCCTTCAATTGTAACCATATTTACTTATGAGGTTCCATTTTTGTGGATGTTTCTCATGTTTCAAGTATTCCCTTTTTTGTTCTCTACATCCATTTTTCTGCTTCTATCCATACTTTTCCTTTAGTTTTATTTGTTGGTTGAATGATCATCAATATTAGAATTGCATTATACATTAGGTATAATATAAAAAATGATAAGCTAATACTAGCCATCAACAAATCCCACTAATAGGTAGGTTGCTACAATAATTCAACAACTTACTACATAGGCTATAGGATATTATAGTAATTACCCAAGATAGGAATCTAAATATTACCCAAGATAGGAATCTAGATATTACCCAAGTAATGGGATAGTTACGCTAACACTCCCCATTATTCCATTACTTGGAATAACACAAATAACTTTCCCTTAATGTGAAGGAAAGAAAAATAAAAGATGCTTTTGTGCTGGCTCTGTCTATGGTGTCACAAGAAAAATATACCTTTATGATGAGATCACTTGTGATACAAATGATATCTACCCTTATAGGCATGAGGTTGTCTATTTCACAACAAGCATTGGCTACAATGGGCTTAAGGTCACTTGTGTCACAAAAAGTATTTGCCACCATGAGATGAAGGTCACTTGTGTCATAAAAAGCATCGACCATTAGGAGCATGCCCTATGATTCCTCACTTATTTCCCTTTTATTTTTACAATGGGCAATGTCAAGTGAAACCAATAACATGTAGACTACCCTTACAACATTTATAGGGATTAGAGCACCATTTTTTTGAATATCTTCATAAGACTCAAAACCTTTGAATGGCTTGAACACCACTGCGTAGTGTGAGAAATTTGTCATCCTCATAAAAATACATCCCTTCCATCCTTGGTGGAAAGTAAGGACCTTTAACTGATTTTTCAAATTCAATTGGTTTTGGGGTATTCTTTTTCTTTGACTTACCCATATTTTTAAGGTGTCAATATCTGTCGAAAATGCACCTTTTTACAATGTGATTTTGCAAAAAAATTGATAAGGTGGCTAAGGTGTTGGTCGCTGCCAAAAATGCACCCTTACAAGTTTCCCCCCTTTTTGCAAAATATGTTGTGATGGAAGAAATAATTTATCCCCCCTGATTTCAAGCACTGCAACAAAAAAATGGTTGCTTTACAAAACTTTTCCTCCTAGGCAAATTGTCAAAAAATCACCAAAAAATCCCCCCTTATTGCAAGTACTTCAAGAAAAAAATTGCTATCATGAAGCCTAAAAAGAGGTTTACAATGGTGCCTCTGATACAATTTTCAAATTTATTCCCCCTAAGTAATTTTATTGAAATTCTGGACAACTTGAAGCCTCTTGGGCATTTTTACTTAGATTTGCAAAAAAATAATGCAAATATTTTAATTAAAAATTAAAAATAATAATAATAAAAAAGTTTTAATTTTTTTTTAAAGAACTTTATGCAAAATTTTTATTTTTGATCTTTGTAGCCATTGGTAATGGAACCAATGACCTATTGCATAGCAAAGTCTAATATTTGGCCTTGCAACCGGCCTGACTAGCCTTAGCCTTGGGAATGAAAGGTCACGATCTTGATTTTGAGGCTTCCTAGAGGAAACTTCAAGAAAAAAATACAAAACCTTGATCCCACATGCAACAGGAGGAGAAACTTTGAGTGAAATAAAAAGTATAATTTACCCCTTTAGACTCGGTTGCCTTGAAGCAATTAGTCTTGTATCGTTGTTTTGCCACCGTTCACATGGCACAACCTGAGTCATCCAAGTAGTCCACCATGTGTCATCTAGTAAACGTTGAAAATCCACCACGTGTCATCATCATATCTATATTTCATCTACAATGTGTCTACCTAGGGTTACCATGTCAACACCTCGGGAGCTATGCCCATATATGAGTCTGCAAGGGAGTCCACATTAGTAGATATCAGTTCATGTGTAGGGATTCACCTGGGATCAGTAAGGGAGTCCATATCAATAGATCTCAAGATGCATGTAGGGAGTCCATATTAGTAGATATTGGTCCACCTATGGTTTGTAGATAGCCTCATCTAATCATCTATTAGACTATTCGGTGATTGTTATGTGTTAGTGTTTAGGTCTAGTATTGAGGGATTCTAGTGGTCTCGATTGTCGTGTCAGAGTCGAATCATATTTACAGAGGTATTGGTTATTGCGTGCAGAGGTCAAAGGCTATCCACCTCAAAATTTATGGAATATCCAGTCTGATATCACCATGTTGCCAGATCACTCCCTATCATATCCTATTTGATTAAAGTGTCAAGGATCATTTTCTATCAATCAAACTTCGACTGAGTTAGTTTGATCTAGTCATATCAATACATCTATTACAATCCAACAATCACCTTAGATCAAATCAGGTTGATTAGTTTGTGTGCACCTTTAGGTGTCATCTGCATTCAAACTATGTCCTCTATTACATCAAACCTTGCTATCACACCTCACCAGGGTTGATCACAACCAACATCACCAAATGGTTTCAAATGAAACCCATATGGAGTGATTCAATCAGAGCATAGTGAGTGATCCTTCTACTTTGATACCAATGTTGGTCGAATAATCATAAAAATTAGAATCACATTATACATTAGATATAATATACAAAATTATAGACTAATATTAGCCATCAAAAAATTCCACTAATAAACGGGTTGTTACAACAATGTAAAAATTGGCTACGTAGGTTGTAGGATATTATAGTAATTACAAAATATATGAATCTATATATTAGCCAAGAGAGAAATCTAGATATTGCCCAAGTAATGGGATAGTTACTCTAACATTATTTCCAAATTTTATTTTACGAATCGTAGCTTAGTTCTCCTAGAAATATCCCACTCTTTAGGTATCCCCATGCACAACTTTTGTTTCATTGCCTCCATCCACTGTCACAAACCATCTATAAATTTTAAGATAAAATAAACTATCCTTTTTGTCATCATAATTTTATTCTCCTTTTCCTCCTTGGTTTTTTTTTTAGTTAATAATATCCTATCTACAAAGGCTTTAGTAATTTGTCTCCTATATTAGCCTTGTTTTTGTCAAATATTATATATCTACGGTATATAAATAGTATATCTAAGTTCTATTTCCATGAGATGAAAATTCCCTATGAGTCATAAATAATTTTGGTATTTTCAAATCACCACCCACATGCACTTTAGAAAGAAAGTGCAAAAATGGACAATACAACAAAATTAGAAAAAAGACTAGGCACTATGGAGTAGAATGTTACTTCCTTAGCAAAATGGCTAAGTTTGAAGAGTGGCAGAATATTTGTAACCATTTGGAATCCAATGATGGGTAAAATATCTGTCCCACTAACGCATGTTTAAAATGTGCATATTTGAAGATGTCGAAATAACTGAGCCTAGTTAGAGCCCGACATGTCACCAATTCTCCATCTGAAAGCTAGATGTCAAAAAGAGCAAGATAAAAGAAATGGCTAAGTATGAAGAAAGGTGGGATATTAGCACCCAATATGACCTTGGTGGAGTCCTAAATGTTTAGCACATGCATGAAATAAATGGATAAAATTGCTAAGTATAGAGGGCATCAGAATATTTGTACCTAACCAAAGCTCAATGTGGTACAAAATATTTGGCCCAGTACTAGAGGTTGTCTGGTTATAAAAAGGACCAAGTATTGATGTCATCGGAGGATTTACACCCGATCAGATTCAACCAAGTTTCTTATTCCCCATCCAGAGGACAGAATCTAATAGGAGTAAAACAAAAAAAAAGATATGTTTGGAGGTTCTAGAAGATTTGTACCTTCTTTGTCCTATTGTTGGAAGTTCAATTTTGGATAAGTGAAGAAGGTATCAAAATATTCATACCTAATCAAAACCTGGAATAACATGAATTCTCCATCCAATATATCAAAAGATGATAAGAATAAAATGGAGAAAATTTCTAAAAGTGCTAGAATATTTGTACCCAACCAAAGCTCAGTGGGGTACCAAATCTTCATCCTAATATCAAAGGTTATCTAATTGCAAGAATAGCTAAGTGATGATGCCACTAGAGGCTTTGTACCTAGGCAAAGTCTGCCAAGATCCTAAATATATAGCATCATGAGATCACAGTGTATAAGTTTGGCAGTCGGCTCAATAAAAATATAGCACTAATCTACCTGCACAAGGACTGTCACCATATCATAACACCTTTTGGATAAAATTACCTATAAAAAGAATATTAACAATATGGTTATGCTTAGGGAAATCATGGAGGTTATAGAGTAGCTCAACTAAAAGGGATAAGTGAAGAGAAACAAACCAAATGCAAGCAGTAGGGCCAACATAATGCAAAATGATGCATATTTAGGTCAGGTTAGCAAGTCATGATTAGGTAGTTGTAGCAACCATGCTTTCAAGTGGTTTAATCAACTAGCATTCCATCTACCTAACCAAAGCTTTATGTGGAACCAAATATTTGGCCCAGTACTGGAGGTTTCCTGATTGCAAAAATGACCAAGTATTGATGTCATTGAAGGATTTACAACTGATCAAAGTCTGCCAAGTTTCCACTTCCCCATATAGAGTCTAGAAGCTAATAGGAGCAAAACAATTAACTATGTTTGGAGGGTGCTAAAATATGTGTACCTTGTTGTCTTACTGTTGGAAGTTCAATTTTGGATAAGTGAAGAAGGTATCAAAATATTCATACCTGATCGAAGCTTGGCATAGCATGAATTATCCATCCAAGAGATCAGAGTATGATAAGAATAAAATGGAGAAAAATGCTTAAAGAACTAGAATATTTGTACCCAACCAGAGCTCGATGGCGTACCAAATATTCATCCCAATATCAAAGGTTACCTAATTGTAAGAATAGCTAAGTGATGATGCCACCAAAGGCTTTTTACCTAGCTAAAGTCTACCAAGATCCTGAATACCTAAAACCATGAGATCACAACATATAAGTTTGGCAGTCGAATAAATTAAAATATTGCACTGATCTACCTACAAAAGTACTATCACCATATGATAACACATTTTGGATAACATTACCTATAAAAATAATATTAAAAGTATGGTTATGCTCAGGGGTATCATGGAGGTTACTTGTTAGCTCAACTAAAAGGGATCAATGAAGAGCACCAAACCAAATACAAGCAGTAGGACCAGCATAATGTAAAATTATGTAGATTTTGGTTAGGTTAGCATGTCATGATTAGTTAGTTGTAGCAACCATGCTTTCAAGTGATTCAATTAATACATCTAGTATCATATAGAGATTTTCTTAGATAGAATAAGGTTGATCAGTTTATGCACACCTTTAGGTGTCATATGCATTCAAACTCTATCTTATGTTTCATATAACCTTTCTATCACACACCACTAGGGTTGGTCACAACCAACAACACAAAATGGTTTCAAATGAAACCCAAATGGAGTGATTCAATCAGAGCCAAGCGAGTGATCCTCCCGCTTTGATACCAATGTTGGTCTAATGATCATCAACATTAGAATTGCATTATACATTAGGTATAATATACAAAATGATAGGCTAATATTAGCCATCAAAAAATCCCACTAATAGGTGGGTTGTTACAACAATGTAACAACCTACTACGTAGGATATTATAGTAATTACCCAAGATAGGAATCTAGATATTACCCAAGTAATGGGATAGTTACTCTAGCATTATTTCCATATTTTATTTTGTGAATCCTAGCTTAATTATCCTAGAAATATCCCATTCTTTATGTATCCCCATGCACAACTTTGGTTTCATCGCCTCCATCCCACTGTCACTAACCATCTGTAAATTTTAAGATAAAATCCACTATCCTTTTTGTCATCATAATTTTTTTCTCTTTCCTCCTTGATTTTTTGTTTAGTTAAGCGGATCCTATCTACAAAGGCTTTAGTTATTTATCTCATATATTAGCCTTGTTTTTGTCAAATCTTATCTATCTACAATCAATAAATAGTCTATCTGAGTTCTCTTTACATTAGATGAAAAGTCTCTGTGAGTCACCAAGAATATTGGTATTTTCAAATCACCACCCACATGCACTTTAGCAAGAAAGTGCAAAAATGAACAATACAAAGAAATTAGAAAAAAGAATAGGCACTATGGAGTAGAATGTTACAACCTCAACAAAATGACTAAGTTTAAAGAGTTCCAGAAGATTTGTAACTAGTTGAAATCCAACAAGGGAAAAAATCTCTGTCCCACTAACACATGTTCAAAATATGCATATTTGAAGACGTCAAAATAACTGAACCTATTCAGAGCATGACATGGCACAACTTCTCAATATGAAATCTAGATGTCAAAAAGAGCAAGATAAAAAAAATGTCTAAGTATGAATCAATTTGGGACATTAGCACCCATTCATACCTTGGTGGAGTCCCAAAGGTCTAGCACATGCATGAAACAAATGGAGAAAATTTCTAAGTATAGAGGGCATCCGAATATTTGTATCTAACCAAAGCTTGATGTGGTACCAAATATTTGGCCAAGTACTAGAGGTTGCCTAATTGCAAAAATGACCAAGTATTGATGTCATGAAATGATTTACACCCGATTAGAGTCAGCTAGGTTTCCAATTCCCTGTCCAGAGGCCAAAATATAATAGGAGAAAAAGAAAAAAAAATTCTATGTTTAGAGGGTGCTAGAATATTTGTACCTCATTTTTCATGTTGTTGGAAGTTCAATTTTGGATAAGTGCAGAAGATATCGAAATATTCATACCTGACCGAAGCCTGACATAGCATGAATTATCCATCCAATATATTAGAATTTGATAAGAATAATGGAGAAAAATGCTAAAAGTGATAGAATATTTGTATCCAACCAGAGCTTTGTGGGGTACCAAATATTAATCCCAATATCAAAGGTTACCTAATTGCAAGAATAGCTAAGTGATGATGCCACCGGAGGCTTTTTACCTAGCCAAATTCTACAAAGATCTTGAGTACCTAACACCATGAGATCACAACATATAAGTTTGGTAGTCGAGTCAATAAAAAATTGGCACTGTTCAACCTGCACAAGGACTATCACCATCTCATACAACCTTTTGGATAAAATTACTTATCAAAATAATATTAATAATATGGTTATGCTCAGGGGCATCATGGAGGTTACATGGTAGCTCAACTAAAAGGGATCAATGAAGAGCAACAAACCAAATGCAACCAGCAGGTCCAACATAAAGTAAAATAATGGAGATTTTGGTCAGGTCAACAAGTCATAATTAAGTAGTTGTAGCAACGATGATTTCAAGTGGTTCAATAATTTAGCACTCCCTCTTACATATAGCAATTAGTTTCTAAGGTAATGATGCTTTGAAAACTATAACATTGTAAAAAGTCTATAAATACTAAGATGTAAAATGAAAACTAGTCGGTTCTTAGGCTTTTGCAATTCATATGTAAGAAGAGAATATTGGTGTCTTAATACAAAGAAATTATTGTTTGGATTCTGGTTCAATTCATTTTTAGAGCATGTATGTATGGATGACTACTTATTTATAATTTTAGCTTGTTGAATGCTCATATTATTTATTCTAAATTATAAATTTATGCTTATGTTCATTCACTTGTTCTATAATTCACTGTCTTATAAGCTACATCATCTTGAGATTAAGTGTTATGTGATTGATAGTAAAATTGGTTGGTCTATTAGGTGATTCACTAGTTTATTTGCATAATATTTTGTTATGCATATGTCTTTATGTTTTCTTTTAGCACCCTTTCCCCCCCACTTTTAGAAATAGCTAGCTTGAACTTCTAAGGAAATTACCTCCTTTGGAGATTGATCACCGAAGCCTTCATAAATTAAGGGTCATTCAATGTTGGTCAAGGTCTATGGATGCACAACCTTTCCATTAGATGGATTTATTGACCAACAATTCCTTGTTTCCTATATTTCTAAAAAATTATGCAATTGGTCATTAATTTCATTTTGAGATAGACATTCAATAATTTCTTGAGAAAATGCCATTGAATCTAGGGGATATATATCATTATTGATTGAACCTATAGATTTTTTTTTTTTTTATTCTTTATAATGCATTTCTATGTTTATTTATATATTTGAATCTAGTTGATGTTCCTTTTCCAATAATTTTAGCAACTGAGATAAGATTAGTTGATTGTCTAAGAATATATAAAATATTTCCTAGCATAAAATATGAAATTGGCATGGTAGGTATTACTCTACCAATTCCTTGAACTTTTTACATATTATCATTCATAATTTTTAGTGATATATTGTCCTTGACCTCTAAGGATTCAAACCAATGTATGTTTCTAGTCATATGATGACTAGCTCTTGAATCTATATACCAGATATCTTTTTCTTTTTGAATTTTTTGATGAGATTCAAGTGATATAATCTCACATATTTGATAACAATTTTTAAGAACCCTTTTATGGTGTTGCCCCTTATATTCAAAATATTGTTTTTTATACACATTTTATTTTTTAACTTTTCTTCTCATAAAGTATGGTTTTGAAAAGTTCCTCTTTATGATTTATCCATTCTACGTCTTTAAGTTGAAAACCTTATATCTCTCTAATTTAAAAAATAATTCAAATATGAAATTTGCAAATTTTAAATATTTTAATCCTATGATGTTGAAAACCTTTTAACTCTTTAATTTGATTTGAAAAATTTCAAAAATATTAAAAAATCTAAAAGACTTCAAATTTCAAAATCCCTAAGTTTTCAAAGTTTTCAAATTTTCAATTAACTTTTAAAACTTTTAAAAACATCAAAATCAAAAAATTGAATATCCTTAGCTCATTATAGATCCTTAATATTAAAGAGCTTGAATAAATATGACTCTAAACATTCCTTATTACTCCATTCTTTAGCATTTTAATAATCAAATACAAATTTAAAATTTATCTACTCCCTCAAAAAATGAGTGTTGAAAGTAATGTTTATACGTTACCTATTATGAATTAGGTGATAACTTAGCTATTGAATCTGAATATCAATGATATATATTTCACTTTTCTACAATGAAATGTTGGACATTAGAAAGTCTAACATTTATAATCCTAATTTGTTCCTTCTTTCAATAATGTCTTCTGATAGTGTTTGACTCCTACAACATAATTTTATTTCAAGAAATCATTTGTCTTACTGTTGTAATCTCTAGACTAGTTCATTCTTCTTACTTAGTGTCTAGGTTGCTCTTTGAATATATATTAGACTACTCTTCAATGATATATTGAACTGATCTTCCTCAATTCTTTCTTCAAGAACTGGTCTATTCTTCTTAGGTGATTGTTAGTTCTGATTCTTCTTTCATATGTTTTGATTTACATCTCTCAAGTGCCTGTGCGTTCTCTATATCAAGTTTCTATTATTGATGACTTACCCTAAGTAGCCTCTCCTCTAGTGTAAGCTTACGTTGAGTAGCCTCTCATATGGTGAAATATCACCCTGAGTAGACTTTCCTTATGAGGCTTGTGGCTTGTCTACCTTGGTGCAGGTTTACCTTGAGTAGCCTCTAGGGTTATGCATAAGGGATCAGCCCCAAAATGTAATTATAAAAAATTAGTGAATCAGTTTCGATATCCAGATGAATAGTGTCTAAACACATGTAAAATGTTCACTATTATTAGGGGTAATGTTGGAAATTTAAACTTAAAATGGTCAAAATATTATAAAATTAGGGCGAATCGACCCCAAAAAAAAATTGCACCCAATTTTTTTTGGCTAATGGGCCCTGGTAAAGGGTCCCAAATATTAGCCAATTCCAAATTTAAAAAATCCTAATTTTAGACAATTGGCTATAAATATCCACTATGCATAATCCTGGTAGCCTCTTTTTTAGGAGGCTTATGTCTAATCCGCTATGATGCAAGTGATCGATCCACCTCTTCATTTTATGCTTATACTATTCTATATTTTCTAGAAATTTACAAACTTCTCTCAAGCACTAAATTATATATGTTATCTCTAATGTATGCTTGTACTTCCTCTAAATTAGAATGAATTCATTTTGCTCTGTATGCTTTGACTCCTCGGACAACGTATGCTTACTCTAGTTTCATGTAGATATTTTTTTCTCTATAATAATTTTACATATACCTTATGTATCCATGTACACAGGTCGTTTGTGAATATTTACTTTTGTATGATTTTACTTATGAGTCTTTTCAATATTTTTGTCCTTTTAGACCTCTTTTTCTATGTAGGCCTCATAGGCCTTTTTTCTTCAATATAGGCCTTCTTAGGCATTTCCTTTGTTATAATTAATGAGTGCCTTGCCTATGCATGTTATGATATTTGTAATATTTTATTATACACCTCCTGCCTATATATTTATACTCATTTTTATGTACAATATTATCTCATCCAAATCCTTTCATTTGGTATTAAAGTAGGTCCCCTTCCTACCTAAAAAACCTTGAGGGAAAATTTCCTCTTTGGCAATTCTTCCCTCCCCCATTGGTGGTGCACCTCCATTTCTTACTTCTCAAAATGCTCAAGGAGTATGCTATCCACTTTAGTGGATCAGAAAGTATAAAACCAATGGAGAGGGAGAGGATTTCATGGCTACCCATGAATATTTAAGATTTTAGCCATGAATTTAAGGGGTGCAAAAACTAGGACTTCCCAGGATGTCACCCATCCTAGCCCTACTCCAACAAATTTTGCTTAAATATGGATTTTTTGATGGGATCCAATAACACTGACATGAATGATGTTTGAGGGGTCATTGGTCTAGATTTTTGTTCATAGTTGTTGAAGCCTATGAAATTATTATTGATGGTGGTATGGTGAGAGAGGTACATGAACTCTTCATGAACCCGTAACCAAACCACTATTTTCATAAAGTCTTGATCTCCTAATTTTTCTTGAAAGCTACCTCTCATGAGGTACCCTAACACAAGTCCATCTGTGTAGGTGGATCATGTGTTACTGCAAATAAGTCTATATTTCCCATCATTATTTATGAGCTAGAATTATCACCATCCATCCATATAAGGTATACACGCATATCCATGCCATACGCAAATCGTCATGTGTAGGCATACTACGAGTATTATGAGTTAAGCTATCTATCTCATCTCCATAATGAGCTATCTTAACTCAAATGTAGTCTCTCCACAAACTAGTACTTTATCTCCCTAAGGGGGTCTCAATTATCTTAGGTCTCCTATGTTCACCCTAAGGGAGTTCTCAATTCCCTTAGGTCGCCTCTGAGTTCACCCTAGAACTCTACACTTATATTTCTAACATCAAGCAATCCAAACAATGATACAACTAGATACCACATTACCAAAAAATAATCACCAAGCATCTAGAACACAAGCAAGATTAACTTTAAAAATAATCATCTACATAACATAAACAATTACAACCATGAAGTAAAAATAATTTTTTTAATCCAATGAACAGTTATTGCATCATAATTTACACATTAATTCCTTCTTACTCTAAGGAATATTACAACATATATATTGGGGATATCTCCCCAATTAATTATAATCTAATTGAGAATAGTAAAGCAACATAAAATACAATTACCTATACCTCACTTCCATTGAACGCCTTGCTTATCCTTGCTTCCCACTAATTCTTTTAAGGTAGGAGGGGATCATGGTACTCATGGTTTAGGATAGGCATGCCTTTAAATGCATATACTCATTTAATTTACCAAATTGCAACTATACAAAATCTACATAAGTTTCCAACCATCTAATGGATAATGGATATCATAAAAGATCCTTTAATTTTATCTTCACCTCTCAAATTCCTTTATAGATTCATCCAACATGTGCTACTTAGAACAAGGCCTAACTTAATCAAATTCATTCATGCTTTAAAGTGATAAAGTCCCACACCTTTAACATCTAAAACAATCCTTTTATTTTCATTCCCTAAATCAAAGCCCACTAACTTCAATCTAAAGAATAAATCCACATATTTTTCAATTCACAAAATCCAATTAAATCATTTATTGTTTAAAGCATTAAAATCACACCCCTTTTAATATTTAAACAAACAATTCATTCATTCCTTAAATCAAAGCCCCATAAATTCAATCTAAGGAACAAATCCACATCCCTTTTAATTTTAAAATCCCTAAGATAATCATCAAAAATCAAAGGTTTCCTTTTAAATTAAAACCCTAAGAGAATCATTAAAATCAAAGGTTTTCCTATTTCATCAAATGCCCTTTAATAATAATTAAAATCAAAGGTTTCCTTTTTAATCAAATGCCCTTTAATAATCATTAAAATCAAAGGTTTTCTATTTAATTAAATGCCCTTTAATAATCATTAAAATAAAAGGTTTTCCTTTTTAATTAAATGCCCTTTAATAATCATTAAAATTAAAGGTTTCCTATTTAATTAAATGCCCTTAATAATAATTAAAATCAAAGGTTTTCCTATTAAATTAAATGCCATTTAAAAATAATTAAAATCAAATGTTTCCTATTAAATTAAATGCCCTTTAATAATCAGTAAAATCAAATGTTTCCTATTTAATTAAATGCCCTTTAATAATTATTAAAATCAAAGGTTTCCTATTTAATTGAATGCCCTTTAATAATCATTAAAATCAAAGGTTTCCTATTTAATTGAATGCCCTTTAATAATCATTAAAATCAAAGGATTCCTATTTAATTGAATGCCCTTTAATAATCATTAAAATCAAAGGTTTACTATTTAATTAAATGTCCTTTAATAATCATTAAAATCAAAGTTTTCATATTTAATTAAATGCCCTTCTTCCAAAACACGATGGTTTACACAGACGTTGCTCCCAAACACAACGTCCCTTATTCCTTATACACAGAGGTCTAAATCACAACTTTGAATCACTTAACAAAGTCTCTAAGCAAACCCAGGTGGTTCCCTAAAAGCACATCACCTGAGCTTACACACGCATCTTTTAAAATACATTAAGTTTAACTTGGATAAACACTCTCTCAAAAACACACACACACAGTGCTTAGCTTGGACAGACACTCTCCCAAATACACACTACATCTAGCTTGGACAGATGCTCTCCCAAAAACACACCCAACACTTAGCTTGGATAGACACTTTACCAAACACATACCCACAATGTTTAGCTTGGATAGATGCTCTCCCAAACACACACACAATTTTAGCTTGGATAGATGCTCTTTAAAAATGTAAACAATGCCCAAATTAGGACATACACTCTCCTAAACAGACACACAAAGTGTTATATTGGATATATGCTCTCCCAAACATACACCTGATGCTTAGCTTGGATAAACACTCTCCCAAGCACACACCCACAACATTTAGCTTGGATAGATGCTCTCCCAAACACACACACAATGTTATCTTGGACATACGCTCTCTAAAAACATAAACACTACCCAACTTAGGATAGATTCTCTCCCAAACACACACAAAGCATTAGCTTGGACATATGCTCTCCCAAACACACACTGCGTCTAGATTGGATATACGCTCTCCCAAATACACACCTGGTGCTTATCTTGAACATAAAATCTCCCAAACACATATTTACAATGTTTAGCTTGGACAAATGTTCTCCCAAACACACACACAAAGTTAGCTTGGATAGACACTCTCTAAAAATGTAAACACCACCCAACTTAGGACAGACGCTTTCCCAAACATACACACGATGCTCTCCCAAACACATACTATGTCTATATTGGACATCCGATCTCCTAAACACATACTTGGTGCTTAGCTTGGACATACACTATTCCAAACACACATCCACAATGTTTAACTTGGACAAATGCTCTCCCAAACACACACAGAGTTAGCTTGGACAAACACTCTCTAAAAATGTAAACATCATTCAACTTAGGACAAAAACTCTTCCAAACACACACACACATCGTTAAATTGGACATACGCTCTCCCAAAAACATGCTACATCTAGCTTGGACAGACGATATCCCAAAAAAACACCCAATGCTTAGCTTTCAACCAAACAATTTATGGTTTCTAAAAAAAATCAACAGGGTAGAAACGTAAAGCTTTCAACCAAATAATTTATGGTTTCTCAAAAAACATCAATAAGGCAAAAACGTAGATCTTTCAACCAAACAATTTATGGTTTCTAAAAAGTATCAATAGAGCAGAAACGTAGAGCTTTCAACCAAGCAATTTGTGGTTTCTAAAACAGTAATTTTCACCATACAAATCATGCACTAAAAAAAGGGAAGTTAGAGTCTAATACTCCAACCTCAATGCTTCTGTGAAATGGGGATTAGTGGAGTCTAGGTCACTTATCCTTGGCTCACAGTGTATTTTTTGCCTTTCCTGTCCCTGGTCTGTGTTCTCTCCCTCTGCTCCTTCATCCTCCTCCATCCTCTCCTTGTTATTTCCTCTTTCTATTTTCCTTCTCACACCATACGAGCTTCTTCTCCTCTAGGTGGTCCATCTCAAACCTCGAGCCCTCTCCTCGAGTCTCCTCCCCTTCCATTATACATACCTTTCTCTGGTGGTACATAACCCTTTTTCTGATGGTTTCCATATTTGGAAGCCTATCAGCCACCCTAGATTATTTTATAGCTTACGATCTATAAGGGAACGAGATATTTACATATTTTATATTATCCCTTTTTATATTTTATAAGGATGGTATTATTTTAACATATATCCTTTATTTTTAATATATATCCTTTATTGATAATTATCACCATTAAGATACCTCTTTTATTTATACAATTTCATATTTTTTTAATTAAAATAAAATACATCTTATTTCTTAAATGGATATATGTTTTTTTTTTTGTTTTTTTAATTAATTAAAGTCTTCCAATGACTTCTCTATTAGCATTAAAATGAATACATTTAATTAACTAAAAAAAAAATTCTCATCTATTAAATAAAATGAGGTTTACTAATGAGCTTAATGAAATCAATTATTTAATCAAACTTCATTGATCCTTTCAAATGAATCTTTATTTAACATTCAAATTTAATATGCTTTTCTCTATGAAAATGATGCTCTATATTTTATTTAAAAAAACAATTAGTTTTATGCATCCACATATATTTGGCAGTTGTTTTTCTACAGCAGTTCCAAAATTATGCTACTCCAACCACTATGCAACAAAGAGCAAACAAATTCATAAAGCAACAAAGAGGGAATATTTCCATCGACCCTGTCACCTATCTCAGCTAGATATTTCATGATAGCTACTACGCTATCAACTAAGGCTCAAGGCAATCAGCCATCGATGATTATACCTTTCAATAATGCATGCCTATATGAAGGTATATATCCATGTTACCTTTGAGTACCTTAATCATCATTTTCCCTGATATTAGGTAATCTAATTTTTGGTGGATGCGTCTACCTTATCCATACACGAGTATACCAGATCCTGCACACTTGGAAATATATTAGCAATAACATACCCTTCACAAATCAAATAAACATCATATAGTTGGTACAATTGTTCAAACTAAGTATCACCACACCATAGGTTAATACATTGTTCCTTTTTTTCATAAAGTCAACTAGGGAGGGTCATGACATCCTCCCCCACCAGAATTAAACATCGTCCTTGGTGTTTCCAATTTTTATTTGTTTTAACAACACTAAAAATAAAAGTTATTACATCACAAAGTTTCAAATAGAAAGGGAAATTTTTTTTGCATAACCTCCACTTTCTCCTAAGTGGAATATTTCTTAGAGAACTAGTCCCACTGGACCTTACACTGTTCGAGAGTCCTATTCCACAAAGACTTGGAACAAAACTCAAGAATATTCACCGATAACACTTCAATGGCCTTCGGGTTTGCCATCTATAAATTAAAAAAATCCCACACATATTCAATGTTAGCAACATACTTTATAAACAAGGATATGTGGAATGTGTCATGGATTTTAGACATGTTAGATGGTAATGCAAGTCGGTATGCAACCGTGTTGATATTTTCCGTGATCTCAAAGGGTCCCATAATGTGTGGATACAAATTTATGGATTTGATAGCACTCTTATTTGGCTTAACCCTTAAGAACACTTCATCTCCAACATTAAACTCTCTAGGAGTCCTTTTTATATCTACATAACTATTATGACTATTCGTAACTTCTTTAAGCCTTTACCTAATTTCCTTTAACTACTCTTCCTTTACCCTAACCATTTCTGGACCAAACTCAACTCGATCCTCTAGGTTATACCAAGATAATGGTGTTCTACACTTTCACCCATACAATGCATCAAAAGGTGACATTCCTAGCAAGGAGTGATGTCCATTATTGTAGGTAAACTCTACCAAAGGTAGACAATCTTCCCAATAATATTTGTGATCCATTTAGTACATGCGAAGCATGTCTTCCAAAACTTGGTTTACCCACTCTGTTTGGTCATCTATTTTAGGGTGGTATGCTGAACTCATATTCAATTTCGTGCCAACCCCAATATGAAGGGACTTCCAAAATTTAGATGTGAATTTGGAGTCTCTATCTGATATGATTACCTTAGGAAATCCATACAATCGGAATACCTCTTTGACGAATCTACTAGCCACCACCTGAGCATCGTCCTTGGTATTTCCTGGTATGAAGTGGGAAACCTTAGTTAATTTGTCGACAAATACAAAGATGGTATTATGTGGGTACCGAGTTTTGGGTAAACCTACTATAAAATCCATAGATATAACTTACCATTTCTGTGTAGGTATATAATGCAGATATAGTTTTCCTAGAGGATGCTAGCGTTATGCCTTGAATTTCTGATATTCGAGGCATTGAGCAACAAAATTTGTGATGTCCTTATTCATACATACCCAAAATAAGGTTCTTTTCATATTTTCTCATATTTTGGCTCATCCTGGATGAGCAGAATATGGATATCTATGAGCTTCTTGCATTATCAAGTTCCTTCGATTCCCCATATTTGGTATGATGAATATTTCCTTATAACACAAAAAGTCATGTTTCACACTAAATTCCTTATTTCCTTTAGGATATCTATCCATATTGACTCAAATTCCTTGGCAATACTCATCCTATGATTGCTTCTGTCTCACTCAATCCATCAGGTCCATGTGAATTCTAGTTATGGCTACTATATATTTCCTTCTACTTAAAGCATCCACTACCTTATTCTCTTTTCTCTTTATGACTCAATCTCAAAATTGTACTCAGTGAGAAAGTCCACCCATATTCTCTGTATTGCATTGAGTATTTGTTGGGTGAATATATACCACATACTTTGATGATCGATTTTCAATTCAAAGGGTCTCCCAACTAAGTAGTGGTGCCAAAATTTTAAAGCATGGACCACTGTAAATAGCCCTAAATCATGCATAGCATAATTAACTTCATGGTTTTTGATATTCCTTGAAGTATATGCCACTACTAAATCTTCTTGTGAGAGCACCCCACCCAACCCTTCTATCGATGCATCAATGCGCACTGAAAAGTCTACCTGGGGTTTAAGAACCTTTAATATTGGTGCCGTAGTAAGCTTATGCTTTAGCAGTTCAAAGGTAGCCTCACATTTTTTTGACCATTTGAATTATTTCTCCTTCTTTTGAAGGGTTGTTATGGTTCCATTAATCTTGGAGTAGTCATTTATATAACACCTATAATAGCCCGTTAACCCCATAAAACTTCACACTTCAATGACATTAGTAGGGGGTGGCCAATTTAGAATAGACTCTATCTTTTTCGGATCCACAATGATCCCATTTTATGATATAATATGTCCAAGATATCGTACCTCTAGGGCATATAACTCACTCTTTGTTAGATTTCCATAAAGTTAATTCTTCCTTAACAATTCCAACATAATCCTAAGATGTTTATCATGATCCCCTTTATTTTGAGAATATATAAGGATATCATAAAGGAATATCAGGAAAAACTATTCCAAATGTCTTCGAAACACACTGTTCATTAGGTTCATGAAAGCAGTTGGGGCATTAGTAAATCTGAAGGGTAGAACAGTAAACTCATAATACCCATACCTAGTCTTAAATGATGTCTTGTGAGTGTCTTCCTCACGAATCCTTAACTGGTGATACCCTTACCTTAAATCAATCTTAGTAAACACCTTGGCATCTTTTAGTTGATCAAATAAATCTTCAATCCTAGGTAAAGGATATTGATTCTTGATTGTAGCTTTATTTAACATCCTATAGTCAATACACAATCATAGCGACCATACTTCTTTTTCATGAACAAAACTGGTGTACCCCACGGTGACATAATTGGTTTTATCAAACCCTTCTACAATAATACTTGTAATTGAACCTTAAGTTATCATATTTCAGTAGGATTCATCCTATATGGGTATCTATGAATAGGTTCAACTCCCGTCATAAGTTTAATTATGAAATCAAATTCCCATGCAAGAGGTAGCCCCGATAGGTCTTTTGGAAACACATCTTGAAAATCCTGTAGGATCAAGTGTTGTCTTAGTATTTATCATTTCTCATGGTCTTCCACTTCATTAATTTTTACCACATACACTATTCCTTCTTTCTTTAGGTCCTTTTTCACTTGCATAGCAGACAACATCTATGGTTCAAATGCCCCCTCTTATTCTCCTTCTGCCTTCTTCTAAATACTCAATCCATCAATCTTGAAACTTGACCAAGCCTTTATGGGCCTACAACAAATCCATCCCTACTATCATATCAAAGGCATGTAATGGATCTACATACAATCAACCATCTATAGTTCTACTTGATAGAGTGATTTCTACCATAGGATAGAACTGGTTCACTGAGTAGATCTATCCAAAACTGTAATCAACCTTCCACCCTTAAGCCAAATATCTAGGCCTTTCTGACACAGTCCTTGCTAGACTAGACAAAATAAAATTGTCAGTGTCTATCAAAATGTTTACTGGTTTATTAAAAACCTTACATTTCTCCAATAATGGGGTGGCTTATCCCTCTAGCTTCTGATTCCCTGTTGCGGCATAAATACGATTAACCGGTTCCTTCTATTTTGCATTAGCGGTGCTAGTCCCTACTGTATATGGAAACTAATTGTAGTAATGAGATCCCTGGAAATTATAGCAACCTTCCTTGGGTCCTTGCTATTTTTTATGTTTCTCATTCCCATTATTAACTGCTAGAATTAGATTCTGCAACTTTCGTGGTTGAGGTTTCATGTTGTTGGGTTTGTTATCCTTCTTACAAAATTTCTTCTTGAACTTCTTCTAATTTACATAAGATTTATTCTCAAGATTTTTGGGGTTATTAGCCTTTAACTCTTGACTCTTGATCAGAATCCCATTTTACAAACCCAACACTATTCCTCTTCTTTAAATCCTACAGAGCTTGCTCAGGCAGAGTGTCATATTTATAATAGAAGTGTGACTCTACTTTATTTTCTAGGTCATATAACTTTTGCAATGATTTAGGCTCGTGCATTTCCACATCATGCTTTAACCTAGATTCCAATACAAGAATGAAGATGTGAATTATAAATAGGAACATATTTGAAAAACCTTACCAGATTCTTGTAGTACACCTTTACTATGTTGGTTCCTTGTCTAAGACCAAAAAATTATTCAAACTTTAAGGCATAAAAATACTCCATTAGAAATCTCTTAAAGATATTTATAAATTATTCCCATGGGTATAAATGGGTTCAATATTACTTTCCTCATAGTGGGTTTCCCACCACTCCAGAGTAGCCCTTTATAGGTTAATTGTAGCCCAAAGTGTTTGGGTTCCTGATGAGTAACCTTTTACCATAAAATTAACCTCTGCTTCTCTCAGCCATGATTTCACTGCATCACCATTACCCTATCCATAAAACTTAGATATACTAATGTTTTTCATGTCCCTAGCTATTTCCTTTTTTTCGAAGGCTCTAGCTTGTACTTTTTATATAGTTAGTTTGCTTTCTAGACTGATATATGAACCATGAACTTATGAATTTTGATTTGTAGTCATCTCTAACAACTATTTTATATGATCCTGCATAGCAGTGATCATAGCAACGAGTTCTTCTACCTTCCTATTGGGGTTTTTTGATTCCTCCTCCTAGTTTTACTCTTTAACATCACTTTGTCAAGTTTGTCTAGGTATAGGTCTCTTTCTTCTAATCTTAGGTTTCACCTCAACCTGATTCCATCCAAGAAAAAGGATTATATTATAGTTTCATCTTATGCTGTAACTCTAATTCAAGCCATATTACATAGTTATCTTGCTATATGCATTAACCAATCTAACTAGGGTAATATATCATGCTAGGGTGTGTCACTAATACCAAAGCCCATACTAAGGTATCCTAACATCCTCACTCTCTTGGGGTTAAATCTCATCATATCCTAGCAAATAGGGTATCCTAGATCATCCCAACTTTAGCCTTTACTTTAAGAAATCCTTCAATGGATTCATATGATTTCCCTTAGCACACATAGAATCTCTATACCCTCATTGTGAGAGTAATATTCCATTACTTGGGATACTTACCAATTACTCCACTAGGTAAAATAAGCTAGTGTATTGCATTACACTACTTAGGATTTATTACTACATTTACTGTTTTAGTTTCTACCATATAGATATCTACTATCCTAAATATCTAATGGTAACTAGCTTAAATATCCCAGGGTATTCAATCCTAAACCTAACTCTCTACCTAGCCTAACATGTTTGTTAGCTTGGTTAGTGGGGAATTAGTTAGGTTTACTATTCATTGTATTATATAAACATTAGTATTAAACCTAATGTTTAGTTAGATTAATTTGATTATTATTTGATCTGACTTACCTTGCATCATTGGTATCATCGCAATCGGGTGGCCTAATACGAGCTTTGCTAATTCCACCTGACCTGGACCTAGAACGGTCTTCGAGGGCCCTTCTGGCCCTCAGGACCTACATGGATATCGAGGCAGCTCCTAGGCAGTAGGGCCCGCATGCCCATATCACCGAGCGACCACGAGAGAGGGCCCATAGGCCCACGTCACCATGTGGCCATGGGAGTAGGCTCGTAGACCCCGATAGCTCTGACAACATTCTACTTTCCAACCTATCGGGCCTAACAGGAGGCTAGAGCCCATAGTACAAGGCCTAGATCCTAATGGTAGGAGGCCCTACAAATATCGATAGCCGCTAGTGCTACCCCCGTGGGTCCAACACACAGCTGGAAGGGCATGCGATCCCTCCCAGGAAGAAATCAAACCCACACCCAAGGGTAGGAGCACCCTCGAGTTTGACCAACAATGACAGGGGACATCCCTGTTAGGGGATTTGACACCTCTAATCCCTGATGACCATGACTGATGGCACAGATCCGATGACCAGGATCTGAGAGGGCAGGATCGCCCTCCGATATTCGACAACCAGATCAGAGACCCTACAACTATGGACCAAATATTGGGCACAAATATTGATGACAATCACAAATGGGACCCATGCATGCTCGGGCATAGATCTTGAGGCATTGACTCAGCCACTAGACCGGACACGTGGTGAAAAACCACTAGACCAGACACATGGCACAACCACTAACAGGACACCTGGACAAGACCGAACACATGGCACAACCACTAGACAGGACATGTGGCAAGCACCACCTAGACAAGACACCAAGACAAGACTAGACACATGGCGGACAACCACTGGATCATGATGGATGTGACACATGGCAGACTAGCCATGTGTCACCAAACCTAACACGTGGTGGACTAGCCACGTGCCACTTGAACCGACTAGCCATGATGTGACAACAAACAAAAGGACAACGAAGGACTCTGATTTCTCATAGGCAATTGAGTCCTTATAGGGGTTAAGTCATTTTTAAATGACTTACATGCGCCTTCACGGTGCATGTGGGACTAAAGTCCCAAAAGTTTTTTTCTAAATAAAATCTTTAGAGCACACGAAGTCGCGCGCTCCAAGCCCTAGGGAGGGGAGGATTCAAGATGAAGTCTCCTCCCCAATATCTCCATCGGGATAGCTATCTCGACTGGAGGTTTAGCCCTCGCCAAGGCGTGGCTCGATAGGGAGGTCGAGAGTTCGACTCCCGTTGGGGCTGAAAGTTTTTTTTTGCGAGTGGTGGAATGGACCAAGTCCAAGGTATAAAAATAAATTTTTTTATTTTTTTGTAATTTTTTTTTTTTTTTTAATCATTTTATTTAATAATTTAATATATTTTGTCTAAAATCATTTTTTTTTTAAATTACATTGATTTTTTACAAAATTAAATTTTATTTTTAATTTAATAATGATTAGATTTATTAAAATTTTGCATTAAAATAGAGAATTAAGGATTTTTTTTGAAAACAAATCAAAAAGATCTTTTGTTTTCTCCAAGAGGGGATATAAGACATTGAAGAGCACTTATTTTTCTTGCAAATTAGAAATCCATAAAATCTCTTCTCCACCTTTTTAATTTCGCATACAAGAAAGGATCAAACTTGATTTTTTTTAGCAAATTAGATAACAAGGAGACTGAATTTTTTTTTGTAAAATTCATAGACAAAGAGTGCATTTGTTTTTCTCCAAGAGGGGGATATAAGACATAAAATTGCACTTTCCTTTTACAAAATTGAGAAGAATTTAAAGCCTTGGGTCCATAAAAACTAGGTCGTGTGTCGACTAGTTCTGGAAGCCTTTCAAATGTGGGTTGTGTGTCGACTTGTCTTGGAAGGAGTGCTCAAAATTGTTAATTTTGCAAAATACAGGGGAGAAGACAACATTGTAATTCTTTTGCAAAATTGGAAAACAAAGTAGGAGACATAAAAATATCATTTTTCTGCACAACACAAAACACACATTTTGTTGCAAAAATTAAAAGGTGCATTTTAGATTTTACTTGACACCTTTATTGGACAATTAGGTGCATTTTCGGTTGCATCCGACACCTAGGTGATAAGAATTTTGTTGGCATTTCTTGTTTGATTATTGCATTATTTCTTTTGCAATTATAAGTCATAGAATCAAGAACACACTAAACCCCAAAATTTCACAAATTTGTGTAAATCCTTGCACAAATTTAAAGCCAAAATTACTTGATATTCTCTCCTAAATCAACAAAACCCCTAATTCACTCTTATTTTTTTGGCTTAATTTCCTCAAACTTTTTATCCTTCTTGAAGGGAGTTAAGGCAGGTGCCATTAAATATCTATTTGAGTGAATTATATTTTGATACTCTCTTAGGGTAATCAAAAGAAAGAACAAGTTTTTGAAAATAAGGAACCTTAAAAGTAGCAATCCTTTGCACTAATGGGGGATAATTCCTTTCTTCCTTCAAACATAGATTTTGATAAGAGGGAAATAAAACTTGTAAAGGCAATCAGAGAAGTCCAAATCATCAACATTAAACCTTTTATTTTAGACTTCATAATAACAATCATGCTTGAAGTACTTGCAATAAGAAAGGACAAATTGGTGAACTTTTTTGATCAAATTGCCTAGAAAAACATAGTTTTGCAAAACTTGTAAAATGAAAACCAAGACACCATTCAGTGTTGGTTTCAAAACAAGCAAAACTAAAATGGCAAAGGCACATCACAGAAGCCATATTTTTAGTGAAGTGTCTCATTCTGATTCTGTTTTTGGTTCAAAGATACCACAAGGAGTGCTAAATTGCTAAAACAATTTTGTAGAGGAAAAACACATGTGTCCCTTGGGCAAAAGCACCATTTTATCTCACTCTTCTTTTAGGCTTTATAAATAGCATAAGTTTTTTGTTTGAAGACCTTGCAATAAGGGGTGCTTGTACCTCTTTTAGGCTTCATAAATAGCAAATTCTAGGTGTTTGAAGTACTTGTAACAAGAGGAGCGATTTTTTGTGGTGTACAATTGTCTAGGAGGCAATATTTGTAAAATCCTTCACAACATTATTGTGTTGCACACTTTTTGCAATTGAGAGGGGATATCCATTTCTTTTCTTTGTTGTTTTTTGTAAATAGGGAATATGACTTATAAGGGTGCATTTTCGGCTTTGACCAACACCTTAGTCACACTTCCTTCAAAAATTAATTACACTATGTTTTGCAACAAGAAGGGGGGAACTTATAAGGGTGCATTTTCAGCAGCGACCGACACCTTAGATACCATATCTTTGGCAAATTCATATTGTAAATGAATGAACCTTGTATGAAGTGATCTATTCTACTACACCTAGCAATTGCAGTGACTAGTTACCCATGAAAATCGGTTGGATGATGTGATTACCATAAGGACATCCATTGGTGTGAAGACATAGTAAGGAATGACCCACTTTTTGCTTAGGAGCAGCCAGAGCACTGTGACAGAGCAAAGAACCAGCAGATCAACATCTTCTTCACTGTATTGGGGCAGTTATATACTTCACACAAATATTATTGTATAGAGGGATATGTATGTATTACCCAAATAATGTAATAAGGGGGGATGTTAGAGTAATATTCCATTACTTGGCATACTTACCAATTACTCCACTAGGTAAAATAAGCTAGTGTATTGCATTACACTACTTAGGATTTATTACTACATTTAATGTTTTAGTTTCTACCATATAGATATTTACTATCCTAAATATCTAATGGTAACTAGCCTAAATATCCTAGGGTAGTCAATCCTAAACCTAACTCTCTACCTAGCCTAACGCGTTTGTTAGCTTGGTTAGTGGGGAATTAGTTAGGTTTACTATTCATTGTATTATATAAACATTAGTCTTAAATCTAATGTTTAGTTAGATTAATTTGATTATTATTTGATCTGATTTACCTTGCATCACTCATACCTATATCTCTAATACCAAATGTAACAACCCAAAAAAATAAACAAACAAAAAAATATAAAAATAGAAAAAAGGTTTTTTATTTTACTATGGAGAGAGGTACATGAACTCTTCATTAACCCCTAACCAAACCACTATTTTACTAAAGTATCGATATTCTAAGTTTTTCTGAAAGCTTCCTATCACGAGGTACCCTAACACAAGTTCGTTTGTGTAGGCCTATCATGTTTTACTTCAAATAAGTCTATCTTTCCAATCATTCTCAATGAGGTAGACTTATCACCCTCCATCCATTGAAGGTATACATGCATCTCCATGCCATACACAAATCATCATATATAGGCATGCTATGAGTATTGCAAGTTAAGCTATCTATCTCGTCTCCATGATGAGCTATCTTAACTCAGATGTAGTCTCTCCATAACCTAGTCATTTATCTCCCTAAGGGGGTCTCAATTCCCTTAGGTCTCCTATGTTCACCCTAAGTGAGTTCTCAATTCCCTTATGTCACCTATGAGTTCACCCTACAACTCTATACCACATTACAAAAAAACAATCACCAAGAATATAGAACACAAGAAAGATTAACTTTAAAAATAATCATCTACATAACATAAACAATTACAACCATAAAGTAAAAATACCTTCTTTTATCCAATGAACAATTACTGCATCAGAATTTGCACATTAATTCCTTCTTACTCTAAGGAATATTACAACATCTATATTTGGGATATCTCCCCAATCTATTCTAATATATTTGAGCATAGTAAAGCAACATAAAATACAATTACCTATACCTCGCTTCCATTAAACTACTTGCTTCTCCTTGCTTCCCATTGATTCTTTGAGGGTATTAGGGGATCAGGGTACTCATGGTTCAGGATAGACATACCTTTAAATGTATCTACTCATTTACTTTGCCAAATTAAAACTATACAAAATCTAAATAAGTTTCCAACCATCTAATGCATAATGGATATCATAAAATATCCTTTAATTTTATCTTCACCTCTCAAATTCCTTTAGAGAGTCATCCAACATGTTCTAATTATAACAAAGCCTAACTTAATCAGATTCATTCATGCTTTAAAGCGATAAAATCCTATACCTTTAACCTCTAAAAAAATCATTTTCTTTTCATTCCCTAAATCAAAGCCCCATAACTTCAATCTAAAGAATAAATCCACATCTTTTTCCATTCACAAAATCCAATTAAATCATTTACTTTTTAAAGCATTAAAATCACACCCGTTTTAATATTTAAACAAACAATTCATTCATTCCTTAAATAAAATCCCCATAACTTCAATCTAAGGAACAAATCCACATACCTTTTAATTTTAAAATCCCTAAGATAATCATCAAAAATCAAAGGTTTCCTTTTAAACTAAAACCCTAAGATAATCATTAAAATCAAAGGTTTTCCTATTTAATGCCCTTTAATAATCATTAAAATCAAAGGTTTCCTTTTTAATTAAATGCCATTTAATAATAATTAATATCAAAGGTTTCCTATTTAATTAAATGCCATTTAATAATGATTAAAATAAAAGGTTTTTCTTTTTAATTAAAATCCATTTAATAATCATTAAAATCAAAGGTTTCCTATTTAATTAGATGCCCTTTAATAATCATTAAAATCAAAGGTTTTCCTATTTAACTAAATACCCTTTAATAATCATTAAAATCAAAGGTTTCCTATTTAATTTTTTTTTTTTTTTTTGTATTTACATGGTGGAGTCGGTAGCCACCACGAATTCGGGCAGGCTACCCAACTTTTATGGTCGCCACAGTATTCTGCGCTGTCTGCACCGGAAGCCACCACAATCATTTTAAACCTTTTAAGGTTTCCTATTTAATTAAATGCCCTTTAGTAATCATTAAAATAAAAGGTTTCCTATTCAATTAAATGCCCTTTAATAATCATTAAAATCAAAGGTTTCCTATTTAATTAAATGCCCTCTAATATTCATTAAAATCAAAGGTTTCCTACTTAATTAAGCACCCTTTAATAATCATTAAAATCAAAGGTTTCCTATTTAATTAAATGCCCTTCCAAAGCATGGTGGTTTCCACAAATGGTGCTCCCAAACACAACATCCCTTCTTCCATGTATGCGGATATCTAACTCACAACTTTGAAACACTTAACAAAGTCTCTAAGCATACCTAGGTGGTTCCCTAAAAGCACATCACATGAGCTTACACAAGCGTCTCTTAAAATACAAAGCATTTAACTTGGACAAACAATCTCCCAAACACACACACACAATACTTACCTTGGAAAAACACTCTCCCAAACACACACTATGTCTAGCTTGGACATACACTCTCCTAAACACACACCCAAAACTTAGCTTGGATATAAACTCTCCCAAAAACACACCCACAATGTTTATCTTGTAAAGACACTCTCCCAAATACACACATAGTGTTAGCTTGGACACACACTCTCTAAAAACGTAAACACCACCCAAATTAGGACAAATTCTCTCCCAAACACACACACACACACAACATTAGCTTGGAAAAATGCTCTCCCAAAAATATACCAAGTTCTTAGCTTGGATAGACACTCTCCAAAACACACACCCACAATGTTTAGCTTGGACATATGCTCTCCAAACACACACACAATGTTAGCTTGGATAGGCACTCTATAAAAATTGTAGACCCACCCAAATTAGGACATGTGCTCTCTCAAACACACACACATAGCGTTAGCTTGGACAAATGCTCTCCCAAATATACACTGCATCTATATTGGACAAACACTCTCCCAAACACACACCCAAAATTTAGCTTGGATAGACACTCTCCCAAACACACACCCACAACATTTAGCTTGGATAAATGCTCTCCCAAACACACACACAACGTTAGCTTGGACAAATGATCTCCCAAATGCACACTACGTCTAGCTTGGATAGCCACTCTCCCAAAAACACACCCAAAACTTAGCTTGGATAGACACTCTCCCAAACACACACCCACAACGTTTAGCTTGGAAAAATACTCTCCCAAATACACACATAATGTTAACTTGGAAATACGCTTTCTAAAAACATAAACACAACCCAAATTAGGACAAACGCTCTCCAAAATACACACACACAACGTTAGCTTGTACAAACACTCTCCCAAACACACACTACATCTAGATTGGAAAAATACTATCCCAAACACACACCTGATGCTTAGATTTCATCCAAACAATTTATGGTTTCTAAATAACATCAACAAGGTAGAAACATGGAGCTTTCAAACAAGCAATTTATGGTTTCTAAAAAACATCAATAGAGCAAAAATATAGAGCTTTCAACCAAGAAATTTGTGGTTTCTAAAAAAAATCAATAGAGGAGAAACATAAATATTTCAACCAACCAATTTATGGTTTCTAAAACACCAATTTTCACCATACAAAGAATGCACTAAAAGAAGGCAGGTTAAAGTCTAATACTCCAACCTCAATGCTACTGTGAAATGGGGATCAGTGGAGTCTAGGTCACTTCTCCTTCGCTTACATCATGTTTCTTGCCTTTCCTATCCCTGGTCTATGTTCTCTCCCTCCGCTCCTCCATCCTCTCCCTGTTCTTTCCTCTTTCTCTTTTCCTTATCACACCATAAAAGATTCTTCTCCTCCAGTTGGCCCATATCAAACCTTGATCCCTATCCTCGAGTATCCTCCCCTTCCATTCTTCGTCCCTTTATCAGGCGTTAAGGAACCCTTTGTCCAATGGTTTCCATATTTGGAAGCCTATCAGCCACCCTAGATTATTTCATAGCTTATGAGCTATAAGGGAACACAATATTTACATATTTTATATTATCCCTTTTTATATTTTAGAAGGATGGTATTCTTTTAACATATATCCTTTATTTTAAATATATATCCTTTATTGATAATTATCACCATTAAGATACATTTTTATTTATATAATTTTATAATTATCACCATTAAGATACATTGAGGTCCCATAGACCATATTTGGGTCTCGTGGACGTAATTAAAATCTTTCATTTCATTTCATTTCATAATTGTTTTTCATTAAAATAAGACATCTTATTTCTTAAATGGATATATGTTTTTTTTTTAATTAATTAAAGTCTTTCAATGACTTCTCTATTAGCATTAAAATGAATACCTTTAATTAACTAAAAAAAAAACTCCCATCTATTAAATAAAATGTGGTTTAGTAATGAGCTTAATTAAATCAATTATTTAATCAAACTTCATTGATCCTTTTGAATGAATCTCTATTTAAAATTTAAATTTAATATGCTTTTATCTATGAAAATGATGCTCTATATTTTCTTTAAAAAAACAATTAGTTTTATGCATCCACATATATTTGGAAGTTGTTTTTCTATAGCAGTTCCAATATTATGCTTCTCCAACCACTATGCAATAAAGAGCAAACAAATTTATAAAGCAACAAAGAGAGAATAATTCCATAGAACTTGTCACTTATCTTAGCCAAATATTTTATGATAGCTACTAGGCTATCAACTAAGGATCAAGACGATCATCCATAGAAGATTATCCCTTCCAAAAATGCATGCCTATATTAAGGTATCTATGCATGTTACCTTTGAGTACCTTAATCATCATTTTCCCTGATCTTAGGCACCCTTGTTTCTGGTGGATGCTTCTGCCTTCTCCACCCATGAGTATACTAGATCCTGCACACTTGGAAATATATTAGCAATAGCATGCCCTTCAAAAATCAACTAAACATCATATAGTTGAGATAATTGTTCAAACTAAGTGTCACCACACAATAGGTTAATACATTGTTCCTTTGTGCCATAAAGTCAACTAGGGAGGGTCATGACATCCTCCCCCACTAGAATTAAACATCATACTCGATGTTTCTAGTTTTTATTTGTTTTAAAAACACTAAAAATAAAATTTATTACATCACAAAGTTTCAAATAGAAAGGAAAATATTTTTTCATAACCTCCTAGAGAACTGGTCCCACTAGACCTTACACTGTTTGAGAGTCTAATTTTGAAGAGACTTGGAATGAAACTCAATAATATTCACCGATAGTACTTCAATGGCCTTTAGGTTTGCCATCTGCAAATTAGAAACATCCCACACATGTTCAGGGTCAACAACATACTTTCTAAGCAAGGATATGTAGAAGGTGTCATGGATTTTGGACAAATTAGGTGGTAATGCAAGTTGGTATCCAAGCAAGTTGATATTTTTTGTGATATCAAAGGGTCCCACAAAGTGTGGATCAAACTTCATGGATTCGATAGCACTCTTCTTTGGATTAATACTTGAGAATATATTATATCCAACATAATACTCTCTAGCAGTCCTTTTTAGATCTGCATAACTCTTCTACCTATCCGCAACTTCTTTAAGCATTTTCCTAATTTCCTTTAACTGCACTTCCATTACCCTGACCATTTATGGACCAATCTCAAATCGATCATCTAGGTTTTCCCAAGACAATGGTGTTCTACACTTTCACCCATACAATACATCGAAAGGTGCCATTCCTAGTGAGGAGTGATGTCCATTATTTTAGGCAAACTCTACCAAAGGTAAAAAATCTTCCCAATGAGATTTGTGATCCATGCAGTACATGTGAAGCATGTCTTCTAAAACTTGGTTTACCCACCCTGTTTGGCCATTCGTTTTAGGGTGGTATGTTGAATTCATATTCAGTTTCGTGCCAACCACACTATGAAGGGACTTCCAAAATTTAGAAGTGAATTTGGAGTCTCTATATGATATGATTACATTAGGAAATCCATGCAATAAAAATACCTCTTTGATGAATATTCTAGCCACCACATGAGCATTGTCCTTGGTATTTCTTGGTATGAAGTGGGTAACCTTAGTTAATTTGTTTACCACTACAAAGATGGCATCATGTTGGTACCAAGTTTTGGATAAACCTACTATACAATTCATAGATATAACCTACCATTTTTGCATAGGTTTATCATGCAGATATAGTTTTCCTATAGGATGCTAGCATTCTGCCTTGAATTTCTAACATTCGAGGCATTGAGCAAAAAAATCTGAGATGTCCTTCTTCATACCTACCCAAAAGAAGATTCTTTTCATGATTTATTGCATTTTTGCTCCTCCTGGATGAGCAAAATAAGGATATATATGAGCTTCTTACATTATTAAGTTCCTCAGATTGCCCATATTTGGTATGACGACTCTTTCCTTATAACACAAAAAATTCATATTTCACACTAAATTCCTTATTTCCTTCAGGATCTGTATCCATCTTGACTTGAATTCCTTGGCAATACTCATCTTGAGATTGCTCCTGTCTCATTCGATCCATCAGGTCCATGTGAATTATAGTTATGGTTGTTATATATTTCCTTCTACTTAAAGCATCCACTACCTTATTCTCTTTTCCATTTATGTACTCAATCTCAAAATGATACTCAGTGAGAAATTCCACCCATATTCTCTATCTTGCATTGAGTATTGGTTGGGTGAATATATACCATAGAATTTGATGATTGGTTTTCAATTCAAAGGGTCTCCCCACTAAGTAGTGGTGCCAAAATTTTAAAGCATGCACCACTGCAGCTATCTCTAAATCATGCTTAGCATAATTAAATTCATGCTTTTTGAGCTTCCTTGAAGTATATGCCACTACTGAATCTTCTTGTGAGAGCACCCAACCCAACCCTTCTATCGATGCATCGATGCACATTGAAAAGTCTCCCTATGGATCGGTAACCTTCAATATTGGTGTCATAGTAAGCTTATGCTTTAGTAGTTCGAAGGTAGCCTCACACTTTTCTGACCATTTTAATTATTTCCCCTTATTCTAAAGGTTTGTTATGGATCCAATAATCTTGGAGTAGTGCTTTATATAATTTCTATAATATCTCATTAAACCCATAAAACTTTGTACTTCAGTGACATTAGTATGGGATGGCCAATTTAGAATAGCATGTATCTTTTTTGGATCCACAATGATCCTTTTTATGATATAATGTGTGCAAGATATCATACCTGTGGGGCATATAACTAACTATTCATTATATTTCCATAAATTTGATTCTTCCTTAACAATTCCAACATAATCCTAAGATGTTTATCATGCTTCTCTTTATCTTGAAAATATATAAGGATATCACTAAGAAATACCAGGACAAACTGGTCCACATATCTTCAAAACACACTGTTCATTATGTTCATGAAAGCAACTAGGGAATTAGTAAGTCCAAAGAGTAGAAAAATAAACTCATAATGCCCATACCTAGTCTTAAATGCCATCTTGTGAGTGTCTTCCTCACGGATCCTTAACTGGTGATACCTTGCCTTAAAGCAATATTAGTAAACACCTTGGCATATTTTAGTTGATCAAATAAATCTTCAATCCTAGGTAAAGGATATCAATTATTTATTGTAGCTTTATTTAACATCCTGTAGTCAATACACAATCATAGAAAACCATCCTTATTTTTCATGAACAAAACTGGTGTACCCCATGGTGATAAACTTGGTTTTATCAAACCCTTATCCAATAATCCTAAAAATTGAACCTTTAGTTCTCACATAACAGTAGGATTCATCCTATATGGGGATCTATGAATAGGTTTGGATTTCATCATAAGTTCAATTATGAAATCAAATTCCCGTGCAAGAGGTAGCCCCGATAGGTCTTTTGGAAACACATCCTAAAAATATTGTAGCATCGAGTGTTGTCTTAGTATTTCTACTTTCTCATGGTCTTCCACTTCATTAAGTTTTACCACATACATTATTCCTCCTTTATTTAGGGTCCTTTTCACTTGCATAGCAAACAAAATCTATGGTTCAAATACCCCTTGATATCTATGAACTCTCATTCTCCTTCTACCTTTTTCTAAATGATCAATCCATCGGTCTTGAAAATTGACCAAGGCTTTACGATCCTACAACCAATCCATCCCTAGTATCATATCAAAGGCATGTAAGGGAGCTACATACAAACAACCATTAGTAGGTCCACTTGATAGAGTGATTTCTGCCATAGGATAGCATTGGTTCATCGAGTATGTCTATCCAGAACCGTAATCAACATTCCACCCTTGAGCCAAATATCCAAGACTTTCTGACATAGTCCTTGTTAAACTAAATGAAATAAAACTATCAGTGCCTATAAAAATTTTTACTGGTTTATTAAAAACCTTATCTTTCACCATTAATGGGGTGGCTTGTCCCTCTAGCTTATGCTTCCTTGTTGAGGTATAAATCATATGTTTTGGTTCCTTCCCTTTCGAATTAGCAGTCCTAGTCCATACTCAATATGGATACTTGTTATAGTAATGAGATCCCCAAAAATTATGGCATCCTTGGGTCCTTGCTATTTTTAGATTTCTCATTCTCAATATTAACTGCTGGAATTGGAGCCTACAACTTCTGTGGTTGAGGTTTCATGTTGTTGGGTTTGTTATCCTTATTACAAAATTTCTTCTTGAACTTATTCTAATTTGCATAAGATTTTCTTCTTAGTATTTTGAGGGTTATTAGCCTTTTGCTATTGATGAGACTCCCATTTTACAAACCCAACACTATTCCTCTTTTTTAACTCCTACTGAGCTTGCTCAGGAAAAGTGTCATATTTATAACAGAAGTGTGACTCTGTTTTATTTGCTAGGTCATATACCTTTTGTAGTGATTTAGGCTCCTACATTTCCACATCATGCTTTAAACTAGATTCCAATCCAATAATGAACTTGTGAATTTTCTCATTATAAACATACACATATTTGAAAATCCTTACTAGCTTCTTGTAGTACACCTCTACTATTTTGATTCCTTGTCTAAGACCAACACATTCTTCAAAATTTAAGGCATAAATATTCTCCATTAGGAATCTCTTCTTAAATATATTTATAAATTATTCCCATTGGGTATCAATGGGTTTAATATTAGTTTCCTCATAGTGGGCTTCCCACCACTCTAGAGTACCCCCTTCCAGGATAATTGTATCCCAAAGTGTTTGGGTTCCTGATGAGTAACATTTTACTATAAAGTGAAACCTGCTTCTCTTAGTCATGCTTCCACTACATCACCATCACCCTCTCCATAAAAATTAGAGATACTAATGTTTTTCATGTCCTTAGTTGTTTTCTTTTTTGCTAAGGCTCTAGCTTGTACTTGTTCTATAGTTAGTTTGCTTTCTAGATCGATCTCTAAACTACAAACTTGCAAATTCTGATTCACAATCATCTCTAACAACTATCTTATCTAATTCTCCATAGCAGTGACCATAGCAATGAGTTCTTCTACCTCCCTATTAGGGTTTGTTGGTTCTCCCTCCTATTTTTTCTCTTCAACATCACTTTGTTGAGTTTGTCTAGGTATAGGCCACCCTATTCTATTCTTAGGTGGTATCTCAACCTAATTCCATATAAGAAATATGATTAGATTATAGTTTAATCTTAAGATATAAATCTAATTCAAGACATATTATAGACTTATATTGCTATATGCATTAACCAATATAACTAGGGTAATATCCTAGGCTAGGGTGTGTCACTGATACCAAATCCCATACTAGTATCCTAACATTCTCACTCTCTTGGGGTTAAATCCCATCAGATCCTAGCAAATAATATATCTTATATCATCCCTGATTTATCCTTTACTTTAAGAAAGCCTTCAGTAGATTCATATTATTTCCCTTATCACACATAAAATCTCTATACCCTCGCACCTAGAGCTCTGATACTCAATGTAACGACCCAAGAAAATAAACAAATAGAAAAATACAAAAATAGAAAAAAGTTTTTATTTTTTTACTATGGAGAGAGGTAGATGAACTCTTCATGAACCCCTAACCAAACCACTATTTTCCTAAAGTCTCGATCTCCTAAGTTTTCGTGAAAGCTACCTCTCATGAGGTACCCTAACACAAGTCCATCTATGTAGGTATGTCATGTGTTACTACAAATAAGTATATTATTACCATCATTCTCGATGAGCAAGAATTATCACCCTCCATCCATAGAAGGTATACATGCATCTCCATGCCATACATAAATCATCATATATAGGCATGCTACGAGTATTGCGAGTTAAAATATCTATCTCATCTCCACCGTGAGATATCTTAACTTAGATGTAGTCTCTCCACAACCTAGTCCTTTATCTCCCTAATGGGGTCTCAATTCCATTAGGTCTCCCATGTTCACCCTAAGGGAGTTCTCAATTCCCTTAGGTCACCTCTGAGTTCACCCTAGAACTCTAAACTTAGATTTCTAACATCATGCAATCCAAATAATGATACAACTAGATACCACATTACCAAAAAACAATCACCAAGCATCTAGAACACAAGAAAGATTAAATTTAAAAAGAATCATCTACATAACATAAAAAATTACAACCATAAAGTAAAAATACCTTCTTTAATACAATGAACAGTTATTGCATCAAAATTTGCACATTAATTCCTTCTTACTCTAAGGAATATTACAACATCTATATTGGGGATATCTCCCCAATCAATTCTAATCTATTTGAGCATAGTAAAGCAACATAAAATACAATTACCTATACCTCACTTCCATTGAACTCCTTGTTTCTCCTTGATTCCCATTGATTCTTTGAGGGGTAGTAGGGGATCATGGTACTCATGGTTCAGGATAGACATGCCTTTAAATGCGTCTACTCATTTACTTTGCTAAATTGCAATTATACAAAATCTAAATAACTTTCCAACCATCTAATGCATAATGGACATCATAAAAGATCCTTTACTTTTATATTCACCTCTCAAATTCCTTTAGAGAGTCATCCAACATGTGCTACTTAGAACAAGGCCTAACTTAATTAGATTCATTCATGCTTTAAAATGATAAAGTCCCATACCTTTAACCTCTAAAACAATACTTTTATTTTCATTCCCTATATCAAAGTCCCATAACTTCATTCACAAGAATAAATCCACATATTTTTCCATTCGCAAAATCCAATTAAATCATTTACTGTTTAAAGTATTAAAATCACACCCCTTTTAATATTTAAACAAACAATTCATTCATTCCTTAAATTAAAGCCCCATAAATTCAAGTTAAGGAACAAATCCACATCCCTTTTAATTTTAAAATCCCTAAGATAATCATCAAAAATCAAAGGTTTATTTTAAATTAAAACCCTAAGATAATCATTAAAATCAAAGGTTTTCCTATTTAATCAAATGCCATTTAATAATCATTAAAATCAAATGTTTCCTTTTTAATTAATTGCCCTTTAATAATCATTAAAGTCAAAGGTTTTCTATTTAATTAAATGCCCTTTAATAATAATTAAAATCAAATGTTTTTCTTTTTAATTAAATATCCTTTAATAATTATTAAAATCAAAGGTTTCCTATTTAGTTAAATTCCCTTTAATAATCATTAAAATCAAAGGTTTTCCTATTTAATTAAATGCCCTTTAACAATAATTAAAATAAAAGGTTTCCTATTTAATTAAATGCCCTTTAATAGTCATTAAAATCAAAGGTTTCCTATTTAATTAAATTCCCTTTAACAATCATTCAAATTAAAGGTTTCCCATTTAAATAAATGCCCTTTAATAATCATTAAAATCAAAGGTTTCCCTTTTAATTAAACACCCTTTAATAATAATTAAAATCAAAGGTTTCCTATTTAATTAAATGCCCTTTAATAATCATTAAAATCAAAGGTTTCCTATTTAATTAAATGCCCTTTAATAATCATTAAAATCAAAGGTTTCCTATTTAATTAAATGCCCTTCTTCCAAAGCACGGTGGTTTCCACAAACGACGCTCCCAAACACAACGTACCTTCTTCCCTATACACGGAGGTCTAACTCATGGCTTTGAAACACTTAATAGAGTATCTAAGCATACCTAGGTGGTTCCCTAAAAGCACAACACCTGAGCTTACATATAAATCTCTTAAACCACATAGAGTTTAACTTGGATAAACACTCTCCCAAACACACACATACAATGCTTAGCTTGTACAGACACTCTCCAAAACACACACTGCATCTAGCTTGGATAGACGCTCTCCCAAACACACACCTAACACTTAGCTTGGATAGACACTCTCCCAAACACACACCCACAATGTTTTGCTTGGACAAATGCTCTCCCAAACACACACAAAATGTTAGCTTGGACAGACACTCTAAAAATGTAAATGCCACACAAATTAGGATAGACTCTCTCCCAAACACACACACATAGTGTTAGCTTGGACAAACACTCTCCCAAACACACACCTGGTGCTTATCTTGGATAGACACTCTCCCAAACACACACCCACAATGTTTAGCTTGGATAGATGCTCTTCCAAACACACACATAGTGTTATCTTGGATAGACACTCTCTAAAATATAAACACCACCCAACTTAGGAAAGATGCTCTCTAAAACACACACACACAGTGTTAGCTTGGATAGATGCTCTCCCAAATACACACTGCATCTAGCTTGGACAAACACTCTCCCAAACATACATCCGGTGCTTAGCGTAGACATACACTCTTCTAAACACACCCATAATGTTTAGCTTGGACAGATGCTCTCCCAAACACACACAATATTAGCTTGGATAGATACTCTATAAAAAAGTAAATACCACCCAACTTAGGACATATGCTCTCCCAAACACACACATAATGTTATCTTGGATAGATGCTCTCCCAAACACACTATGTCTAGCATGGAAAAATGCTCTTCCAAACATACACCTGGTGCTTAGCTTGGACATACACTCTCCCAAACACACACACACATTGCTAGCTTGGAAATACGCTCTCCCAAACACACACTGCATCTATATTGGATAGATGCTCTCCCAAACACACACCCAATGCTTAGCTTGGATAGACACTCTCCCAAACACACACCCACAATGTTTAGCTTGGACAGACGCTCTCCCAAACACACACACACATCGTTAGCTTGGATAGATGCTCTCTAAAAATGTAAACACCACCCAAATTAGGGAAAATGCTCTCCCAAACACACACACACATACATAGTGTTAGCTTGGACATACGCTCTTAAAAACACATATATGCTCTTCCAAACACACACCCAATGCTTAGCTTGGACAGAAACTCTTCCAAACACACACCCACAATGTTTGGCTTGGACATACGCTCTTCCAATCACACACAATTTTAGCTTGGATAGAAAATCTCTAAAAATGTAAACACCACCAAAATTAGGACTCCCAAAAACACACACACAACGTTAGCTTGGATAGACACTCTCCCAAACACACATTGTGTCTATATTGGATAGACACTCTCCCAAACACACACCCAATGTTTAGCTTTCAACCAAATAATTTATGGTTTCTAAAACACATCAACAGGGTAGAAATGTAGAGTTTTCAACCAAGCAATTTATGGTTTCTAAAAAAAATCAAAAGAGCAAAAACATAGATATTTCAGCCAAGAAATTTATGGTTTCTAAAAAACATCAATAGAGTAGAAACCTAGAGCTTTCAACTAGCCAATTTATGGTTTCTAAATCATAAATTTTAACCATACAAAGCATGCACTAAAAAAAGGCAGGTTAAAGTCTAATACTCCAACCTCAATGCTGCTATGAAATGGGGATCAATGGAGTATAGGTTTCTTCTCTTTCACTCATAGCGTGTTTCTAACCTTTCCTATCCATGATCTACGTTCTCTCCCTCCGCTCCTTCGTCCTCCTCCATACTCTCCCTTTTATTTCCTCTTTCTATTTTCCTTCTTACATCATAAGAGCTTTTTATCCTCCAGGTGGCCCATATAAAACCTCGAGCCCTCTCCTCGAGCCTCCTCCCCTTCCATTATCCATCTCTTTCTCTGGTGACAAGGAACCCTTCATCCGATGGTTTCCATATTTAGAATCCTATCAACCACCCTAGATTATTTCATAGCTTATGAGCTATAAGGGAACGAGATATTTACATATTTTATAAAATCCCTTTTTATATTTTAGAAGGATGGTATTCTTTTAACATATCTCCTTTACTTTAAATATATATTCTTTATTGATAATTATCACCATTAAGATACCTCTTTTATTTAAACAATTTCATAATTGTTTTTCATTAAAAAAAAAGACATCTAATTTCTTAAATGGATATATGTTTTTTTTTAATTAATTAAAGTCTTTCAACGACTTCTCTATTAGCATTAAAATGAATACCTTTAATTAACTAAAAAAATACTCTCATCTATTAAATAAAATGAGTTTTACTAATTTTCTTAATTAAATCAATTATTTAATCAAACTTCATTGATCCTTTTGAATGAATATTTATTTAAAATTCAAATTTAATATGCTTTTCTCTATGAAAATGATGCTCTATATTTTATTTAACAAAACAATTAGTTTTATGCATCCACATATATTTGGCAGTTGATTTTCTATATCAATTCCAAAATTACGCTACTCCAACCACTGTGTAACAAAGATCAAATAAATTTATAAAGCAACAAAGAGGGAATCATTCCATTGACCCTATCACCTATCTCAACCAGAGATTTTACGATAGCTACTAGGCTATCAACTAAGGCTCAAGGCGATCAGCCATCGATGATTATACCTTTCGATAATGAATACCTCTATGAAGGTATCTATCCACGTTACCTTCGAGTACCTTAATCATCATTTCCCTTGATCTTAGGCACCCTCATTTTTTGTGGATTCTTCTTCCTTATCCACCCATGAGTATACCAGATCCTACACACTTGGCAATATATTAGCAATAACATGACCTTCAAAAATCAACTAAACATCATATAGTTGTTACAATTGCTCAAAATAAGTATCACCACACCATAGGTTAAAACATTGTTCCTTTGTGCCATAAAGTCAAATAGGGAGGGTCATGATAGTATCGATGAAGAACACCCTCTACACATTCTCAAATGCCAACAACTCCAAATAATCCCCTCCATGTAGATCCACTAGATCATTATAGGGACATGTTATATGTATAAAGGATGACAAATGAGATCTTCAGTGGGGAAATCAACAACAAAAATTCTCTCAAATAGTTTGGAAGAGATCAATACAACAAAATTATTGGTTTAGAATATATCAATTGCACATGGTCAAATTTGTGCATCACCTACAATTACCCACATCCAATCATCAATCCTCTTGATAGTGGAATAGCTATTGAAGTGTAGGTTGGTTTTACAAAACTTCTAATAATGTTGCATTTTCCAGTTGATTGCTTCATGAAGTATGGATTCATAGAGATTTTTGATAGAGGTATGAAATGTAGGTTGAGAAGCCAAATAAAATACTTTCTAGAATTATTTCCCTCATGGTATTCATGCAAAAATATTATACGTATATTTCAAAATCTATGATATTTGCAAGAAATATACTTGTTCTAGAATGATCTATTGTTAGAGATTTCAAATTATATAATATATTAGAAAAATTCAAAGGCATGAAGTGAGGCTACATGGGTATTCTCTAATAGCTCCTGATTTGTTGTGTTTAGGGAGTAGAATACACCCCATGCCTTGATAATGATGCTCTCTATAATGGAGCGATAGCCATCCTAGATGAGGTTTGTTTCTCCCAAAACCTTGAAGGATTACAAATATCAAAGACTAAATGAGGTTTCACTGTAGACCACCAAACAAATAGAAATTTTTAGTTCCTCCATGCAAAATTACGGTTGACAACCACAAAGGAAATCTGAAGCTCGTGATTTGGGAATCGTATCCATGAATGTTTTTTGTTAGTATTTAAATGCAAGGTGCTCTACTTTCCCATATAATTTGCAAATGCCAATCCTAAAAAGGAGATTCATAGCTTTGTGTCATCCAAAATTCTAAAGTACAAGTATACAATAAATAAAATCGAGTGCTTGGAATGATAGTGTTCTCAATAAGGCCCACAAAATGAGCTAGAGGATTATCTCACTCAAGTGAGTGATGACAAATTTGAATCCAACACAAAAAAATCTTGATTCTCCTATGTCCTTGTGCCCTGGTGCACTAAGTCAAACCTATTGATGGTTTTTGAAGTAGTACAAACTAAAACTTATACACATCTAAAGCAGTCTTATGAATATTCTTTATGAAAAATAGAATATTAGATTACGTATACATCAAGTTTATGTTAATCCATAGTGATATTACTGGATCATGGATGAAAATTACCATGATGGACATCAATGGCAATGAAGGTGAAGTTGATCCATGGATTTAGAGCCATGTCAATCCTCCAAGAGTAATATGTTGATTTAGACATGTAGATGTACTTCAACCTCTAGACACTTGAAGAGGGATGACACACATGCAAGTTCTAATTCAAATATCTATTGTAGTTCCCTTATCTTAAGTCACAATGAATGACCAATGCTTCAAAGGTAAAAAATTTGGAGATAGATTTTTCAAACTTAGTGTGTCATACATCATTTCTGCCTTAGGGTGTGGATGAACAACTAGGCCATGACACATGATGGAGATCCACATGGTGATGAAATCCATACTCTCTACCTTAGATAGCACACCCATATTCTACAATTTCATTAGTGGTCTACCATGAACCTTGGTTTCCCGCATCATGTTCAATATGGCCCATGTGACTCAAACATTGTTAGTAAATGAAGGCTAACATATGATATGTTATATATATATATATATATATATATATATATATATATATATATATATATATATATATATATATATATATACATATATATATATAAATATAAGGGTATCATATCAAAAATATTCTACCATTTTGAATGAAATTTGTTTATTTTTTTAATCACCTGATGAAATGTATTTAAGTTTCTTTTATCCCACTATACATAGTGGATGGATTTATTAGCCATATATGATCAAATTGATCATTAGAGTTACACGACAATGGTCTCAACTTAGTATTCTATAACCAATTCTTGGAGGAATATTTTAAGAATATTCTATATTGTAAAGGATATTTTGTCCCTTTTACATAGCTCTCAGGAGAGTCTATTGTATTTCCTAAAAATCAAGACTCCATTGAAATTCGACTATAGCCTTATATATAGTCATTGGAAATAATGTTTTGAGGCAGACATAATGGTGGTGTCCATTTTAATATTTGAAACTATTTAATAATTTTTTTGGTTAAAAAATTATTGTATTATGGAGTGCTTTCTGGTTGAACCCAACACTCCTTGGAAAATCTAAGTGAACCTAGTATCTAGTTATCTTTATCGCACCTAGCGGATGCAATGACTAGTTATCCATTCATTTTGGTAGGATGAGCATGTTACCATAAGGTCACTTACCACTCTAGGAACTATAGAATATTGAAACCCTAGAATCTATATGAAGAATACCAAGTTTCTTTGCCACTTTGGACATTGACTTCTGAATACTACAAACATAGGCACTTTAGAGGATTCTTCTTATTTTTCCATCGTCCAATTTTGGACTCTACTATATGGTTCATTTTTTGTAATTTGGAGAGCATTTTTCATAGAATCTAACACTATCAAATGGCTCAATTTATTGTATAAAGGTGCATTTTGGACTAGAGATCAAAACCTTCTAGATGATTTTCACCATTAGGGAGAAATAATGATACCCATGGTGAACATAGTAGTAGTGACCTATAGAGACAATGAACCTAGAGGTTTACTTATAGAGACAAATAACCTAGAAGAAGAAGCTAACCTAAAAAGGCAATAAACCCAAGACAAAGGCTGAATTCGAGGCAACAAAGATAGAGAGAGAGTCCTTTTTTAGATCAATAGAATTGAGAGCAAAAGAGCAAGAGCCTAAATATTATTCCAAATTTGTGTTAGGGATGTTCAAATGTTATTGTGCATTTTGTACTTAGGAAAATGCACATTAAGGGGAAACATTATAATTAAAGTGCACTTTTCTTGTGCATGTTATGCCACTTATTCATACAGGCCTCGTGACTTAATATTTGTGCTTATTTCTATGTAAAATATTATCTCCTTTCAATCCTTTCATTATTCAATGTAGGTCTCTTGGGCCTTAATGTAGGATTATTTAGCCTTTTATTAGATTTATTATTTGTTGCATGCTTTCTACTTTATATTCTATTATCTATTCTTAATTATGTTCTCTACTCCTTCTCTTTATTCTCTTTTTATACTTAGAAGCTAAAATTTTTCTCTATCTCTTTTGGAAGCTTCTCAACCTTTATAGCTTAATCTCTTTCATACTTTTGTACAATATAAAATTTTCAATGTCTTAGGTCACACATTAGAACTCAATGTGATTATCCTCCTTACTAGAGAACCAAATATTAATGTCAGGGTGGTACTAAATATCCCTAAATGACTAACTATCTCTTGAGTCAATTTTACCTCAATCTTCAATCTAGTATCTAGGATTTCTCTAAGTTGGTTTCTTATCTATCAAATGTCTAGATTTTCTCCTAAGCTGGTATTTTTCTTCAATATAGCTGATTCCTAGTCTTTACTGATTTTATTTCAACCAAGCGGAAATACCCTAGCCTTCAAATTAGGGTGACTAATCCTTCTCCTCTCAATTTCTACTCAATAAGACCTTTAAAACTTGAGTCCAATTTAAAGGGGATAAAGTTAATTAATATTGGTGGTTAATAAATAAATTTATCAAAATGGATAGAGTCATGTGGTAGCTTTGATACCACTATTGGTTTTTTAAGCCTTACTACCACAAAATATCATAAGTTTCAATATAAAATAGCCATAATATTAAAGGTCAAAATAATAATATAATGAGTAGAATAATATATGATCAAATTAATATGTATATCAAGGCCTATATAATAAAGCAAATAAAATTCATTTATATAATAAAATATGAATGTAAATGGCCTATGTAATTCATGAACTATGCATGAATAAAAATTACAATATTAATTGCTCAAAAATGTATACACGATGTATTCCTTTCTATTGATATTATAATCAAATAATATAATTCCTATTAGATTTTTGATTTTGAAATTTCCTTCTCATTGATTATTATCTCCATAATATATCCATAGTAATGCTACTCTTAAAGTACAAGACTATTTATCTCCATATGACAAGTCCCATGACTATTTGCTTGTCACATTTTCACTTGCATACAAGACTCTTCACTTTATTTTACATGGAAAATTGACCCTAAGACACTTGCACACATCTACATGACTCTGAAACTTCTACATGAACTCCTAATATAATACACTTGTGCACATCCTCACATTACATATTTGCACATTTACATACATGACACTTGTGCATTTCCTACACATTGACACTTACATAAAAGGGGAAATATAAATCGCACTCTAAAGTATATATTACACATTTGAAATTATACCATGAAAGTACCATGGGGAGCATTATAATGTACCAAATAATGTAATATATCTCAAAACATAGTAGGTCAGGGGTAAAATATGAAAAATATCTTAAGTAAAACATCATAAATGTCTAGTGGCACAATCTCATAAGTTATTGTATTAAATGTTGGTAATATGTTATACTCAAGAATACATTGGTATTTAACATTTACTACTTTGCCAAATTAAATTCAACCAAGGGAGTAGGGTTATAGATGGATTAATATTTAGAAGCAAACATACTTAATTGTGTCTTTTGTGATAATGTTTTTTCAATCCTAGTGTTAATGGTATTGTGTAGGGGCTTTCCTTTTACATAATAGTGGGTGTTTAACAAGCACTCCATTTATGAAAGACATAAAATACTGATGTGATATCAAATTGTTGATTTATAGTTCTTAGGTATGTGGTATTGACTTCCATTTCATTTTCTAGTAAATATATGTGGTCATTGACTCTTTTTTTTTACAAGAAAAATTTGTAATTTTATTTCAATAATGAAATAAAATTACACTTCTCACGTGTCTTAGCACAAAAAAAAATCTAGATAAAAGTATATTACTAGGATTCAAAATACAATTACAGTCAGGCAGATCAAAGAGGAAAAAACTCATATTCAAAATAGCATGGGGATAATAAGGATAAATATTCTTATATATCAATACTTGATCATCCAAATAACCTCCATGTCTAAAACATGGATAGAAATCAGTGCGAAATAAACCAATAGAAAGAAAATAAATAATTAAAATATACCATAAAACTCTAATAAAATGAACAAGCCCATTGTAAAAACCCATAGCTAGCATAGAAACTAGGGGCATGATATGTGGGTGAAAGAAGAAACTCCATCCTTGTTCTCTTCAATTTTCAAAAAACCTTCTATAAATTGTTGAATGTGGTCACTGACTTGTGGATGCACCACAAAAGGATTTTGTTGGTCTCTATATTATGAGTTTTACTTTAGTGATACCTATATTACTTGTTATATTTTTTTTTTACCTTTTCCTTATGCCATAAGGGGACTCTTAGCCTTATAAGGTATTATAAGGACTTTGGGTGTTGCTACTATAGGTGGTCATTAAATAGGTGACCTAGGATTTTTATTGATAATGTCAGATGTATGCTATGAATGCTAGATATATTACTTTGTACACAACCTATACTCCATTTTAATTCTAAAATAAAATTCTTGTGGAAAGGAATTAATAGGGAATAACTTTGTTTTAGAGTGGATATGGTAATGATTCCATTAATGAATTTGAGGACCTAATACTTCACATTATTGTTAATGAATATTTGTCCAAGTCTATTAAATGCATCGATATATTAATAGAAAAATTTATCTCTATACTAGCATTACCACTATAAATGCATATATTCATCCTTATAATAAAGTAGAAGGTAAAAATGAGCATACACTAGTTTGATAAAAAAAATGTTAATGTGGTGTCCATCATCTACGAGTCTATTATTGGTGGTCTTCCACCAATAAGCAACTAAATTTTACATCTTCAAATACGCAAAGGCAATATTATCAATGTAAAAAATGTGGTTGGTGTAGAAATAAAATTTAAGCTATTGCATCTAGGTATAAAACTCTAAAAACTTTATTTCACTTGAGAAGAATAATATGTCAATATAGGTCTCCACTTTGAGAAACATATGGCTTTAAGAGTGTGTGAGGTTAGAAGTATTGGATGATCCTTGTTGATTATAAGATCATAAAATTTTCTAGGTAATATGTTCCTTTGTTCCTTTAATGTGTATCAAATAAGAATTTTAACACCTTAGGTATTCCTATCTAAAGACATTGTCTTCTCCACTACTATGAATGTATATGATAGAACTATAGGATGTATTGATACTTTAAGTAAAAAATTGAACTAGCATAGGCAAAATGAATAGAAAATAAATTTGCATAAAAAAAAAAAACTTCTACTCATAAAATATTTGCATATAACTTTAATACAATCCACTAAACTTATATGCATACAATAGAATTTATTTTGGTTGTGTCAAGAGACTCAAGTGACATTTTATATTCTCTACAAATATGGGTAAGGATATATATATATATTTTTAAACTTCCACTTAAATCCAATGTTTTCTTGTTTTATTTTTATACTATTATTATCTTGTTCTAGTATCACAACTTCCAAAATTCTACCCCACAATCATTAATATGTGCTTCAATCCTGGTATGAAGTAACTATTTTTTAATATTTTGTTTCCATTATTTGTATCAATCTATAATGTTCGTTTTGCTTCAAATTCTAGTGCTTTATTATGTTTAGAATTTACCTTGCTACTATATGAGTTATCCAATCCATAAACAACTCCTTATAACCATTCATATGATTTGAACAACTAAAATTAATTTATCAAAACTATTTGGTTGAAGCTTATACCACATTAGATGATAATAATATTTTTTTGAGCTTTCACCTTCTTCATGTGGAAATTGTTTTTCTTCCTTCTTCATTGATTATCTAATTCTACAACAATAGGGACATTGAACATTCCTCTTATCCTAAAAATTTCATTAACCTCTTACACTATAAATTCCTCTTCCTAGTGTAGAATTGTTATTTTTCTACTCCCCTATTTGTTCTAGGGAATTAAAACTTGATATAGTCCCATTATTGTTTGATACTCTATAATTGCAAGAAAAATGTTGTTTCATATTTTCCTCTTATAATATTTTTAGTTTTTCTTCATGGGACATATTGATCCCACCAATTAATAAAAATCAAATTTCTTCAAATGTTTTCTCTTTTTAATATTCATTATACAAGTGTTTCACTCCAGTTTTAATGTTCAAAATACCTTTTTGAAAACATCTTGTGTTATTTATTCTCCCTTTATAATCATTTTGTGGATAATGTCATGCACCCTTACATATTGATATCTTAAACTATTATTATTCATCACTCTTATATTTTCTTGTTCTCCTCACTATCTATAAATTCACTAGTTTCACTTGTTCAAAATTTGCTAAAGTATATCCAAGGTGTTCAACACTCATTTGGAATTCTTGACACTTTCTATTCTTGAAATGTTCTTACACAAAAAATTGCTTTCTAGTGATATAAAGTCGAGGCACTATTATTTATACCTCCATATTATTTTTATTTTATGGTTGACAAAATACTCTAATTTATTGATTCTTTTTATCCATGTGCACAAAACCTGTAACACCCCTCCTTGGCAAAAATTTTATGAAAAATAAACTATGTTTTGGATGTGTTTATATGATGGCATAGTTTCTTTCATGATGATTAAATAATAGAATGATTATTTTTTTTTAATGTAGAACATGGTACTGCTAATGTATTTGTAGGTACAATATCAAATACCTTCTCCTTGGTGGAGCTATGGAAAAACACCTACCATGAAGGATACCTAGGGAAATGATTATGATGTCTTGCTCATAAAACAACTTAGGGTAACAAGGAAATTATGATGTAGATTTTTTTATATTCCTTTGATTAGAATTGTATTTCTTGCTTGTAAGTTAGATTTAATGCTTTAGATTAAGCAAAGTATTAAATAACTTAATAGTTTAAGAATAATTTATTAAATTCAATTTATTGATTGGTTTGATATAGCTATATTATTGTATATTGAAGCTTTTGAATTATGAGCATGAGTGTAGCTCATTAAGGGATGGGACACCCTAATGGTGCCTAAGGTGGCAAATGTATTTTATGTTAATACTTTCTTGGGCATCACAAGGCATCCACCTCTATGCACAACTAAGTTTCCCCCTACTTATGCTTCTTAAGAAGGATGACAAAAGGATTTAAAGTTAGGATGAAAGGAAGGAGATCTCAGTAGTGGAAGGGTGGAATATCATGAAGAGTGATATATTCTAGTGGAGAATAAAAGGTGAGCCTAAGGAGTCAAGATGTTGCTTTTGAGCTTGACAATATTGTTGTTTTACTTTATTCTTTGTTACTACTTATGTTGGGTTGTTTTGCTCTATTTGTGTAATTTGCATATTTTTTGCTGGTTACACCTTATTTTGGAGTACTATATTGATGCATTTGCATGCTTATTATGATGTAAGTGGGTTATCCCCACTATGTGAGTGACCATTGTTAGTTTTGGGTTATCCTCCTATGAGTGCCTTCTTCTTGGGCATTATCTTGTATGTCAGTTTGCTATCGAGGCTATCATACCCAATAAGGTCTTCTATTTCTATGTAGGATACCACCTATATGTGAGTTGGTAGCCTTAGATGTTCACCTCACTATGTTCTATTGAATTTGTTACCATACATTACTTTATTGAATGAGGCAGAATAAAGTGGTATCTTGAGTTATAGTTCATCATTTGAGATTATTTTGATAGCGAGTTTTATCTATGTTACTGGTGTCTAGTGCTTTTTTTCTTGTGTGGTTTGGTTATTGTAAGTTAGACCTTGTGTCTTTCTTCCTACATAGATATGAGCTATTTTCCTACACCCTTTTGTTGTAATTTTTCTTGACTTTGCACTTTGTTGTTGAGTGCAAATTTTGCACACTTTGTTTTAGGGTTTTTAATTTGCTTTGGTTTTAGGGTGTTAGCATTGTCTTGCCCTTGGATTTTAATGTTAATTAATTAAAGTTATTTCTTGCATTGTTTTTTATCTTAGATTTTTTGTGTTCCTTTATGAGCTAAGTAATTAAAGGAAGGAACCCATTCTTTTAAGGCATCACTTTATTATATTTTGATGGTGAGGTTTATGGTTTTTTTAAATGTTTATATAAGGTAAATTATTTATAGTGATTTCTAATATCCATGTGGGTTAATTGATCACTATAAAGAGAAGTATGGGCTTCTCATGATTGTATATGATTTGTTTAAATGTTTATGTAAGTTATATTATTTATAGTGATTCTTGAGATCCACGTGGGTTAAGGGATTACTACAAATAGAAGTATAAGCTTCTCATTCTTGGATATATTTTGTTTAAATTTTTATGTAAGAGAATTTTATTTATATTGATGCTTGAGATCTATGTGGATTAAGGATCAATATAAATAGAAGTATGAGATGCTCTTGTTTTATATGAGTTGCTTATTTTGTCTTGTAAGAAAGAATTTATCTATAATGTATCCTCAGATTTATGTGGATTAAGAATCATTATAAAGAGTACAAAATTCTCCATGTTTCAATATAGGATGTTTTATTAATGAATGTTGGGATCTTTCTTGAGAGATGTAGGAGTTCTCTTATTTTATCTTACTTTTTATGTGCATGGTTGATAAATATTAGAGTAATATATGATTATATTGCAATGCATTTAGAGTTATTCTAATCCCTAAGTAAACTTCATAAATAGTGGGTGGTTCTTTTTATCAAAGAATATAGCAAAGAATTAGTTGGATGGAGACTTAGAAGTTGTTCTTAAGTCTTAAAAAAAGAAATATATCATTGTAGATAAGCAAAGGCTTGTTTTGGTTGAAAATTTTTTAATCTTCACTATTTATTTCAAAAAAATGGTTTATGATGGTATTTTTATGCAATGAGGATATGCTTTAATATTGATGTGCAATGTTGCTTTAAATGTGGTGGTTGATTTGGTTAAGTTAAACCTTGAATATTGGTCTTGTGCAATGTAAGATTATATTGTTTAATGACAATATCTTGAGTTAGTTGGTTTATATTCCACTAACTACTTGTAAGGCATGCTTATGTTATAGATATGAGTAGTATTATTATTGAATAAACAATGATGGAAAATGTTTTGAGATTCATGTTTTGTTAAAAGCATAACCTGGATTTAAGGATAAGAGCAATCCTTTGTTTGTGATTATCATTTTAGATGATTATTTTAATGCTTTATGTTTGGTTTATCTTTACGGTAAGTTATGTTGTTCTCTATCCTTGGTGTGGGTAAGGATTTTCCATCTTGTTAGCCATAAAACCCAGTACTGGAAGGAGTTACATGAGTGCAATAGTCAGGTAGTTGAGATTCCTAGAAGGAGTTGTGAGTATGTAATAGCTAAGACCTATTGAACCTAGAAGGAGTTGTTTGTATGCAATATCCAGGGTACTTGTGAGTAGTCACTCCTTCATTGATAAGGATCAAGTATGTGGGATATTTGAAATATGAGCAAGTTTTGTTGTCATTGATGTCAATAGTAAGTTTCAGTGAGCAACATGAGATCAAGCATCAGTTTCTGTGAACAGTGCAAGAAAAATATTGCTTCTATGTCTACGGGAAAATAATATTTTAATATGCTTATTATAATATTTAAGGTGGTCAAATAAGGTCTAAAAGAGCAATTGGAAAGCCTAAGAAAATAATATTATAACTTTATATTATAATATTAAAGTTCTAAAGTAGACCTAAATAATTAAATTAATTATAAATTAATTATAATAACTTTTATATAAATTAATTTAAATTTAATAACCCTAATATTAGGGTTACAAATGGCAAGCAATAAAATTTAAAACGGAGAGGAAATTTAATATATATACATACATATACATATATATATATATATATATATATACCATATGCTTTGGAATAAAATATTTATCCTTTGAATGAATTAATCGAAGTGCATGCAAAATTTATGAACTATGTGGAAGAAGAGGAGAAGAGGACAAAGGTCTTTTCTAATGTAGCAGTTAATGAGCGCATAAAGAGAAGGAGGCTTGGAGCCTCATAGCCAACCATGGAAGTTGGGCCAATGGTAGGTGGTTGTTGTGTAGAGTGCTAACTAGCAGGAGGTCCCACAATAGAACTATGGCAACAATATTTCTTTTGAGGTGCATGTGTTTGTTTTTTGGCACCAAGGCAAGCTTCAAAGCATACGAGGTGATTTTTGGTTCTAATGTGATTTCTTAGCTCATGTGGCACGTGGGCCATGGCTAGGGAATTGTGGAAGGTGCAAGTGGGAGTTCAAATCCCACCAAGGACAAAGGTACTTAAATTTTTGAATATTGATTATTTAAAAGGTTTAAAAGGTGGTATGATTAATTTTTATTAAGGGGGAGTTATAAGTATTTTTAAAGGTCAATTGTTTTATTGTGATTTTAATAAGGTAAATTGAAATAGGATTTATAAGGTTGAAAAAGAGAATTATATTTTAATTTGGATAAGCTATGATGTGTTAAAGAGATAAGGGTTTATAAAGAAAAAATATTGTGATTATTTTTCTTTACACAAATTGTTGGTTTGCATTTTGAAGTATGGATATTATAAGGTTTAAAACGGATTTATTGCTATGTGTGGTGAAATATTTAGAGGGATCAAATTGAGTGAATGTTTGAGAAGATATTTCTACTTAACCTTTGAAATTGGCAAAAAATTTATTGTTATTGAGAAAGGTGTTTGAAGTCAAATCTTCTTCAAACAAGAGGTAAGGGCACATTATCCTTGAGAGTGATTGTTGGATGTTGTGAATTCTAAGTTGGAGTGAAAATTATTATTTGATAAGCATTGTTGAGTTTGTTTTTATGGAATGAAAGTTGATACTAGAAACATTATTTGATAGCACTATTGGAAATATTGAGTAAGCTTTCATATGCTTGACTAGGGTTTGTGAAAAATCATGAGTATCATTATTATGTGAGGTTTGTTTGATAAGAATTGTTGACTAAGATTTCATTGAGTGGTTGGTTGAGTGAAGTTGATTGGGCTTAGTTTATTGGAAGTGTTGGAGTGATAGTTCAAATTATGTGAAACAAATTGTTCTATATTCTAAATTGATTTGAAAGAGGTTTTTTGTGAAATATTGAGTTGTATTTTTATATGAAAGTTTTGAAATTGATTTGGGGCAAGTCTTGGTGAAGACTTATGGATAAATTAGTGTAATATTTTGTGGAAGATTACAATACAGAATTGAGGTAAGTATTTGAGAAGAATTAAGAGCAAAATTGATTGATTGATTTATTCAAACCTTGAGTTAAGGTTTAGGGCAGATCTAGAAGAGTTGATTTGTGATTGGATCAAGCTTTGTATTAATGCTTGAGGATAGATTTGAGGAAATATTTTTGTGTAGATTTAAGGATAGGTTTGTGCTAGACCAAAGAAAAATATTGATCAAATTTATGCTAGATCGAGGGTCTATGTTTAGTATAGATCAGATACAGAGATTGAGCAAATTTGTGCTAGACCAAAGGATTGTGTTTAGTGTAGATTTGATATAGATATTGAGTAGATCTTTGGAGGTGATAGAGTAGATGATATTAGTCTCTAGTGGATAGATATCCATTAGCTATGGTAAAGATGATAGAGGTATTTATTGGAGAGATATCCACAACCCAAATCAATGGAGGTAGTAGTCTTCTAGAGGATCACTAACCAGAGCAGAGGAGAAGGAGTTCTACTATGGAAAGAGATCTATAAAAGTGATTAGGGGATTGGTTTCTCCTTTGGACAGAGGTCCATAAACATTATAATAGGGAAAGGATTCCCAAGAGAATTTATTGAGAAAATTTTATAAGGAATATTTTCTCCATGGAGTAGCCCATATTGGGTAAACCACATTAAATCATGTCTCTCATGTGTGTGATGATTTGTGTTATTTTTACTACTTTAATATCATTGATGTTATCATATGGATTGAAAAGAAAAAAAAATTATTGTATATTGTTCACACCCTCTCTTAGTATAAGCACATGTTCTTCATGGGAAAAACCTATTCACAAGACAACAATGATGAATCCTTGATTGTGTAGGATCTAAATATTATGTTAGTTGTATTTGAAGTGGTAATAACCTTAGTTAGCTCATAGAGACATGGTAACTAAATACCAAGGATCTACATCAAATAACCTATTTCAAAGTCACTAGAGTTATGTTAGGGAATTTGCATCCCCATTTAAGTGTTATGGGCCTTAAAGTATAATCTCTACATTGTGGTCAAATTATTCTATATTGATAAGGGTATAAAAATTGTGGGGGACAACTTATGGCATCCTTATAAACATGCAAGGGTAGAAAGGGGATCTCCAAAAACTATGGGAGATGCCTTCTTCTATCCACTGAGTGTCATCTATAGTGACTTGGAACTTAAATGTGGTGAAGCCTTGTATGTTGAAATATTTATATCAAGGGTATTTTCCCTTGAGAGCCTTTGTGTTATAAGTGCTCTTTCAAGAAAAAATTGTGTTGGTAGTTTTGGGTTGTTGTAATTGGTATCAGAGCTCTAGGTCATAGGCCTATAATATTATGTGTGTTGTTCTTAGGTTAAGTATTGAATTTATGTGTGACTTTGGGTTACACACCTTACAAGAAGGAAATATTGTGCTTGATGGATGATAGAATTTTTAGTTCAAGTGTAAAATAAAACTAACAAATGTAAGAACAATTGCAAGAGAATTGTAGCTTACCCAACTCCTTTTATATGAATAGGATATGGCAGTAGTGTTGAGGTCCTCTAAAAATGAGCACTAAAGTAAGCTCTTTGAAAGAGCCTAGAGATAAGAGGTATTATGACAAAGAAAAGAGTGAGGGACTATCTATCCATACAACTCATTGAAAGATATAGGGATCTATAAAGGACCTTGATAAGGGTTTGATCCATGGGTTTCCCCTACTATAACACCTACAAAAGGAAATAAAGTAGGTAGAATTGATAGTAAGATCACTACAGTACCAAACTGGCCAACATCAATCGATACTAGAGATAATTATTGAATAAGGTTACAAGGGATCTAGAAATTATAAGAAGAGCATGGTAAGAACCCATTTTTTCTAGTTAATATGTTACACATATGAGGGTCCTCACTTTTCCAAGAAATCTCCTCAAAGAGTAGAATCTAGTCATAGAGCAAAGGAGCCATCGCACCAATTTTATACCACCATTGGGATTCAGAATTTATATGACCATGCAACATTGATAATGCTAAATTGTAAGTTGTTTATCAGATATGTAAATATTTGGACTTGATAGTGGACCATAAGTAGTTTTATATCCACTAGTATTACATGGATATGCCAAAAAGCTTAGATTTTTTGTACAAGGATGGAAATTCAAGTATGGCTTTAGGTAAAACTACTTAGTGTATCAATGTCTACCTATAGCCAAGATAAATCTATCCCCTTGAAGGAATTCACTTTCACTATTGAGTTAATTCCAAAAGCTAAACCTATCTCTAGGATGACTTGTAGAATGACTCCTATTGATCTAGATGAGCTAAAAGTTTAATTTCAAGACTTGTTAAAAAAGGGTTTAATCAGACTAAGTGTGTCACATTAGGGTGTTCATGTGTTGTTTGTAAAAGGTAAGGATGGTTCCCTAAGACCATGTATAGATTATATAATGTTGAATAAGGTAACCATTAAAAACAAGTATCCTCTACCTTGGATAGATGATCTCTTTGATCAACTGAAGGGTGCTACCATATTTTTAAAAATAGATCTGAAATCAAGTTACCATCAAGTAAGAATTAAATAATAATATTCTCACAATATGGCTTTAAAAATTGGTATGGACTCTACAAGTTCATAGTGTTACTGTTTGAGTAACGAATGCATCGAAAACCTTCATGTATCTAATGAATAGTGTGTTCAGGATTTATCTTGACCAGTTTGTCTTGGTATTCTTGGATGATATACTAATATATTCTCAAAGTAGGGAAGAGCATGATCATATAATATTAGTATTAGAATTTATAATGAAGAATAAACACTTTGGAAAGCTATCCAAGTGTGAGTTCTATACACTACATGTACAATATTTGGGGCACATTATCTCAGTAGAAGGTATTATTGTGGATTCATAGATGATCAAGGCTATATTAAATTATCTTACACCTAAAAATGTGTTAGATATTATGAGTTTCATGAAATCATGGGTTATTATAGGTATTTTGTGAGAAATTACTTGAAAATTACCTACCTAAACACCAACCTTTAGAAAAAGAAAAAATAATTAAATTGGGTGGATAAGTGTGAGGCCACATTTGAGAATAAAAAATGAGTTGATGATGACACCAATACTAAATATTTTGGACCCTCTTGGGAAGTTCACTATATGTACTGATACTTATTTATAAGGCTTGGGTGAAGATTTGTCTTAGGAGGAATATATAATGGTTTATGATTCTAGGAAACTCAAGAAGCATGAGGTAAACTATGCCACTCATGATCTATAATTGGTAGCTATTGTACATACTCTAAAGTTTTGGAGGAACTAATTATTGAGTAGAATTTTTGAGCTAAGGATATACCATAAAAGCCTAAGGTATATTTTTACCTAGCCTTTTCTGAATGCAAGAGAGAGAACATGGGTAGAGTTTTTAGTAGAATATGATTTTGGTAATTTATTATATCAAAGGTAAAGAAAATAATGTGGTGGATGCCTTGAAAAGGAGAAATCACATAATTGCCTTAACTTGAAGCCATATAGATTTTATGAATAGGATCAAGGAAATGGAATTTTAGGATCCTTATTGTCTAGAACATTGGAAGAATATAGTGGAATCTTTAGAAGTAGATAAAGGTTTCAACATAAAGGATGAGATTTTATATTTTAAGGATCGAGTATTCATACCCAATGTAGGTGACCTAAGTAGAATTATCTTGTATGAGGCACATAATTATACCTATTCTAATCATATAGGAGGATTTAAATTGAGGTAAAAATATGAAAAAGACCTCCTAATAGGCTAGAATGAAGCAAGATATTGTTGAATTATTATCAAGATGTTTGGAATGCTAGAAAGTTAAGGTAAAACATTATCATTCTAATAGAAAATTATACCCACATGAGATACCTATGCAAATGTGGTAGGTGATCTCTATGGAACTTTGTGGGATCACCTAAGAATAGGTTCCAAAATGACACCATATTGGTAGTAGTTGATAAGTTGATCAAGGTCATACACTTCATACCATGGAATATCAAGGATGATGCATCAACGGTGATGCACAAGTTTGCTAAAGATATGTTTAAATTACATGGGTTTCTAGAAGTAATTATATTTTACAAGGATTCTAGATTCACGTTAGAATTTCGGCAAGTGCTACATCATGTAGTGGGAACTAAGCTAAACAATAGTTCTACATATCACCTAGAAATATATGGTTAGATCGAGAGTGTAAACCAGATTTTGGAAGACATGTTACACATGTAATACATGGACCAAAAGTTAAAATGGGATGACTTGTTACATCTTGTAGATTTTGCTTATAATAATGGATACCATGCATCATTGGGAATGACCCCCTTTGAAGCCTTGTATGGAAGAAGATGCATAAATCCTATATCATGGGACAATATAGAAGATCATGTAACAATTAGACCTAATATTATCTAGGATATGGAGGAATAACTCAGAGCAATCCAACATAGGCTTAAGGAAGTAGTCAATTGCCAAAGGAGCTATGAAGATCTTAAAAGATCCCCAATGGAATTCTCTATGAGAGATAAATTCTTCTTAAGGGTTAGACCTATATAAAGTGCCATCAAGTTAATAAATTAGGATCCTTTCTATGTTTGGCCCTTTGAGATCTTTGGGAAGGTTATCCCAATAGCTTATAGGCTTGCTTTGTTGCCTAGCCTATCAAATATCCATGACACTTTCTACATATCCCTGTTTAGGAAGAATGTTGTCCATCCTACTCATGTGTGTAATGTTTCTAAATTTTAGATGATATGTTACATAAACATTGAGGCGTATCCAGTTAATATTATAGGGTTTCATTCCAAGGTGGTAAGAAAATTAAACCTAGAACAATGTAAGTTCCGATGGTACCAATATTAAGAAAATTATGCTATATGGAAAAATGCTAATGAGATGAGACAACAATTTTATTTTTTGTTGGAATAAATTTTATGTATGGTACATTTATAAGAAACACAAAGGAATATGTTTAGTCCAAGGAGGGAAGTATGTAACACCCTTCCTTGGTAGAACTTTTGCAAAAAATAAACTATGTTTTGGATGTGTTTATATGATGGCATAGTTTCTTTCATGATGATTAAATAATAGAATGATTGATTTCTTTAAAATGTGGAACATGGTACTACTAATGTATCTATGGGTGTAGGATCAGGTACCTTCTCCTTTGTGGGGCTATGGGAAACCACCTACCATGAAGGATACCTAGGGAAATTATGATAATGGTTTTCTCATCAAAAACTTAGGTTAACGAGGAAAATTCCTCCTCATATAGATGCATTGCATTTTTTACTTCTCCATAATTCATAGCCTTGGGCGAGGAAGTTGCCTACAATGAGCCTCATTAAAATTGATCGATGATAGCTTCAGTCTATCTTAAAGGGGATTGTTCATTTGAGGATAAAATAATGGTGTGGAGTTGTGATGGGTGCATATTTATGTTTGGTTGTATTATACTTAAGTTTTTCTAAGATTTTTTTATCTTCCTTTGATTAGAATTGTATTTCTTGCTTGTAAGTTAGATTTAATGCTTTAGATTAATAAAAGTATTAAATAACTTAATAGTTTAAGAATAATTTATTAAAGTCAATTTATTGATTGGTTTGATATAACTATATTATTGTATATCAAAGCTTTTGAATTATGAGTATGAGTGTAGCTAATTAATGGATGTGCCCCATAATGGTACTTAGGGTGGTGAATGAATTTTACATTAACAACTTCTTAGGTGTTAGAAGGTGGCCACCTCCATGCATGACTAATTTTTCCTCCCCTCCCTACTCTTCTTAAGAAGCATGACAAGTAGATTTGGTTTAGGATGGAAGGAAGAAGAGCTCGATAGTGGAAGGATGGAAGATAACGAAGAGCACTATGTTCTAGTGGAGAATCAAAGGTGAGCTTAAGGAGTCCAAAATTTTTTTTTGAGGTTGAAAACTCTATTGTTTTACTTTCAAATTTAATATTTCTTGTGTTGGGGTGTTTTTTTTAGTTTGTGTGGTTTTCACATTCATTACTAGTTACGCCTTGTTTTGGAGTACTACCTTATAGCTTTTATATAGTTCTTGTGGTGTCATTGGTTTATCCCCACTATGTGAGCGATCGTTGTTAGCTATGAGTTGTAGTGTCTCCTTTTGGTGATTCTCCTATGAGTGCCTACTTCTTAGGTGTTGTCTTGTACATATGTTTTCTATCAAGGTTTGAATACCCAATAACATCTTCTATTACCATGTAGAATGCCATATTTATATGGGTTGGTAGAATTATATGTTCACTCCACTATTTTCTCTTGAGTTTTCTTCCATGCATTGCTTGATTGGATGAGGGAGAGTTGAGTGGTATCCTGAGTTGGAGTTGATCATTTGGGATTGATTCACCAGTGATATTGATGTGTATTATGGGTGGCTAGTGCTTTTTACCCTATGTGGTTTAGTTGTAGTGAGTTGAACATTGTGTCTTGTTTCTTGCATAGTTGTGCACCATTTTCCTATGTCTGCTTGACTTCATGCTTCATTGCTGAGTTCCAATTTTTGCCTAATTCATTTTATGGTATTAGCATTATCTTTACCTTATTTTTTAATGCTAATTAATTAAATTTATTTGTTGTATTATTCTCTTTATCTTATATTTTTGTGTTCCTTTATGAGCTAATATAATTTAAGGAAGGAACCCCTTATTTTAAGGTATTGCTTTATTATGTTTTGATAGTAAGGTTTATTATTTGTTAAAAATTTTATGTAAGATAAATTATTTATAGTGTTTTTTAAGATCGACATGGGTTTAAGGGATCACTACAAAGATAAGTATGGGATTATAATGCTTGGATATGATTTATTTCAATGTTTATGTAAGATAAATTATTTATAGTGATGATTGAGATCCATGTGGGTTAAGGGATCACTATAAAAAGAAGTATGGGCTTCTCATGCTTGGATATGTTTTGTTTAAATGTTTATGTAAGAGAATTTTATTTATATTGATTCCTAAGATCTATGTGGATTAAGGATCAATATAAAGAGAAGTATGAGCTTCTCTTGTTTTATATGAGTTGTTTATTTTGGCTTGTAAGAAGGAATTTATCTATAATGTATCCTGAGATCTATGTGGATTAAGGATCATTATAAAGAGAAGTATGGGCTTCTCCAAGTTTTGATATGGGATGTTTTATTAATGAATGTTGGGATCATTTCAAATAGATGTAGGAGTTCTCTTCTTTTATCTTGCTTGTTATGTGCATGGTTGATGCATATTAGAGTAAGATATGATTAAGTTGTATTGAATTTAGAGTTGTTACAATCCCTAAGCAATATTCATAATTGGAAGGTGGTTATTTTAATTAAATAATACGGCAAAGACTTAGTTGTATGGAGAGTTGAAAGCTATTCTTAAGCCTTAAAAAAAAGATATTATTGTAGATAAGCAAATATTTTTTTTGGTTGAAAATTTTGTAATCTTCACTCTTCTTTACTAAAATATGGTTTATGATATTATTTTTATGCAATGAAGAGATGCTTTAATCTTGATGTATGATATTGCTTTAAATTCAAAAGTTAATTTGGTTAAGTTAAACATTGAATATTGGTCTTGTGTAATATACAATTATATTGTTTAATGGAAACTTGGGATTGCATTTCATGCTTTTGAATTAATCTCTTGAGTTAGTTGGTTTATATTCCATTAACTAGTTGTAAGGTATACTTTTGTTAGAGATATAAGTTATCTTATTATTGCATAAATGATGATGGAAAATATTTTGAGATTCATGTTTTGTTAATAGCATAGCTTGGGTTTATGGATAAGAGGAATCCTTTGTTTGTGCTTATCATTTGAGATGATTATTGCAATGCTTTATGTTTGGTTTATCTTTGTGGTAAATTATGTTGTTCTCTATCCTTGGGGTGGGTAGGGTTTTTTCCTCTTGTTAACCATAAAATCCAATCCTAGAAGGAGTTGCATGAATGCAATAACTAGGTAGTTGAGAGTCCTAGAAGGAGTTACAAGCATATAATAGTTAGGAACTCTTGAACCTAGAAGAATTTGTGTGCATACAATAGCCATGGTACTTGTGAGTAGTCACACCTTCATCTATAAGGATCACGTATGTGGGAAAAACCTATCTACAAGACAAAAATGGTGACTTCTTGATCACGTATGATTCTAAGATCATGTTAGTTGTTATCAGAGTGGTAATAACCTTAGCATGCAGAGACATGGTAACTAAGCACCAAGGCTTTATGTTGAATAACCTATATAGGAGTTAGGTTAGGAAATTGATGCCCCCATTTAAGTGTTATGGGCCTTAAAGGATAATCCCTACACTGTGATCACATGGTCTTATATTGATAACAATATAGGAAATATGGGGGGACCACTTATGGCATCCTTCTAAAAATATAGGTTTACCAGGGTGAACTCCAAAAAGAATTAGATTTGGCATCTACTATCAACTGATTGTCATATGCAATGACTTAAAACTTAGATGTGATGAAGACTTGTATGATAAAATATTTATATCAAGGGTTTTTTCCCTTGAGAGTTTTTTTTTATAAGTGCTCTTTCAAAAAAAATCTGGGTTGGTAGTTTTGGGTTGTTACAAAACCCTGTACATATTTAAAATTTAAAAAAGACCTCATGTTTCTGAAGTAATAATCATAATTATATCCTTTAAATTCTTGGATGTGTAGTGAAGCATTACCATGTGCCATGACAACTACAACAATAACACAGTTTTTTTCTCTAAATTATAAACTAATTGGCTAAATAGAATCAAGCCATCAAATTATCTACTTTCTAAATATCAAATATTTAGTCAATCATATTAGTACATAAGATGTGTTGGTACTTTAAATTAGATATTAGCATAACATAGCAAAAAATGGATGGAAGATAAGTTTATACAAAAAAACCTAAAATAATAATGCATGTACTTTTCAAATCTATAATACATTTTAAATACAATATATTATAAGTATATACATATAATAGAATATATCTTGTTTATCTTAAGAGACTCTTTATGCTTCACATTATCTCCAAAGCTAGATGATAATATATTTTTTTATTTCTTCTTTTTAATTTTGAAGTAGTAACTCATTTTTTTCCTCTTCTAATTTTCGTCCTCTTCACATTAAATATAATAACCTTTAACAAGGGAATTTATTAATGAAGCATATTGGATACTATATATTTGGTTAGAAAAATTATATACAAGTCAAATCAAATAAATGAGAAATATGTTATAATATCACTTGATCTCTAATGTGAGCCCAGAATGTGGTGCTATGGAGGACAATTATGCAGTATAATAGGACACAATAACATTTCTCTTACAAAATTAATATTTTTTTCATAAATAATGTAAATATAAATATATTGTAGAATACAAGGTTCATATGGCAAAATTGATAATAGTATAAATGATTATCACTTAAGTTTTATGGTGTGCAAGGAAGACGTACAATTTATTCCTATGTAGTAAAAAGAAGTAGCAAAACAAAATATTGATAACTAAAAGGGTATCAAGGATATATAAATGGAAATAATAAGATGACATATAGAAAACCACAACATAGAGGAAATAGTAATCTATAATGTTCATAATTTGTATAATTTTTTTAAATAATTACTAATCAAGTAGGGAATAAAATTATTTTACTCCAAATTAGCTAAGAAGTAGTTTTAACAATAGTTACAAAGACATTATAAAACTATATATATCCCCCCTCCTAGAATCACCATCAATATACAAGATACCAAGTTGAAAGACTAGATAGTTGTATTCATGTCCTTAATGCCTAGTTTTAAAACTATGTCTTCTATGTTGTCTAGCATCTACTAGTAAAACATTGTATTATTTCCAAATATGTCTATATCTATCTATATATATATACATGGGTTCCTAGGCACTAATACTAAAAAAAGGTTGGAATCATAAATTGAATGGCACCATAAATAATTTTGGCACCATGAGTAAGTTTAACATTGTAGGTGTTATTGATAATACTATATCTAGTAAAAAGCTTAGATAGACATCAAGTTACATTATTTGTTTTAGATAGTTGTATTCATGTCCTTAATGCCTAGTTTTAAAACTATGTCTTCTATGTTGTCTAGCATCTACTAGTAAAACATTGTATTATTTCCAAATATGTCTATATATATATATATATATATATATATATATATATATATATATATATATAAAATGGGTTCCTAGGCACTAATACTAAAAAAAGGTTGGAATCATAAATTGAATGGCACCATAAATAATTTTGGCACCATGAGTAAGTTTAACATTGTAGGTGTTATTGATATTACTATATATAGTAAAAATCTTAGATGGACATAAAGTTACATTAGCCAAAATATTGTGATGTAAACTTTCCTAAGGAATAAAAACCCTTGGGGCCATGCCAAAAAGGTATTCAAGAACCTTTAGAAGTGGATATTTGACCTAGGATATATGGTGTAGGCTACATTCCTAATAAAAATCAACCTTTACCCTTTCACAATGACTATCATCTTATTCCTTATGTTGAACACTTAAATCATCAGAGTTTGGAATGGAGTTATGAGGATGAGGGACCCCCTTATCCCTCAGATATTTTGTTTTACAATATGGTAACCACTGGGCATCCTAAGTCTAGTGTGATACCAAAGAAGTAGTCTAAAAGGAGTACCTATTATGATGTAACACGGAAGGATATCTCTCAAAATATCTTCTCCTTTGATAGGTCTATCCCTTGTGTTACATTGACTAAGTTCTCTTATTCTTTAGAAAGTCTTGGTACTCTATCTTATAAAGGTCTTGCGAAGTTGAGAATTGCTCCCCATTTCATCAAAAAGAATGGTATAGTCAGATTTTACAATGAGTTTTGTGCAACTTCTATTAGATAAGTTACTTTGGATGATCCCCTTGATGATGAGAATCATGAGGATATCCTCCATCATAGTCCTTTTCTTGAGGGGTTAGTCCCTTGACCTAATATCATGTTTGTTAAAATATGTGGTACACTCAAAATTTGTGCTAACTTTAAAAACTAATGGATGTAATTCATATTCCAAAATAATAATAAAAAAAAAAATTGTGCATGGTTTTATAGTTTTATCTAGTTTGCATTTGGTTTGCTTGTTCATACTACATGACTGCCTATCATATTTTGCATGATTTTCTTGACATTCAATTCCCTACAATTTTGCTTGTCATAGTTGCATTATTGCTTATTCATACTTGCATGGCTACTTGATCATATAGATTATTGTAAATTTTACGACAATGGCAAGGAATGACACCTAGTTAGGTCATAGCTCGCATGCATTGCACTCTCAATAGGACTATGATTCCTATAAAATCCCCAACCTAGGGCCCATTGTGCATTTCCACCGTTGCATCTACCCATATCAATTTCTTATATTCCTAGACCTCAAAATTTTTTCATTGCTTATATCTCTCAAGTCAGGGGATATGGTTATTTTTTTGCTACATTGACATTGTCCATATACCTTTTAACACATATGACACCCCTATTAGGTAGTACATGCTTTTGCAAATCAACCGCATCATTTCAACATCCCATAACAAATATTTTCATGGTCATGAGCTAGGGGTAGCCTCCATTTGATCATTTGTGAGAATACATCCTAGCGGGTATATATCTTCCTCTTTATCCATCTTAGAAAGCACTACACCCATAACAAGTACAAATTTAACTTGTCCATATTTTAAAAATTATGACCCTCACAAGATAACTTGATGGCCACACATGAGAGGCAACCTGCATATCAATCATTTATGAGAATACATCCTCATAATATTTTGTTCTTATATTTTTTTGGATCTTTTGGAGCTTTTTTTTCATTCACCCATGCATTTAATTTAGGTTTGCTTTTTAGATGCATTGATTTTAGTTAGATTCATACCATTCAATATCATTCAATGTATTCATTATGCTTGTGTTCACTGTGCATACCAAAAATAAATAAAATCAATCACACATAAGCACATATTTTAATTGCATCATAACACGTAAATAAACCATAGCTAGTATTACTTGATAGAACTAAGTGCATACTCATTAGTTAGTGTGCCAAATAGAGATATTGGAACACTCGACCATATCTAGGGGTACATACCTTAATTAACATTGACATGTCATCATAATCCTAGCCATAGCCATGTGAGACTATCCTCTTTGCTTCACTTGTTGGAGGTGGTGGAGGTATCATGTTCATAGATTATGAACCAATTCATGCTTGTGACTACAATTGACTCTGTGACCATTGAGAAGATAGTTTTAGAACCCTGTGATTGGATAAAATGAAATGGTAATAGACCATTTGGTAATGGTTTTCTCTTTGTATTACTACATAAAATGACTCTCTCATCCTCTATAGATCTGTAAGTAGTAGGTGGTCTCCCTCGCTTTTTTGGCTACCTACCATGATTGCCATCCCATTTGTCTAGGTTTGTTGACACATATCCTCTTTGAGGTGCTCTATCCCATCCTATACCATGTCTCACTTTGCTCAAGATTTGTCCAGTGCACTATGGATGGACTCCATATCCACCTACAATATTTATACTATGGCTCATAGCCCCTATACCTCCCTTGGATCTATCACCTTAGGTCCCACTTGAGCCATGATGGGAGAAACCCCTATGGCTCCCCCTCCTCTTAAGTTAGATATCATGATGGTCACCCTTATGGCTATCGCTATATCCACATAAACCTATGCTCAAGGTAGTATTGGTGAAACCATACCTCTCTACTACCTCTCAATGGCACATCGAGTGGCCTCTCAAAGTGCCAACTCAACTCGTTGGCTCATCATTTTAGCATATTTTCACTAGAAATGGTGGAGATATCCTTAGGGGTATAATTATCTTGTACCATCTACTATACCCAAAGGTCACCTTGATGTTGTCCACCCTTGGATCCATGTACAATGGGTTATTCAAGTTCTCCTCTATACACCTAGCTAAATTATGAGTGCCTTCACATCCTGATGGGCCCCTCCTCACATATCTAAACAAGTAGTCTCCCAGATCTAGAATCTCCCATAGAATGTTGAATTGATCCACTAGATCCTCCTCACTTGAACCAACTCCTTTATGTCCTCCCTCTAAATTGGGTGTAGATGCCATGATGACCATATAATTTTTTGCTCATATAGCTCATCTATCACCCACCTCCCTAGTGGTAAAACACCAACATATGGCCTATGTCCATACTCGTAGTGTTAGCTCCACTTGTATGCTGCTAGTTCCTCCACATTAGGAAATGGTCCTACTAGTGCATTTTATCTCTTAACTGCTATGTGCTTCCAACACCACACCTAGAGAAATATCATATAGATCAACCATGTTTAGAATTTATACATGATGTCATATAGCATCCTATATAAATGATGCCATGATGTTTACCACTACTCTTGTTAGTGCCCATGGTAGATTTTTCCTACTGGTATGGCACACCAACATCCCCACCACTAGTATGCATAGTATAAACATCAGTGCCCCAACCCCATATCCATCAACATGGAATCCACTCTATTGGATCACATGTGTTATGTTCCTTAACATCATATTCGATGCCACCATTGATACTTATACCATGTAAATAGTCCTCCCCTTGATGGGGATCCTCAATATGCGCCATACATCCTATAGTGTGATTAATATATCTTTTATTGGTATCTAGAATATGGATGATTCTAGATACCATCACTCTATCAAAACCATCAGTAGATCTTGATTTAATTTAATGTATAGAATCTCGACTAAGTGTAGTAGTTCCATGTTCCCTAGTGTCTCCATCTCCTTTGTTGCGAACTACTCCGAGGAAGTCTCCAGTGTGCTCGATTGCCATTATCTACTCTCTAGTACATCTAGTTGCATAATAGCATAATTTTATCATCAATCCATCATATACAATATATCAAAATCATAAATATATATATTTTTAAATAAAGGTCTTTTTGTGTAAAATTTGTCAAATTCACGCTATGGAGTGAACAGGCATGAATTTGGAAAAATTTCCCAACCAAATTCATACCTTTTTTGTACAAGGTATGAATTTGGCTTGGGAAATTTGTCAAATTCATGCTTCACAACTAATTTCATACCCCACAATGAATTGTGACAAAAAATTTAAAAAATACTAAAATTTTTGTGTGCAGGTGCCAAATCCAAAATAAGCAAGTGGGTCTTGATCCATACCTTCACCTGGTTAGTAGTAATGCTAACCTCACCCCTTACCATGGCAACACAGTGATTTGGTAGTTCCATTTTCCTCTTTATTCTCCAGAGCTATTCTCTCATCTATTCATGGTGAAAATGAGTCTTCGTTTCTTCTTTTCTTCCATTTTTCTTATTTTACCTCATTTTATTCTCTCTCTTTTTTGTTCTTTACCCTCATTTTATTCGCTCTCCTCCTCATTCTTCTTTTTCTCTCTCCTTATCTTGTCTATTACTCTTTCTTTTATTTTTCTTACATTTTTGTGCCCTTCATTTGTCTTCTCGAGTTTTTATTTGGAATTTTGCATTCCTTCTAAAAATACGAGGGGGAAACCTAGAATTAGAGGAATTAATGGTATTAATGTATCATTTTGCATGTAAATTTGAGTTTTTTAGGTTAACACCCCATTTTGGACCATACCTTCATCCAAACTTGGGCACCTCTTTTGTATTTGCTACGTTTACCCATAGGAGTCTACATATTTCTTTGATGCATTTATTTGGTCATACATGCATGAAATACCTCTCTTAAAAGTGGCTCTATTGTATCGAGGGGGAAAATTTAGATATAGAAAATTAACCCATTATAATGAGTCAATTCTTTCTTATATCCCTAGTCAACCACCCAAACTTACCAAGTGTAAATTTGAGGCCTTTTTGCCTTCTCCCTTTGCCTTATTTTATTAGCTTTACCAAATTCATGTCCAATACATATGAGGTACAAATTTGAATTTCCATATCCATGCCCTGTAATTACTAGGCACAAATTTGGTATTCTAGGGTTTTTTCTCACTAAAACCCCTCCCATCATCAGCCTGTTTTGGGATCAGCCCTTGCCCACGATGAAATTTTTTTTATCATATGTTTTCCCTCCAAACCTCTTATAAATAGAGCATTGGATTCCCTCTTTACCACAACAAGTTCTTTGGAGGTTCTAATTCTTGACTCACTCATTTTCTCATGGTAACAAGTGCCCTTCTACTACAAGTTATTATTTTGCTATTTTGTGCTATGGTATTAGTTGCCCTTGGGTATAGATAAATCTTCTTAGAGTGACTCATCCATCTCTTCATTGATCCTTGCATTCTCCATCAACTCATCAGGTTTTGTATTTACTTTAGTTGCTTTGCAAGTCTATTTTTCATTATTTTAAGACCCAAAAAGAGCATCTAAACCAGATTCATATCCTACCCATATAGGGTATGAATTTGGTAAGCCAAATTCATCCTCCCTATTTACAAAATGTAAATTTTGTAAGTTAGGGCTTGGGGGTAAGTTTTACACTCTAAAGCCCTAATTTCACACTTGCATTTTAGTGTTCTACTATGTCCAAATTTTTTGTATTATATTTCACTATTATATATCTATTTAACTTTGTTTATGCATGTTCCAAAGGTCAAAGATAATTTTACTTTTGAACATTCAACTAAAAAACTAAGAGGGCTTGGTTGTTGCACCTCCAATCTCAGTCTTATAGTGGCCTAAGTAGGTCCCCAAACACTGACCAAACTTCCTAGGGCTTTGTGAAGTTATTTTGTAGGATTTGAAACCATTAGATATTTTAAATGCAAGATAAATCTTAGATAAATCATCATATTAGATAAGTACTCTAATAGATATTTAGGATATTTGGTGTTTTCTTTTGTTCATTTCTATGCAAAACCTAGATTATAAGTAAAGGAAAAATATTTGATTGAATTTCTAGGAATTTAAAAGAATGAAAGTTTATAGTGTGCATCTAGGGTTCTTATATTGTTTTTGCATTCTCTTAAACCCTTGCTAAAAGACTTTATTTTGCAATACTAAGGTTAGACATCATCAAATTATAGAATTATACCAGTGTTAGTATTTGTGTTCCTGCATATTATGCGTCTTACATTGTTCTTGCATTCTCATAGCTTAGTTTAGAAAGGTCAAACAATAGGTGTATGCTTAATTGAAACATGAAATATTCCCACCTTGGACTTAGAATGAGTCCTAAAACCATTCCTTGTGAACCCATCCCTTTTGGTGTCATTGAGTGTAGAGAATATAACACACCCCGATGGTTCACCTTGTCTTCTAACGGATCCAACCAAGAATTGTGTGTGGTAGGGAAATTTTCCCTCTCTGCACACATGTATAAGATGTCCTTGTTGCATGTGTATAGGATGTACATACTACACTTGAAATAATTTTGGTATAAACATGTTCACTTCATCATCAACAACCATAATTAAAGGAATAAAATATTTATCATGACTATCACAATTAAAAATAGTAATGAAATAATTCTCAATCAATATATCTCTCTTAATATATATGTCTTTGGATTGAATATCATATAGCTTATAGTATTTGGAATATTTGCTATAACCAATCATAATATACTTGAAACTCTTATTTTCTATGTTAGCACTATTAATATATAAAAAATATGAACATAAGCATTATAACCAAACACACAAAATTAGAGAACACTTAGGTTTTACCACTTCAAGCTTTTTTAGGATTTACATTTCAAACTACTTTGGTAATGGTTCTATTTAATAATATACAATGTACCGATTGATTTAGGTTAAAATTTTGAAGTTCGTATTATTTGAATTAAATGTATGTCTATATATGTTTATGAAAACTCTATTTTTTTCTTCCACTACTTTATTTTATTGAGGGGTGTAAGGATTATTATGAAAACTTTCTTTATGAATTATTTTTTGCCTAAAAACTCAAGAGATATTTAATCACATGAAATACATGGCCTCTATCTATTCTTTATATCCTAATAAAATTATCACTTTTCATTTTAGCAAATATATTTATTTCTTTAACTCTAACAAACACTTCAACTTTACTCGTCCATTTAGGAGGATGAGAAATTATTTCTTGGAATTTAAAACTTTTATTTTATACAAAATTACCCTGAGATTAAATCCTAATACCATCCCAGTTTTCATACAATTTCTTTGGCATCTTTTAAACTATGACGTCACTTCATTCATTGTAATCTTCAATAAGCACAACTTATTTTAAACTATGACTTCACTTCTTTCATTGTAATCTTCAAGAAACATAGAAAAAAAAAATCACAAACTTGATCCAAATAGTTGTTTGTTTATCTCTCTTTTTACAAATTTTAAGATTCATTCCTAGGTTAGTATATTTTAGCTCACTACAAATAACAAGCTCTTTAAAAATCATCAATGTTAAGAATACATCTATACTAGAAACCCAATCATAATATTTTTCATTTATTTTGATTTGATTAAATATCATGGTATCACTTATGCTTTCATATAATTTCTTCAATGTGTTCCAAACTATGACTCCACTTCTTTCATTACAAACTTTAGAAAGCACTTCTTGACAAAGTGTAAGTTAGATTCATATAGATGATTGCTTATATCTCTTTTCTTAATTGTCAAAATTTGTTCTTAGGTTAAGAGATTTTTTCACACTAGTAATTCTTAAAAATTAAGAATAAGTTTTTTTTTTCTAAAACGCAAAGTAATAATATTTTTATTTAATTTGATTTGAGGAAGAAAAAATCATAGATCCATCTTAAAGGTATATAGCATAAATATCTTTACCCCAATCAACTTGGAATGTTTATCCCTCTAAGAATCTATAACACAATTTCCAATTAAAAATAATAAAAAACTAAGGCAGCCAGAATAATAAAGGAGAGTGAGATAACCGTGTTCCATGACATCATTAAAAATGTATCACTTGCATTCAAACTAAATACACGAGAACATTTCTAGTTGATAAATATAGAATAATATAAATTATAGATTAGTTCTCTTTATGCCAAGCGTATGCAAAAGGAAAATTACTGACCTTTATTTTTAAAACAACTATTTTAATTCTCACCAATACTTTTATTTTAATTTTTTAAATTTACTCATATAGATTTACATATAATAAACATCAAAATATTCTCATACCACCAACATTAAAATTGGGCTGCAAAAAGAACCAACTTTATTGAATCTAGATGAGCTTATTTCGGTTAAAAACAAAGATGTCCCTTGTTACTCGGTAAAATAGATTAAAAAAAGCTCAATAAAAACGATAATTGAGTTGATTTTGCATACAGTTATACTTATAGTCAGCTCTGAAATTTGATGGTAACACTCGGCTTTCACGATGGCTTTAACCTTTTCTACCTATCATCAATTCATTTAATATAATAAATATTTAAATTATTTTTATATATTTTATTATAATTAATTTATTTATATTATAAAATATAAGTATAAATGATATATAATATATAGGCTTTCAATCTAAAAAACTAAATACCTGTAAATATCCGTTAAATTTTAAATACTCCCTGTGTAAAAATAAATAATAGGAATGGCTTTAAAAGCTAAATCACAACTTAAGAATGGCTGAGAATCCCAGCCTTTTAAAGGTGTGTAAGCCAAGCAATGTGCCGTGGAAAATGATTCTAAAGCGCCTCCTGTTTCTGCTTTATAGCAATCATAGACAAGGCTGGTCCCATTAAAGGAACTAATGCAAGATAAGGCCAAGACTTTTTGTTTGCTTGTAAGTTTTCTTTTGCAGGTTTTTAATCATTACGAACACTTTCAAAACCCACGAATATCAGTCGATATTTTAATATAGTAATTGTGGTGATGCAATGAAATGCCCATTATGATTTTTGTGTACTTTTAAGTTTTAATGGTGTTTATATTATTTTCAAAACCAATTTGTTTAAATAACAATGGGGATTTCTTTTTGTTTTTTTCAAGAATGGGAACTATATCATGAGTTCAAAATTTATACGAAACCATATGTTAAAGACTAATGACGAGACATGTATTGTTTAGGGCAATAAGAAAAGAAATCATATTTAACGACGTTATCTTTTACTTATGTTATTTTAAGAAGCAGGTTGACGTGGCCAAAACTCTTTAGAAATAAGTTTACAATTTAATTTTTTTGTAAAGATCTTTTTGCAGACATTTGAAACAGTTATATTTTGATCAGGGCACACATGTTTTAAAGGTAATTTTGAAAGACAATTAAACATTTTTACTTAAGAATATAGCGGAGTGACAACTAGAAACAGAAGTGAAATTCTAGGTCTGCTGGTAACATCCCAATAACAGAGTACAAGACATGGCCACGTTCATAAGGATCAAAATCATGTGATAATCAACATCACAAGCTTCTTCATTCCAATCATATTTGACATAATTGATGGAATAAAGTCTCTATAGATAAAGACATATCAGTACACATATGTTGGAAGTGGGAAGACATAAAGTCTAAAGGCGTTCTTTTGAAAGCTAATATCCCTACAAAAATGATGATGTCTTGTGCCCTAATTTTATTGGGCTCATAAAAAAGACCGTTTTGTTAATGTCGTAATCATAGCGGAGCAGTGCTGTGCTGTTTCATTCATTCCTTGGTGGGAAAGTAATCACACTGTGATTGTCTTGTCATTATATAAATCCACATGGTGGGTTGAATATGAGGATTTCAGTCAAGGATTTTCTAGCCAAAAGTTATCATTGCTCCTATCCTTTGGCCCTCTGATCTTCTCCCACCTACGTGTTGTTCTCTACTTCCAGGCAAATTGATTTCGATATAATCGTTCCTTCTCTTCTTTCAAAAAAATGACTGACTTAGGTTTTTAAAACATAGAGCACATGCATGCGTGTGTATCTTATAAAGTTTTGGAGGAATATTACTCATTATTGCTGTTAAAAAGAAAGACATACGGGCAGGACCAATATACCTTGCGTCTCTTTAGGTTTGTAAAAGACAAAATGATCCCTGGACTAAATTAGACAGACTGTTACCTGCAATTTATCAGATAAAGGCGGTGGTCAAGTTATAAATCTTTTCATTATCGTCACAGCATACCATGTAGTTTTCTTCGCTGGGAAACAATTATGAAGGATTATTTTGATATTGAATAGGTAAGGCTGTTGTCTGCATCACTACTAGTTGTTTTCACATAAACGTATATGCACATGGGCAGCTTAGATGGAGTATAGGTTCCCCAGCCTAGCCTTTGTTCACATTAGTTACATGGATTTACAAAAGTATTGTATTTTTAAAGATTTTGAAAATTTTTAACATAAGAGAATAAGAGAATTGTTGTTTGCAAGGATGGATGATGTAATGTTAAGTTTTGATTTTTTTTGGTAGATTCAATATTCAAACCATAATATACTCAAAAAAAAATAAATTAAAATATAAAAATTAAATATTTAAAAATTAATTACTCTAATTCCATACCTCAAAATCTGTTCCACTTAAGTGCCTCAATTGCCGTTGACTTAACTTTCAACCCAGCGAGCATAAAGTCTAAAGAGGCAGCATCTTACTCATTTGTCTATCTAAAATATAGATATAACGAAAATTTATATATATATATATATAATATTTTAATCTATTTTTTAATTTAAATTAAATGATGTATGATAATGAATGGTATAATTAAAGTTAAGGTATAGCAATAAAAATATAAAGCTATTAAGATGAAACAACAAAAACATATCATTAAATTATTATAAAATGGTTCGTGGGTTTAGGTGGATTGGTAAGTTGGGGCGTTTATCGAGAGGAGACCTAGGTTCCAATCCCGGGCTTGTCCATGCACAGACAGTAGCCCAGATCTGATTCCTCTGAGTGGTGCGCCAGATTGATGACGACGGTGCAACCCCTGTGCGTCCGACGGTCCCCATCTCATGCCGGGTTACCATGTACCGAGACGGTGGAAGTCCTGGGAGCTTTCGTAGATAGTTTGAACCCTACCAACTGTACTGATAGTTACTAAAAATCGTGAAATATTATAAAATGATAACATTATTATTCTACCATGACCTAATAAAACTAATAAATTCTTTAACTGTGTGCTATTTTGACCCTTGAAGAGTAATGTGTCTAGTAAGAAATGAAGATATTTTGAACGGTGGCAAGAGGAGTGTGGTGAGTAAAGAGTTTTAGTGGTCTAATATTTGTGGATTGTTTATGTGAATTTTTAAATGATTTGGGTTTTTTGGTTTTATTTTAAAAAAAAATTATATATTAACATTTATTTAATTTATTGAAATATAAAAATAATACATTCTAATTAAACTCATTTTAATTAATATCAACAAATGTATTTTTATAAATAATGTAATAAAAATAGTTTAAAAACAAATATTTAATATAAATTTAATAAAGAATTTGAAAATAAATTTTAAAAAAATTGAAATATATAATAAATTAAAATACTTTTAAAACAATTTATAATAAAATGAAAATTTTAAAGGTAAAAATATATTTTTATCTTGGTTTTACATGTTTTATTATATTTTTTAGGGATTTAGAGTTTATTAGCATTAGAAATATCGTTAAATGAATTGCTATATAGTTTTATAATAGTTTATTATATAAGGAAAAATACTTATTAGACAAATTCAAATTAAAAAAAAAAAATTAATAAACAAATTGAAAATAATTTTTTTTTAAAGAACTAAAATGTATGATAAAAAAAAAATAATATTAAAATTAAATATAAAATGGATGTACAGTAAATTTCATTTTAAGACAAAGATTATAATATTTTTATAAGGATATTCACTACTTTGTAATATTTATTTATTTTTAAAATTTAAATTAAATGATGCAATACAAATTATATTGGGTGGTACAATTAAAGCCACATTTTTTAAGGTATAACAACGAAAGTGTAAAGTAATTAAGATGAAACACCAACAACAAATTTTTAGGGTGTCACTAGAGACTCTAATCAACTTGAAGAAAAGAGAAATCAAAAGATCTTAAAACTTGATATGAGTAGAGCCTATACTAAGTTTAAATGGATTGGGGTGTCACTACATACTCTAATATTGTAAAAACATTCACCTATTTTGTAATATTTATTTATTTATTTTAAAATTTAAATTAAATAATTTAATGTAAAATATAATGGATGTATAATTAAAACCACATTATTTAAAGTATAAGAACTACTAAAATGAAAAACCAATAACAAACTATTAAAATATCACTAAAAAAAACTCTATAATATTATTTTGAATACGATATTAATTCTACCCAGACCACGAACCTAATAGATTTTTTTGACCATGTCCTATTTTGACCGTGGAGAGTGAAGAGTAATGTGTCCAATGGAAAATGAAGACTATTTTGAACTATGGTGAACCTAATAGATTTATTAACCATTTCCTATTTTGACTCCTAGAGAGTGAAGAGTGATCTGTCCAATGGAAAATGAAGATTTGAATGATGGTGAGAGAAGAGTGTCCACTAAAAATATTTAGTGGTCGAGTATTTGTGAGTTGCTCTTGTGGATACTTAAATGGATTAGGTTAATGTCCAATATATACTCAATTTATTGAAGTATAAGAATAAAAAATATTAATTGATGTCAACAAATTTAAATTCTTAAATCATATGACGAGCTCTTAATAAGTAAATTGAAAATAAAATAGTTTTCAAAAACTAAGATGTATGATAAATAAAATAATATTAAAATTAAATATAAAATAGATATCAAATAAATTAAATGTTGACCAAATCCTTTCATTAGTGATCTTGATGTGGCTATTATCAAACATCTCACAGACAAAAAATTTGGTCCCAAAGTTGCTGATTTCTCACCTCAGACCAGAGAATCCGAAAGTGGAAACAGGTTCAGTTCAGAATCAAGAATGACATCATTAGCAAGGCCATAACGAACCTTCAGGACATATTTCAGGTGAAATTCATCTTGCAATCTCAGAGAAAATATGTACGCCACAGAAGGGATCCAAATATGGACTATTCATCGTTAAATATGTATCCCAGATGATGGAAAACCATCCCATGATTCCAAAAAATAGGGATAACCAGGCCTTAGCCAGGAGCATATTCCTCAAACACCTAATACTAAAGGTGGCCCACTTCTTTTGGTTAGATTCCCATAACATAATCTTGAATACGAACAATTTGATCCAAAGGGGAGTCAACGTTCCCAACAGGTGTCACCTCTGGACCCAAGATTGGGAGTCCACTCAACACATTCTTCTGGAACACCCCTTCTCTTGGGATGTTTTATCCTATGTGATCAAAATTTTTTAGGTAACCTGGGTATGGCCCATGTATGTCACAGACCTGTTCAGTCAATGGCCTAGGATCTTTAAAAATTCAATACTTAGCTTTCCTTGCTTCATCATGTGATTTGGTAAATTTGGTTGGCATGCAATAATCGCATTATCAATGAGAACCCCACAAGCTCGAATGTTTTTGCCATCAGAGCCCCATCCTTCACCATTGAAAATAGTAGCCTCATCCCCTGCATCGAGGTTCCAAAATTTGGACTTGAATCCTACCTCTTCACTTTGCTTGGGATCCCCTCAGACTGCATCAAAATCTAGAATTACCCAAAATCTAGGGACAATGCCAAATAGATCCCTCCACCCCTGGGATGGCTCAAATATAACTTTGACGAAGCCTCCAAAGGCAACCCAAGAAGTGTACGTGCGGGAGGTGTCATTAGAGATCACAACGATAGTATCATCAAGGCTTTTGCAAAAAAAATAGGGACCCAAACTAACAATTATGTAGAGGCCAGAGCGTTGTGGAGAAGCATTGAGGTGAGCAAAGCCCTCTCCAAACCTATCATCTTTGAAGGGGATTCAGCTGTTATAGTGGGCCACATTATCAATAAGATCTTAGGTAGAAGAAACATCCAAACCATTATCCAAGAGTGCCAAGCCACCCTCAACCACTTTCCCCTCTACAAGATCAATCACGTGTTTAGGGAAGCAAATAAGCTCACTGATATTTTAGCTAACAAAGTTGTCAACCAAGCCACTCTATATTTTTGGGAAGAAGACTTCCCCAAGGATGTAACCACCACATCCAACCAGGATGTGGAGCAAAGTATCGATAGGTAGCTCTAGCCACCATAATGGTATTCTTTCAATACCAAAGATGTTCCTTTTCAACACCACTTCTCCTCGAAAGTTGACCAAAAAAAGTGGTTCTTACCACCAAGATGATGCCTCATAAACTCCAAGAGTGTTTCATTTCAACACCATAAACCTTTTGAACTCCGCTACTCCCATCATTCTTAGGAATGATGTCAGTACGGTCTTTCGTGCAAATGTTTTGATTCGTATCAGCCACCCATGTATCCCATGTTGGCCTTCAAATTTTAATACCAGTAAATTGTGTTGCATCATTTTTACCTCTATTTTGCTTTTCTCCCACTCCACTCTCTCCCCCTATCTTCTCCAATCAATCTTTGTCATCACGAGCCATGCTTCTATCATGGTTTTTGCTCCCACCCCTTTTTCGGATTGCCTTATCGATGATCCCTTCTTGCCAGTCCTACTCCACCTGGTTTGATTACCACCATGGTCCTCTATGAGCCTACTAACCTGGAGATTGAGCCTGAGACTACAACACTGTTAGACGCTAAACGCTTCATCAATTTCTTCAAGTTGTTCTCTGGGATAGAGGAGGATGTCACTAAAGATTTCATCGAGACATGGAATTAGGGGGAGGTGAAGGTTTGAGGTCTTCACTTTGAGGTAAGCGTACATTCTATTACCCAGGTCTCTAGTATTCCTCTTGATGGTAGAACAGTTCATAGATATAGACATAATTTTAAGGAGGAAATGGATCAGTTTCCTGATAAGGATAAAAATATAATTTGGGATAAGAAAAGGATGGTTTGCTCTTCCTTGCCTCATTCGTGGGACTCTGCCATTGTCCCTATTATGTAGTATGTGACTGTTGATGACCCCAATAAACCCTTATGAGCTTATAATATTGCATTTGTTAACCATATTCACGATGTTCAGTCCGTCAACGTCCCTAACTTCCTCCTATGTTCTATTATCATCACCATAAAAACCTTTAGGGATAGTAAATCCCTGAAACCCCTTCATCACAAGGGGATATTTCTAGTGCTTTACAAGCATGCCCTAGCCCACCAAGTCTTTGGGAATTTCTACTCTCAGTATCCATCCCCCGCTAACTCCTCTGCCTTCGCCCATGCTAATATATCCAACCATCCCACATCCCCCAAGCCTGCCAGTTCCTCCCCCTCATAGATTCCTACCAATCCCCCTTCATCAATGCCCTCTATCCCTCGTGACCTTGGAAAGAAACCTACGTCCCCTAGTACCACTCCTCCTAAGGATGCCCCCACTGAAAAGCACCTGAGGTTCAAGCATAAGTTAGTTCGCCTCCCCTAGAAAAGAAGTATAGAAGGATCAATATCCCAAACCTGAGTGATCAACGATTGTCTCTAAAAATTATCAGTGATGAAGTTGAGGACATGACCACCAACACAAAGGATAAGCTTTGCTTAGTGGTCCTCAACCATGTCAATGAAGTTGTAGGCCACCTACAGACTGTTGTTAACATTTATAGGGAAGGAGGTACCCTCCTCAACAATGCCATCCAAGAGCTCAAGGAGCTCCTTGCTATGCTCAAGATACTTATATCCCTCAATCACAAGTCCAATGCAAAGGAGGAAAATATCACAGAGCCCCAGTAGCCTGGGAAGTTGGTTCGTAGGCAGTAAGACTGCCTATTTTTGTACTAGGTTGGTGAAGTTTGTTTTTGTTTGTTTTTATTTGTACTAGTCCTAGTTGAAAGGGGTAGAACCCCTATTATTTTTTGTACTACTGCCACACTTGGGTACTATTGTATCTACCTAAGTCTATTGTATTAGGGGTGGGACCCTTTAACCCGTGTAGTAATAAAATCATTTTACCTACCAAAAAAATAAATAAATTAAATGTTATTAATTTGTTAAACCTAAAAAATATTATTATGTTTATGTTTTTTTTATAGTTTTTTAGGTTTAACTAATTTTAATTCCCCTTAGCATATGCATATTGTATTGTTATATGGTTTAATGCACACTTGTTTTCTTGGTAGAAATTTTTGAATAATATTTTTTGGCGGTTTTTTTAAACTCTTATCTTAAGTTGGTTGTTACATCTTGTCTATGTTACCCGAATTTTCTCTTATTTCTCGAAGTGGTTATCATTTCTTAGGGATGTTAAACCTATTGAGTCTTATTTATTATAAATATTATAGAGTTTGTCCTAGAGTCCTCCTCTGGCATGAATGGTCTTCATGGTTTTTAGTGCCCTACGATGAGGTGGCTCTTAGTCAAGGTGTTTCTATATTCTAAGTACCCCTTCTCAATTTCCTTAGACATGTTCACTCTCTTATTGTTTTGGTGGTTTGCTAACATGATTTATATTAATGGTCCTCTACAGTGCTTTATTTTCTATTGTGCTCTTCGGATATGGTAACTTATGTATAGGCCTAGTGAGTATGGATACCTTGGTCCATTTGTAACTTTTGCCCTATTAAGATAAGAAGGACAACTCTTTGTGGAAGAACCACGACCCACTAAAGACTCTTGAGTAGGTAGACAAAGTTACTAATGATCTTATTGGTTCTCTAACCATATCATTCAAGTTGGCTTGTACTTATGCTCAAGAAGTCTCTTGGATTGTGAATCATTATATGGTTAAAAATTATAATTATGAGGATTGAATGCCTTTAGATTTCTTGTGGGCTTTAGGATTTTTGGCTCCTTTCTATGGTGTTTTTTTTCCTCTATGGTTGTAATTGTTGAGACCACTCTTTGGGCTTGACCCTCTCTTTTTGTTGGTTTTTTTTTCTGGTTTTATTTTTGCTCTATTATTTTTGTATATTTAGCTTGCTTGTAATAAGGTTAGGGGATCCTTTCAAGATCCCTTCCTTTTTCATCTTATCAAAAAAATAACACAAAATTCATAGACTTTATGTTTATTTACAGTCTTTGGTAAACCATACACCATGTTGATATTTGTTGTTAACTCCTAACTTCCGTAGTTGAAATATCCCCTTCATTTAGGCTATAACCTTCTCAAAGAAATTATTTTTGTATTTAATATGCATTTTTTATTTCATTCTTATAGATAAAATCATTGAATAAGTATAAACTATTTCTAGTTCTACATGTATAAAACATATAACAATTATGATTCCTATCCTTAGTCAAATACTTATCAACATATAATTCAACCTTATGATCTTTCTTGATAATTTGAGAATTGGAAAGCAAGCATATTGGAAAATGTGGAGCAAGCATAAAAGTGTTTATATTTCATTCTCAATGATAATATCTTACTTTCATTAAATTTGATTATTTCTTTACTTGTGTCCTTAGTCAATGACACAAAATTTTCATTATTATCATACATATAATTTTTTCCATTAGAATCAATAAATCATTCTATACTAGAGCATCTATAATCCGTATGAGCAGTAGTTGTTGAAGTATTTGTAATTTAATATTACCATGTCACAATCAAAAGTGTTCTAATACTTATGGAAACTATTGATGTAGCCTATGATTAAGTATTTATGTAAGCCTATTGGCATTCCTATTGGAAGCCTTTATTCATTATTTATGTAATCCTATATATAGTTTTGATGTGTTCACCCTTGGTGATATTGGTTAAACAAACTATGTGATTAACCTCGATTAAAAGGTTAAATATATCAATTATATTGTAATTTAACCTTCAAGTCAGGTTATGTTAACTTGAGGTTAATATGTAATTGGGGATCTAGTATCACTATATATAATCCCAACAACTAATTTGTTGAATCAATTTATGATATGTAAGATTATGAAGGTGCCTATGGGTGCCTCTCTCTCTCTCTCTCTCTCTCTCTCTCTCTCTCTCTATATATATATATATATATATATATATATATATATATATATATATATATATATGGTATTTTATTTTTCTTGTCATCCTTTTTGTCAATATGGTTGTAGTGAATGCATGTTTTTAAATTTTTAATGAAATATTTTGAATTCCAACATGGTAAGAGATCCAATATAAATCAACTAATTTAACTCATAAAAAATGGTTCTATAGGGAAAACCATGCTAGATATGGATGTAGCACTAGTTCTTTGAATTCCAGACAAAATTTTAATGGGGTTATAGATCAACACTTTTTATCATTTTGTTGTTTGATGTCTTATTTTTGCATGCAAGTAACTCACTCTTTTCCCTCAAAAATATTAAAATTTGATATTTGAATATATATAGAATATTCCATTTTGTGGTGGGAGAGGACATGGTGGCACTAGTTTATGGCACTTTGATAGGTAATTTCATTTGGAGGTAGTTATGTTTTTATTAGCAATGATCATGTGATGTAAGAAAATCATGTTGTGGTAGCATCATGGATGTCATAGGTTAAAACCAATATGAATAAATTTTCTATTAGTTTTTATTTTCTAGTTGGTGAAGGGTCTACTAATGGCATAGAGGCCAACATACACAACCTCTTTAAATCCTTTAAGTCAGGAAATGAAATTTATACTCAAACTCCAGTAACTAAGAATGGTGTAGTAGTTGGTACAACCACCTATATGCTAAAATTTAGTGATTTAAAGCCTATATGAACCCATTTTTATGCTTATATCTAGTATACACTTATATTTTTCTATTTAATTTTATCATATTCCAACTATCAATTTGGTATAGTAGCTGGCTATCTCACTTACAAAGGCAATGCTTGATGTTCAAATCACAAGTAGATTTTTTTCTTTTAAAGAATAGAATATTATGCAATGAAGTGTTCATTAGCTATGGAGGTATGACACACTTATCCTCCTTTCACTCCCTATATCCAACCTAGAACATGGTGTACAATTTGGTATGCTCTACTAAGATCATCATATCCTATGTTTGAACCTTTGAAACATATTTTTAATCTTGTGTCAATGAATAGTCATTTAAAAACCTTCATGATTGAATAAAACATCCTCTAGCTCCAAATATATCTATGATGGAATGATTGGCACTATTCACAACAAGATTAGGTTTATAGGTTTGAGTTCTATAGATGTAGGCCTCTCTTTATTACACTATTTTAAAGGTATTTGCCGTAGAATATGCATTTTTCTTCTTAGAGATACTCGTAAGGCACCTATCTATTGGAGAAAAATCTAAGGTACTCTTCAGGATGCTAAATAATTATCCCCATCAACTACGAAATTCTTAAACAATAATATATATATGAAGTCATTATTTCAATCAAAATAATTTTCTTCTCAAATTCTACTTTTCCAATTACAAACACAAGTTACAATCCTATAGGTAGTTCTAGAAAAATATTCAATTCATTTTACCCAAGTGGTCGCTTCAAAATATACCAAGTGGTAATATAAGATTTGAGAAATCTCTTTTAAGGATTGACATGTTTTTTTTTTTTATTATTTTAGGTGCTAATTCATCCAACATTTCCAAGGTCATAACTTTTGCATACAAAAGCATTTTGAGCCTATTTTTTAGATAGCATGAGTTTTTAATATCTATATAATGATGATATTAGTTTAAGAATATGTTATAATTCTATGGAAATATTAAGATAAATGGATTCTTTGACATATATTACTTACCTCAATTGATGAAATTAGAGCACCTCTCCACTTTAAATGATAGGGTTACTCAAAATCAAGAATCAATTTCTCATTTTTAATGATGGAATACAAGGTCTTGATGATCATGAACTAGCTAAGAAGGAGGAAGCACTTGGCCACTTCTTTATATTAGTAGAACCAAATGTAATTTCAACATAAGAGTGAAAATTAATCATATTCAAGTATGGATAACTTTGATGAATATTTATGATAAATAAAGTCCTAACGAAGTAGACAAAATTGAGACAATGCTCCCCAATGTTAAGATTTTATATTTTTATAATGTTAAAGACTATATATCATGCTTCAATGCCTTAAATTCTAACCCAAATATTGTAGAAGTCAAGGTAAAAGGTGATCAAGAGTATGTAAAATATATTAGCTCCATTCTTAATCCACAATTTTATATTGTTGGATTGGTTTTTTTATCTCAATGTTATGACTATCAAGGATTCACAAGCAATCAGTCTTGAAGGACTCTTCAAACTTCTTATTCATTTTGAAATTGCTATGAATAATTATGGACATCTCTCGTATATAGGCACATATAAAGGATTTCAAATTACTGCAACCTACGCCTAAATGACTAAGGTAAACTCAAACATTCTAAATAAATCAAACTCATGAATATTGTAGAAGGAAAAACATTCCATTAAAAACTTCATAATAAGATTGAAGTAAATTTCTTGAGATTAGGATACAAGCTTTCTAGTGATGAAGATTACAAAGTAGAAGCCCATTAGAGGATCAATTATGGGGGTGATTTTATCATATATAATGTATCCTTTCCTTATCCCATTAGCTTAGATTATAGGAAGTCTTGCAGTATTTGTAATCTGATCTTATCAAGCCAAGGCCAAAAATTTTAAAGAGTGTTTATGGGTACTATTGATGTACCTTTAGGCAAGTTTTTATGTAAGCTTATAGGCATTCGTATTATAATCCCCAAGCATCATTTATGTAATCCTATGGGTAGTTCTAATGTATTCATCCTTAGTGATATTAGCTAAACCACCTACATGGTTAACCTTGATTAAAGGGTTTAATATATTAGTTATAGTGTAATTTAGCCTTCAAGTGAAGTTATTCTAGTTTGAGGCTAATATCTCATTGGGGATTTGGTATCACTATAAATATACCCCAACAACTAATTCATTATATTAGTTCATCATATATGAGATTATGTGGGTTTTTATGGGCACCCATACCTTATTACTTCTATTTACTTTCTCTCTCTATATCTCTCTCTCTCTATTTTTATCTATATGATCTTTTATTTTTATTTCCTCCTTTAATGCATATTATTGTGGTGAATGTATGCTTTGTAATATTTGTAGAAAATATTTTTAACTGTAGGAATAGAAAAAGTATTAACTTTGAATTAATGAAATTGGAAGTTATGTGCTTCTTTATTTCCATATCCTTGATCATCTTGATACATTCATTGGAATTATCGCTTGGCTTCCCACAATAATCATACTTGATGGATGTTGGATTGATCTTATGCTTGTGAACTTCATAATTAATTATAGTGGGAATAACTTATAATTATTTGCATGAAATTATTTCATGTAGATTTACTTTTCGTTAAACAAAAGAACATAACTATCATCAATAAAAGCTTCTTTTTCCTTTGCTATTAATTTTCTTGTTGCACTAAAATTTAGACACAAAAACTTAGATGTAATATTACTCAAGTTATCAATAGTATGAAGACCTCTAAAAAAAGGTTGGTATGGTCCTAGAAGACTTTAATGAAGCATAGAAAAAAATCTTTATTCTCAATCTTCATACAAGTGAGGCAAGTTTACTCTTTTTATCTTTCAAATTAGGAGGATGGGAAATTATTTCATGGAAATCTAAAAGATTCATATTATACAACTCTATAGTAAGATTAAATATCCTATACTACTTAAAATTTTAGAGATTTTTTTTGGCATGCTCCAAACTATGACTCCACTTCTTTCATTATAATTTTCATGAAACATAACATCAAAAAGTGTAAAATTGATCCAATTTTTTTGATTGTTTATCTCTCTTTTTCCAATCATGTCAACATTTATTTTTGGGTTAGCAAAATTTCACTCACTAAAAATGACAAGCTCATAAGAATATCTCTATTGTAGAAACTCAATCATAATAATTTTTCTTTTATGTTGATTTAATTAAATTTATTGTTATCACCTAAGCTTTTATAGTTTATTTTTTTTACTTTACTCGAAACTATGACTCCACTTATTTCATTACAAAATTTAGGAAGAACATCTTCAAAAATTTAAGCTAGTATGTAACAACTCAAATCTACTCATTTTGTTGTACCACATAATAATTTAGTTGTAATATTTTTTTGTTTTAATACTACAATTTTACTCATAAGTTTACCTTCAAGTTCTTATAAAAAAAATTTCACCCAATTATTTATTAGCATATTATTAACTTGGTACAGGTATGCTACACCAATTTTGGGTTCAAGACTACTGCAGACCAATCACCCAAGCTGACAAGATCAACCATATCATGTAAAGGTGCCATTATTTGAATTGAATTATATCATTTAACGTCCTTGTGTTTTGGCATGAAGGTTAATCCACGATAGGGGTTATCCTCTAGGGCCCATAACACCTACAGGGTGGATGCTTTCTTCCCTATCCCTTACCATTTTAAATCTTTGACTATTCATCGACCATGTTCCTCTACCGAATTAAAGTAAAATGGCATATTTATACCTAGTGTCTAGCTGATTATCCTCTTCTCAGAGTCAGTTAGATCCATGCCACTACACTAGCCTTAGTTTTAATATCACATGATATTTATGACCCATGTTTGTATGTCCCATACCATACAATGAGGCTTAACCATCTAGGTCAAATATACATGAGATCTATCACAATACTAATCTAGATGTAATCTAGAGAAGGCATCCCATACCACCCCTCATTACCAAACTTGACCTAGTTGTATTATTCGACCAATTATGTCAATCTACAGTTTCTCTAGATGTTGTTGTGTGCCTACCCACACCTCAACAATATTTGGGTGATTTTTTTGAGCATCCTTTTCACTCAATGCTCAATTTCATGGTTAGTTTAGGGCTCCTCAACCAATTCTAAATGTTTTGTTTTCATGCCCTACTAACCTTTCCAACAAGATTTTTCCAACCCATCCATTTAGGTTTAAGTTTCCACATAGATAAAAACTTCTCAAGGAAACCTATAAATAACTCTAAGCTTTGGGAGATACCAAATATTTACACACATAATTACTTTAAATAAAATAAGTGATGCAAAACCCAAGTGTTGTAGGTGAGTTGGAGAGGAGAGGGAAATCCTCCAAGAGAGGTCCCAAGTTCACCCTACCAAAAATTTGAATTGGGTATCCAAAATCCAATTGATAATGTTGGTGCGAGTAGGGTTGTGTGCAACTCCCGGGTGACTTTGACGGTGTAGAACCCCCTGTTTGTGGTCTCTAAGACCAAGGCGGCCCCGGAAGGGGTTTTTCGCTTTTAAAAAAAAAAAAGTGATGCAAAAAATATCCTCCATTCTATAATTATAATATAGTTTTGAGGCTTAAGGGAAAGAACAAGTTTTAACATAATTCCCTATGCATCTATCTTGAGTTCTTTCAAACATAAGCACAAGCATATCTATAGACCCTTTTTATTTTCTATCAAATTAAACCCATTTCTTTTCTCATATTTTAACTTCATATATAATTCAGGTTTAAAGTATTCTTTCCATAAAATGTAATACATAAAATACTTTAATACAATTTGCTATGTAAAAACATACCCCTATATTTAATTCCATATTTGCTGCCAGCAAAGCAACCCCCCATCATGCTAAGGGTTTTATATAAAATACAATTTTAGCCAATGTTATTAATTCATTCCATGGGATTTGGTATGCTTTTCGCTTGAGAGTTATAAAACAACTCAAGGTATTAGACATTCCAATAAAGGAATGCTGGTCCCAACACAACACATAGCCATATGGTGGTATTAAAATAAATTAACCAAATAGGATACCCAATAACCATTATGACCTTCACGTCAGCTACTCATGACGTCTTGACAACAAACTGGTTAACACAACAAAGTCTTAGAATGAATGTTTTACAAAGTTTGGTATAATTTTCCATGCATTTTACTATTCTAGCTTAGCCCCTCTACATACGAAATATGTAGAAGTCTTATTTAAAATATAACAAGGTTTACGCTACTCTCCCAATGCAGCATTTGCTATAAACAATTTTCTTTAACATAATTTGGGAGCCTGGCAACGTAGGTCGAGATGTTTTTCTAGCATAATATACACCAACACCTAAAGTATGGTTTAACTCTATTTTATAAGTATTGGATGCATAAATTACTAATAATACAAAAGATATTTCATTGCTTAAACCACCATACACAATAATTAAACCATTGAACTAATTTATCAACATTATATTAATTTTCCCTTGCATAGAATTCACACAAAAACTAAGTACATGCTTTCACAAGCCTCTACTAAACTTGTATAATAGATTTAAGATGTTTTAATACAAAATCATACTTATAACTTTCACTTGAATATATTGTGTCATGACCCTCCCTTGGCTAACTTTTTTGCTTAGAAATTTTCTTGATTTGCAAATGCTTCTTCTGATGAGATAATGGACTATCTATTTTTTTAGCATGTAAATATATATTTTGGTTGAATTATGTGGTGAATTGATTAATCATATTTTCATGTTTAAGTTCTTTCAAATGTAGTTTTCATGAAATAATAAGATGTTGCTAATGGAACATCACTTTTGCAAGAAAGAGCTTCTATTGGTGGTAGAATAACTTGGTCACTGAGAAAGGGAATATCCAAGGGAAATGATGTGATGTGTTATTTGACAAAGTAATTGGAAGCAACATGAATAAGTTCTTATTTCAGGGAGTTGCATAACATGAATTACATAAAAGAAACTATATATGTTGATCTTTAGCTAAAGAAATGCTTATCTCTAAATGATTACTTTGGTTGAAATTGATAAGTGTCTTTCGAATGATTGTTTGTCAATTGATCATTCTAGGGAAAGGAAGCATGTGTATTTAGAAAAATATATCTTTTAAGTAGAGCTAGGAAAGGAAATATTTTGTTAAGAGGTAAATATAATTATGTTAATTATGATTTTTTCTTGTTACCATGTAAGAAAGGTGTTTTGCTCCTTGTAGTATTATCATTTTGATTGTTTTGCTTCATGGTTGTTTTATCGTCAACTTTATCGTGTAAACTTATTTCTGTGGAAGAAAAATTTAGAATGGTTTTTGAGTGTGCAATCATGAGAAGTATGAGTTGTTTTTTATTTCCACCTTTGTTCTTAATGGAATTCAGTTAATGAATATAGCAATGGAAATTTGACCCATATCAAATTATCCCCATTAGAAAACAATTTTGCTAGCCTCTAGAAACATATACCTAACCCTTATTACCCTTTCCTCTTTTTGTGTGCCTATTTTTTGGTTGTTTTCTCCCCTCCAAAAATTTCAAGATGTTTGCGATAAATTAAGGTTATTACAAAATTAGCCAGATACGAAATTTGCCTAATTATGACAATCAGTTAGAAATAGTTGTGTTTATCCTTATTTGGGCCAATGCACATCCCTAAAAAATTTAGGACCTCCCAAATATTCCTAAATTATGGTGAAGACTTAATTTATTATTATTATGACCAATTTAGCGATCAACATCAATGGATTTAATACGAGACTTCTCTTTGGATTCCCCATGGATCCTTGGTGATCTAAACCCCATTCTGCTCGTTTCAATCCTGATGAATCCTATAGAATTAATGTCAATTTTATAGGTTTCATAGTCACAAAATTGTAGGTTATAGACCCGAAATTGTAAAAGGGGTAGAAATTTAACCACTGCTTTTTAGAATATGAATACGTGAGCTTACAAATTCATAAAATTACTCACGAAATTGCGATATCACTCCTAAAATCATCTACATCACACTTGGGGGTACATTTAGATCAGATTTTGCATATTCCCAATTTCATTTCATGTTTTTAATACTATAGATTATATTTTCTTATTGAATTGAGGCATTAGTTATCATTTCATTGCATTAGAATTACATGATTTCAAGATAAATCTCAATCCATATAGCATACAATCATTCAAATTTGAGATTTGTAATATGATTACTTTCTAGAAATTTGTAGAGATCTAATCATATTAAATCATAATCTCTTGATGATTGGGTTTAATCTCTAATTTTCAATCGGGTTTTAGTGTTGTTTTATGAAATTTTAGGTTCTAGATAATTTTGTGGATCCCCAAAATTGAATTCGTAAAGTTACGAATTTTCTCAAAAGGCCACAAATTCATTTGTAGGACCCGAATTTTCACAGACAAGTCAGAAATTTTTTAGATTCAACCAACCAGATTAGATAAGGCTTAGAATTTATTTTTAATATGAAATTGCACAAAAATTTTTTTCCTAGAATATTTGTGTGTATTTGTTTTCATTTGAATCTCAATCACATATAGGTTAGTTTAGTTGCATTGGTAAAACCTAGGTGTATGCAAGTAAGCTTAAAACAACACATCAAACAAATCCTCACCTAGGCATGGAAACCGCCATAGAAAGTATTTCTTGGTGAACCCTTACCCCATTCATCGATAATCACCAAGGAGAGTGCAACCCAAGTGCTTCTCATCTGAGATGCATATTCATCATTTTCCCTCCCCCTTTTTGGTGTGGATCCATTAGCCTAGGAGAAAGGGGTACAATAATTTTGGGTCTACATCCTTTGGTGAACCCAACATGAACCACGCCATCATTGTAAACTTTATTGTTTTTCCTTTTTCATAAAACAAAAAAATATATATATATATATCACTAGATGGTAGAAAATATTATTAAAGAGTCTTCACTTATAGACCTTAGAAGAATACTCATAGAGCAAGAGGTTGATCTCTTATACAAATGTGATCATTCAAAACATCAAGTAGACTTATGGAAAAACTTTGGTATCATTGAGAATAGGTCTGAAGAAATAAGGGAGATTAAAATAATTGATATTGCTAGAGCCTTAGGGCCAAGTTATTACTCTCCTTATCCTAAAAATAAAAGAGGTTGTGAATGTTGGCTTGCAAACAAATGATCTAGTATTGATTCAAACATCTATCCTTGGGAAAACTATTTAGAAGAAGCATTAAAATTTCATCAATTCTTAGCATACTTAGAGGACAATGAGGTAACCCTAGAAAAAAGAAGAAGATATCATAAAAAACCTAGGGAAGTCCTATTTCGAGACTATTGTTATGAGTTGCAAGCTCAACCTTCTACCTTAGATACCAAATAACTTACCCTTGTCCACTTCATCAACCTTCTAGTACGTGATTTTTATTTTGAGGAAGAACACTACATGAGTCCTGAATATCTAGAGCCCATTAATAACATTCACAAGCTTTTCAAGGAAGATTAAATTATTTAGCATTATTATCAAAAAATTCTATAAATATTTGAGTTAAATCATAGTAGATTATTTTCCTTTTCAAGATAAAAAACAAACAAAAAAAATTAATTAGCATTGCTAGGAAATATGCCTAAAAATTTTAGGAGTGGTAAAAAAGTGGCTACTGGCTCTGAAGATGAGTTAGAAACTACAAACCCTAATGCTGAAATGGAAATAGAAGAAATTCTAGAAGAACAACAATTACAAATAGAACAAGATGAAGAAAATGAAATAATCAATGATATTGACCCAAATTTGGAACCTCAAGGGGATATTCATTTTCAATATATGCAACATTTTTGTGATTTTTTAAATCGTAATCGAGATTCCCTTACTAATGTGTTAGAAATAGAAGATAAACTTGCAAAATGTGGCTTCTCGATGGAAGTAGCTCTAGAAGCAACTTTCAAACTTTACCCAAAACCTGAGATATACATAAATGCATCATTACAACATGACACTTATAATGATCATTCCTTAGATAATACTCAAAATCTACCTCCTCAAGAGGATGATGCTCAAATAAAATTACAACAACAACCTATTTTTGCAACTACCACAACCACTTCCACTCAAAAGAAACCTTCTCCATCTAATAATAATACTATTCTTTCTCAATATTTTCAACATCTATTTGCTCAAAATACAACTTCAAAAAAAATAAAAATATGCAAATTCCCAATTCTCCTCGACAAAATACTCAAAAAAATGCATCTCCTTATAAAATCAAAAATCCTCATACTTTAAACATTAGGTACAATCGTGTATCCATTTCCACTCCTTATATGGTGGCACAACAAACATATTATCCTCCACATAGCAACATTGTAGCGCAAAACAGACATGATGAGCAACCACATCATCTTGAAACTATAGTAAAACAATTAGCTTCGAGATTGGATCAGATAGACCCTTATCACCCTATATACAACTATAAGGAAATGTGCAACCAACCATTAGATCCTATTGTTGTTGCTAGACCATACCCTAAATGTTTACCCATGTCGGTGTTGTCAATTTATAATGGGTTCAAAGATCCAATCGAGCATATCCGTATGTTTAGGATAGCCTATAATGACATTGCATATGATGATATGTTATTATTAAAGATATTTCCAAAAAGTTTAGGGGGCATTGCATTGGAATGGTACTATCAATTTCCAACACATTCTTTAAAAATATTGAAGAAACTGCAGAATTGTTTGTACACCAATTTGGTGCCTATATAGAGAGGCATGTCACAATCAAATATTTGTACAACCTTAAAAAAGGAAAACAAGAGAATTTTGAATAATTTTTAGCTCGATGGAGAATTTTTTGGGAAAACTACACTTCACTCTACCTCCAAGGGAAATGTTAGATATTTCATTGGGAATTTACAAGAGCAATTATATTACGAGTTAGCTACTGCAACTGTAACATCTTTTGATCAAGCTACATACTTGTATAGAAGGGTTGAATAAGCCCTAATTAGAAGGGGATAATTTAAAAAAAAAGGATGAAGACAAATCATCTAAAAATCAATACAAAAATAAACATGTGGTAGGAAATGGAGTTACAGATAGTAGACCTACTCCAAATGTTAACACCACAAAAACTACAAATAAGTTTGTGTTAAAATCACCTCAAATAGCTCCACAACGAAACTTCACAATATTAAACCAACCTTTGACAATGGTATTACCACAATTGGTAGAAAGAGGTTTGATAAAATTTCCAGAGATATGACAACTTGATCCCTCTCAACCTTGGTATAGACTAGACCAACATTATGATTTTCATCAAGTTGATGGACACCCAACAAACACTTGTAAAATATTAAAACATTTGGTGCAAGACTTAATTGATGATGGAAAGTTGGAAGTGGAAAGCCCTCCACCAAATAAAAACCCTCCAATAGCAAATGCACAACAACAATAGACACAAAATGTTAATCAAAACTTAGATATATTTCAAAACCCTTTACCAAACCATGGTAAGGAAGCTGTAAATCAGCTAGATTATAAAATTGTTTCCTCATCCAACACGTTATGTGGGAATTATTAGTGGTCACTTACCATTGTAACCTTTACAAACTTCCTTTGTGTCTACTCAATCTGTTTTCGCAATTGAGCCAATTCATGGAAAGAAAATACAATTCTCATCCTTGAACCATGTAGACAGTGAAATTGAATCTGAGGTAGAAATTAGTTCATTACATTCTAATAGTTTAGAAGATGAATCAGAACCAATTTTACCCATCACATATTCATTAATGCTAGAGGAACCATTTCCAAGAATGATAACAAACTATCCTTCCTCACAATAACTTCGGCCCACATAACAAACATCAAATTCTAGACCTCAACCTAATCAAAATGAGCATATACTTCCCCATCAATCAAATAATATTGTAGCTACAATTGGAGCCATTACTAGAAAACAAGCTCAAAACCAAAATTCTCAATCACAATTGCCTACAAATCAACCAAACAATGAGAGTCAACAACCCTTTGTTTAGAAACCACATAATAAGGGAAATAATATAATTTGACCTCAACAAAAGGTTCCCTTTGATATTAATGAACAACTAGCTAATACAACAACTAGGATTTCCCTCTTAGATCTTCTTAGAACTTCATCAATTCCTAGAGAATATTTAATGAATACCTTGATTCAAATGATGGTACCTCAAGACATAGAACCAATTATTGTTGTGAATGATGTAGCTTCTAATGGATTTGATTATATTGACTTTCATGACAAAGATATACCTCCACACAATATGCATAGGGATAATCCCTTATACATAAAAACATTAATTAGATATGTAGGTATTAAGAGGGTATTAATTGACAATGTATCATCCCTAAATAAATACACCTATGACTTTTTCAAAAGGTTTGGGTTTAGAAATAAATATTTACAAAGAACTAAAATGATTATAAAAGTTTTTAACGATGAAACATGAGAAGCTTATGGTGTGATATCCATCCCAATACAATTTGGCCCTAGAATATTGGATATATTCATTTTTATTGTATATTTTCCTACATCATACAACATCCTTCTATGACTCCCTTGGATTAATGCAATGAGGGTAATTCCATCTACACTACATCAATGTGTCAAATTTGAATTTAAAAACCAATTGGTCACCATCCATGGAGATCCTAGACCCTTTGACATGTGTGCAATGGTGGAACCTATTGATGTTATATTTTGTCTAGCCTTATCATCATCAATACATGATCCTTCTAAATCTTCTTCCCCAAAAATTAAACCTTCACCTTCTTTTGAAACAACTACATCATCTAAAATGGATAATCCTTCTACCTCATATCCCATTATAGATGAAACTTTAATAGACCTATCTACCATATTAGCACCTACATAACAAGCTAATTTTACTGTACGAGACTCCATTATCTTGCCCTAATTACCACCATCCCCATGTACGACAAGTTTACCTTGTAAACGAGGAAACATTTATCATGTTGGAATTTGCACTTTTATTTCTATAGGGTGTTCTCCCGATAGAATTAACATCAAGAAAATGAGCTTTACGTTCGATGAGAATAATTTTGCTCAATGTTATTTTTGCAAAAAATATATAAAATCAAAACAAATGATGTGTGATATGGGTTATAGAGGTAAAGGCTTAGGTCCTTTTGAAAATGGTATACGAGAGCCATTTGAGGTTGAGGAATGGCCTATCCGATGTGGTATAGGCTATATCCCTATAAAATATTAAACTTTCCCTTTTGATGATGATCATCATCTAATCACCTACGATGAATACTTAGAAAGTCAAAAATATTTAATAAGTAATAAGAAGAGAAGACAAACTCAATTTTCTTGCAATATTCAATAGTTCATCCAAAAATGATTGCCACCCCGGATAAATGTATAGAAGGAGATGTCTTTTTTGACACCTCCCTTGAAGAAATCATGAGGAATGGTTTCTTCTTCGATGGTTCTATCCCATGCATAGCCCATGTTCACACAGAAACCCCACAAGAAGAGTTAGCCAAATTATCCCTAGAAGAGCTTCAGGAAATGGGTGTTTCACCCGCCCCTCCTAACTTCAAAAGGGATTTAAATATTTGGGTAGAATATATTTTTAAATTAATATTCGAACATAAATCAATCCTCACATGGTAAAAATTGGAGGTACCTTATTGTGGAATACCCTAATATATTTGCAAGGACATATGCATATATGCTTGTCTTAGATCCTTATATTGTCATGCACCATTTGGTGGTACACCCTGTGCTAAACCAGTGAAACAAAATCTTAGGAAAATGCATCCTAAAGTAGCCTTGCTAGTAAAATATGAGTTGCAAAAGAGACTACCAAAATCAGAGTATGTACTAATTTTAGGGACATCAATGTTGCATGTCCCAAAGATGATTCTTCATTCTGAATATGGATTAAATCATTGATTTCATAGCAGAAAGTGGGATGTTATCCCTTATGGGTGGATTTTATGGATATAACAAAATATGTATAGCACTATAAGATCAACCTAAAATTGCTTTCATTACACCTTGGGAGACTTTCTATTGGAAATTAATGCCCTTTGGTCTAAATATGCAGGAGCAAATTATCAACGAGTTATAACCTACATTTTCTATGATATGATTTATGAAATATTACATGATTATGTAGAAAATATCATAGCTTTATCCATTAAGGAAGAGAAGCAAATTCTTGACTTGCGATAAGTCTTTAATAGACTCTACAAATATAAAGTTTGCTTAAAAACGAAAAAATATGTTTTTGGAGTAAAATCAAGCAAATTATTGGGATTTATTGTACCTATGCAAGGAATAGAGATATATGCCATAAAAATAAAGGCAATAATTGATATGCCAAAACAAAAAAATATTAACAAAAATCATAAGCTTACAAGGTAAGCTCTAATCCATTTGTCATTTCATTGACAAACTAGTGGATAAATGTCAACCCTTTCTTAAGCTACTTAAGAAAGATACTTTTTTTAAGTGGTATGAGGAATTTCAAGAAGCATTTGAAACTCTTAATATATATCTGCTTACACCACCAATACCCGTTCCTCCTAGGCCCGATAATCCTTTTATCCTATGTATTTCTACCTCAAAACATGCGTTATGAGCAATGCTACTGCAACATGATGAGAATAAAAAAAGAACGAGCTATTTATTGTATAAAAAAAACTTTAATAAGTTATGAAAATTGTATTACTCCTTTAGAAAAACTTTGTTTAGCTATTGTGTTATCTACACAAAAAATGCGCCACTATATGCTTAGCTAGAAAACTTATGTTATCATAAAATTTGATCCATTGCGATACTTGATGAGTAGACCCTATTTATCAGGACGTGTTGTGAAATGGATTCTCATTTTAAGTGAGTTTGACCTAACCTTTATTAGGAAAAAATCCATTAAAGGGTAAGTATCATATTGCACCCCTTGAATCTACTCATCCATTGACAATAGAATTTCCTTATGAATACCTTAATATAGAAGGTGATTCTTTATAATCATGGTCTTTATTTTTTTATGAAGCCCATTGTATGAGTGGTGCAGGTGCAGGTATCATATTGGTATCTTTACAAAAGCAACTTATCCCATTGTATTTTAAACTCCAATTCACCTGCACAAATAACACAACAAAGTATGAAGCTTTAATCCTTGGGTTACGAGCAACTTTAGCCTTAGATATTAAAATATTATCAATTTTTGGAGACTCACAAATCATGGTGAATCAAGTTAATGATATTTATCAAACTTGAGATGAGAAAATCCATCCTTATAAATATTATGTTTTAAAACATATCTCTTTAATCTATAACATTACCATCAAAGCTATCCCCCATACCAGTAATCATTTTGTAGATGCTATGGCAACATTTGCTTCCCTAATACCTTTGGAATTGAATGATGATCATGATACTATCATAATTCCAACTTTGGTAACTTGCATCATTAGAGTCTTGCTTAGAATCCTTAGATGTTTTTAAAATTGAAGAAGCATCTTCAGAACCATGGTATGGGGATATTTTAAATTTTCTCCAAAATGGGTCATACCCTGATGGCCTAGATAGAAATCAATGATGATTATTGCGTAAGCGTGATTTTCACTTCGTAATATTCAGAAGTACTTTGTATAAAATATCCTTTGAAGGTATTATTTTAATATACCTCAATGTCAATGAGTCTAAAAAATCATTAAGCAAGGTCCATGATGGATCTTGCAAAGGTCATTTTAGTGGAGGTACCATAGCCAAAAATCTCCTACGAATGGGATACTTTTGGCCCTCCATGGAAAAATATTCCAAGCATATATGTGACAATGTTAGAAGCACGTAAATCTCATCCACGCTCCTACACAAGAACTACAAGATATCTCTTCCCCTTGGCCTTTTTCAAAATGAGGCCTAGACATTATAGGGAAGATCATCCCAATGTTATCATATGGTCATAAATTTATCATAACAAGAACTAAATATTTAAAAAAATGGGTAGAAGCTATATCATTGGCTTATTGCATAGGAACCCAAGTCTCTAAATTCATATTTAATCAAATCATATGTAGATTTGGGATTCCATCTACGCTTGTTTCAAATAATGGAACTTGTTTAAAAAACAAAGACATTCAAAAACTTTGTGTAAAATATAAAATCCAACATAGATGGTCTACTCCTTATTATCCACAAGGAAATGGGCAAGATGAAGCATCCAATAAAACTATAATTAAAATACTAGAAATATTGTTTAATAAATCAGGATGATATTGGCATACTCAATTATATCCTAATTTATGGGCTTATCGAACTAGTTTTCTAACCCCTACTAGCGCTTCACCTTTTATCTTGGTATATGGAACTGAAGTCGTATTTCCTTTTGAGCTTGAAGTTCCTTCTTTAGGTCTTTTACTTCAAGATGCTGAAGTAGGAGATGAGTATCGTGTTGGATGATTAATCCAATTGGAATTACTAGATGAAAATCATATAAACGCCTTAGATAACCTTCAATAATTTCAAGATAAACTCAAATGATCATATTCTAAGAATGTTTATACTCGATATTTTGACATGGCAAATCTAGTTATTAAAGAAAATAAAAAAAATACAACTACTCGAACTGATTTAAAAGGAAAATTTCAACCAAATTGACTAGGCCCATTCATCATCACTACAAAATTTGGATCAGGTGCATATCGTTTGGCTACCTTATATGACGAGGATCTTAAGGAACCAATGAACATCATGCATCTTAAGAGATACTATGCATAAAATCAAGAAATATCAACATTGTACATAGTTGTAAATACCTTGTATATAAATTTCTTGCATTTAATTCAATCATTTTATTTAAATCATCTTCAACTTAGTTGTATTGATCTATGAATTTATTCCAATTAAATTGAAATCCAATTGCACATATTATGGTTACATCCAATTATTATTATATTTAAAACTTAAAACCAATGTTGTCAAAATTCATAGTTAATTTTGGTTTACATCGAAAGAATTAAAAAATTATCTCAAACCACTCACCAAAATACACATTTTAATAAACTCTTGATTCTCGATATTGATTATAAATCTCTCTTGAACAAAATTCACTATTGCTTCACTAAATGCATTTTGAAGTTTTTGGAAATGATCCTACAACTTTAGAACCAAAACACATTTACATATCTTAAATATGATTTTGCACAAGGAAAGATGATGCTACATAATAGTCCTAGATTCTTAAGAAAAATGTTTTCCTTGCTATCTGATTATGTGCATGGTCTATAATATTGAGAATTGGAAAAAGGACAAGCTCTCCCCTACCCAAATAAATCCCTTGCTCCTCTACAAAACAAGCAAGTATCCTGAAAAAAAAAACAAAAGAAAAATGACTTTTATGAAAAAGCAATAAAATCCCCTTGTTCAAAAAAAAAAAAAAAAAAAAAAAAAGAACAAGAATCCCTACTCAAGAAAAAAATCAAAATAAAATAAGGGGGGAATGAGCTTGAATCACTGGAATTCCTTAGTTATTTGAACACCATGGGATGATCATAATTACAGGTTGGATGCCATCAAGCCTACTTGGAAATGGTAGTATCCTTATGCATGGTGATATGTCTATCACATTAGCGACCTTCTTTTGTATAGACCAATTTCAGCTTATGGATCAGCTAGATTTTGGTAGCTTGTATTACAAAGTAGTTAACTCTAACTGAATGCATACAATCATAATAAATGAACTCCTCATTTTGCACACATATTGGTTCTTAAAATTGGCTTGCATCATTACCTTACTCAAAATTGGGAAATGAATTTCATAAGCACACACATTTGATCCTTAAGAGATTTTGTATCATAATTAAGGTCAATATGGAAAATGAATGCACGCATCACACACTAGTTCTTGATAAATTTGATTTCTTCCTAGAAATGACCAAAATTCTCCTTAAAATTTGATTAGCAATCATGGATTTGAATGACCGTTAACATATGCAATTGGTCCTAAAAAATAGTTAATCTTACATTTTCATATCTATCACTTCTCATAAATGCTTCCATTCTACTATATTGAATGATTGCTTATCATTTATAATAATAAAAAATAAAAACTTGCATTTGATCATACATAATCACTTTTTCATATAACTACATACGGACTTCACAATGATGGCATGAGACAATCATGATAAAATATGCTTATTTTATGCCTAGCGCAAGTCCTCTATCCAATTTTTCATGCTTAGTCACCTTCATATTACTACATTTTAAGATTAATTGAGAATTAATATTAAAAATAAAAATAAAAACTTTTCATCAAACTTATCACTTTTAAACAAACAATAAAATTTCAAAATTATTTTGTTGACCACAACCCTTTGATGTTAACAATATAGTAAAATATCATATAGGATCTAATTAAACGATTGACACAAGGGACAACCTCCATAGATTGTCATTTAAAAGCATACACCATCGAGCTATATTGTTAACTGATCAAAATTAATAGGGTTCATTTTCAAAATAATTTTCTTCTACAAAACAATCCAATCACAAACATTACAAAATTTCAATTCCATAAAATCACACCTTACCTTTTCCATATCTCAATTAAGCATGATAAAAAAACACATTAAAAATTAGAACATGATTAAAAGTATTATTATGTAGATCATCAAAAACCCAAATCACATACATATCAAAATACCAAAAGAGAAATATATATATATATATATATATATATATATATATCATCAATAGTACAAAACAAGTTGATTGGTATACCATAACTCTCACAATCGGTATACTCAGTCACTAGGAGGTATACCACAAAATCAATCCTCAATATCTCATCGCTTAAATACCCTTAGAGACCCTAGATCTCTAGGCATCATCATCATGTCCTGGTGATCATGGCACCCAAAACTATCACATCTCATATGTTGCCCTAGAATATGATCTAGCCATAGATTGAGAGCAGCTTGGAATCACAAACTATGGAGGTAATGCAACCCTCTAACCCTCAAGCACTAGATATAATTAGAGACCCTGATAGAATGTCATCCATTGTGCTACATGGGTAGCCTCTACCTATGCACTCCTTAATGTGCTCTCTAATCCTTTGATCCCAGAAGACTCTCCAGAGGCTTTAGTCCTTGAATAGGCCAACTAGGATGGTACCGATTGAGATGCCTCTGATCTCTTTCTCTGGGCCAATTGTGCTCATGCTTGTGCAATCTCACCCTTTAAATATTAGATCATTCTATTTTGAATATTTATTTGGATCTTCAAGTTCACAACCTCCTTCTCTAGATTAGCTATCCTCTCTACACCGCTGCTCTCTCCCTTCTCTATGATGATGCCATTCCTAGGTGAATCTCATTTGATATCCTAATGAGGAGACAATATACCCTATTCTAGTGGGTAAGATCTCTTCCTTTTCTACCATCTACTCACACTAATAATTATAGGAATCTCTACTCATGAAGACCTCTGAACCTAACTTCCTCCTCTCATCTGAGGCCCCCCTCCTAGACAGTGCATATGTTCCATTTTATTATTGCTCAATAGATCATCATCGGATAATCTCTTGATAGGCTCACCATACCTGGTAGGATCTGTCCCTCTAAAGTAATCCTCATAGGATGAATCCTCATGTACCACTCTACATAGTCATCAATGACACTTATATCATCTCTCATAGCCAATGGAACTACATGATCATCCTATTGAGCGTTCAAAAATCTAGTCAAGTTAGGTGCATTGTTGATTGTAGTTGTGTCACGAGTCACCCTCAAATAATAAAAATACCTAACCTTAGGGAATTCCTATTGAAGCCAAAAATGGTGGAGTCCTATATTTTCTTAGTGAAGTTCAACCTCACCATACTCCATCCAAAGTCACATCACTCACCAAACACGATCCAACTCTACTCTATCATCCTCCAAAATTGGAGGCCCTAGCTAGGGTATCCAGTAAGTGGCTGCTACTATTAGCTCATAAATACCTCTCCTGTCCCCCTATAGGCCTCCTCTCCTCTCCCCTTATCCTCTCATGGGATCCTAATAGAATATAGTAGGTATTTCAGCCTCTATACCCTATCGAGAAAGACCCCTAGACCTCTTCACTGCTATGTGCTCCCAAGATCATACATGTAGAAAGGATGTCAAAACTAGTATTGTGGTCTTCTTGTATATGACTTTAAATAGAGTCATATACAAGTGGCATAATATGTAGGATTCCCATACAAATTTGTGACAAGAATCCCTCATATCTGTTATGACCTCTACCAAGCCCCACGGTAGATGTCGACCACTCTGGTGACACACTAGAAAACCTACAACTACACCTTAAAATACTACTATAAGTGCAGTGTTAGGATCCCATCCTAACATTATGATGCAGGCTATCTAGTTGGCTCATTTGGTCGAGTCTAAATTTTTAGCTCAGAGGTGGTTATCTAAATTTCCACAAGCTAAACCCTCTTTTCCTCCTAGATTTCACAATCAACATGAACAAAAACCTATTGCTCCCACTACTGCACCCAAATGTTTAACCACTACTGAAATGGATGCACGACGTGCCCAAGGATTGTGGTACAATTGTGATGAAATTTTTTCTCACAGGTATAGGTGCATCCAAAAGAAATTGTTCCTCATCGATGTTGATGAGCCTGACACCATCGACCATAGTGATGATGACACTAAATCAGCAAAGAAACCACCTAAACTAGAGGATAAAAATCCATATGAATCATTCATAGGCTAAAATTTCTATTCATGCTCTTGTCGGGATTACTACGCCCAAAAACATGAAATTTATGGGTTATTTCAAGGGCCTATGATTTACCATATTGTTTGATTTTGGAAGTACACACAATTTTATTGATCCTCGCATCACCAAGTAGGAAACGTTTTATGTACACATACGTAATTCCTTTGAGGTTATGGTAGAAAATGGTGGGGCTTTACCTTACAAGGGAAAATATCATAATTTGAAGGTCAATATTGGGGACTATAAACTCAAACAATATATGTTTGCACTTCAATTAGGGGTATGCCATATTGTGTTGGGATATCAATGGTTGGGTACATGGGGAGTCATATCTTAGAACTTTGATGACCTTTAGATGCAATTCTCATAGAATGGACAATCCTACACTCTCCATGGCTTAAAAGTACGATCATCACATATTATCAATTCCAATCGAATGGAGTTGTTAAAAAAATCATCTCGGGGTGTCATAGCTCAGATTTTTGTGATCCAACCACATTCTTCAAAGGAGGATTCTGTTCCTAAAGATTTGCAACTTATTTTGACCAAGCACAACTTTGTTTTTGCTGAGCCAATAGAATTACCACCTCATCGCTCTCATGACAATGCTATCCTCTTGTTACCTAGTAATGCACCACCCAATATTAGACCATACAGGTATCCTCATGATATTAAGTCAAAAATTGAGAAGTTAGTACATGAATTGTTAAAATTCGGTGTCATTCGGCCCAACACCAATCCTTACTCTTCCCCAGTGTTACTGGTATGCAAGAAAGATGAGTCATGGTGGTTGTGTATCGATTATCTAGAGCTCAATAAACTCACCATCAAGGATAAGTTTCCTATTCAGGTGGTGGATGAATTACTGGATGAACTTCATTGGACTATGTATTTTTCCAAACTTGACCTTCGCTCAAGGTACCATCAAATCTAGCTCAAAGAGCAGGATATTTCCAAGACTGCCTTTTGTACTCATGATGGTCACTATGAGTTTTTGGTAATGCCATTCGGCTTTACTAATGCCCCTTCCACCTTCCAAAGCCTCATGAACAACATTTTTTGTCCATTCCTTTGAAATTTTATTCTAGTATTCTTTGATGATATTCTAGTGTATAGCCGCTCATGGGAAGAGCATCTTATTCATGTGAATCAGACTCTCCAGCTGTTGGTACACCATCAAATCTATGCTAAGTGTTCTAAGTGTTCTTTTGGATTGATAGAAGTAGAATATTTGGAACACATTGTCACTAAGGAAGGCGTTAAAGTTGATCCAAAAAAAATACAAGATGTTTAAGAATGGCCAAAACCTCACACTCTCAAAGGTATTCGATGGTTTTTAGGGCTCACAGGTTATTATCATAAATTTATTCATAAATACAATAAAATTGTAGCTCCCCTCACTTCCATGCTAAAGAAGGACTCTTTAACTTGGACAAGACCCGCTGAATAGGCTTTCCAAGAATTAAAGCATGCCATGACCACTACGTCTGTCTTAGCCATGCCAAATTTATCTAAACCATTTGTTATTGAAAGTGATGCTTCAGGTTGTCGTATTGGGGAAATGCTGATGCAATAAGGGAGACCCTCAAAATTCACTAGTAAAGCTCCCTCTAGTTGTAATTTTGGAAAATCAACTTATGCCAAGGATATGATGGCAATTCTACATTTCATAACCCATTGGCGATCGTATCTCATTGGGCATAATTTCTGTTGGAAGATTACCATTAGTAAAAGGATAAAAAATTGTTTTTACCTTGGGTAAAGGTAACTTACCTTTTACCTTACTTGGACGGCAGTGGACGGCAGCATTTGGGCGGCAAGAGAATTCGTTTCATTCTTCTTTTCCCCCAATTTCTCCTTTCCCCCCTTTCTTTCTCAAATAGGTTATTTACTTTGTATTTAAGCTATGTAACCTATGTTTCAAAGTTAATTCAATTAATCATTATTCGATCTCACTCACCATTCACATTTGGTATCAGAGCGACGCGATTCACGAGGCGATGGGGCCCGCAGTTCGAGGTGGCGGCACGGATCTCGAGGCAGCCCGTAGGAGCCGAGGCGGCACGGATCCCGAGGCGGCCCGCAGGAGCAGACCGGTGCATTTTTTGAGGCGCTGGTGGAGCTGGACGAGGCGGCCCGTAGGAGCAGCAGATCGACATGATTCCCGAGGCACTGTTGACGTGGCAGCCCGAGGCACGATTCCCGAGGAGAGGTGTCGTGGCGATCCGCTGGTGACGTGGCGCTGGAACGCGGCCCGAGGAGAGGTGTCGTGGAGATCCGCTGGTGACGTGGCACTGGAACGCGGCCAGAGGAAAGGTGACGTGGCGTCCCGCGCGCGTGCATCGGCAAAAGAGAACCTGCGGCTTTCGAGACTGCCCGCAGGCAGTCAAAGCACTGTATGTGCTTGGCTGATTATAAAGTGCCCACACATCGCCCTACAGGCGATGTGGGACAAATAAGTCCCAATAAAACTTAGCTTCGCGCCGAAGCGCGAAGCCAACATTAGCTTCGCGCTCGACGCGGAAGCTAAAGGGCAGGGAGCACGCATTGCTCCCGGATCAGCCCGGTAGCGCAGCGGCTACCCTTAGCCCTGACACCCACGAGGTCGCAGGATCGACTCTCGGCGGGGTCAATAGTTACATAAAATTAAAAAAAAAAAAAAAACTTTAGAAAGAGTTTAAATTAAAAAAAAAAAAATTTTTATGTAATAACTATTCAAGAAATAGTTTAAAATTTTAAATTTTTTTTTAAAGTTGATAGAAATTTCCTGAGAGGAAATAAATGTAAAGTTTTTTAAAAAAAAAAACTTAGAAAGTTAATTTTTTTTTTTTATTATTTCCTAAGAGGAAATCTTTGTAAAAGAAAATTTCTGGGAAATTTTCTTAAATGATAAGATCGGAAGGTTGTTATCATGCCCTCTGCAAGTTGTTACTGAGAACAACTCCTGAAAACTTTGATAGGCACGTGAAAACACTAGGACTTAATACAGTTTTTTCACAGTTGCAAAACGCGGTTATTGCACACCAGAGAAATCCTGATCAAGGATACGAAGCAGATTCAGAAGATAACTCCTTTGGCAGCAGGTTTGAACAATCCGACACAGTTGCAATTGCTTCACAAGGATCCGAATATACTCATTATAGTAATTCAGTTGAAATCCTACAACCTCCTTCTCCTGAAATAATATTGATCAGTGACGATGATGAACAAGTCGCTGACAATTTTGTAATTTCTGAACAAGTTTGAGTTGTTTATGATTGTAAATCAAGCAGGGCTTGATAGTTTGTAAAGTCTTTTTTGCAATAAGACTATAAAAGAGAGGTTTTTTGTTTTAGTAGATAAATGGGATCACATAATAATCTACCAATTCCCGAATTCAGTGGGGATAATTATGAGTACTGGTCCATCAAGATGAGGACATTACTCATCGAAAAAGGACTATGGGATATTATTGAAGATGGATACATTGCTCCAACAGATTGGACTACTTTAAGTGCAAATGATAAGAAGATCTACAAAGATGCACAGAAAAATAATTCTTTTGCCTTATACCATCTTCAATCAGCATTAGATCCAAGTATTTTTCCTAGAATTGCATCTTACTTAACAGCTACAGATGCATGGAATGCCTTGAAAGAAGGATTCCAAGGAAGTGATAAAGTAAAGCAAGTCAGGCTTCAGACTTTGAAAAGAGATTTTGAAAATCTCAGAATGAAGGAAAATGAAAGAGTCGGAAACTACTGTGTACGAGTCAAAGCAGTAGTTGATATGATGCAAACTTTAGGTGAAGACACAAAAAATGAAACAATTGTGAAGAAAGTGTTGCGAACACTTCTTCCTAAGTGGAATCACATTGCTATCATAATTGAAGAATCCAAAGACCTTTCTACTCTTACATTTGATAGTTTGATTGGATCATTAACATCACATGAAGAGCGACTTCAGGGTGCACCTTCATCAAGCTATGAAGGTGATGACAAAGCCTTCACTTCGAATGAAAGTGCAAGACGAGGACAAGGAAGAGGCCGAGGCAGAGGACAACAACAAAGAGGCAAGGGCCAAAGCAACTCCTACAGAGGAGGTAATCAAAACAGAGGTGGAAATCAAAACAGAGGAGCCAATCAGAACCAAAGCGGCAATGCAGGCCGTGGAAATCAAGGACGAGGAAGTAATAAAACTAAAACAACTTGTTTCAATTGTGGGAAACAAGGTCACTTCGCTCGTGACTGCTGGTCAAAGTCTTCAAAAGATCAAAGCAGTCAATATGGCTCATTCTACGGAGAAGAAGAAGGTCCACCAAACCTTTTTCTCTCTTATGGACAGCCAGATCAAAATCTAAATGACGTATGGATTTTGGATACTGGTTGCTCCAACCACATGAGTGGCAAAGAAAATCTCTTTGCTACATTAGATTCAAATTACAAATCTCATGTTAAGTTAGGGGATAATAAATCCTTGCAAGTTGAAGGCATAGGAGCTATGGAAGTTCCAACAAAAGAAGGCCTTAAAAATGTGAATGACATATACTATACTCCACAGCCTACAACACAATTTGTTGAGTGTTGGCCAAATGATGGAGAAGCATTACAAATTAGTTTTTGATGAAAGAAAATGTACAATCTTTGATAAAAACAATTGTAACCGTGTCATCACAGAAGTACCTATGACAAAGAATAGGTTATTCCCTCTAAAGTTTGGTGAGCCAGGGGGAGCTCAACTTGCAAACATTGCTATTACAAATCCAAGTGAATTGTGGCACTTGAGATATGGTCACCTCAATTCCGCTAGCTTGAAAATGTTAACATCACAAGCTATGGTGACAGGACTACCAAAAATTCTAGAACATAAAAAGGTATGCGAAGCATGTGCTTTGGGAAAGCACTCTAGAACGAAGTTTCCAAGAGGCCGAGCGTGGAGAGCAAGCTATCCTCTTCAGCCTAGTACATTCGGACATCTGTGGTCCAATGCAAACAAAGAGCCTTGGAAACAATTCTTATTTTCTAACATTCATAGATGATTATTCTAGAATGTGTTGGCTCTATTTTCTGAAACACAAAGATGAAGCATTTGATTGCTTCATAGATTTCAGAAATAATGTAGAAAAGCAAAGTGACTACTATGTCAAATGTCTTCGCACTGATAAAGGAGGAGAATACTCCTCAAATGAATTTTTACATTATTGTAAGCAAAATGGGATAAAAAGGCAGTTCACCACTGCCTATACCCCACAGCAGAACGGTGTGGCTGAGCGAAAAAACCGCACCCTTGTTGAAATGGCACGAACAATGCTTCAGGCAAAACATCTCACAAACAGCTATTGGGCAGATGCAGTGAGAACAAGTGCATATATTCTAAATAGAAGTCCGACTTCTAGTTTAGATGGTATCACTCCTTATGAAGGATGGTACAGTAAGAAACCAAATGTCAAACATTTCAGAGTATTTGGTTCTTTAGCTTATGCACACATTCCTGAGGAGAAGAGGAAGAAGCTTGATCCAAAGAGTCAAGCATGTGTTTTTGTAGGGTATTGTGATTCAACCAAAGGGTATAGATTGTACAATCCCACAACACATAAAATCATTATCTCCAGGGATGTAATTTTTGATGAAGGGGGAGAATGGGGTCATAAAAAATTTGTTGATTTTGACTCTAATTCGAACAATTCCACATTAGTACCTCCCACATTGGTACTACCCAAGAAAAGCAGTGGAATAAGTCCTTCTCCACAAATTCCACAACAGGAAACTTCATCAAGTACATCAAGTGGTACACCAAGTCCAAGAGGGACTTCTTTGTTGGCACCCCCAAATTCTCCAAAATGATTTCAAAGATCTGTAAGCGCTCCAAGCCCGATGGATATTGATTCAGTTTCTCAAAGGAAAGAGACAAATAGAGGAAAGCGCATACTACAGAGTCATCCATCTACTCAAATGTTGGATAGGAATTTCCAACAAAGATACACTAGGAGTCAAGCTAGTGAGATGGATGACATTTTGTCAAGACTTGAAAATCTTCAAATGTCAGGGGATGATGAGTCTCATGAACCAAGGGGTGATGTAGTCAATTATGCTTTGTTGGCTGCTGCACAGCTAGAACCATCTAGCTATGAAAAAGCATGCACTAAAAATATATGGCAAGATGCCATGGAAGAGGAAATATCCTCAATTAAAAAGAATGATACTTGGGAGCTTGTGAAGCTTCCCAAGGGAAAAAAATGTGTTGGATGTAAATGGGTCTATAAGACCAAATTCAATGCTGATGGAAGCATTGAAAGGCACAAGGCAAGATTAGTAGCTAAAGGTTTTACTCAGAAATATGGAATAGATTATGAGGAAACCTTTGCTCCAGTTGCTCGACAAGAAACAATTAGAACTTTTCTTTCCTTGGCAGCCCATAAAGGATGGAAAATTCAACACATGGATGTGAAAAGTGCATTTTTAAATGGATACCTGACAGAAGAGGTGTATGTTCAACAACCTCAAGGTTTCCAAGAACCAGGAAAAGAGAACCTTGTTTATAAATTGAAGAAAGCACTTTATGGCCTCAAGCAAGCACCAAGAGCATGGTATTCACGAATTGACGGCTATTTCAGCAAATATGGTTTCACAAAAAGCAAAAGTGAACCAACACTATACTACCTGAAAAATGGAGTAGATATCCTCATAGTTTGTTTATATGTGGATGATCTAATATTCATGGGTAGTAATGATAAAATGAATATGGAGTTCAAAAACTCCATGATGAATCAGTTTGAGATGAAGGATCTCGGATTAATGAGATACTTTCTAGGAATGGAAGTACATCAATCAAAGAATGGGATCTTCATATGTCAACAGAAATATGCTCATGACATGATCAAGAAATTTGCTATGCAACGAAGTGCAAATCACTGCAACACCAACTGGACATGGAATCCAACTAAGCAAAGAAGATGGAGCACCAAAAGTTGACTTGACCAATTACAGAAGCATGGTTGGGAGTTTAATGTTTCTCACCAACACTAGGCCAGATATACAGTATGTTGTTTCTCTTGTATCACGGTTTATGGCATGCCCATCCGAGCTGCATCTACAAGCAACCAAACGAATTTTACGATATGTAAAAGGTACTTTGGATTTTGGAATCCATTACCACAAGTCTAACTCTGTGAAGTTATTTGGTTATAGTGACAGCGATTGGGGCAGTAATATAGATGACAAAAAATCTACATCAGGGAACCTGTTTTAGTCTAGGATCGGGACTAATAACTTGGAGTTCCAAGAAGCAATCTGTTGTAGCATTATCATCTACATAAGTTGAGTACATAGCCATTACTCATGCAAGTACTCAGATCCTCTGGTTGAGGAAAATCCTTGAAGAGATTGGCGAAAAACAAATTGGTCCAACCAAACTGAATTGTGATAATATAAGTGCCATACAGTTGGCATATAATCCGATCCACCACAAAAGGTCAAAACATTTTGATATGAAGTATCACTTCATAAGAGATATGGTGGAACAGCAGATAGTTGAGCTTCAATATTGTAGCACTTTGGATAATCTAGCAGACATCTTCACCAAAGGCATGGCTAAAGCTCAATTTATAAAGCTGAGAGACTATATAGTCAGTCCTCTCAACTTTAAGGGGGAGAATGTTGGAAGATTACCATTAGTAAAAGGATAAAAAATTGTTTTTACCTTGGGTAAAGGTAACTTACCTTTTACCTTACCTGGACGGCAGTGGACGGCAGCATTTGGGCGGCAAGAGAATTCGTTTCATTCTTCTTTTCCCCCAATTTCTCCTTTCCCCCCTTTCTTTCTCAAATAGGTTATTTACTTTGTATTTAAGCTATGTAACCTATGTTTCAAATTTAATTCAATTAATCATTATTCGATCTCACTCACCATTCACAATTTCTCCATTAAAATAGATCATCAGAGTCTCAAATACTTTTTGGAGCAACGGGTTGCCACCTATGAACAACAAAATGGGTCTCTAAACTCATGGGCTATTATTATGATATCACCTATAAGAAGGGTAAGGATAATGTTGTGGCCGATGCTCTCTCTCACCAATTTGAAGATCTTAGTATGTTGTGTGCCATTTCATTACATATCCCTTAATGGATCGATTCTCTACACCATGAGGTACTTCAGTATTCTAAATTGTAATATTTTGTTACCTATCCACTGAGCCTACTTCATGTCTAGGCTACACTTGGGATGGCCAGGATCTACGTTACCATCAAAACCTTGTTGTTCCCCACAAGTCCTCACTATGATAACTTCTCATGATAGAATTGAATGCTACTCCATCTGCTGGCCATTCAGTATTTCTCAAAACATATGAACGACTCAAGCACAGTTTTTTTTTAAGGGTATGAAAAAGGATATTCATGAATTTGTGGTAGCTTGTGATACGTGTCAATGGCTGAAAGGTGAAATAGTGCATTATCAAGGTACTCTTCAACCCTTGCCCATTCCTAACCATGTCTGGAATGATATTTCTGTGGATTTTATTGAAGGCTTACCTAAGTCAAGTGGTAAATTTGTTATCTTTGTGGTAGTGGGTCATATTTCAAAGTATTCTCACTTTTGTCCTCTCCCATACTTACACAACCTCCATCGTTGCCCAAATTTTTCTTGATTCTATATTTCACCTTCATGGTTTACCCTCCATCATGTTTGATCGTGACCCAACCTTCACTAGTAACTTTTGGCAAGAATTGTTTAATTTTTAGGGGACTCATATCAAGCTGAATTCAGTGTATCATCTACAAACAGATGGCCAGACGGAGATCATCAACAAATGTTTGGAAACCTACTTTCATTACTTTTCCTCAGATCATCCTACATATTGGGTGAGATGGCTTCCTTTGGCTGAGTGGTGGTACAACACTTCCTATCACACAACCACCTTTTGAGGCAGTTTATGGGTGCCCTCCACCGACATCTTCCTCCTACATTCTAGGTAGCTCCAAGGTCCATGCATTCGACACTACTATCAGTCAACATGCTGATGTCCTTTGTCAACTAAAGCTAAATTCGGAGGCACCCCAGAATTGGATGTTCCAACAAGCTGATCAACATTGTTCTAAACATATTTTGAGGTGGGTGATATGGTTTTCCTTTGCTTGCAACCATACAAATAGTTGTCCCTCAAGATTTGTAGATTTCAGAATCTTACTGTAAAGTACTATGGGCCCTATTAGGTGTTACAATGGATTGGTGCCACAACCTACAAATTGGCCCTTCCACCTACATCCAAGCTTCATCCTATTTCTTATTTTTTTGCTCTCAAAAGGGTGGTGGGAAATCAGGTATAGGTTCAATCTACATTCCCAAATTTAGATGAAGAAGGTTCTATCTTGCTTTAACCCAAAAAATTATTGGATCGTCAAACTCACAATCTTTGCAATTGCACCATTAATGAAGTCCTTGTTCAGTGGCGTAGACTCTAGCCGAAAGATGCTACATGGGAATATCTCCATAAACTCCAGCACCAGTTTTATCACCTTCATCTTTGCGGACAAAGCTTTTTGAATGGGAAGGACATGTTAGGATTCCATCCTAACATTATTTTGTAATTCTCATTATTATGTAATGACCCACTTCCAATGTGGGGGATCCCATATATAATGTTATTTTGTAATGTACATGGCATGTTATGCTCCTAGGCAAGTGGGGTCATTTGATGTAACCGTTATCAAGATTGTAACTGACATTTGGTAGAATAATCTAGCTCGAGTGGTATTTTGCATGTAAGCCAAATATTGAGTCTAGGGTTAGGGTTTGCATGAAGTCTTTCTTTAAAAAGCTATGAAGCCATGTACGAATTATCTTTTTGCAAGTTAATGAAATATTGAATATGTTTCCCCCTCAAAGAGGCCTACGATTCTAAGTTATTTGTGAGATTATTTCAATTTCGTAATTACTTTCTGCATAGTATTATTTTGTTATTGCATGTATTTTAGTTATATTCTAGTATTTTGTGTGTGTGAGCTTTATTTCAATAGTAGGTTCCTAAAATGCAGAAACTCCCTCTATCACTATTAGTCTCTCTAGGATGAAACTACTATGATCAATTAGAAAGGTAGAATGTCCTATAAATATCCTCATTATCTATCTCTGGTTCTCTGATAGGTATACAAACTAGCCCCTAATGGGTACTCTCAAAATCCTCCAAACATCCTCCAATGTAGGAGCCATCTCCCCCATAGGTAACTAGAACATGGAGGACCCCAGATACCATATCTCAACAAAATTCATGAGAAGACTATAATCTATAGAAATTCATGGTATCTCTACCACATGTCTTAGCCCTATCACCTCTAGGACTGATCTCTCATATGCATTCAGGGATTATACATATCCCTGAAATCTTGTACATATCTATTCCCTGTTTATCAATACTCCTCTCTATCAAAATAAAACCAAAATAAAACAATTATTAGGCATTATATTAAAAAACAAAAATCAAAATTCTATAAAATTAATGCTTCAAATTTGTGAATTTTGACCTAAATTTGCAAATTCAAAACTCAAATTTAGGCCTAAATTTGAAGATTCAAACTATTTTTAGCAAAATTGGGATGTTACAAAATTGTCACAATGCCCCAAATTTGTTGTTGCAACTGTGAAAGGGCGAGTTGCATCTAAAAAATTCAAAAACATAACATAAAAAAATTGAAACAAACAAAAATTTTCTACACTAAGATGGCTAGAATTCGTACTCGGATCCAGATACCTTCATTTTCTGCATGAAACTCATCTTCCTGATGTTGTGATTCTACCATTTTTCTTTCCCCAGAGCAAACTTTCCTAAAAATGCAAAATGTAGAAATGAATTAGGTTTTACCCTAATTCTTCATTTTATTCACTTTTTACCCTGTTTTCAAAATTTTGAGTTTTGCACTAAAATTTAGAATTTATACAAAACTTGAAGGGGGTATGTCAAATAATAAAAAAATGAATAATTTTTTTTCAAAAAAAATTTTGTTTTCTCTTTAAACATATTTTTCCTTCTTATTTTTGCTACATATTTTCTTTAACGTATTTTTTTCAAAAATGCGCTAAAGAGGGGTCAAAATGTAGCAGGGGAAATTTGACCCATATAAAATTCTCCCCATTAGCAAACAATATTGCTAACCTCTAGAAATGTCTCCCTAACCCTTCTTCCCATTTTTTCATTTTGCATGCTCATTTTTTTGTCATTTTATCCTCTCCAATAATTTTGGGACTTTTGTGGCAAATTTGGGTTGTTACGAAATCAGCCAAACATGAAATTTGCTTAATTATGACAATAAGTTAGAAACAGTTGTGTTTGTCCTTAATTGGGCCAAAGCGCATCCCCAAAAAATTTGGGACCTCTCGAATTTACCTAAATTAGAGTGAAGCCTTAATTTCTTTTTATTATACCCAATTTAGCGGTCAACCTCGATGGATTTAATCTAAGACTTCTCCTTGGATTCTCCCTGGCTCCCTAATGATCTAAACACCCCTTCTGCTCATTTAAATCCTGATGAATCCTAGAGATCTAATGTGAATTTTACATGTTACACACACAAAATTATAGGTTCCAAACACAAAATTGTAGGTTGCAGACTTGAATTTGCAAAATTACTCATGAATTTGTGAAATTACTCCTAAAATTACGAGATTACTCCTGAAATAGTCTACATCACACTTGGGGCACATTAAAATCAAATTTTGCATATTCCTGATTTCATCTCATGTTTTCAATACCATAGATCATAATTTATTATTGAATTGAGGTATTATTTGCCATTCCATTGTGTTAGAATTACATGATTTCAAGATAAATATAAATCCATATAGCATAAAATCATTCAATTTTGAGATCTATAATCTGATTAATTTCTAGAAATTTGCAAATATCTAATCGTATTAAATCATAATCTATTAATGATCAAGTTTAATCTTTGATTTTCAATCAGGTTTTAGTATCATTTTATGAAATTACAAGTATTAGACAATTTTGTGGATCCCAAAAATCAAATTCGTAAAGTTACAAATTTTCTTAAAAGGCCATGAATTCATTTGTAGGACCTAAATTTGCACATACAAGTCAGAAAGTTTTTTAGATTCAGTCAATCGGATCAGATAAGGATTAGAATTTCATTTGACCTAAAATTTCACAAAATTTTACTTCTTAGAACATTTGTGTGTATATGTTTTCATTTGAATCTCAATTGCATATAGGTTAGTTTAGTTGCATTGGCCAAACTAGGTGTATGCAAGTAAGCTTAAAACAACACATCAAAAAAATCCTCACCTAGGCATGGAAACCACCATAGAAAGTATTTCCTGGTGAATCCTAACCCCATTCATCAAAAATCACCAAGGACAGTGCAATCCAAGCGTTTCTTGTCTAATATGTAGATTCATAATTTTCCCTCCCCCTTTCAGGCGTGGATCCATTAGCTTGGGAGAAATGGGTGAGAAAATTTTGGGTCTAAAATGACTCTGGTGGTGGATGAAAGAGAGGGAATATGCAAAAAAGTAAAAATGATGCCTTAAGAGTGGAAATTTGGAGGATAATAATATGGTTTTTGGTAGCGAAGAGGAGAGGCAAGTGTTTTTTGATTGGTTGTTTTTTGGTAGGAAAAAAGGAATACGAAAGAAGAGAGATAATCCAGAGATGATGGAAAGAGAGGTGCAAAGAAAGAATCTTGAAGAGTGATGGTGAACATTAGGTAGGTTTCCTTGAATGGAAACTATATGGTATTTTATGCTGTACAAAACTATTTGGAAAGACTTGTGCTTGGATCACGTAAACAGGAAAACATAGTGACTGAAAAACTATTGCTTTCTCTTCATACCATGGATGCTATGTTGTTGTGCATTGTTTTCTAAAGTCGTGTATTCTAGTTTTAGGAATTTATACTTGAGGGAATATTTTCTTTAATATAAGTGAGCTAGTTTTTTCCCATGCGAGCATGTTGCTTCAGCATGTAATTTAGACTTAGAAATGATTGAAAGTTTTGTGTAAATTCCACTATAGAGTTCTATAAATATTTTGACTTCTATGTTTGGCGAACTTGAGATCTTAAGAAAATCCCTGAGCTAATGTTAAGAAGTGAAGGACCATGTCTAGTTAGGAAAGGAATGGTAGTGTAGCTAGATATTGGTTGATCTTGAAGAATATTCTTTTTACTTGGGAATGATGTTTGGTCTTTGGAAAGAAACATAGATTTGGCTTGAGATTTTTTATATGTTGTTGATTATGTAAATTAATCCTTTGAAAAACTTGCTGGTTTATGTAGAATAATGAGAGAAAAATGGAAAATGAGTAAATGATTCTATGTTTTTCATTCTATTAGAAACAATATTGAAAGCACTGAAAAGGAGAAAGGATTATTTATGAAATTTATCTTCTTTACATTTTGTGAGATGAATGGGATAATATATTTTCATGTGTGCTTGTTGATTGAATGCTTTGATAGGAAGAAGTATGGTATGTTGTAGTCATGTTTGTTTCATGCACATTTTACACATAAATGAGATTACAAAGTAAACTTGAGTTTGAGGAGTCGTCTCTGATCCCGAGGAATGGACATTTCCTTTTCGGTGATCGAGGATATTTTCTCTTTGGCATTCTAAATTTTAGATTTACTATTGTGGTTAGCGATAGAGGTCAGTGTACCAGATCATGAGCCAAGTTTTGTTTGAGTTGTGAAAGAGAATTCTCTACTGGCGAATGAAGGGAGCTTGACTTCCCATGTAATGATAGCACCAATTAGCTCTCTTGGTATTTAGTCGACTTTCTTGAAAATCAAATCGTGCCAATGATATGTGGAATTATGGAAGCTTGTAACCAATGTTTATGTGAATCACCTTTTGAAAACTCCAGGATAGAGGTTGTTTAGAACCTCTCTTAATGTATCGTAATGAGGATATTTTATGATGCTTACGAATAAGTTGTTTCATTTTAATAAAGTTCTTTACGTTCTTTGATTTACTTCTTGATGGAAACTTGTATAGGAATAATTTAAAGAATGTGTTGCCTAACTATCTATGAGATTTATCCTCCGAAGGAAAGGTACTGTGCATGTGTTTATTTTAAAAAAATGAGTCTTTAATAAACAGTCGTGAGTGTGTCCAAGATGTGAAGGTGTTTGAATTCATGCTTACCTTTTCGGACATGTGAGTGTATAATCAAATAAATTTCTAGACTGTGCTTATCTCATGTTGCCTCGAAGACTGACGATAAGATTATTTAGTAGTTGAGTTTTTAGGATATATAACAAAACTTAAGATGGTTTTTGTATAATACAGGAGAACACCTTGAGTTTTTCAAGAAGATCATAGATTATCCTCGAGAGCTGAGCATTCAAATTGGCTATGTAGAGCCCAAGTGACTAGGCCAAATCGGTTCAAAATATTTATCTAATGCTAGATTTTATTTATCTTCACTTTAACCACATCTATGAGCTATGAGGATGTCTTAGATAAAAAGAAGTAAGCTTGAGTCTTTAAAGATCCTAGGACCTTCATAAAAAAACAAGTGTATTATGACTATTGTTCCATTTTTGCTAAATTAGGGATGGATGGATGTTGTCGAGTAGACCAAGCCCTTGATAGAAGGAGGGATACTCTACCAATGCGTGCATAGTGCAACTTCATAATAGTAGCCTATGAAGTAAGCAAGGATTTGCATAGACCTTCTCGATGGATAGAGAAGGGAGTCTCCTACACTAAGAGAGTTGTGTAGTGCGATGAGCTAGATGTTTCCTTTCGAAATATGGTAAAAGGAAACTCCTACATCTAAAGACTTTTGTAGAGATATGGTCTTACTAGAGGTACCCTTTCAGAGGAAAGAAATGGGAGGGTGGTAGTCCATAAGTAAACATAAATAAATGTTGAATTAGTTAAAGGAACTAACCACTTATCTATAGGTTAGATGTGGATGAGGGTTCGATGGTTAGTGGGAAACTGTGAGGGTCCATAAAGGGTTAATGACTCAAAGCTATTAGAAAAAAATTGAGTGTGTTATTTTGGGTTGTTACATTTGGTATCAGAGCATGGTTCAAAAGGAGAATCGGCTCATTATGCAAACTTATCTAGGAATGTTTTGTAGTAGGCTTACCTAGTGAGGAGCCTACCTTATTTGTTTGTTTCTATAAGAAAGGGCAAAATTCAACTGTTTAACTTAGAAGATAGTTGATAGGTGAAAACTACCAAAGAGGAATTGGAAATTGACTTCTACTACTTATTTTGTGTGTGGTCAGGGAATAATACCACCAAAAATAAGAAGAGGAAGTGTTGCCCCATCAACAAGGGTAACTCGAGGAACCAACATAGAGAATAGAGCACCTAATGTTGGAACAGAAAACCCCGATGGAAGGGAGAATCTTACTGAAATAGTGGCTCTACTTCGTGAGCAGGTAGAGACCCAAAAATAGTTGTTGGAGGTTATGTTGAGTCGAGAAGTGCAATTTTGTAACCAAGAAGGGAACAAGTAGATGAACCTCTTATAGAGGCACAAATGGAAAGAGTTCGACTAGAGGCTGAGTTGGGCAAGGAAATGAAATATCTGAAGTCTTCCAAGTTTAATGGAGAGGAATATGGGGATAAGGTTGAGGCTTGGTTGAAGGAGATAGAGACATACTGCATTATGAAGAACTTTTCTTCGGGCACTCGAATGTCTTATGCTACTCTACATTTGCAAGGAGATGGTTTAGCTTGGTGGGAAACCCTTAGTGAGGAATAAAATTTAGCGGTTATAGTTGACTTGAAATGGGAAGAGTTTGTTAAAGCCTTCAAAGAAATATTTCTTATGGAATATTTCTATTCCTAGAAATATGATGAATTCACCAAACTTCATCAAGGGATTAGAATAGTGGAAAAATATTATCAAAAATTTATTAATTTGGTGAAATATGTACCCACATACACTGAAAAATGAAGATCCACAAGTTTATACTTGGAGTAGATCCTAGGATAGGATAGGAAGTGGACATGCGAGAACCTAGAACTTTGCAAAAAGCCTATGAGTTGGTAAGGAAAGCTGAAATGTACCTTAAACCCTACTTTGATTATGAGGGGTTAGATGAGCAAGGTAAAGAAGCATTAAGGAAGAGAAATAGTTTAGGGTTCATGAAGTGGGAACGTGAGCAAGCTATCAAGAGCGTTCCTAAACAAGATGGAAAAGAAGACAATAAGCAAGGGAAGTTCAGAAGAAGGTTTTGAGGAAGGAAACATAGATATGATAATCATGGCAATAGTGGCAATAGATCACCATAGGGATAGATTAACCTACCCAAGGAAGAAGGAATAATAGGAGAGCTAAAATGAAAAGAACATCCAGGACCAAAGGAAGGATGCTTTCTTTGTAAGGGAGCTCATTATGCCACCAATTATCCACAAAGAGTAGGGATGAGTTTGAAAGGAAAGGAACTAATGAACAAAGATATTGTATCTAAGGAACTAACGCATATGATATATGCAGCTATAGGAAATCAAAATCTGGATGGATAGGCTACTCCCTTGGTAATTAAAGGTAAATTTTATGGTAGAAGTGTTAGAATATTATTTTATAGAGGGTAAAAACTTTATTTCCATTAGTTAAAAAAAAAATATTTTAAGGAAAAATGAAATGGTTGGGGGGTGGTTTGGAAAAAACCTAATTATAAATGGTTATCTATGAAGAAATTACTTTGCCTAGTGGAATGACTATAGGGTGTTTATATGTTGCACCATTGCATGCCTTTGACATAGTGATAGGAATGGATTGGTTGCAAGCACATAAAGTAGTGATTAATTTTCAAGATCGTTGGATTGATTATATGGAGGTTGATGGGTTGGTTCAAAGAGTGAATAGTCTACAAGGGGCTTTCCAACCCCAAATCCTCTTGGCTTTACAACTTAAGAAAGCCATCCAAAAAGGAGGAATGGTATATATAGTTAAGATAAACGAGTTGGAGGAAGGGAAGAAGGAAGAGGTGTTTGGGAGACACCCTATTCTTCAGGAATTTAAAGATGTATTTTCAAAATATTTACCCAGATTACCTCCTAAAAGAGAATTTGACTTTTCTATTGAACTCCAACCCATAATAGAGCCTATTCATAGGGCTCCTTATAGAATGAATCCTATTGAAATGCAGGAATTGAAGGTTCAACTTCAAGGATTGTTGGAGAAAGGACTAATTAGACCAAGTGTGTCACCTTGGGGTGCACTAATTTTATTTGTGAAAAATAAGGATGGATCCTTAAGGCTATGCATTGACTACCAGATGTTGAATAAAGCAACTATCAAAAATAGATACCCATTACCTAGAATCGAAGATCTCTTCGATCAACTCAAGGATACCTCAATATTTTCAAATATTGATTTGAAATTTGGATATCATCAACTGAGGATCCGTGATGTGGATACTCACAAGATAACTTTTAAAACCCGGTATGGGCATTATGAATTTACTATTTTGCCATTTGGTTTAATGAATGCTCCGACAACATTCATGAATTTGATGAATAGCATCTTTAGGAAGCAATTGGACAAGTTTGTTCTGGTGTTCTTGGATGACATATTGATATATTCTTAGAATGAAGTAGAACATGATAAACATCTCAGAACTGTGTTGGAACTGTTAAGGAAGAACCAGTTGTATGGGAATCTGTCCAAGTGTGAATTCTATGTGACAAGAGTGCAATATTTGGGTCACATTGTGTCAGCAGATGGAATCATAGTAGATCCTAAGAAAATTGAGGTAATTTTGAATTGGCCACCACCAACCAATGTGATAGAAGTCCAAAGTTTCATGGGTTTAACTGGATATTACAGGTGGTATGTAAAATATTATGCCAAAATTATTGCACCAATTACTAACCTGCAAAGGAAAGAGAGAGAGTTTAGATGGATTGATAAGTGTAAAGTAGCTTTTGAACTACTTAAGCAAAAGCTCACTACACCCCCTATATTAAAGATACTCGATCCTCAGGGAAGTTTTTTAGTTTGCATGGATGCATCAATGGAGGGCTTGGGGGGAGTGCTCTCTCAAGAAGGAGCAGTAGTTGCCTATGGATCTAGGAAATTGAAAAGACATGAGGTGAATTATGCAACCCATGATTTGGAGTTGGCAGTGGTAGTGTTTGCTCTCAAAATTTGGTGACACTATCTAGTAGGTAGACCTTTTGAGCTAAGGACTGACCATCAGAGTCTGCAATATATCTTTACTCAACCTTTACTCAATGCAAGGCAAAGGAGATGGATGGAATTTCTCATAGAATATGATTTTGGTATTGAGTATATAAAGGGAAAAGAGAATAGAGTCGTAGATGCTTTGAGTAGGAGAAAGCACATTGTTGTTTTATCTCATTTCCATTTTGATTTGATGGAACAAGTCAAAGAGAGATAATCTCAGGATACTTATTATGAGCAAAATTTGGAAAAGAATGCAAGAGAAACCAGATGTAAACAAATATTTTAGCATCAAGGATGGATTCTTATGCTTTAAGGATAGAGTGGTAATACCTAAAATTGGGAATTTGAGAAAAATGATTATGAGTGAAGCCCATAGATCCCCATATTCTGCTCACCTTGGTGGAGCAAAGATGAGGGAGAACATGAAGAAAACTTTCTACTAGCCTGGAATGAAGAGGGACATAAATGAATATGTCACTCAATGTCTTGAATGTCAGAAAGTTAAGGTTGAGCATAGACATCTGATGGGATTGTTGAATCCACATGTCATACCTGAACAAAAGTGGCAAGTAATTTCAATGGACTTCATTGTAGGGCTACCCAAAAATAGGTTTCAACATGATGCAATTCTAGTAGTGGTCGATAGACTGACCAAGGTTGCACACTTTATACCTAGAAGTACTAAGGATGATGTTGTGGTAGTGGCTAATAGATTTTCCAAAGAGATATTTTGGCTCCATGGTTTTCCAGAAGTAATTATATCGGATAGAGACTCAAGATTTACCTCTAAGTTTTGGTAAGCTTTACATCATTCCATTGGAACTAAATTGAATATTAGTTCTACTTACCACCCAGAAATAGATGGGCAAATGAAAAGAGTAAACCAAGTGTTAGAAGATATGCTTCGCATGTACTGTATGGATCAGAAAACCCATTGGGAGGATTATTTGCACTTGGTGGAATTTTCTTACAATAATGGACACCATTCAACCCTAGGAATGGCACCTTTTGAGGCATTGTATGGAAGAAAATGTAGAACACCATTATCATGGGATAATCTTGAGGATCAAATTGTGTTGGGACCTAATATGGTTAGAGAAATGGAGCAGTAGTTGAGAATGATCAGGGAATATCTAAAAGAAGTTGCAGATCGATAGAAGAGTTATGTCGATCTTAAAAGATCCCCAAGAGAGTATGTAGTGGGTGACAGGGTATTTTTAAGGGTAAAACCCAAGAAGAGTGCAATCAAGTCCACGAAACTTGATCCTCGCTATGTTGGACCCTTTAGCATTATGGAGAAGATCAGTCCTGTGGCATATCAACTTGCCTTACCACCTAATCTATCTAAGATTCACAACACCTTTCACATTTATTTTCTTAGAAAATACATTGCTAATCTTGAGCATGTGTGGGATTTCTCTAATTTGTAGATGGTGAACCCCATGGCTATAGAGGTTCAACTAGTAAATATTCTTGAGTTTCGAACCAAGTTGATGAGGAAGGGAATGTTGGAGTAGTGTAAAGTTTAATGGGATTGATATTCTGAGAGGAATGCTACTTGGGAGAAGGTGGCAGACATGCAGAATCATTTTCCTTTTCTATTTGAAAAATATTTATAAATATTTTGTTTTGTCTTAATCAAACCTTGGGAGACACAGAGGACTGTGTTAAGCCTAAGGGGGAGTATGTCATGACCCTCCCTTGGCTAACTTTGTTTTCTTAGAAGGTTTCATGATTTTCTAATGCTTCTTCTGATGAGATGATGGACTATCTATTTTTTTAGCATGTAAATATATATTTTGGTTGAATTATGTGGTGAATTGATTGATCATCTTTTCATGTTTAAGTTCTTGCAAGCCTAGTTTTCATGAAAGAATAAGATGTTGCTAATGGAACATCACTTTTGCAGGAAAGAGTTGCTATTGGTGGTAGAAAGACTTGGTCATCGAGAAAGGGAATGTCCAAGGGAAATGATGTGATGGGTTATTTGATGAAGTAATTGGAAGCAACATGAATAAGTGCTTCTTTCATGGAGTTGCATAACATGACTTGCATAAAAGAAACCATTTATGTTGATCTTTAGCTAAAGAAATGCTTATCTCTAAATGATTGTTTTGGTTGAAATTGATAAGTGGCTTTGGAATGATTGTTTGTTGATTGATCATTCTAGGGAAAGGAAGCATGTGTATTTAGAAAAATATATTTCTAAAGTAGAGCTAGGAAAGGAAATATTTTGTTTAAGAGGTAAAGACAATTATGTTAATTATAATTTTTTCTTGTTTCCATGTAAGAAAAATGTGTTTTTCCTCGTAGTATTATCATTTTGATTGTTTGCTTCATGATTATTTTATCATCAACTTTATGGTGTAAACTTAGTTTCATTGAAGTAAAATTTAGGATGGTTGTTGAGTGTGCAATCATGAGAAGTATGAGTTGTTTTTTTCTTTCCACCTTTGTTCTTAATGGAATTTGGTTAATGACCCTAGCGGTAAATGAAAGATGGGGAACGTGTCGAGCAAGGAAAAATGATGCCTTTAGAGTGGAAAGTGGGAGGAGGAAAAAATAGTTTTTGGTAGTGAAGAGGAGAGGCAAGTGTTTTTTGGTTGATTTTTGTTTTTGGTGGGAAAAAAAGAACATGAAAGAAGAGAGATGATCTAATGATGAAGGAAAGAGAAGGTGCAGAGAAGGAAGCTTGAAGACTGGTGGTGAACATCAGGTAGGTTTCCTTGAAGGGAAACTAGATGGTATTTTATGTTGTGTAAAACTATTTTGAAATACTTGTGCTTGGATCACATAAATAGAAAAACATAGTGATTGAAAAACTATTGCTTTCTCTTCATACCATGGATGCTATGCTATTGTGCATTATTTTTTGAAGTCATGTATTATGGTTTTAGGAAGTTATACTTGAGGGAATGTTTTATTTAAGATAAGTGAGCTGGTTGTGAGCTGGTGGTTCTTCCCATGCGAGCATGTTGCTTCAACTTGTAATTTAGACTTAGAAATGATTGAAAGTTTTGTGTAAACTCCATTGCAGAGTTCTATAAATATTTTGACTTCTGAGTTTGGTGAACCTGAGATCTTAAGAAAACCCTTGAGCTAATGTTAGGAAGTGAAGGACCATGTCTAGTTAGGAAAGGAATGGTAGTGTAGTTGGATGTTGGTTGATCTTGAAGAATGTTCTTTTTACTTGGGAATGATGTCTGGTCTTTGGAAAGAAATAAAGATTTGGCTTGAGATTTTTTGTATGCTGTTGATTACGTAAATTAATCCTTCAAAAAACTTGTTGGTTTATGTAGAAAATATGAGAGGAAAATGGGAAATGAGTAAATGATTATGTGTTTTTCATTTTATTAGAAACAATATTGAAAGCACTGAAAAAGAGAAAGGATTGTTTATGAAATTTGTCTTGCTTTACATTTTGTGAGATGAATGGGATAATATGATTTCCCATGTGCTTGTTGATTGAATGCTTTGATAGGAAGAAGTATGGTATGTTGCAGTCATGTTTGTTTCATGCATAGTTTGCTCTTAAATGAGAATACAAAGTAAACTTGAGTTTGAGGAGCCATCTTTGATCTCGAGGAATGGACATTTCCTTTTCGATGATCGAGGGTATTTCTGCTTTGGCATTCTAAAGTTTAGATTTGCTGAAGTGGTTAGTGATAGAGATCAGTGTACCAGATCATGAGTCAAGTTTTGTTGAGTTGTGGAAGAGAATTGTCCACTGGCGAATGAAGGGAGCTTGACTTCCCATGTAATGATAGCACCAGTTAGCTCTTTTGGTATCTGGTCGACTTCCTTGAAAATCAAATTATGCCAATGATATGTGGAATTATGGAAGCTTGTAACCAATGTTTATGTGTATCACCTTTTGTAAACTCTAAGATAAAGGTTGTTTAGAACCTCTCTGATTGTATCATAATGAGGATATTTTATGATGCTTATGGAAAAGTTATTTCATGTTAACAAAGTTCTTTACATTCTTTGATTTACTTCTTGATGGAAACTTGTATAGGAATAATTTAAAGAATGTGTTGCCTAACTATCTATGAGATTTATCTTTATCCTCCATAGGAAAGGTACTACACATGTGTTTATTTTAAAAAAATGAGTCTTTAATAATAGTCGTGAGTGTGTCCAAGATGTGAAGGCATTTTGAATTCATGCTTGCCTCTTCGAACATGTGAGTGTATAATCGAACAAACGTCTAGACTTATTTTGTGCTTATCTCACATTGCCTCGAAGATCGGTGATAAGATTATGTAGTAGTCAAGTTTTTGGGCTATGCAACCAAACTTAAGATGGTGTTTGTCTAATATGGGAGAACACCTTGAGTTTTTGAGAAGAGCATAGGTTACCCTCGAGAGCTGAGCGCTCGAATGGCTACGTAGAGCTCAAGCGATTGAGCCAAGTCGGTTCAAATGATTTATCTGATGCTAGACTATATTTATCTTCAGTTTAACCACATCTATGAGTTGTGAGGATGTCTTGGATAAAGGGAAGTAAGATTGAGTCTTTAAAGAGCTTGGGACCTTCGAAGAAAACAAGTGTATTATGACTATTATTCCATTTCTTCTAAATTAGGGATGGACGGATGCTACCGAGTAGACCAAGCCCTTGATAGAAGGAGGGATACTCTACCAATGCGTGCATAGTGCAACTTCATAAGACTGGCCTATGAAGTAAGCAGGGATTTGCACAGACCTTCTCGATGGATAGAGAAGGGAGTCTCCTACACTAAGAGAGTTGTGTAGTGCGATGAGCTAGATGTTTCCTTTTAAAATATGGTAAAAGGAAAACTCCTGCATTTAAAGACTTTTGTAGAGATCTGGTCTTACTAGAGGTACCCTTTTAGAGGAAATAAAGGGGAGGGTGGTAGTCCGTAAGTAAACATAAAGAAATGTTGAATTAGTTAAAGGAACTAACCACTTATCTATAGGCTAGATGTGGATGAGGGTTCGATGGTTAGTGGGAAACTGTGAGGGTCCATAAAGGGTTAATGACTCAAAGCTATTGGAAAAAAAATTGAGTGTGTTATTTTGGGTTGTTACACATCGCTCATAGATATGGAAAGACACAATATAGTTTTGTTGGTTCAACAAACTTTCCAGAATCCATTTGCTACATTATAAAAGAGCATCCTTCATAGGTATAACATTTGGAGTTTGAGTTCTTAAATATACAAGGAGAAACTCTAACACCGAACAGGGTGACACCCCAACACTTTTTCCACACATCACAATGACTGCAACTCAATTATACATCAATTATTTAGGCACATCTTGTACACACATGTACCACAAATCTTTTTGAAATACAATTGTGTAAATTTAAATGTGCTAACATATTATTAAGAATGCAAATTGATCACTAGAGTCCTCCACTCAACTGTTGTCACCCTTGTTGGCATTTTTTACACCATGCACTTCACTCTCTACCTTGACGATATGAGGTATTAGGATGAAGGGATCATATTTTATTTCTTCACTACATGAATGCATTTCTACTACATACAACATGCATACTCATAGATGTTTACCAAAATTCACACTGCATATTGTAATACTAATGCATGTGGTTCACTTTAAACATCTTCCCATTTTTGGGTAACAGTAATATTCACAACCAAGACAAAGCATATATCTAATTATGAAATTATGAAGCATTCACATAGGCCATCAATAACTTCAAACAGGTGCACATTCAACATAGTTCTTCTCGTTTCATTTTCACATAGGAAAACAAGCAAACTTCCCAGTTCAAACATAATCCTTTCTCTTTAAAACCAAAAGCAAACAAGGATAAATTACTATGAACGATCTACCTGGAGTCCTTCATAGTGCTTATCCCTTCCAATAGTTATTCTACACTTCCAGATATTCCACCGCCTATATGTTCACACAGTTCTTTTATTTTAAAAATAAATCCCCACAAAAAACCAAAAATAGAAAAAAATGTCCGTTTAATTTTTTTCTTTTCTCTTTGAATTAGGTTTGCTCACCATTCTATCCTCCACTATGTCCAACAAATTTTCTTTTAATTACTTTTCCTCCATTATCGATTCTTGGCTATGGAGAGGGTTAAAATCATTATGACATCTAACACCTTGCACCAATGCAGTTAAGTTGACCACTACTCCACACCACGATCATCCATTCCATGATGAAGAAAACCATTTACTTTAATTTTACATATTTGCTACCATTTAAACATAGCTCAAATCATTTATATAAAAGAAAATTCAAATATAATATTTACCTACTCTTTAAGTAATTGATGTCCATAATAATACACTTGTATTTTGACTTCTTTAAACCGTGCATACATCCACTCCTATTTTATATGTTTTCCTTTTAATTTAAACTATATGCATTTTGAAATAACCAATGGCTCCCATCATCATCGCCACTCAAACCAAACACAAAACTCAGTCAAACATGGCATCTACATGATATGCAAGTATGTGAGCATCCATGTACTCACAATCCGAATCATCACTTCCCTTATTACCTTTTCTATATTTTAACTTCCCTTATTTGATGACTTTGAACCTGGTCCTACATTCACAGTAGCTATCAGCAGTACCACAATTTACAAAAAAAATGTAGGGTTATTACCATTTTTCTTATCTACAAAAATTTGCAATTTACAAAAAAAGGTAGGGTTATTACCATTTTGCTTATCTACAAAAATATGCAATTTACAAAAAAAAAGTAGGGTTATTACCATTTTTCTTATCTACAAAAATTTGTGTGAGGAGGGTCATTACATAGTAGATTATATATACTTTTCCAAATGTCAAGATTTGTTCTTTGGTTAGCAAGTTTTTACTAGCTACTAATGATTCTTCAAAGAATATCTCTAAAAATTCAATAGCAATAATTTATTAATTTAATTTCATTTGAGGAAGAAAAATTCTTGGATCCATCTTTAAGGGAAAAAATATATATATCTTTAACACATTAACTTGAAACATTTATCCCTCTAAGGTTATTGTATTATGAAAAGAATTTTAAATAATAAATAATAAAATAGCTAAAAATAAATAAATAAATAGGGAGGAATATAACTATTCACAATAATATTTCTAAAAATGTGTCACTTACATTCATTGTGATTAATAAAAACTGAATAAATATATGAGATAAATATTCGTTTTTATTATTATTATACTAGAGGAATGGGTGACTCGTTACGGGTAAAATTTTTACATAATTGGTTGTATGAAATAAATATTCTATTTAATAAAAATACAACATATTTATAACATGTTCATAATATTTTTTTTTTTGGTAATTATTATAATAGATTAACAGTGGGTTTTTATAGAGGATCCCAAAACCTTATATACAAAATCAGCCTTGCTAAATAGTGCTTCATGCCTCTTGGCTGGAAGAATAAACCTGGAAGAATAAACCTGTATGCAAAAAAAAACAAAAAGTCGCTAATTGCCCAAGGGCTACAAGTAAGGCATTTTTGCCTGATTATCCTAGAAACCATGGCCATTATAACTGGGAAAACAAAAACTAGCCGGAGAAGCTGGACCATCGGAAAGCATAAGAAGACAGCCAAGAAAACTACAAAAAATTCTCCCATACCTGGGAAATAACTTTCCACATTTCTGCTTTCCCGGAGGCATAATTCGAAGCATACATGTTGGATAGGATCCAAGAAAAATGACTGGACTGAAACAAACCGTTGAAAATCCCGCTCGGAAAATTTTACCCTGGCCCAAATGGCCACTCCGTTTAGTCTTCTCACATCCAGGATTTCATCCGTACGATTTGAGGTTCTTCTTACTTCCCTTTCCCTGCTGGAAGAGGTTTTGGGATAAGCACATCACCCATCAGAGAATCGGAGCCATCCTGAAATAGCAACCGTTGGGTTCCATTTGCAACATCAGCTGCAGTTTCTTTGTCTCTCTTTTCCTTGTTGGGGGGACGACCCTGCTTCCTTTCACTACCAAAATCCACCCCTCGCTTTTGACTCCTCGTAATTCGAGGGCTAATATTACCAGGCTGGTAACCTCTTCTTCCCAGCAGGTAGTCTTCCAATATCTTTTGTGCCTCGGGAGAGTTTCGATCATAAATTTTGGGTGAATCTGCCTGTGTAGTGATAAGGGGGGGGGCCTGTTCATTTTCCTCCTGTGGTCCTAGTTGGGGGTGCCCACCACACTGCTCAGAGTCCGGATGGGTGGTGATTTCCTCTTCTGGTAAGGAGGATTCGAGATGGTCCTTGGATGGACCTGGAGATTCATGGCCTTTTGCAAAAGGGTTCTTCGTCTGACCTTCATCGTGCTCTAGAGGGTTGCAGGGATCCCGCTCCTTCTTCCTCGGATTTTGGAGAGGACAACTGGACTGAAGATGCCCTTGAGAACTACATTGAGGGTAGAAAGTTGGCCTGTTCTCATAAACAATAGCTTGCTTGTGTAGAAAAGTACCCCCAGACCGTAGAGTAATGGAGGATGGGAGGTCCGTCTCCAAGTTCGCCAAAACACAGAACCGAGCTTGGACAAATCTAGTTCGAGCTTTGGTGGGAGGGTCTAAAGTGATCAGCTCCCCGATGGACCGAGCAATACCTTTGATTACATTTTCATGCCAGCAGAAAAGGGGAAGACTCGGGAGCCTAACCCATATTGGAGCAATGTTGATATTCTGGGTATCGGGGTTAAATTCCAAACCCCACTTCCTTAGAAAGAGACTCCTACGGCCTAAGAACCAAGGCCCTCCAGCCAAGATTTTATAGTAGTCCTCCTTGTTGCTCAGCCTAATCGCGAAAAAACCTTGGGTTAGGGCAGCCAGCTCTAAGTGACCAGAGGTCCGCCATTTGCCAGACGCCCACTTGCGAATGGTCTCCATGTCGGGACGACCACCAATAAACTTACCGATGAGGGTAAATTTTTCGAAATCCACAAAGCTTGAGAGAATTTCTGCCGGGATGTCCAACTCGTCCCCGGACGGAAATAACTCCTTGGAGAAGAGCCCGCTTAGGGTTTCAAAGGCCGCTGCAAAAGCATAAGACTTCCGAGGTCCATCTCCCCGTTTTTCTGGCGGATCCTTGCCGCTACTTGGCAAGGACTCCTCGGCGTCCCCAGACTTTGTTTGCCCTCCCTCCACCCTGTCGAGCCCCTGGTTCGACCTGCCGACGCTCCCGTGCTCTCCCAGAACAGCCTTCCCGCCCACCGTCATCCCCACCCTCCCAAGAAACCCTCACCTAGACCATATGTTAATACTACAACAAACTTAGTAATTATGTATTACATCTCTTTACCAGTTGAAAACCTTAATTTTTTCTCCATGTTCATAATATTTTATATATATATATATACCTATGCAAAACTAATAATTCTTAATGTTTATTTGTAAAGCAAGTACTTTTTAACTACCACTACTTTTTTTTTTTTTCAATTTTTTTAGTCTACATATAATAAACATCAAAATATTCTAATACCACCACCATTAAAATTGGAGTTTTAAACACAATAAATTTATTGATTTTAAGTGAGTGCTGAAAACAAAGATCCACCTTGATAAAATAAATAAAAATCTTCAACAAAACTAAAAATTGAGTTGATTTTGTATAAATTTATAGCTATAACCAACTCTGAAATTTGATAGTAAACACTCATCTTTTATGATGGCTAGAAACGTTTCCTACCTATAGCCAATACATATAATATATATTTTAATTATTTTAATTATTTATATTATAAAATATAAGTATAATATATATATATTTTAATAAACATCTGCTCAATTCCAAGTTTAGTTAAATATTCATAAAATATTAAATATTTATTATGAACAAATTCCAGGCCTAGTGATTGTTATGTAAGAGATAAATCATTCTTATTATATAAAGAGAGAAAAAGAAATAATAGGTATGGGTCTACAAGTTAGAACATGATGTAAGACATCATTCTCTTCTGAAGCGCCTACTGATAGGGCACTACCCAAATCCTCTATTTGGAATGATATGTCTCCATATAGGTTTGGGCCTTCGACCTTACACTCCATAAAAGAATCCTTATACATTCTAGGCGACATTTCATCCCTTGGTGGTGACATCAATGTTGCAAACTAGAAATAAAAATAACTTTTTTTTATGTTGTCAATGAAAAAGGAAAGGTAGACCTTCCATCCAAGAGTTAAGACAAAAAAATATTGAGGATGACATAGCCAATGGCACCCAGGATACACTCTTTTCATATTTTAAAGAGCCTTCCTCAGAGGATCCAAACAAAGAAGATGAAAAATGACCCAAACCCCTCTCATCCCATGGTAGAGGGGCAAAGAAGTCATCCAAAACCCATAAATGAAGATCCTCTCATGGAATGTGAGAGGCCTAAATGGGAAGACTAAGCTAGGGTTATGCGTAAGGTGTTGGCCCCAAAATGTATTTATAAAAAAATGGTGAATCAGTTTCGTAATCCATGTGAATAGTGTCCAAACGCATGTAGAAGGTTCACTATTATTAAGGGCAATGTTGGAAATTTAAACTTAAAATGGTCAAATTATTATAAAATTGGGGTGAATCAACCAAAAAAAATTGCACCCAAAATTTTTTGGCTAATGGGCCTTGGTCAAGGGTCCCAAATATTAGCCAATTCTAAATTTTTAAAATCCTAATTTTAGCCAATTTGGTGATAAATAGCCACTATGCATAATCCTGGACTAAGCAGTGTTTGGTAAGGTCCATGAGGAAATACTTAAAACCCACCATTCTTCTTCTTCTAGGAAACAAATATTGATAAGGACAATGTGGGAAAATTTTCTAAAATGATATGGAAAAATAGTGAAGTTATTGCTAGTCCTTCTCAAGGTGCCTCTAGAGGATATGTTTGTCTTTGGGACCCATCTAGAGTGGAAGGTAGAATTTTATCGATTTCAAAACACATCATAAATATTATTTTCTATTGCAAATATACTAAAGCAAGGTGGGTTATCTCAAACATCTATGATCCCAATACTCTAAGCAAAATACTAGCCTTATAGGATACCCTTAGCTAGATGGGATACATTTTCTCCAATGAAGCATGGATGCTAGCAGGCGACTTTAACTCCTCCTCTTCCCATTTGAAAAAAGTGGAGGGGCATCCATTACACCTAGATGCTTTGAGGAGTTTGCAAATTTTGTGGATAGCAATAGATTAATGGATATCCATATCAAGGGATCCAATTTCACATGGAGTTACAAGAGAATTGGTAGCCAACTCATCCAACTAAAACTAGATAGAGTCCTTATTTCCAAGTTGTTTACCTTTTTGGTGATGCCACCCTTTTGAGCTCTCCCCAAAATAGGGTCTGATCATAACCCGCTCATCCTGGAAGGTTTTCAACTAGCCTCTACCTTCAAAACTCCATTTAGATTTGAATCAATGTGGATACACCACCAAGATCTCAAAAATATCATTGTTGAATGGTGGAGTAAAAGCTTCTTAGGAACGCTCATATCTCAAGTGGCAAAAAAGTTGTGTTTCATAAAAACTAATCTTAGAATTTGGAACAAGGAAGTGTTTGGCAATATCTTTCAGAGAAAGCAAAACATTCAGAGCCAACTTCACAATATTGAGAAAGAGATCCAAGATGGGAACCCTTCACCAGATCTTAGGAAAGCTAAAAGAGATCTGCTATCAAAATTCCACAATGTTATCATAGAGGAAGAAGTTTTTTGGAGGTAAAAATCTAGAGCCATTTGGTTGAAAGGAGATTCTAACACTAAATTATTTCATGCAATGACTCTCAAACATCAAAGCCATAACAAAATCAGAGAGTTATCCAAATATGATGGGTTAGTTGTTAGTGACCTTACTCAGATCAGAGCTAAAGTTGTTGCCCACTTTGAAAGTCTTCTTAGTCATAGCCAACCTTGTCCTAATCAGGTTTCTAACACTTTACTTTAGAATATTCCCCATATTATTTCTCTTGAGCTTAATTCTAGGTTGCTCAGCCCCTTTTCTCAAGAGGAAATCAAGAATGCACTTTTTTCTATGCCTCCTAATAAAGCTCCTGGTCCCAATGGCTTCCTTGCTCATTTTTTCAAACCTTCTGGAACATCGTCGGATCCGACATCATTGTTGCCATTCAAGATATTCAGAAAACCAAATACATCCCTAGAGATGTTAACTCTACATTTCTTGCCCTTGTTCCCAAATCTCCTGAAGCCAAGTCATTGTCTGATTTTAGACCCATTAGCCTTTGCAATGTCATTTATAAAATTTTATCAAAGGTCTTAGCCAACAGAATGAAGGACATCCTCCATATTATTATTGATCCTTGCCAAGGAAGTTTTATCCAAGGAAGAGTTATTACTGATGGAATCATCACTATCCACAAGCTCATCCACTCTGTCTCCAAAAGTAACAAAGCTAGCCTTTTTCTCAAACTTGACATGAACAAGGCCTTTGATAGGGTGTCATGGGATTTCCTCATTTCTATTCTATCTAAGTTTGGGTTCCACACAGATTGGATTGCACTTATTAAAGAATGCTTATCTACTGCTTGGTTCTTTGTTATCGTCAATGGATCAACTGTTGGATATTTTAAGAGTTTCAAAGGGCTCAAACAAGGGGACCCCCTTTCCCCTTTCCTTTTCATTATTCTTGTTGAATATTTAGGAAGAACCCTTAAAGTTACCTATTCCCAAGGATCCATTTATGGTATAAAGACCTCTTCCATCCTTCACCCCATCACTCATCAACAATTTGTTGATGACACCATCCTCACCACTATGTCTTCCATTCCCCAAGCCAAAACCATCAAAGGCATTCTCAACACTTATGAGGAAGTTATGGGTCAAAAGGTTAATTTTATTAAAAGCAAATTATACTTCCTCAACACCCCTTTTGGTAGGCAGATCAAAATTGCTAAGATCCTTGGTTGCACCATCTCTAGCTTTCTAGCCATCTATCTTAGCCTTCCTCTCTTCTTTGGAAAACCATTTGATAATATGTGGAACAATGTTATTGAAAGAATGCACAAGAAGCTCGTTGGGTGGAAAGGAGCTCTTCTAAGCCAAGCAGGGAAAGCAACTTTGGTTCAAGCTTGTCTCCAAAGCATTCCAGTTTTTTTTGTCCATTTTCAAAGCTCCTATCTCCATTTGTCAAAAAATTGAACAAATACAAAAAATATTCTTGTGGTCAGGTTTTGAAGATCATAAATGCTTCCACTTGGTTTCTTGGGATAGAATTTGCTCCAAAAAAGAGTAGGGTGGTTTGGGCTTCAGAAAGGTTGACAAGATGAACTTGGCTCTTATAGAAAAATAGGGTTGGAGGCTCCTAAAAGATGAAAAATCCATGTGGGTTGAAATAGTCAAAAGCAAATACCTTCAACATAAGGATTTCTTAAGTGAAGATCCTCTTCCAATGGGGTCTACATTCTGGAACTCCATTCTTAAATCTAGATCCATCATCAAGAAAGGGCTCATATGGTAGCTAGGTAATGGAAGAAGTATAGACTTTTGGAGGGACCCCTGGCTAAAATATCATCCACTAATGGAAGACCCCACCTTAATCACCATCAAACCCACTACAGACCATATTTTTGGTGATAAGGTGTGCAACTTCATTGATTATTCTGGCCAAAGAAATGTGTGGAAAAACATTCCTTCCAAAAATATGAATGAGGAATAGGTTCAAGCAGTAAGAACTCTCTCCAATATTCTTAGAACTTACGTTATTCCCAGTTCAAATGATGGTGACTATCTCATCTGGAAAGCCACTAAGGACGGGCAATTCACAGTCAAGTCTACCTATTTCTTAGTTGAGGGATTTAAAGAGAAATGGTTTCTTACCAATATCATCTGGCTCAAACATCTTATCCCTAAGATTGGCTTTTTTTGGCTTGTTTTCCAAGATAAAATTCTTACCATTGATAACCTATTGACTAGAGGTATGATCATTCCCAATGCTACTATCTTTGTCTTTCCAACCTGGAATCATCCCACCACCTCTTTCTTGAATGCCCCTTTTCCTTAAAGGTCCTCCATTCTATTTTCAAAGTTTTTAGTATTGCTTGGACCCATCCCAAATCCATTTTAGACCTCTATGTCCAATGGCCCAATCCTTTTTACGGGTCCCATATCAAGTCTCTTTGGGCCTTCTACCTTCCTCACTATCTTTGGAAAATTTGGATTGAGAGAAATTCTCAAGCCTTTTCCAATGCTTCCAAGGACCCTCTCTCTATCAGTAATCGAGTGCTTGTTGTTGTTGTTAAAAATTTCAAATTGGTCCCTTCTCAAGAGTCTGTTGACTTGCCTATTGAGGTTAGGATTGCTGCTTCATTGAACCTTTCTTTGTCTCCTTCCTTTCCTTCCCTGATCCCTATTGATAGATATTTAGTTCATTGATGTCCTCCATTGAGTGGTTGGGTCAAGCTCAATTTTGATGTTGCTAAGGGGAACCCAAGGATTGCAGGAGCTGGTGGTATCTTTAGAGATGACCATGGAAAGATTATCCTTGCCTATGTAAAAAATATAGGAATTCAAACCAATCATGTTGTTGAAGCAAGAGCGCTCTATCAAGGTTTGTCCCTGCTCACCTACATTCCTTGTACTAAACTCATTATAGAGGGGGATTCACTTAACATTATCAACTACCTTAAGGGATCCCAAAACCCTTCATGGAATGTTCAAAACCTCATTGTGGAGTCAAGGAAAGCATTAACAAATCTCAGTAGCAAGGTCATTGAGCACATATTCATTCAACACGTATACAGGAAAGGCAATAAAGCAACGGACAATCTTACCAACCTGGGCCTTTCTCAAGAGTCCCTCCACGTGTGGCGCGATAATTTTCCCAATGAAATATATGATTTGAGCATGTTGGATGGTAATACTTTGCTTTAATGTCATTGTGTGGGATGCTATTTGGTTGGATAGGATTGGTCTTTTTGTGGGACACCTGTCTTCCTCTAATCTGTTACAAAATGGTCTAAGTTCCCACTAATGTATTTTTTTGGTATTTTTGTGGGATGATATACAGTTTTGCTTAAAAACCATTGCTTTTTTTTGGTTCTTAGTGATGTACATAAATTTTAATTTAGCAAGTTTTTTTTAGCTCTGGGTCTTCTTGGTGTTTTATCCCAAAGACATTCTACCATGCTTATGTGTTTCTGATTTATCCTATATAAACTGTTTCTTTTTGTTCTCAATAATATAAAAAACTTTCGAAAACCCTTTCGAAACCCACCACTAATTAATTAAAAAAAGAGAACGTGAGAATAACCGAGAGTCCGGCTTTCTAAATGTGTAAACCGAACAATGAGCCGTGGAAAATGATTCTAAAGCGCCTCTCTTGCTTCTTTAAAGCAATTATAGAAAAAGCTGCCCCAAGATAAGTCCAAGACGTTTTGCCTGCTTATAAGTTTTATTTTTGCAGATTTTTAGTTATTACAAGCACTTTCGAAACCTAGGTGATTTTTAAAATATGCTAATTATGGTGATGCACTTTCGAAACCTACGGGATTTTTAAAATTTACTAATTATGGTGATGTAATGAAATGCGCATGTATGATTTTTGTGTACTTTGATAGTGTTTATATTATTTCTACAGCAATTTTATTTAAATAATAAAGAACAATTCTTTTTTTTTTTTTAAGAATCGGAACTATATGATGAGTTCAAAAATTATACGAAATCTTAGTCTTAAAAACTAATGATGTGCCAGGTATTGTTTAATGGCCGTATGAAAAGAAATCATATTTAACGATGTTTTTTAAAAACTTATAACAAGCAGATTGATGTGGCCGTCAAGTCAAATCTTACTACAACAGTTTAAAAATTAGTTTAATATTTATATTATTTGTATAGGTTTTTTAACGCATTTGGAAAAAGTAGATTTTGGCCAGAGCACTTATGTTTTAAAGGTAATCTGAAAGACAATTAAAAATTTTCACTTAAGAATATTGCGGATTGACTGTTAGAGGCAGAAGTGAAATTCTAGGTCTGCTTATAACATCTCAATAACAGAGTACAAGACATGCCCACGTTCATATGGATGAAAATCATGTGATAATCAACGTCATAGGCTTCTTCATTCCAATCATATTTGACATAATTGACGGAATAAAGTCTCCATAGATAAAGCAATATCAGTAAACATATGTTCGAAGTGGTAAGAAATAAAGTCTAAAGGTGTTCTTTTGAAAGCTAATGTCCCCACAAAAAATGATGATGTCTTGAACCCTAATTTTATTGGGCTCATAAAAAGGACTGTTTTGTTAATGTCGGTAATCATAGCAGAGCAGGGCTGTGCTGTTTCATTCCTTGGTGGGAGAATGATCAGAGTGTGATTGCCTTGTCATTGTATAAATCTACATAGTGGGTTGAATATGAGGATTTCAGTCAAGGATTTTCTAGTCAAATGTTATCATTGTTCCTATCTTTGGCCCTCTCATCTTGCCCCGTCTACCTGTTGTTCTCCAGTTCCAGGCAAATTGATTTGGATGTAACCGTTCCTTCTCTTCTTTCAAAAAAATTAATGACTTAAGTTTTTAAAACTCAGAGCATACGTATGCGTGTTGTATCTTATAAAGTCGAGTTTTTGAGGAATACTACTCATTACTGCTGATAAAAGGAAGGACAAACGGGCAGGACCAATATTCCTTGGGTCTCATTATCTTTGTAAAAGACATAATGACCCCTGAATTAAATTTGAGAGACTGTTACGTGCATTATATCAGATAAAAGTGGTAGTCAAGTTGTCAATCTTTTCATTATCGTCACAGCATACCATGTAGTTTTCTTCTCTGGGAAACAATTATGAAGGATTATTTTGATATTGAATAGGTAAGGCTGTTGTCTGCATCACTGCTACTTGTTTTCCCATAAACGCATGCACATGGACAGCTTAGATGGGCTGATCGTGAAAAAGGAATCACGACGTATAGGTTCGCCGGCCTAGCCTTTGTTCACATTAGTTACGTGGATTTACTACGAGTATTGAAATTGTAAGGATTTTGGATTTTTTTTAGTACAAAATGTTTTCACACGGTTTTTAAGGACCGATATTATAAGGATATTATTGAAGGGACTTGAAAAAGTTTTCACACGGTTTTTAAGGGACGATATAAGGTACTTAAATCCTTATTTTTTCAATTCTTTACCTTTGATGGTATTTTGAATTGAGTCAAGACCATAAGGAACTAATAGATTCTTTACCTATGTCCTATTTTGACTAGTGGGGATGAAGAGTAATCTGACTGGTGGGAAATGAACACTATTGTGAATGGTGGCAACTGAAGAGTGGTCAGTATGGAGTTTTTATTATAAATCAAAATAGTCATTCACTTATAAACAATGTTTGCATATTAATACCGAATATGTATAATCGATTTACTGAAATATAACAATAACACACTAAAATTAAACCCACTTACATTGGTGGAAACAAAATTAATTTTAAAATAATGTAATAAAAGTAATTTAAAAATAATTATTTAATGTGAATTTAACAAATAATTTGAAAATAGATAGAGCATAATAGGATCCATCCTTCTCTGAGTTGAATTAGGATAACTGTTAGAAAGCTCAATGATTTTTACCACGTAAAATAAATTAAAATATATAATAAATTAAAATTATGTTTTAAAATATATAAAATATAAGTAAAATCATATATATATATATATATATATATATATATATATAACCTGATTTTATATGTTTCATTCAAATTTTCAAAAAATTTAGGTTAAGTAATTTTATAGTATATCCTTAAATGGTTTACTAAGTAGTACTATGGTTTAAATTGTACAAAAAAAAGCACTTATCAAATTTTTAAATCATATGATAATCTTAAACTAACATAAATTTAATAAGCAAATTGAAAATATATTAGCTTGTTTTGATGGGGACAACACATTTATTAGGGCTTTGGATTTTCTTTGGGAGGTTCAAGGTTCAAATTATAGAGTGTTTTAAGAATAAGGAGATAGTTTAGCATGGAATACTAAGATGTATGACAAAATAAAATAGTATTAAAATTAAATCTAAAATAGACTTAAAAAAAAGGCTTTTCTATTTTTCTTGGAGTCTTTTGCACCAAGGGCTTCTTTTTGGGGAGAATCTCCAACATTTAGGCATCCCTAACCCTTTTTATCCTTTTTGTCTTCAATCTAAAGACTTTGTTCATCTATTTTGGGTTTGTGCTCATGTGCTTATTTCTTTTGGGAGTGACTTTTTTTCCTTTTTTAGACCCTATTTCTTCACCATGTTTGAGTGGATGTATATCATTTTGGGATACCCCCTTCCCTTGTTTGAGTGGATGGAGCCTCATCATTATGTAATACGTTAGTTTTGTTGGCCATCAGTTTTGTAAGGTTGTGTTAATTAGCTATAAATTATTTGATTGGATTAGCAGGTTTATCCGCCTCTTTTTTTCATTTGTAAAAATATATTGTATTAAATTTTAATATAATATTTTTTTACATTAAAAAATAAACATAAAATTCATTAAATGTCATTCAAGAATATATTTTCACCTTGATTTTATGTGCTTCATTCACTTTTATTTTTATTTTTTTAGGATTAATTAATTTAGTATCTCATTAGCATCATCCATATTATATCATTAAATGGTTTACTATGTACTTCTAAGGTATATTATGTTAAAAATACTAGTCAAAATTTTAAATCACATGAAAAACTCAAATTAAAATAAATTTAATAAGCAAATTGAAAGTAAATTTGCTAGAAAATAGAAATGTATAATAAAATAAAATAGTATTAAAATTAAATATAAAATAGATGTAAAATTAATTTGCTTAATTTTAAAGTTCACCACTACCACCATTATTAGTGGGTAAATACAAAACCAATATACTACTAATACCACCTCCACTACCACTATTAGTGCGTAAATACAAAGTCAATAAACTCAAATGTGAAGTGAATTTTAAAAATTTAGGGTAAAGTCTAGGTTTTTTTTAAAAGTTCGTAGTCCCTTGTATTGTGGTTTCAACTTGGGTCTCTTGAATGAAAACCCAAATATATAGTAGTAGATTATCCTTTGGAAGACAAATTTTAGGGTAAAGCATGAATTTCTAAAAGGGATTTTGGTTATGGACAAAGTCAAGAAGAAAATTGGAAATTCTTCTGGGGGTAGAGTCACCTTGATAAAATTAGTCCTTCAAGCTATTCCTATTTATGTTTCTATCGTGTTGAATATACCAAAGGTTGTTCTTAAAGAAATAGATCAAATCAGTCATTGGTTCCTCTAGAGTGGTATTAAGGAGAAAAGAAAATGGGCCTTGGTTAAATGAGACACTTCATGTCTTCCTAATAATGAAGGGGGGGTTAGGATTTTGGTATGCTATTAATAACAACAAAGATTTAGCTGCTAAATTATATTGGAGGATTTTGAATTACCCCAATGCTCTTTCGATCAATAATGTTCATGATAAATATGTTGAGAATAAAAGTCCTGAATATCTTGTTTGCTATCAATTGCCTACCAAAGGTTCTTCCATTTTATCAATTCTTAAGACTAGTGAGGATTTTATAAAGAAAAAATTATTTTGGATCATTCATAATGATCAACAAGTAAATTTTTGGACAGATTATTGGGATGGTCAGAAGCCTTTGATAACTCAGTTTTCTGATTGGAGGCCTTGGATGGAGGAGCTTCAACAATATAATTGGATAAAGGTGGCTATTTATTGTCGATACCATATTAGGAATTCATTGGTTGATAGATATTGGATCCCTATTAAGGACTAGCCTATTCAAATCCTAGAAAGGTAAAGACAAGATATCCAATGCATCCTTTGTATGAGACCTCTCTCTTGATCCCATTAAAAATATTGTTTTGGATGAAACAACACTACTAAGGGTGAGTATTTAGTTGCTCAAGGTTATTTGACCTTATGCCATAATAATCCTAACCAATCATCTAAAATATTTTCTTAGTTATGGGTTCAAAAGCTCTGGCCTAATGTGAGGTTCTTTACTTGGCTTTTATTGCATTGTAGGATGCTTACTAGTAAGCAGATTATGAATTGGAATTTTCATAGCCCTTTTAGATGTGAAATGTGTGGAGAGTATGTGGAAACTCTCAACCATATTTTTATTGAGTGCCCTTTAGCCTTTGATCTATGGAGGAGAATGGCCACTTTACTTGGCTTACAATGGTCCAGTTATTTTACTTTTGAACTAATTTGGAGGGATTCGCCTAAACAAGAGGGTGTTGATCATTTTATTATAGGCAGATAGTTTGGATGGGTTCTACCATTCTTATTTGGAATATTTGAAATGAAAGGAACAACTAAATTATTAATCAACATAGGAAGGATATTCACTATATCTAGAAAATGACCATTGCAAACTTAATTGAACCAGTCCAACAACTCCTTAATCACCCCCAAAACTCCCACCAAATATGGGATCAAGTGATGCAAATATTGAATATTAACTCTTCTAAGGGCATCTAGCTTAAATGGAATGTAATTAATTTTAATATGGATAGAACAAGGGTTTGGCAACCTCCTCCTAAGTATTTTGGAAAATTCAATACTGATGGAGCCTCTAGAGGGAACCCTGGAAAAGCTAGTGCGAGAGAAATTGGTAAATTTTTAGATGGCTCCCTTGATTTTACTTTTACTAATATTTGGGGTATTCTATCCAATAACCTTGCTAAGGGGTATGGTATCCTTAGAGGCCTTAAAGAGGATTCTAAGGTTGGATAGGAAAAGGTGCTAGTTGAGTATGAATCTCAACTCATGATTAATCTTTTGAAGACTCCTTCTAAGAATCATAAGGTTGATTGGAGAATAAAAAAAATTATTAAGATTTCGTTAATCCATATGAGATATTTGAAAGTTGATTACAATCAAGTGGTCAGAGATCAGAACAAGAGTGTTGATGCTTTAGCTAATTGGGATTTTTAAAAAAGTGATCTTACTTGCTACGACCACCCTCCTAGATGGTGGGCTTCACAAATAAGGGAAGCTCTTCTTTCTATTGTTTCTTTGGATGGCTCTAGTTCTTGAGGTACCTAGTTTCTTCTTGCTTTATTTTTGCTTCTCTTTGGTTCAGTCAGGGTATTTTAGTTCCCTAGATCAAACTTATCTTTATTTTGTTTTCTTTATTGATTCTTGCCTTAAAAGTCTTTTGGTATAGAAAGGTCATTGTTGTGTTCAATTTTTTTATTTTTTCTTTTTCTTTTTTAGTTTTTTGAGGTGTGTGTGTGTGTGTTTTTATTTTGTTTTGTTTTTGTGTTTTTGTATTATTTTTTGTTGTTATTGTGTTTTTATTGTTTTGTGTTTTTTTTGTGCTTTTTGTTATTGTTCTTGTGTTTTTGATGTTCTTGTTCTTGTGTTTTTGTATGTTTGTGTTAATTGGTGTTTTGTGTTTTGGTTTGTGAGTGTTTTCTATATTTTTTTTTTTGTTTTTTGTTTGTTTTTGGTTGTTTTTTTCGTTTTTATTTTTTATTTTTAAGGTTTTGGTTGTTTTTGTTTTTCATGTTTTTGCTTGTTGTGTCTTTGTAGCTTTCCGCTTTTTTTGTCATGTTTGTGCTTTGTTATGTTTTTCTTATATTTTTTCTATGTGGTTCACATTGTGTTTTTTTTAATCTTATTGTGTGTGTTTGGTTGTGATTTATCCTTTCAACACACTAAAGGTGCATGTTTTTTTTATCTTATTGTGTGTTTGTGTTTATGTGTTCTTGTTTTTTGTTATTTTAGGTTTACTCCTTGAGTATGTCAAATGTGGTAGGCCAGGTACGAGCCCTGGATGATTTTGGATTAAGAGATACCCTTGCCTCCTTTGGTATTACCTGAAAGAGGCATCCCTTCTAGGATTTTTCCACATAAAAAAAAAATATTTTGGTTCCTTTTTATGGACTTTTAAAATCTTAAGGTAAAATATGGGTTTTTAGAAAGAACCTCAATCCCATTGTACCGGTTAAAATTTTAGGATAAGCACAATTTTTTCAATGTTACCTTTTGAGGATATACGTAATAGAAGAGATCTAACATAGGTCCTAATAAGATGCAAAAAATATGAAATAAAGTAATTCTATAATATGATTGAAATATACTATAAATAGAAATGACAATTATACAATGCAATATGGACGTAACGATCACTCCATAAATACAAGCTAAAGAGCTACATTGTGCTCCATACAAGATAGGTTGTATGTCTCTATGAGACCCTTTATATAGGAAGATAGATTCTTTTGCCAACACTCTACCTAGATGTACAAGGGGACACCTTACATTACAACTTGCACATTTTCACTTGTGCATTTATTACATTTCTTGAAGTAACTAACTAACTTTCCCCTAAAGTAATTTCCTACTCTAACAATGTATCAAAGATGGTACATTTACATGACCCCAATAATGTGATATACTCTAATTCTAACACCCTTTATATTACATTATATGGGTATTGAATATTTTAATCTTCAATATGGATATCTGGCTTCAGATGTTCTTCATATTGATCTAGTCCTTTGTATTCACATTGCACTGTATGCCTTCTTGAATTGGTTCTTTTTCTTCTTCTTCTTTATTGAAATCAAAATGAGAACTTGTATTCTCCGCCATTGCTTACTTTAATATGATAAATCAAGTAGTTTGTGTCTTCATATGATGTAAATAAAGCTATAGTTGAGGGTTATTTAGTATTTATTAGTTCTTTGTTATTCATGTTTTCTTTGCTAAGATCTCTTTTAGCATATCGTTTCTTCCTTTTCCTCCTTCTTCTCCTATGATTCTGCATTGATACTAGTGGACTTTCAACTTCATGAGAAATTAGTCTATCATCATAATAATTATGATTTGTATTGCTAGCTTGCTTCACGTGTTGAGTGAGTACAAACACAACAGTGATAGGTAAATCATTAGACACTCCTTGAATATGAATTTAACTATATTTTGTAAATTCCACCATGCCTTGAAGAGGTTTTCATGAATATAACCAATTAATTCTTCAAAGCTACCCTCTTTTTATTCTTTAAGAATTAAGGAGAATCTCTCCTTATCACTAGTTGATGGATTCTCATATCCTTCAATGGTGTCTATAAATTTTTGAGAATATAATTCCATTTCATGAAATAATTCTTCATTGATAAATGCATTTCTTATTATTTCATCCATATTCCTTCTTGATAGGTTTTGAGATAGTGTTTCTTGTTATTCCTTAGAATTGTAAATATGGATTTGATAGTAGTCCTTTGAATACTTTGAATTGAATCTTTGAAGTAGTCTACCTTATGACTCCCTAGTTTAGAGTATGTGAATTTGATTTTATATAACCTTTGTAGAGCTTAGGTTTTTTAGGCTTCCTTATATCTCCCTTTGTAGAATTTGTAGAAACCTTATGATTCCCAAATTGATGGGATACTTGATAAAAATTTTAATGAATTTTATTATTATCAAGTTTTGTAGAATGCCTTATTTATCCCTAGTGTTCTTGAATATGTTGTATGAGTGATAAAGTAGTTTTTGTGAATAAAAGTTCAATTTTAGGTTGATTTTGTAAAGTTTTGTAAATATTTAAATCAACCTTTGTTACTCCTTATTTTAATTATTGAGCTAAGCACTTTCTAATTTGATGAGGTTCTAATTATTAGATTTATTTTGCCCCTCTAATGTAGTTTTGAGACAAGAATCCCAATTAATTTTCAACTTTTGATAATTCTTATTGAACCTCTTTTTATAGCTTTTAATCTTTGATATTTAATTTTTCTAAATTCCAATATCCTAATTTGGTGTAGAATTCCTTATAACTCCCTAATTTGGAATATTAAAAAATAATAATATTTGAAATAATGAAATTTTACTTTTCCAAGTAGAAATCCTTATTTCTCCTAAGTTTAATTTGCAAATATTAAGCTATAAATTTCCTTTAATTTTTGCTTTCAAATATGGTTGATTTTCCTATAGTTTTCAACCTTATATTATACCCTTATAAATCCTATTAATGAAAGAAAATTATAATAAGGTAAATTCTTACTTTTGTAATGTTGTAAACTCGAAATATTTGGTTCTGAATTCGATCGTAGATGACATCAAGCTTTATGTCCTTTATTTGGGTGCTATAGCCTATGGAATGTTTTGATTCTTCTTTGGCTTCAATAATTGGATGGTGGTGCCTCAATTCTAGAGTCTTTGACCTCACTTGACTAGAGCCTTTAATTCTCTTTAGATTTCTTCTATAATACCACTCAGGCTACCATTATTGTGCTATAAATGCAGTAATTCAGCTTTGAATATTGTTATAAATTTGGTTATGGATATTGAACTCATTGGTCTTTAGCACATTTTAATAGAAGAGGAATCTTGATATGTGTGACAAGTATCACAGTGGTTATATTTGAGCAATTTAGGGATGAGAAGATTCATATTGCCACTTTTAAATGTTTTCAAAGTAAAGGATGAGTGTTACAATCTTGGATGAGCATTCATTATTTTTGATGACATGTGTTTTCTTCCCTCTAACACACCAACCTTCTTCCCTGTAACATTTTCTTGGTAAAACTTGTAATGGATATGCACTTATGTGGGAAATGTTAGAATTTCCTTCTAGGTGACAAGTATTACCTTCCCCTTGTGCATGTGTTTTCTATGTAATTCCTCTTAAATGTATTTTTGCAATAATCTTATTAATAATGCAACATGGCCAAATCTTCCTTTTTTTTATGGTACTTGGTATGGGTTGGTTCTAGCTGGAGTGGAGAGCAATGCCTTTGGAGACTTGGACCAATAAATTGAGCAATTATATTAAAAAATTCAAGCGTTTCTATGGTGGATTTTGAAATACTTCAATGATGCTTCTTGGATGTACATCTAGTATAATATTTTATGCTTTGTTTCCCCTTTTTTTCAACCTATTATGAGATCCTTTTTGTAGATAATATTACCCTTGAATATAATGCTTCTCCTTTATTTATATTATGCTTTGTTTTCTTGCAGTTTCAGCTATCCAAATCATAGAATATATGATCCCTTTGAGAGGCTCTTCTACCTTGCTTGGAGAATGCTCTTTACACAACCACTTTTAGTTGATTTCCTTTGTTAAGAATGTGCCTTTGTGTCACTTAAAACTCAAATTGAAAGTAAATTTGTTGGAAAATAGAAATGTATAATAAAATAAAATAGTATTAAAATTAAATATAAAATAGATGTAAAATTAATTTGCTTAATTTTAAAGTTCACCACTACCACCATTATTAGTGGGTAAATACAAAACCAATAGACTACTAATACCACCTCCACTACCATTATTAGTGGGTAAATACAAATTCAATAAACTCAAATGTGAAGTGAATTTTAAAAATTCAGGGTAAAGTCTAGGTTTTTTTTAAAAGGTCTTAGTCCCTTGTATTGTGGTTTCAATGTGGGTCTCTTGAATGAAAACCCAAATATATAGTAGTAGAGTATCCTTTGGAAGACAAATTTTAGGGTAAAGCATGAGTTTCTAAAAGGGATTTTGGTTATGGACAAAGTCAAGAAGAAAATTGGAAAGTGGACCAATAGGTGGCTTTCTTCTGGCGGTAGAATCACCTTGATAAAATTAGTCCTTCAAGCTATTCCTATTTATGTTTCTATCGTGTTGAATATACCAAAGGTTGTTCTTCAAGAAATAGATCAAATCAGTCATTGGTTCCTCTAGAGTGGTATTAAGGAGATAAGAAAATGGGCCTTGGTTAAATGAGACACTTCATGTCTTCCTAAGAATGAAGGGGGGGTTAGGATTTTGGTATGCTATTAATAACAACAAAGCTTTAGCTGCTAAATTATATTGGAAGATTTTGAATTACCCCAATGCTCTTTGGATCAATAATGTTCATGATAAATATGTTGAGAATAAAAGTCCTAAATATCTTGTTTGCTATCAATTGCCTGCCAAAGGTTCTTCCATCTTATCAATTCTTAAGACTAGTGAGGATTATATAAAGAAAAAATTATTTTGGATCATTCATAATGATCAACAAGTAAATTTTTGGACAGATTATTGGGATGGTCACAAGCCTTTGATAACTCAATTTTCTGATTGGAGGCCTTGGATGGAGGAGCTTCAACAATATAATTGGATAAAGGTGGCTATTTATTGTCGATACCATATTAGGAATTCATAGGTTGATAGATATCGGATCCCTATTAAGGACTAGCCTATTCAAATCCTAGAAAGGTAAAGACAAGATATCCACTACATCCTTTGTATGAGATCTCTCTCTTGATCCCATGAAAAATATTGTTTTGGATGAAACAACACTACTAAGGGTGAGTATTTAGTTGCTCAAGGTTATTTGACCTTATGCCATAATAATCCCAACCAATTATCTAAAATATTTTCTTAGTTATGGGTTCAAAAGCTCTGGCCTAATGTGAGGTTCTTTACTTGGATTTTATTGCATTGTAGGATGCTTCCTGGTAAGCAGATTATGAAGTGGAATTTTCATAGCCCTTTTAGATGTGAAATGTGTGGAGAATATGTGGAAACTCTCAACCATATTTTTATAGAGTGCCCTTTAGCCTTTGATCTATGGAGGAGAATGGCCACTTTACTTGGCTTACAATGGTCCAGTTATTTAACTTTTGAACTAATTTGGAGGGATTCGCCTAAACAAGAGGGTGTTGATCATTTTATTATAGGCAAATAGTTTGGATAGGTTCTACCATTCTTATTTTGAATATCTGGAATGAAAGGAACAACTAAATTATTAATCAACATAGGAAGGATATTCACTATATCTAGAAAATGACCATTGCAAACTTAATTGAACTAGTCCAACAACTCCTTAATCACCCCCAAAACTCCTACCAAATATGGGATCAAGTGATGCAAATATTGAATATTAACAATTCTAAGGGCATCTACCTTAAATGGAATGTAATTAAATTTAATATGGATAGAACAAGGATTTGGCAACCTCCTCCTAAGTATTTTAGAAAATTCAATACCGATGGAGCCTCTAGAGGGAACCTTGGAAAAGCTAGTGTAAGAGAAATTGATAAATTTTTAGATGGCTCCCTTGATTTTACTTTTACTAATATTTTGGGTATTCTATCCAATAACCTTGCTAAGGGGTATGGTATCCTTAGAGGCCTTAAAGAGGCTTCTAAGATTGGATAGGAAAAGGTGCTAGTTGAGTATGAATCTCAACTCATGATTAGTTGATTGGAGAATAAAAAAAATTATTAAGATTCCGTTAATCCATATGAGATATTTGAAAGTTGATTACAATCAAGTGGTCAGATATCATAACAAGAGTGTTGATGCTTTAGCTAATTGGGATTTTTAAAAAAGTTATCTTACTTGCTACGACCACCCTCCTAGATGGTGGGTTTCACAAATAAGGGAAGCTCTTTTTTCTATTGTTTCTTTGGATGGCTCTAGTTCTTGAGTTACCTAGTTTCTTCTTGCTTTATTTTTGCTTCTCTTTGGTTCAGTCAGGGTATTTTAGTTCCCTAGATCAAACTTATCTTTATTTTGTTTTCTTTATTGATTCTTGCCTTAAAAGTCTTTTGGTATAGAAAGGTCATTGTTGTGTTCAATTTTTTTATTTTTTCTTTTTCTTTTTTAGTTTTTTGAGGTGTGTGTGTGTGTGTTTTTATTTTGTTTTGTTTTTGTGTTTTTGTATTATTTTTTGTTGTTATTGTGTTTTTATTGTTTTGTGTTTTTTTTGTGCTTTTTGTTATTGTTCTTGTGTTTTTGATGTTCTTGTTCTTGTGTTTTTGTATGTTTGTGTTAATTGGTGTTTTGTGTTTTGGTTTGTGAGTGTTTTCTATATTTTTTTTTTTGTTTTTTGTTTGTTGTTGGTTGTTTTTTTCGTTTTTATTTTTTATTTTTAAGGTTTTGGTTGTTTTTGTTTTTCATGTTTTTGCTTGTTGTGTCTTTGTAGCTTTCCATTTTTTTTGTCATGTTTGTGCTTTGTTATGTTTTTCTTATATTTTTTCTATGTGGTTCACGTTGTTTTTTTTTTAATCTTATTGTGTGTGTTTGGTTGTGCTTTATCCTTTCAACACACTAAAGGAGCATGTTTTTTTTATCTTATTGTGTGTTTGTGTTTATGTGTTCTTGTTTTTTGTTATTTCAGGTTTACTCCTTGAGTATGTCAAATGTGGTAGGCTAGGTATGAGCCCTGGATGATTTTGGCTTAAGAGATACCCTTGCATCCTTTGGTATTACCTGAAAGAGGCATCCCTTCTAGGATTTTTCCACACAAAAAAAAAATATTTTGGTTCCTTTTTATGGACTTTTAAAATCTTATGGTAAAATATAGGTTTTTGGAAAGAACCTCAATCCCATTGTACTGGTTAAAATTTTAGGATAAGCACAATTTTTTCAATGTTACCTTTTGAGGATATACGCAATAGAAGAGATCTAACATAGGTCCTAATAAGATACAAAAAATATGAAATAAAGTAATTCTATAAAATTATTGAAATATACTATAAATAGAAATGACAATTATACAATGCAATATGGACATAACAATCACTCCATAAATACAAGCTAAAGAGCTACATTGTGCTCCATACAAGATAGGTGATATGTCTCTATGAGACCCTTTATATAGGAAGATAGATTCCTTTGCCAACACTCTACCTATATGTACAAGGGGACACCTTACATTACAACTTGCACATTTTCACTTGTGCATTTATTACATTTCTTGAAGTAACTTACTAAATTTCCCCTAAAGTAATGTCCTACTCTAACAATGTATCAAAGATGGTACATTTACATGACCCAAATAATGTGATATACTCTAATTCTAACACCCTTTATATTACAATATATGGGTATTGAAGATTTTAATCTTCAATATGGATATCTGGCTTCAGATGTTCTTCATATTGATCTAGTCCTTTGTATTCACATTGCACTGTATGCCTTCTTGAATTGGTTCTTTTTCTTCTTCTTCTTTATTGAAATCAAAACGAGAACTCGTATTCTCTGCCATTGCTTACTGTAATATGATAAATCAAGTAGTTTGTGTCTTCATATGATGTAAATAAAGCTATAGTTGAGGGTTATTTAGTATTTATTAGTTCTTTGTTATTCATGTTTTCTTTGCTAAGATCTCTTTTAGCATATCTTTTCTTCCTTTTCCTCCTTCTTCTCCTATGATTCTGCATTGATACTAGTGGACTTTCAACTTCATGAGAAATTAGTCTATCATCATAATAATTATGATTTGTATTGCTAGCTTGCTTTATGTGTTGAGTGAGTACAAACACAATAGTGATAGGTAAATCATTAGACACTCCTTGAATATGAATATAACTATCTTTTGTGAATTCCACCATGCCTTGAAGAGGTTTTCATGAATATAACCAATTAATTCTTCAAAGCTACCTTCTTTTTATTCTTTAAGAATTAAGGAGAATCTCTCCTTATCACTAGTTGATGGATTCTCATATCCTTCAAGGGTGTCTATAAATTTTTGAGAATATAATTCCATTTCATGAAATAATTCTTCATTGATAAATGCATTTCTTATTATTTCATCCATATTCCTTCTTGATAGGTTTTGAGATAGTGTTTCTTGTTATTCCTTAGAATTGTAAATATGGATTTGATAGTAGTCCTTTGAATACTTTGAATTGAATCTTTGAAGTAGTCTACCTTATGACTCCCTAGTTTAGAGTATGTGAATTTGATTTTATATAACCTTTGTAGAGCTTAGGTTTTGTAGGCTTCCTTATATCTCCCTTTGTAGAATTTGTAGAAACCTTATGATTCCCAAATTGATGGGATACTTGATAAAAATTTTAATGAATTTTATTATTATCAAGTTTTTTAGAATGCCTTATTTATCCCTAGTGTTCTTGAATATGTTGTATGAGTGATAAAGTAGTTTTTGTGAATAAAAGTTCAATTTTAGGTTGATTTTGTAAAGTTTTGTAAATATTAAAATCAACCTTTGTTACTCCTTATTTTAATTATTGAGCTAAGCACTTTCTAATTTGATGAGGTTCTAATTATTAGATTTATTTTGCCCCTATAATGTAGTTTTGAGACAAGAATCCCAATTAATTTTCAACTTTTGATAATTCTTAATGAACCTCTTTTTATAGCTTTTAATCTTTGATATTTAATGTTTCTAAATTCCAATATCCTACTTTGGTGTAGTATTCCTTATAACTCCCTAATTTGGAATATTAAAAAATAATAATATTTGAAATAATGAAATTTTACTTTTCCAAGTATAAATCCTTATTTCTCCTAAGTTTAATTTGCAAATATTAAGCTATAAATTTCCTTTAATTATTGCTTTCAAATATGGTTGATTTTCCTATAGTTTTCAACCTTATATTATACCCTTATAAATCCTATTAATGAAAGCAAATTATAATAAGATAAATTCTTACTTTTGTAATGTTGTAAACTCGAAATATTTGGTGCTAAATTCGATCGTAGATGACATCAAGCTTTATGTCCTTTTTTTGGGTGCTATAGCCTAGGAAATGCTTTGATTCTTCTTTGGCTTCAATAATTGGATGGTGGTGCCTCAATTCTAGAGTCTTTGACCTCACTTGACTATAACCTTTAATGCTCTTTAGATTTCTTCTATAATACCACTCAGGCTACCATTAATGTGCTATAAATGCAGTAATTCAGCTCTGAATATTGCTATAAATTTGGTTATGGATATTGAACTCATTGGTCTTTAGCACATTTTAATAGAAGAGGAATCTTGATATGTGTGACAAGTATCACAGTGGTTATCTTTGAGTAATTTAGGGATGAGAAGATTCATATTGCCACTTTTAAATGTTTTCAAAGTAAAGGATGAGTGTTACAATCTTGGATGAGCATTCATTATTTTTGATGACATGTGTTTTCTTCCCTCCAACACACCAACCTTCTTCCCTGTAACATTTTCTTGGTAAAACTTGTAATGGATATTCACTTGTGTGAGAAATGTTAGGATTTTCTTCTAGGTGACAAGTATTACCTTCCCCTTGTGCATGTGTTTTCTATGTAATTCCTCTTCAATGTATTTTTGCAATAATCTTATTAATAATGCAACATGGCCAAATCTTCCTTTGTTCGATGGTACTTGGTATGGGTTGGTTCTAGCTAGAGTGGAGAGCAACGCCTTTGGAGACTTGGACCAATAAATTGAGCAATTATATTAAAAAATTCAAGCATTTCTATGGTGGATTTTGAAATACTCCAATTATGCTTCTTGGATGTACATCTAGTATAATATTTTATGCTTTTTTTCCCCTTCTTTTCAACCTATTATGAGATCCTTTTTGTAGATAATATTACCCTTGAATATAATGCTTCTCCCTTATTTATATTATGTTTTTTTTTCTTGCAGGTTCAGCTATCCAAATCATAGAATATATGATACCTTTGAGAGGCTCTTCTACCTTGCTTGGAGAATGCTCTTTACACAACCACTTTTAGTTGATTTTCTTTGTTAAGAATGTGCCTTTGTGTCACTTAAAACTTTGTTGTTCTTTCTTCATAGGTGTAATATAATGTAAACAAAATTGTAAATATAATACCTTCTTTTTACACCTCCTTTTGCACTCTATTCTTCTATTTTTGATGGTGACTTTCTTATAGATAAGGGTTGATCTGACGTTGTCTCTTTTGCTAGACAACTCTCTCCTTTGCTTGGTTACTTTCGTAATAAACCCATGATAATAACCATGTAGATATAATATTTTTTTAGAAGTAATTTTTACACTATTTTTTTTGTAAATAGCCATTAGTGCACTTTGAATCTAAGATTCACCAGGTCTCTATTTGAAGCTTCTTTTGCTTATTTTATGGTGGCTTTCTTCTCCACTTCCTTAGAGGAATCTGATATGATTTTTGGTAGCTTATTTGGACCACAAAATTCTATAGGTTCTATGCACTAAATGGTTTCTCTAGACACTTTGATAATTTGTTGGTTGTTGTGTTCTTGATCTTTGACAATCAACAAACACAAACTAATCCTTTTGAGAGTAACTAGTTAAAGACTATCTAGTGTAATGCTAATGGATTAATAATGCACTTTAATGGTAATAATAATCTCTCTTTATTGCTCCAATAAACTTTAAAAATAATTTTTAAATGCACTTAATAATCTTCTGCAACTTTTCAAGAGTAATTTATAATTAAACCTTAATGAATTTTATGTAATTTTTCACTACAATCAATATTCTAGAATGTAGTCTTATTGCTTTCTAAATAGATAACATGTACATGATAATTTTATTTCTTTCAAAACAATCTAACTCATATTAAATGTGCAATTAGATCCTAAAATGAATTTTCCTTTTTGCACTTTCTTGAAGACTATAATATGGGTTCTTCTTCTTAAAACTTTTAATCCAAATATGGTGCTTAATAGAATTTTATAATGAACCCTAATTTGAATTCCAACTAATTGCACCCTATTTCCTTACCTTTAATGGCTTTTGAAGTATATTTAGATCTTTTTGTTTGATTCATCAAGTTGTTGCATTATAGTGGATGAGTTCACAACTTCTTGCTTCATGAAACTATGGTCTTGAAAGTTATATCTTGAGTCTAGGGTTTGGTGGTCTGATCCTTCCAGTGATGTTCTATTTTTTGCTATAGATTTAGAGAACTATTTTGTTTGATGTGTGCCTTCTTATTGTGATATGTAATCTCTAAATATCTTAGATTTGGTAGACTTATTTTCTTTGAATCCTCCTTCAATATTCTTGTCGAATTCTAACTTGAAATAGAATCTTCTTCTTCTCAAGATTTTGAATATCTTGAGGTCCTCATTGGATTATTCTTCTATTATTTGGCATTCCTTGCCAAATTCTTCTTCTCTTGGTCTTGTTGTCATATGGCAAAAATTGTCCCAAGTCCTTCACTATCAGGAGCTTTCTCCTTGGTAGTGAATTTCTCCAACAAGTTCTCCTAGGAATTATTATAATGATGCTTCGATGAGATTTGCAATAAAACTCTCCAAGTCTTCTTATTTTTCCTCCTTGAGACATCTTCAAGGTATTCTATCTTGTAGCTTCTCTGGTCTTCCAACTAGGACCTTTTATTCAAACTTTTGCTTCTAGAAGTGTTGGTGATGAGATCCTCTTCTAGGATATATAAAATTTATTGCTTCTCTAATTAGGAATACGGTTTTATTATTCCATTTCTATATATTCCAATATTTGGAATTTTTCCAATGATATCTACTTCGAATCTCTTCAGCTTCTTCTAAAAGAAGTCTTTAATTAGTAAAGTAGATCACCAATCTCCTATTTTTTGGAATCTTCTTTGGAGTATTCTTTAGTAACTCTTCTTTGTAGTCTTCTTATGAATAAAGAACTATTCTCTAAAGTCTTCTTTAGGAACTCTTATTTGGAGTCTTTCTTCTAAATTAGGAAGTCTTCTCTAACTACTTTAGAATTAAGGCTTCTACAACCTTCTTTGCTTCTACACTGTGTAGGTATTGATCTTGAATGGAGATCACCAATCTCCTATCTCCTTATTGATTCAACTTCTAGAGTCTATTCTTTCTTAATTTTGCTATAAGGCTGCTATGGCCTTTTCTTCACTTTTGCAATCTACAAGATTTACAACTCTTGTAATGGGATACTTTTTTCAAGGTCTTTGAAATTTTCAATCTTCTCCTTGATGCTACAAGTGATGGAATGATTCTAAGAAGATATTCTTCTTAGATATATTGTAGGAAGCTTCCCAACATTTTTACTGAATCTCCTTTTCCTGCAACAAGTTGCTAGAAACTAAAATGGAAGAGTTTATATTCTGAACCAAGGCTTCTATGGCCTTTTTTTGGATCAAGGCTTCTCTGGCCTTTCTTCTGGATAGGATTCTATGGCCTTTCTTCTATATCAAGGTTTATATGGCCTTTGTTTTGCAAAGTGAAATTTTTCAATCTAGCAATGGAAATCTCCAATCTCTAAACTTCACCAAGACTCTACTGTTGGAGTCTCTTCCATAATGTTTTTATTCCTGCAATAAATAACTTTAGATAATGGTTAGCATGAAAATATCTAGATCTCTTGATATCAATAATTTTCACTAGTTGATCTATCAAACTAGTGGAATAAAATGTTTAGTCCTACTCTATGGAAATACTCTAGCTATATGTAATCTTAGAATTTTTGTATCTAAGATTTATTTTAGTCCTCACTTGTGACTCTTCCTATTTTTATCTTGATTCATCGTGGATATGATACCACTATTAGCTTTTGAAGATATATGCAGTGGGAGAGATCTAACATAGGTCCTAATAAGAAGCATAGAATATGAAAAAAGTAATTCTACAATATGACTAAAATATACTATAAATAGAACTGACAAAAATACAATGCAATATGGAGGTAATAGTCACTCCATCAATACAAGCTAAATAGCTATATTGTGCTCCATACAATAGTTCTTCTACTATCTACTACTCTCTACTACATTGCACTTGATATATGATATATCTTTGTGAAACCCTTTATATAGGAAGATAGATTCCTTGGCCAACACTCTACTTAGTTGTATAAGGGGAAACCTTGAATATTACAACTTGCACATTGCCACTTGTGCATTTATAACATTACTTGAAGTAACTAGCCAACTTCCCCCTAAAGTAATCTCCAACTATAATAATGTACCAAATGTGGTACATTTACATGACCCAAATAATGTAATATAATCTAACTCTAACATTCAAAAGGGTCCTAATCACCTTGTACAAAGGTTTGAACTTGTGTTTATTCGATTAAAACCCAAATACATACCACTATGTTATAATGGGATAAACATTTAAGGGCAAAGTATGGGTTTGTGTAATGGTTTGAACCTAATTATTCTAGATGAGAATCCAAATCCATACCACTATGTTGTTCTAAGAAGAACTAAAATTTAATTTTATAGTAAAGCATGGGTTTTCTAAAATGTTTTTTTTTATATTGTACTAGGGTTTGTTTTTGAAAGAGTCCTAGTGTTTTTTCACCATGGTTTAAACTTGGGTCTCCTAAATGAAAACCCAAAGACATACTACTACGATATCTCTTGTCTTATATATTTTTATATTGTCTATGATCCACTTTTGGCATTTATTAGACATAAATAAAAACAAAAATTATTTAACAAAAACAAACAAATATTATTTTTTAAGTAATATAATTTAAAAACTTATATAAAAAAATAATATAAATTATAACAAGTAAATTAAAAATAGATTTGCATACAAGTTAAAACATTAAAACAACATTAAAATAAATCTAAATTAAAAGTAAAATTAATTGAATTATCATTAATTTACTAAAGGTAGGGAATACTTTTCCACATCTATTTTATGTCTTTTCAAGTTTTTTTTTTTTTAGGTTTAAGCAATTTCAAAGTCTAGTTACATTTTTCATATCACACTAGTATATGGTTTATTATGCACTTCCTAGGTTTTTTATGCAAGGTAAGTCACTCTTGTCCTATTATTAGTCTACTTGGTGTATATACCATTGTGTTTGAACATTATATATTGCATCAACCATATCTAAAAAATACAATTTAACCTATTTAAATAAAATTTGAAATGATGTGATATAAAAATCAAAGATCAAAGGTCAAACCATAAACATCAAATATTATCCCTTGATGCTGCATCACATGGACAAGAAAAGCCCCACCACACTGAGTGCACCCACTCCTTAACCTTATGAGGATGGTTGGATGACTATGGGTGTAAAAATACATGTTTGGTTGCTTCTAAAGGTACACAGTCCAAGTCGACACATGTATCAAAGCTGGTAGAAAAAGGGTATAAAAAGAAAAAATTTGGTGCACTAGCTAAAACTACCATCATTGAGGCTCCTTAGTCTCAATAGATCCATACCCCAAGGGATTCAATAATGGTTGATTTATAGTCTTCTCAACCAACCAATACTCTAGTGCATTCCCCTAGCTAATTCAAGATGCTCTCCTAGCCTAAGAAGGGGATCTACAAAATAATATGCCACTCTAGAGAAGTGACTTTATATTATCAATGTTGAGTTGGGCAGTTATGTTCCTGATTCATCCAAAAACTATAGTGTGTTGGAGTATCTTAGTAGCAATTATTATATGACGTTGGATGTAGAGCCATCATCGATGGAATTGGTGGTTCTTACAAAGGAAGCAAAATATAAATATACCTCCCTTTATTTTTGGTTTTGATATTTTTGTAGCCCTCAACAAGGGAAATAATATGGAGATAAACTACCCAAAAAATTATTTCACCTATTCGAATGAAACATTTCAACAACTTTGAGGCATTGGATTTGAATAGACATAGGATGAAAAGCAATAAGTCTAATTGGTGCCTAGAGTTACAGTTCTATAGTTTAGGATTTTTTATTCCAGTTTATTTTGCTATGCTTATTTATGTTGTCTATTCACCCTTTTAGAGGTTGATTCCAATTTTGATTGTATGTGTGGCCTTATACCCCGAGCTATGATCTTTCAAAATCCCTTTTTATTGTAACCTCTTTTGTTTTATTTTTGAATATAATTATTGGTTCCAATAAAAATTAATGACATTTTCAACTAAAATTTATATTAATATTTTTAAGAACCATTGAAACAATATATTAAATTAAGGCTAATCATGAAATATGATAATAGATATAGGTGGTAATAGTTTATAAAATATATATTTAAATTGTAAGAGGATGAAAAAATAGATATTTAAGTACCATGAGGAATATAGTAGTGGTATATTTTTTGGTTTTCATCTAGGAGACCTAAGTTCAAACCTCGATATAAGGGATGATATGCCTTTCAGAAACTCATGATTTACCCTAATATTTTATCAAATGGTATTACCTCGATTAATTATATTTTTCAATATTTAAGGAGACTGAGGTTCAAATATTATCAAGCAATACATGGATAACATTTAAGATTTATTCCCAAATGGCTAGGAGGATTGGTAAGTGCTAGTCTAGGTGGGAACTTGCCAAGAAGAGACCCAAGTTCAAACCTTGGCGAGAGCCTATTACAAAGTTATTAGTCTGATTCAAATCCTCTGAGTGTGCACCAAATTTATGATGATGGTATGAATCCTAAGCACCTCGATGATCCACTTTCGTTGGTCTATAAAACAATGAAGTGGAATAGGTTTGGTGGATTCAAACCCCTGTGGTTTGAACCCTGCACTTGCTAGCTACTAAAAAATAGTGTGGTTATAACCAACTCTCCTATCAAGCAATATATATATATATATATATATATATATATATATATATATATATATATATATATAAGTTTTTTTTTAATACCACTATATGGTGATGATGTAATGTGGGTGGGACATATTTTAATCCCATATAACCAATTGAAAAAAAAAATAGATATATAAAAGTCAAATGTTTAACTTTACTCTCTCTAATTATAAACTATGTTATAACGAGATAAATTTTATTATAAAAGAGTGATATTATAATTCTTACTTTTAGATATTATTTTATTTTAAATTTAAATTTTGGATTTATTTAATGTTCCTATAATCATTGGTTCTAATAGGTTGTTACACTTCCAAGATCATTTGTTAACTATCATGTTTATTATTATATTTATTAGATATATGAAAATTATATTAAATAATAATTTTTATATGAACTTTATGTATGTAATTTTTGAAAATGTATTTTTGATATGATACAATGATTTCTATGTTTAGTAAGCAATATGTTAAGGTCCATGAACATTATATCTAATAGGCCACCTCATACTTATCCAAATACATAATGCATTGGAAGAGGCAGTCATGTTACGCTTTTCACCTACATGGCATGCATACCCTACCAATATTCATATTCTAATTTTTGACCTGCTATCTAAAGTACCCAAGATTTCATCATACATACCACATAGGTTGTACAACTTAGTCTGTATGTGTTTTACATGTCTTATGATATGGATTTAATATAAATTATGGTATTTTATTAATCTGATTGCCTAAAACACCCTAATTTGGTAGATAATAAAGGCGTATATTTGGATATGCTACTAATAAAGTAAGTTTAATTGCTAACATTAACATAAATTTGACAAAAAGCAACGTGTTTGTAGGAGATATTTTTACCTATTAAAGAGTTTTTGAACTCTTAATGATTTCATAATTATCATTTAAGTTTGAACCTATTTTTTCTTATTTCATGCATGTATTTTCATTTGTTACAATTTTAAAACTTTAATCACACACATGTAGCATAATATTGTATGGATTATACTAATTTATTTATTTTATACTTAACAATTTCCTGATTGAATTATCTAAAGGATATCTCAAATTTACCTACCATTAACTGCTAGATCCTTCCACTAGATACTAGACATGGCACCAAAAATTATTATAATGGTGTATATCATTGTCAACACATTATACTTACAATAGATACCATGATCCTTGTATATCTAGGACCTGAAACTAATATGGTAGCCTTGTATGTTGATAGGATAAATTTATCTAAATAAGCTCTTGAAAGAACCTAACAAAAATTATTAGAGCATTTCGTTCTTTTTCAAATTTTATGTTAACATTTTCTAGCATCACATTAACCATAATCATCTTAAGGCAAATTTTCTTTAGCTTGATGAACAATGTAAAACCCATAATATAGCAATATTGTGTATGCATGTATGTGTGTGTACATTGCAATAGCTCCAACATCGCCATGTTTCTTATTTTTTGTATTATTAGCTTCAGCCTTAGTATAAGATAATAAAACCTTGACCATCAAGGTTAAGGTTATTGTTGATTTAGTTTGCAAATAGTAATAATTATATTGTAGTTGGAATCATCTTCATATTCAAATATTAGTTGACTCTATTTCACATATTAGACTTTGCCCTCTTGAAGTGGCATTGAGACTTTTCCCTCTCTAAGAAGATAGGATTTGTATTGATTTAGAATTTAGAATTTTTTTGCTGTAGTATTAATTTTTATTGCATTGAATATGATTTATAGTTATTAGTGGATGTTTACTTTTGTGCATTATTGAATTCTTAGTACTATTATTATATCTTAAAAATATGTTTCAATATACATCATGTCTATCCATATGTTTTATCTCTCTCTCTCTCTCTCTCTCTCTCTCTCTCTCTCTCTCTCTCTCACATATATATATATATATATATATATATATATATATATATATATATATATATATATATATAATATATCTCTCTCTATCTATCTCCTTTTATATATATCATTGTAGATAACAGTATCATTAACATAAAGTATTTCTTATAAAATATCTCCTTTTTTACTAGTCAATTATCTATTATCATGTGATTAATTCACCCCAAGAAATTTGAATCATTACTATTAGGTCAATAATTTAATATATTTTAAGATATGAAGAGAGTATTTTAACATTGAGTGAACATCCATATATATCCATTATAATAATAAATTAATATTTGAATTGGATATCTACATCAAGATGTCTAATTACCTTTAAATTTTAGTAGATAATGCATTGTCTAAACAAAGAATAGAGTTCTTTGACTACTTTGTACAAATTATTTATTGCATCCCTACCATAAATAAAAATTATCTTCCTGCTCTGATAGGATATTGAAAAATATGTACACCTTTAAAAATTGTAGTAAACATTAAAATTCCTAATTTTGAAGATGATGTTGATGTCAATATCATATAGAATTGTATATATTAATTGCATGAATACGTTTGAGATCATGACTTCTCTAATAATGAAAATATTAGGATTTTCTTCTTCATATCCACTGTACATATGTGTAACTAATAGAAAGCACATCATAAAAATCTAAGCATGACATGAAATCTGAGTCTATGTATACTAGATGTCTGGATACATATTTCATCTAGGTAGACTTATCTCATGGCACAAAAAGAATTATTAGGTAGTTTTACTCTCATACAAAAAGGAATAATATCACACCACATGAGGAGATATGTTTAAAGCATTATGACTACTTTTTATTCCTTCAAGTATGGGTCTTTAGAAGAATCTACCATTACACTTAAAATATGATAATCGAGATGTAAAATTAGTCACAAATCCATTGTTCTATGAAATAAAAAAGCACATTGGACCTCAATGTCACTTCATTCAATATGAAGTTCAAAATCACAAGATCCAACTCTAGTACATGTCCACTGATAAACAAGTTGTGGATATTTTCAAAAATACACTTGTACGTGTCAATTTTGAGTTGTTTTGAAACTCTCTTTGCATTCCAAATAATATAACAAAGGAGAGATGTTAGGATAATTTAATTTATACACTATTTATATGAATCCTAACATGTAATCTAGAAGATAAAATAGATTAGTGCTATATTAGTTGGCATTCCAAAAACCTACATGCATATTGTATAGTTAGAAAAGAATATTGTTTGAGCTATAGTTAGGTGGGTTGTTATTATTAGATTCAAATTGTTAGAGGCTAATATTAGCCTATGTTGTTGTATAATATTTGATGATATTAAATAAATAATTAAAAAAAAAAAATCACTCTCTAACATAATTATGATATATTTATTATGACGTACATTTTTTTATCACTTATTGGATCAATGTTGTAATTAAGGACTAGGATTTCTTCTTTCATTCTTAGATTATGATTTTGGATTGATCTACATCCCCTTAATCCTAATTAAATATGTTTATACTTTTTATAGTGTGGTTATATTGAGAAAATATTATTTATACTTTAATATTCCCATTATTATCAACAACATAATAGACTAATATATCCCTCATAATTATTATTATTATTTGAAATGATAATAATTATAGTCAGCTATTAGGTTATATTTATTCTTGATGACATTGCTAAAAATTTTCTAGATAAGCATGGTGTTGGGTACTCTATTATAAACACTCTCTCTACTAGAGAAAGTGACATACTTTCCATTAGTTTAACATATGTATAGTGGATATCAAGAAGGAAATGCTAATATTTTAATTACTAGAGAAGTATTGATCTTAAAAGTATTCATGCAATTAACCTATACAATTCTATATGATGTTGGCATCAAAATCACCTTCAAAATGAGGAATTTTGATGTTTACTACAACTTTGAAAGGTATAGATATTTGTAAAAACTATTCAAAGAGCTATATTCTTTGTTTAGATAATACAATATCTTCTAATATTTAAAGGTAATTAGACTTCTTGATGTAGATATCCAGTTAAAATACTAATTTATCATGATAATGGATTTATATTGATGTTCACTCAATGTTAAACTACTGTCTTCATATCGTAAAATGTACAAAATTATTGACCTAATAGTAATGATCCAAATTTCATGAGGTGAATAAATCACATGATAATAGATAAAATGGCTAGGAAAAAAGATATATATAATAAGAAATACTTTATGTTAATGATAAAGTTATCTACAAGAATTTAAATCACAAGGATATGCAGATTAAGAGAAGGCTGATAAGTTCGATCAATAAGGCAACCCGAAGCGAGGTCCAAGTGGAGGTTGACAATTGGATTTCCCACATGCAAGGCACGCATGTCTATGATGGTGCTGACATATGGGAAATAACTTCACTTAAGGAGGATCCGAATCATGATGACAATAAGGTGGTTGGAATGTTGATGAGACTGACAGATAACACGAAGGGGCAGAAATCATAGGTGGAAGCAGATGGTTGGTCTTTTCCAATGCATGACACTCCTTCTGAGGCATGTGTTGATACGTGGGAAACAAGTATGAGGTAGAATAGCACCATTTTGAGTGAGTCTAAGGACAACTGGCATAAAATCCTCATGGATGACAGTGATTGGACTACCACAGTTGGCACGACAAATAAGATAGGTTTCATTACATTCAAGGAAAATTTTAAATCCTACCACCTTCCTAGCTGTAGCAATAGAGGAATTTCATGGAGCACAAGACAAAATGAGTTTGAGAGATCTGTGAGGAGGAGAATTGCAAGCAACAAGATGACGTACGTGGAACCCTACATGGTAATTATGGAACCTGTTGCTCAGGCCATCCTTACTGAGCGAAGGTTCACTCAATTCTTCGACCTTTTATTTGGGGTAGAGGAGGATATCACCCAGGTGGTGATGGACACTTTTCAATATGGGAAGGTTGAGATTTAGGGTAGAGAATTCATAATCGATGTGAACCTACTTGCTACAGTGATAGGGCAAACTATAAGAGGATGATCCATCCACCGTCAAAAATACCACTAGGAGGTGGAATTGAAGGAATTCCCCTACAACCCTAAATTTTTTAAGGAAGCTATGAATGGACTGACAAGAATGGACTTTCCCACCCCATGGAATGGGGTGATGAAGAATGTGATGCAATTTATCACAGTGGAAGAACCTAGCAAGACATTGTTAAGCTTTCACTATGCTTTTGTGAACTTCTTTTGGGATGTCAACCCGATAAGTATCCCATAGTTCCTCATGAACTCGATGAATTATACTATCAATGCTTGTCACAGCAAGAGGGGGTCTGCTATGCCATTGCACCAAGGATTGTTTAAAGTGATATACAAATGGATTTTTGCTATGACGTCGAGCCATGATTCTCTAGTAATTAAGGAGATACCACCCAGCCACCATGGATAAAGTTTGAGAGCAAGATCTAGCCCAGGAACTAACAAGCCAGCCTTACTATCTCCAGTGAAGAAGCACATGGGGGAACCTATTAGTAGAGGCAGGATGGTGAAAAAGAGACTGAGGATTGAGGAACCCCCTATGAGATCCTCCTTAAGGCTGAAGAATAAACAGATTCAAGAAAGTTCCAAAACAAGTGCCAATGATATGGACGAAGAGGGACCAACCATCATGGTCCTCAAATGTTTCATCCTGAAATCCTATGTTGGCATAATTCAACAGATGCAGGAGGCCCACAAAACTTTGACTCAGGTTTTCTTCAATGAGGGGTACATGTCGAAAGTGGGAGTCAAGGACGATGATGAGGACGAAGAGGATGACAAGGATGAGGAGCTTGAGGAAGACGCTGAAGATGAATCCTGAGGATCCTCTGGCCTCGAGGGTTCTTTTTTTGTTTACGTACTGTACAAAGGATGCAATACTTTCTTGGCTCATGCATTTTTCTCTTTTTTGTCAAGGTTTTCAAGGAATATGCCCAGGTATGTTTTAAATGTCTCAAGTTTTTATTAATGTTTGCTACGTCCACATGGTAAGGCATTTTAGGAATATCAGTGGTAGTAAAGGATAGAAAGTCCTTAACATGAATAGGATCTATAGCATCAGCATAAGGCTGAATTTTGTAATAGGTTTTGGGTCAACCTGTAAAACCCGATAATTAATGAAGAACTTTACGTACCAAAAAAAAAAGTTATGTACAATGATATATATATAAAGTAAGTATTCAAAGTTCGTGTATCTAATGGAAAGTATAGATGAACTTAGAATTTATGTCATCTAGTGATATACCATAATTTGATTCCATTATCCTTGTAAGAAAAAATTGGTATTCTTCTTGTATTCTAGGTCATATTCTACTATTCCATGGACACAGTGCAAAACTTGCTTTGCTACTTTCCAATGGTTGACATTAGGCTCCTACATGAACCTTGAAAGATAGCTCACAACAAAGCTGATATATGGCCTAGTATTTGTTAGATATATGAGACTCCTGATTATCTATTGATAGAGAGTTCCAAATACCTAAGGAGATTTATCATATCTGGATAATTTTAACCCTAGTTCCATTAAATTTGCCTCAGGTGTACATTTTTTCATTTGATATTTTTCTATTAGATCCTTGGCATATTTTATCTATAAAATCCTAACGTGATTGTTTCTTTTCCATACTTTCAAACCAACACAATAATGTATAAGTCCTATATATGTCATACTAAATATTTTTTTCAAATTGATTTTCATAATGTCCACCATTTCATTTGAACTACCAATGGTGATCAAATATTGCACATACAATACAAGTATCACTATTCAAAACCAATCTTATTGAAATAGAGATTTACATCTGAGGGACTTCTTATCTATGTTGCGATAGGTTATTATCAGTCTTTATGTACCACACTTTGCAAGCCTACTTCATCACATATTTTTAAAATTGTTTCTCTTGTCATTCAATAGAAAAACCTTTGGGTTGAACAATGTACACTTATTCTTTGAAATCACCATTCAACAAGGCACTTTTAACATACATCTAATGTAACTTCCAACCAAAATTATCTTCCAGTGTAGAGAACTCAAATGGTTTTCATCTTCATTGTTGGTGCAAATGTTTCATCATAACCAAGCCCTTTACAAAAATTTGGACCTTGTACTTATCAATTTATCTATCTACCATATAGTTTATTTTGAATAACCACTTGTATCCTATGGGTTTCTTTCCATAAGGAACACCAATTTGCTCCTATGTGTTATTTTTTAAAATAAACTTATGTTCAGCTTCAATAAATTATTTCCTTTGAGGTAAGCTAAGTGCATCCTTCATTGATGTGGGTTATGTATGCTCAATTACCAATGATATCAATACCCTATTTTCTTCTTGGCTTGACATACTTTGATTATGTGATCGAGTGAAAGTGAGGTCAATATGTGCATCAAGTTTGGTGTCTCTAATTGTACTTGTGTACTATTTTGGAAATTTTCTTTGTTACAAAACTTTAGGATCAGCAACAAGTGGTTTAATTTCATATTGGACTTAATAAAATTCTAATTGTAGAATAGGATATGTGTTATTGCTAGACTCTTTAGAATCTATTTTATTTGACTTTGAAGTATTTCCTTCATCAAATATTACATCTCTACTTATATGTATTTTCTTGGTTATGGTATCAATCAAATGATATCCTTTGAGTTCTTCATATTAACCAAGAAATATACATTGCAAGGACTTATAATATAGCTTGATCCTATTCTTCTTAGAAACATGCATAAAATCTTTGCTACTAAATATCCTTAGATGAAAATTGATGGTATCCTTCTAGACTAGGCTTCTTCAAGTGTAACTCATTTAAGTTATTTTTTTGGTGTTCTATTAAGGAGATACACTATAGTGGTGATAGCTACAACCCACTATTATTACCAAATATAAATTCTAGGGAGCATACATCAAATAATTTCTATGATGGATCGATTTCTCCTTTCAACAACTCTATTCTTTTGTGGAGTATAAGTTGTAGTAAGTTGTCTATTTATCTCATTATGTGAAATAAATATTGAAAAATTATTGGAGGTATACTCTCTCCTTGATTTGAGTGTAGGGGCTTAATGGAACATCTTGACTCTTTTTCAACATGTTACTTGAACTATTGAAAATACGAGAATGCATCAAAATTTAAGTGTAAAAAGGACATCCATATTTTCTTAGAATAATTAACCACAAACAACTAAAAATATCTCTTTCCACCAAAACTATTTAGCATGGGTATGTATAGATCAATGTGTATTAATTTTTATGGTGTTTTAGCTCTAGAAGTACTCAATTAAAAAGGTACTTGGTGTTGTTTCCTACTATGCAATCCAAGAAAACTAGTAATTTTGGTGAGAGTTTGGGTAATCCTAACACCATTTCATATTTATTTAGTTTTAGTAAATATCATGAATTGATATGCCCATAGTGCTTGTGACACAAGGAGGTTACTTCTTTAGCTATTTTAGCCAAGGAAACATGATGTGAAGTGAGGGTATATAAAGCAAACAACTCATGTTTATAGGAAGTAATGGCTATTTGTTTACCATTTTTGGTAATGAAGCAATGCTTTTATCCATCACCAACCCTAAAATCAACCATCATATTTTTATCCAAAATCTATAGCACTAACACAAAATTGTTGGCAATTCCTAGTACATAGATTACCTTTTTAATTTTCCAATACCCATCTAGAAGAGTGATTGAGACATCACCTACACCTTTGACGTGATAGGTGTTATCATAATAAATAGTCATAGGTTTCCCTTATCTGGATTCAAAATAATAAAACCACTCCATGTCCCCTATCACATGCTTGCTAGCACCTTAATCGATGTGCCAAATATTATAATTTTATATGTATTTATCTTGATTTATTATCCCTTTATGTGCTTGCTCTAAATATAAATATGATTATTCAATAGCAACATATCTTTTTATTCTTTATATTTGAGACATGGCTTGTATTGTACCTTCTTATTTTGTGGTTTATGATTCTTATCACCTGTCAATGATGATTTATACCAACATTATTTGGTATTAGGACCTTATTCCTCATAAATGTGGTAGTACCTCTTTTGCTTTGGAGGTTTCTTTTGTGAGGATATTGAGGTGATAGAACCCTTGGACAAATAAACCTTATAAAAATAACCTTATGATGGTTTCTTATGCCTATATATCTTTGAAATGAGTGCACTATTGGACAATTGATCTCTCAAGTTGTTGGTGGCTACTTCTTGTTGCAATAAATTGACCAAATCCTTAAAAAGGACTTGTCCATTTTATACTTAGAGTGAAGTGATGATCACTCTAAAAGAATCTGGTAAATCTCTAAGTATAATGGATACTAGAATCTTGTCCTCCACTTTCTCTCCCATTGCATTCAACTTTACTTTCAACTTAACAACTCTACAAATAAAAACTTCTATAATTTTGTCATTTTTCATACTCATAGTGTGAAGTTGAGATTGTAGGTTAAAAAACATTGTTTGATTCTTCTCTTCATAAATTATGGTAAGTTTATCCCATGCATCTTTGGCACTTTTTGCTTCACATATATGTCATTGAATCTCATCAATTATGACAAGCATGATGATCATAAGGGATTTTACATTTGCATCATCATATGTTTCTTAAGTCTCATCACCAAATTAGGTCATGTGACTTTACCAATTACAATATCCCGTATCTTTTCAACATGGAATATGTGTTGGAGTATATTACAATAATTGGTACATGTTAATATACCCCATGGTACCTTCATGGTACATTTGTAAATAATAGATTAGGGTTGAGTCATAGTTTAGAGTGTGAGTTATATTTACCCTTTTATGTAAGTGTGAATGCACAAGAAATGCACAAGTGTCATGTAAAGTTGTAATATGCAGGAAATGCACAAGTTTCATGTGAGTTAGAATGCAAGTGTAGGTTGATTCTATGTGCACAAGTGTATTATATGTAAGAGTGTAAATATGTAATATAAACATGTGTACAAGTGTATTATATTAGAGAGTGCAAGTAGAAGTGTAGGAGTAATGTATAGGTGTGCATGTATTTTAGAGTCAAGTGTTCATCAAGTATTCAAGTGGCAAGTAGATAAGATGAGTCATGAGACTTGGCATATGGATATTAATAGTCAAGTACTCAAAGATTCATATCACTATGGCTATATTATGGAGATAATGCTCCATAACAAGTATCACAAGCATCAAGATCATTATTATCATATACAATTGTAAGAGAAAGTGGAGTAATAAATCTTGTATATATTTTGAGAAATTAATATTTTAGTTTTTCTAAATGCATAGCATATGTATGATTTAGGCTATTTACATTCATGTTTTACCATTTTATTGAATTTTATTTGATTTATTATAATACTTTTATACATATTAATTTTATCCTATTATTCTACTTGTATCATTATGTTCACCTTATTATATTGTGTCTATTTTATATTCATTACTATGATATATAACCTATGTTATTTTATAGTAGTATAAAAGATTAAAAATCCATTGGTGACATTAGAGCTACCACCATACTATGTAGCCATTATTGTACATTGATTTTCTCTAGTTTGATAAAATTTATTAAAAGTTTGTCTACTTTGAAGGCAATGAGACTTAGACTCTATTTTTAAAGGTCATATTGAGTAAAAAACTAGAGTCTTTCCATGGTTTAAGAATAACTAGTGAAGACTAGGACTCAACTATATTCTTTTAGGACTGTAATCAGCCCTTGATATTGGATATTTGAGATTCAAGGACATAGATATCTCTTGAAATTGGAAATTTGAGATTCAAATACAAATATATCCCTTGACAATGATCATTTTCAACTTAGAATAAATTTGGACATTGAAGGATATTCAAAGTCATATTGACATTATATTGGATTCTCTAAGGAGGAGAATCATATTGAGTTCCTAGGTATGACCTAAGATATTATTGATTTTAGAAAAGAGCTACAACAAAAATTAAGCTACAAAAGTGTAATAATATTCCTATAGAATATAGAGAAGACTTTTAGCTTCTAAGAGTGAATAAATATAACAAAAGAAAGAAAGTAGTACAAGAGAAAGAAAAAAAAAATGAGTACAAAAGTAATAAGAAAGATAGTAGAAGAAAGAAGAAAGATAATATTGTATTGAGAAGTAGTTAGAGCTTCCTAAGAAAAGATAGAATTTTAGCAAAAATAAAGAAGATAGATATATCAATCTCATGTATATTAGTCTTGAAGAAAGACAAAAAATCACCTAGATTACTTTATATAGCTTCAAGCATTGAATTAGAATCTAAAATTGTTAAGAGTTGCAAGCCAATATAGATAAAGATACTCATATGATAAAGATAGAGGCTATTACAAAGAAGAAAAATAGGCCCTTATATAAAAAGAGCAAGAGGCCCCCATAGAGAGAAGAAATAGAATTCCATATAGAGAATAGAAAAAAAATATTTATATAAATAATAGATAAAGAAATTTATATATATAATAGATAGAAATTCATACAAAGAATAGAGAAAACGACTTGTATATAGAAGAGATAAATGTTCATACAAAAATAAGTTCTTATATAAAGAAGAAATAAGCCTTATTGCAAAAGTTTTGGTTCAATAAGTAAAGAAATAAAAGAAAGGCTCTATATTATTATATTTCAAACAATAGTAGGGAGAATAGCTATAGGGTTTATTAAAAATGGAAAAGCCCATTTGGCCAACATCAAAAGAAATAAGAGAAAGTCTATGTGAAGAGCTATTATACACATAAAAAAATATCTATGCAGAAAGAGCATAATTAACAATTCAACTAAAACACAAAAAAATAGTTGGTTGTGCTAATCACATGACTAAAATAGCTAAAGAAGCATATATCTTAAAACTAAGAAGTTATATAGAGAAAAGTTTTAGTAGTAGAGTGAAAGTGAAGGTCAAGGTTATGCACAGGGGTGAATTTTGCAATTTTGAGCAAATTTTAGGATTTTTGCAATTTTATTTTGCTAATTTTGGAAACTTAGAAGTCGTCCTATTCACTTTAAAATTACGGGTTCAATTTTACTTATGGTAAATTCAACCCGATACAATAAGGTTTCCCACCTAATTTTCACCTTAAAATTATTAAAAAAATTATCTTGCCTAATTCGTCTCTTGTACCCCACTATATATAGGTAATCCTATCAGCGACACATACAATTAAAACATTAATTTTATTTGATAGAAAATAATACAAAGTAGGTTAATGACACAATGCGACATAAAGAAGGTGATTGACACAAGAGGCCTAGTAGAATGCAACTTATACTAGGAGACTAACACAAGGTGATTGTCACAAGGTGATCGATAAAAGCGACTGGTACAAGGCGACTGACATAAGACAATAGGTAGAAGGTGATTGATACAATATGACTGACACAAGGTGACTGGCACAAGGTAACTAACACAAGGTGACTAAAACAAGACAACTAATGCAAGGCAACTAATGCAAGGTGACTAATGTAAGGTAACTCACATAAGGCGACTGACACAAGGCGAATGGCATAAGGTGATTGACATAAGGTGACTGATACAAGGTGACTAACACCAGGTGACTATGCAAGGTGACTAACACAAGGTGACTGATACAAGGCACCTAACACAATTGACTAATGTAAGGTGAATGACACAAGGTTACTAACACAAGGTGAGTGACATACAACAACAACCATTTACTGATAATTTTATTTCATCATTTATGTTCCTTTTTTATACATTTTTGTTCATTGAAACTCAATAAGGAGGTTTTCTTATTATTTGGGCACCAGTATTAAGCTTTCTTAGATTACATATTCTATTATATTGAATAGTAGTTCTCTCTTTTACTAGTTATTTTCATTTTTCAAAATGATGTTCATGTTACTCTTCTGTTTATATAGGTAAAATGTCACATGTTGGTAGTATAAAGAAGGAAGGCTAGTATTTCAATAGAAGGAGTATACTCAAATACTTTCATAATATTTTTAAATCCATTCAGCCATCAACATTTGCACAAATTGAAGGTATGAACACCTTTAATTACTAACCGGTTAATTTTTGTACATTGTTAATTATATATAATATCTTCATTCATTAAGAAGGGTGTTTTTTGGTTGATGGCTTTGTCCATTTTTTATCTATATTTTTTAATATAATGTATGCTTTTAAATAGAATAATGATATAAACCCTAGTATTATATCTACAAAAAACATTGTTGATCTTGGTATGCCTCCAGTTCCACATATCCACGATAATGAAAAATCCACAAATAAAAATTTTATTAATGGAATGGAACAACATGAAGAGATTTCTAAAACTAACATGCCAAATGGAAAAAATTAATAATAGTTCTTATGTAGTCCATACTTCTGAAGAATATTGTTCTAAAAAACATAAACGTGCAAGTTCATCTAGGTGGACAATTAACAGATCATTTCAGCCATATTGGGTTTCATATTTTTCATTTGTTGAGCCAATGCTGCTAGATAATAGTAATGAGATAATAACATAATTGATATGCATAATTTATAGTTGGAAACATGGAAAGGATCATATATTACAAGTTAATAAAGATACAATAGAAAAATATATCAGAAAGGTTTATATAAAAACAAAATAAATTGATGGTGATGGAAAAAACCAAAAAATTATCTATGGAAGGATGCATCAAAGATTACACATATCAGATATGCACAATAATATGATAAAACAATGTAAACTTTGGTTGAGAAATTTGCAACGATTCAAGACCAATTTTTAAAAAATAACAAGTTCACTTTAGCTTCAAAAAGTTTACAGTTTGTTGTTGTACTCACTATTCTTAAAAAGGTTAGACCTATATCTAATTTCTCTGATTATAAATATCTATTTTGACTAGTTGATGTGCAGAACTTACCCAACACCCATTAGTCAGATCGAAGTGGTTGGGAAATGGTAAAATTTCTATCATTGGTTGAGCAAGATGACCTCAAAGAGAAAATTAAAAAGGCCAAATTCATTTCACTTTCAATTGATGAGGTTACTCTTGTTGACAACACATCTTGGATTTGTATGCATGTTTACACATTGGAAAATCATTTAAGGCAACCTCATTTACTTGCATTACGCAAGATGGTCAAAAATTGTAATGCAAAAAATGTTTACAATGTTGTTTCTAGTTTAAAGGAAATAGCAAGAATGAATGAAATGGAAATAACCACTAATTTAATATGTGTTAGAATTGATGGTGCTGCTATAATGTAAGGATACAAGAATGGTCTTTGTGTTAGACTACAAACATATGTTACCCCATATTTGATCCCTATTCATTGCATGGCTCATATAATGAATATTGCATATAAAATTATGGGTACATACAAATGTAGCGAGAGTGGAAGATCTTGTCCATGAAATTCATGAATATTTTTCGTGTAGTGCAAAAATATTTTTTAGATTTTCAATAGTTTACACTAGGAGTTACTGAAGGTAAAAATTATTAAAATATGTAGATACTAGGTTGATTTCTATGTATCAACAGGCATATAGAGCTTTCAAAGAATATCAATCCTTTGCAGGGTATATGTATGCAAATTGTAGGCTAATTGATAAGGCTAAATATTTTCTATTTTGAATGAGTGACTTTGAAACACTTATCATATTGTGTGGTATTCTTCCAATGTTGGAAGAAATGAATACTTTGATCAAAATTGCACAAGAAAGATCGATTTATATTATGGATTTCATTAGGGTGAGAAAACAAATTTGCATACATGTTGATATGATGTACGCATATGGTCAAAGTTTTATGGATCCCATGTTTAATATTTGGATATTATTGACAAACGTGAATGATCCTTAGAAATTTTTGATGTTCAATATAAATGATCATCTATGTATTAATGTCCATGGAAAGGAAATTCTTTTATATTGTTTTGGTCAACGAATGTATATAGCTACAAATGAAGTTGAAAAATACTCATAACATACAATATATTTTATGTAGTTGTAATATATACAAAAATTAAACTAAAATAAATAGTAGAATCATTGACAAAAGAAATAGGAGACCATTTTCAAAGATATGAATTGCTTGAGGCTATGGGTGTAGTTAACTTGATGTTTTGGGATCCGTGTAATGAATAAAAAAAATTAAATGGTTTGTTTCTCAAATACATGGGCACTCTTACTAGCCATTTCACTAAATGTGTGGTAGTCAATGGTATTGAAATCAATGGCATTCTCAACAAAGATATTTTAACAAAACAATCAAACTATTTTGTAACAATAATGTCTGCTCAAGTTTCACAACTCACTAACCATCATGAAATAGGTTCTATTTCATGCTTGTGTAAACAATTATATCTCAGGAGTCTCTTGAAAAATATTATGAATGAGTATTTTTGTTTATATAAATTATGTCAAACAATGATTTTAGGATATATGGAAGATGAAAGGGTATTTAGTGCATTATCTTATGTAAAATCTAAAGTTCAAAATAAGTTGGACAAATATTTGAAAAATCATTTGAGGTGATGTAACATTGATCAGGTTGTGATGATAGAAACTTTTGGTATGAGTGCAAAATATTTTGTAGAATCTAAAAAGAGTTTGCTCTAGCTTCTAGAATTATGATGCAAATATTCTTTCATTTTATTTGATTTCACATATTACGTAATCAATTTTCAATAAAATATTGAGATTTGATGATTTCATTTGATTTGATTTCACATATTACGCTACCGATTTTCAACAGAATATTGAGATTTGATTATATTTTGAGACATGTATTTTGGAACATGATATTTTAATTTCAAATTCATATATAATACTATTAGTTTTCAACAAAATATTTATTACATATCTACTCTTAGTTTTAAATAGAATATTAATTACATATATTACTAATTTTCATATGTATTTTGATTTCACATATTATGCTATCAGTTTTTAATAGAATATTGATTACAGATTTGCTATCAGTTTTAAATAGAATATTGATTACATATATTATTGATTTTCACATGTATTTTGATTTCATATATTATGCTATTATTTTTCAATAGAATATTGATTACAGATCTACTATCAGTTTTAAATAGAATATTGATTACATATATTATTGATTTTCACATGTATTTTAATTCACATATTATGCTATTAGTTTTCAATAGAATATTGATTATAAACCATGTATGGTAAACTAAATATATGTGCTACTATCAGTTTTAAACATAATATTGATGAAAAATACTACTAATTTTTACATGTATTTTGATTTCACATTTTATGGCAAACTAAATATTTGTGCTGCATTTTAGTTATTTCAAATTATTTTATAAAACATAAAATAACATTTTATTGCATCCACATAATTCAAAATTACATCTACTAACATGGCAGTGTTATACCAATGATTTTATTGTTTTCATTCACCATTTATTCACACAATAACATAGCAATAATTCACACAATTAAACTTCAACAAATATGGCAATATTATACCAAAAATTTCATTATTTATTGCATCCACACAACTAATCAAAACATCACAATATTGAAAATAAAATATCAAAAAGCTAATACAAAATTTCGTCTACTAACATGGCAGTGTTACACCAATGATTTTATTTCTTTCATTCACCATCTATTCACACAACAACATAGCAATAATTCACACAACGAAACTTCAACAAATATGGAAATATTATATCAACATTTTTATTATTTATTGCGTCCACACAACTAATCAAAACATCACAATATTGAAAATAAAATATCAAAAAGTTAATACAAAATTTATGGAAATTGTCTCTTTCATTGATTTCAAAAAGATACCATTATTTTACAATAAAAAAAATATGCAACATGTATTTTTTGGTTTCTCCTCAAATAAAAAATAATAGTTCTACTTTTCTTGTTGCACGGTGCCTAAATTTTCAGTTGCATCTACCTCAATATCCTTTGCTTCCAATGCACCAGCCCTTACCAAATTTATAAATATAGTGTTTATCCCTGATAACAATAAACCTTATTCCTTCACTAGATCTTATCTAAATGATGCATTTAGTTATTTCTACTGTTATTTTAATACAAAATCCACATCCAAGATCTTATCTTTGATAAACTTCCTCAACCAATTGTTTTCTCTAATAGTGTATTGTAATATTTTCTTCACTTCAATAGCATTCATCACACTAATTTTTGTAGTCTTAATAAACATTATCATGACACTGACTTGTTGCTTTAAGTTTTTATAATTAGACTACAAAATAGAGGAGAAAAATGTTAGTATTTATATGATTTTTAGTTAGGTAAAACTTACATCAACGATAAGTCTTGCAGTTTCTGCAGCTACTACTTTTTTCATATCTAGTGTCCATTCATTAAAATATGCCTGGTCCTTGGCATTGATGTTTTCTAATTGATCCATCATAATGGCCAAAAATTCATCAATGTATTTAGACTCGGTCTATATGGTGTTAGATTCAGCTTTACGTAACAGAGCATCGAGATTTTATGGCTAATTCTCCACCTTTTAAAACAACTCTTTTCTATGTGCAAAATTCTTGTATCGATCATTTAATGATTTGATAAAAACCTTATCTCAATATTCCCATTCTATTAATGTATAAATATCTACAAGAATATTATTTATAACTATAGCCTTACATCTATTGGCTAATAAAATAGTTTTTGAAAAATTAACTTTATCATCATTGTTCGGATGATGATGGGTGTCGACTTGCTACTAGGAGGGAGAGGAAACTATGATGACATTTGATTGAATATTCTCCTATACTTCATCATTGATATATAGAACCTAAAGCACATCACTTGCCTTTAAATAAAATTATCATCGAGATTCACAGCGATAGATGGCATCTAAGACGTGCACTCTACATTTTATAGATTATCAAGGGTTAAAATTGGGAATGCCATCACTGAAACAAGAGACTGATACACAATCTGAGTTTGTGTCTCAGCCTGACTATTGGTTATCATAGGTGGTAGTATGAGGAACTATTTCCCACACATGTGAGAATGGTTCCTCAACAGTGGTACCTACTATGAAGTTCGATGGACTTGTTGTGTATCTTTTTGAGAGCAATATATTAGTGTACATGAATCTAATAATATTTCACTTTTAATGCACAAAAAAATTTACTTCATCACTCCAATCAACTCTCAAAATAATGCACTTAATAAATTTACTGCAACTTAATCAAGAATAATCTGAAATTAATCTTCAAGAATTATTTTGCAATGTCCTTATAAGCAAGATAGTAGGAGATAGCCTTATTTTGATTTTTGAAGTAGATGATAGGTAGTTGATAGATAGTTGTAATTATAAAATATAATTAACTCTTAATGTGCAAATGAACCTTAAAAATAATCTTTCTTTTTGCACTTTTTAAGACTATAATTCAAATCTCCTTTTAGCAACTATAATCCAAATTAAGGTGCTTTAACGAATTTGATAAGTAATCCAATTAATGAATCTACTTGCACCAATAGTTGCTTACCTTTTTCTTAAATATTTTTTAGCTCTTATGTCGCTTATGTAGAGGATGTATATCTTGGTGTATAAAATCACTAATTTACTACCTTGAGTAAGATCTTGCAGCTCTTTGTGGGCTAAGATTTGGCACTCCTTGCAAAATTCTCCTTCTCTTGGGCTTTTTTTTGGATGGCAACAATTGTCTCAAGTCCACTATCATGGGATTATCCTTGGTAGTGGATTTCTCTAATGAGTTCTCCTTTGATGATTTCTTCAGTAAGGCTCTCTTAGCCTTTTATTGGATGCTCGTTGAGACCTCACCAAGGCATTTTATTTTGTAGCTACTTTTGGTCTTTCTTGATACCTTATCTCGAACCTTCTACTTTTGGAAGTGTTGGTGGTGAGACCTTCTCCTAGATATCTAATTTTTTTGCTTCTATATTTAAGCAAGACTCTCCTTGTCCTTTTGAAGAACATAATCTTATACTGAGAGGGGGGTGAACAGTATAAGGTAAAATTTTACTTTTCTTTCCCAAACAATATTATCCAATGTTATCAATTGTAATATCAATAGCAATAAAAAAGCAATGCACAAATCATCACACACATGAGAGACACAAATTTAATGTGGTTCACCCAATATGGGTTACGTCCATGGATAAAATATTTCTTATAAATTATCTCAATAGATATCTTGGGAACCAATTACCTATTACAATGTTTATGGACCTCTTTCCAAAGGAGTGAAATGAATAAAAATATGCTATAACACTTCATTCAACATTATAGAATCTACTGCATTTGTATTGAATTCATAAAAGAGGTTACACTGTGATATCCTTTTACAAATTTTGCCTTGAAGGCTACAATGGGGTCTTCCCTAAGGAAGCCCTTTTGGATTTGGAACAAAAGCAACAAGATCCATCTTTTTGAGTTCCTCAGTGTAGGTGGGCTTCTTGCTCGTGGGCCACCACTTGTTGGATGTGTCCTTGTGCTTTGTTGGACCTGTCAACCTACAAAATCTTGTTAGTGCATTGGGGGGTCTGCCTCAGTCAAACCCCATGTTTATGAAGACAAAAGACTCATTAAATATATTCAAAACATGAAAATAACTATTAAAAACAACATAAAAACACTAAATTAAGCTATCCTTACCTTATTCGATGATTTTGGTGTCTGTAGCAGAGGTTCACACCTCGGGGTGCGAACCGGTCCTGGATCGGGTGGTTCACACACTAGTGTGTGAACCTATCCTTTTTGTATTGAATCTGCAAATTAGTTTTTTTGGTTGTCCTGGAGCAGTTGTTTGTTTGATTTTTGTGTGGGTCACCTTCAAAAAGTGCACTTTTTGAAGGATTATCGACCTGTCTCAATCACAAATGAACTCCATGAAAGTGATAAATCAATTGCAATGGTTATATGATGGTTGTGTGATGGATGTGTAATGGATGCAAATGGTTGTAGTGATTTTGGTAGAGTTTCGGTAAGCAAAAGTTGGTTGTTGTGAAAATATGAAAATGGCCTTCTATTTATAGAGTTGGCCAAGGTGAGAGAAAGGGGATGAGGTGTCCCCTGTGAGGTGGCAATGGTGAGGTGTCCACCAAAGAGGTGTCCCCTGAGGTGTCCTGGCTCATAAATGGGGTTGGGTGAGAGAATCCCTCACCCATCCACAAATAATGATGACTTTGCTAAAAATATCAATTTGGCATTAATGATCACCTTTTTGAAATATCTTTGGATTAAAAATTTGCTTTTTAGGTGCAAAAGTCTCCATCTTTCATTTATGACCCAGGGGAATGTGAGGTGGAGAAATATCTGGGTGAGAGGTGGCAGGGCTAGGATAGGCTAGAATAGGTGAGGTGGAAGGCTAGGGTAGTCAAAGTAGACTAGGTGAGGTGGAGGGCCCAAATCAAATCATGATTAGATTTAATTAAGCATGTAATTAGCCATAAAGCATGTTTTGACCAAAATGTTGACTTTTTGACCATAAAGTGCTTTTTGACCATGGTGGAGAATTCAACCTTAGTTGAGTTGGCATGAGGTCGCATGAGGACCTATGGTTAAGCGTAGGGAGGGGCTTAGCTAGCCCAAAGGGGCTAAAGATGATGAATAGTGATTTTGATTAATGAATAGTGTTTTTAGCCAATTTATGCAATTTTTGAGGGTTTTGCAAATTGATTGACCACGGAAATGGGGAGAGGGACAATGTGTGACTTTTAGGTGTCTACATTTTACCCCTTTTTGTACTGGATTGTGTGAAACATGGTTTAGTACAAAAACTGATGATGTGAATTGATGGGATGATTTGGAAGGCAAAGAATTTATGATTGATGAATTGTGGATGATTGCGAGAGAGACGCATTGATAAAAATGGTTTGTGATTGGATACAACACTTTGCAGTATTGTAATGATTGCTTTTGGGGGAAGGCGTAATATTGCCTTGCATTATGATCAATTTGAGATGTTCCAATTGTGGAAGGAACAAATACCTTTGTCCATTTTTTCTTTTGATTGATTGATGAGCTCTTTTGACAATATTTGACAAATCGTTGGAGCCATAGGGTAGAACTTTCAGGAGCTTCATTCACAAGTGGTCTTATGACTGCCACTATGAATATTGGAATCCATGAGGTGTCTACAGTCAGAGGTATTTTGAGGTCTATCAAACATTGATTTGTTTTGGATTGGAGTTTTGATTGAGAAGAGAAGTTTCATTTTTGTATTTGTCCTAGCATGAGGACTTGAGATAATCTTCAACAAAAATTTTCTTAGGCATTTGTTGTATCCATGATTGGATGTTTGGTTGTTTGATCATGTGCAAGGTAGCTTTTGATGTGTTGGATGATTACCCCCTCAAGTGATGAATTGGTGATGGAGGAGATGAATATCGGTGATGAAATGGTTGATGAAGATTAATGAGAGAATTTGCATAATTTTACATGAAAATCAGCAAAAATTGATGAATTGATGGATATTTCAAGGAAATTCTATATGGATGGGGTGATTTGGAGCTGTCATGGAAGGTTCACACTTCACACATGTGAACCAAGTGGTTCACACATCGGTGTGCGAACCAGTCGGTTCGCACGTGTGGGGTGCAAACTTGTGAAAAATAGGGTTTTTAAGGCTAAAAAGATGTCTTTGACATCATTTTTGTGTGAAAAGATGTTGGAGAGGTGGAGGAGAGTGGAAATGGAATGGATTGCTACCTAATTGTTGAATGGATGAGACGGGATGGCTAGTGCATCAGTGAGTACTAGCTCGGGGGCGAGAATGCCAAAGGTAAGCATTTTATTCTTTCTCGGTGACTGTGCATTTATGGAGGGTTTGAAGAATTTTAATTTTTATATTTTATGTCATAAAATGAACATGTATGCATGGGATGGGAAAAATACATGCACTTTGTGTAAAAAGGGGCAAATGGGTATCTCGATATGGTTTTTGTTTTTGCTTGTGATGTTTGTGTTTTTTGAAAAGCGTGCGTTGATGTGATGGGTGAAATGGGGTGGAAAAATTGAATGCATGTTAAATGTGACAAGTGGGGGCTTCTAATAAGCCAAATGGGTACCCAGATCTATTTTCTATTTTTTTATTTGACTTTTTTTGACTACCTCATGTTGCATGCCAATGTGGGAGGGTTTGCATTATTTTTCATGTTTTTTGGCATGTGTTTGACATTTTTTGCATGCATGGATGGTATGGATGGGATGGGGATGTGATTGCAAACTGGCACATGTAAAATTTTTTCTGTTTTGGGTGGTTTGCATGGGTGGGGTGTGAACCAAGTGGTTCGCACATGGGTGTGCGAACCATTTGGTTCGCATGGGGTCATGTGAACCATTTTTATTTTTTTTTTAATCATGCATATGTACATGTGAAAATAAAAATGAAATGATTTTTATGTACCTAGTTTCTAACTCATGGTATGTGTGAATTGATAGGTGAAGAAGATATTCGCATGACATCGATTACAAAAATGTCGAAAGGTATTGCAGGATGTGTGGGGGGTGGATGATGGGAAGTGGTTGCGGGTTGTGGGGTTGTATGGCGTGTGGGAGATGCGTGAGGTGCATGTAAATCATGCATACATTTTTGCTCTATGTGAGAGGTGGGATCCTGATAGGAACACCTTTCACTTGCCTACAGGGGAGATGATGGTGACCCTGGAGGACATTTACCGTATTTATCGGTTGCTGGTAGAGGGGATCACAGTTATGACAATGGATAAAGATTTATGGGATGGTATTTTGGAGAGGATATTTGGGCGGCATTGGTAGGAGGTAGATGCCAAAAAGGGGTGGATTATATGAAGTATTGGAAGGAGTATTTATCGAATCACCATGCAATGGCGATGTTACTGATTGCGAGTCACGCGCTACCAGATACTTCAGGGGTGAAATTCCCCTAGAACATGATGGGGGTAGTATGTGATATGGTAGAGTGGAATATAGTGTATGCATGGGTACCAGCATTGCTAGCATAGGTTTATCGAGAGTTGCATGCGGTGGTGAGGATGGAGAGGATAGGCATCAGTGTGAGTCCATTGCTACAAATATGGGCTTGGGAGCATATTACGATTTTGAGACCTATAGAGTTGCCTTATAAGGTACATGAGATTGATGGAGAGGATGTGCCCTATGCGATGAGGTGGAGAGTGGATAAGGAGGGGAGGAAGAAGAGGGTGAGGGAGGGTGATTTGATGTATCACCGTGAGGAGTTGGGGAGATTGACGATGGAGCATGTGAGGTGGAGACCATGGCGAGGAGGACCTGATTGGGGTGAGGATGCGGAGCACTTGGTGCGCATTCGATGAGGGTGGTGGGTGGTAGGGAAGTACCTATGGTAGGTGGAGTACTTCCCATTTTCTAGAGTGTAGTGTTAGTTTGGATTGAGGTAGGGGCATCTAGAGCCACTTGTAGTGATCTATAGAGTAGAGGGTGATATAGGACTATAGCCCATAGTGCCACCATTAGATGTGATGCCATATGAGCCTGTGGTTGTCTCTGATGTGGATAATGTAGGGACCACTCTTGAGTATGATGTGTGGTGGTCGAGGTAGACTTGGGAGCTAGTGTGGGGTGTTGTGGATGAGTGGGTGGAGGTAGTAGGAGTGCTTCCTGATAGGGAGCTATCGGGTGGGGTGAGAGCAGCATCACCAGGGCATGTGGGGGAGCAGGAGGATGTGGGATCACCTGAGTTGGGTGAGGAGGAGGAGGTGGAGCTAGATCATCTGATTAGGTAGGTGAGGCCATGATGTGATGACCAGGATAGGCTGGTGAGTGATAGTGGCATAGGGCCATCATCGAGAGGGGCGAGGGGATGGGGGGTGGTTTAGAGGTGATGGAGGATATCCCCTTGATGGATGTTGATGAGGAGGTAGTTGATGAGTCACTAGTGATTGGTGAGGATATGGGAGGAGAGCTAGATGAGTATGACTTTGGGGGAGATTTGGCGATGGTGATCATGGTGGAGGGTGAGGTGGTGGCTTTGAGGGGGGAGGTGAAGAGGCTTAGAGATAAGCTTCTTGACACCAAGCTGGATTGGGGCGTTGATCGCTCAGTGGTAGAGGAGGAGAAGAAGGAGGTAGAGGTAGACCTGAGGGCCACTTTAGAGGAGCGGGATGAGGCTAGGGTATGAGTACAGTAGATGATGGAGGAGATGGAGGTACTCAGGATTGAGTGGGATATGTTGAGGGGTGAGCGTGATACTATCCGAGGAGAGTAGGATGAGATGATTGAGGCTGTAGTGTAGCTTCAGAGGTTGTTGGATGAGGCTCGGGTAGAGATAGAGGTCATGAAGGCCTATCATTTAGTGAGGGTAGTGGAGCTCGAGCAGATTATATGGGATACATAGCAGGCGAGGGAGTGGGTGGAGTAGGATATTGCTCATGTAGGGGATGTAGTGCCATAGTTGGAGGTAGCATAAAGGGAGGTGGCACAACTATGGGGGGAATGAGAGGTTGATGGCAGCCAACATGAGGGAGGCTACCAAGAGGATGAGGGTAGAGAGTGAGCTGATGGTGCATGGGATACCTATCCCGATATACTCTAGGTCTCTTTCCTTGTCGCACCCTTAAGCAGAGAGGAGTCAATGAAGAGGACTCAGTTATGGTGGTTCCTGCAATGCCATATGCACTGATGAGGATGGCACCACCAGCGTAGGTGGGGGTAGCACAAGGGGTAGGGGCTGGAGAGGTCGAGTCATCATAGGTAGTGATAGGATGGGCTCTAGAGATGAGGGGATTGGTGAGACTCCTGTAGGGCAATAGTCATGAGGGGGTTGTGGAGGCAGAGCGGTTGGCATTTTTTGGATTTTTGTAGGTGCTCAGGATGAGTAGATTCTTTTTGGGGAGATGTACCTATGAGGGTACACTCCTTATTGTAGTCGTATGGAATTTTTGATGGTGATGTATGTACATGGATATGTGATGATATGCCCACAAGGGCCCACACATTTTATTGTAGCCTGATGGTATTTATTTTGATATATATATACATATGATATTCTGTGGCACTTGTGTCTATTTGCATTTTTATGTTTGTTTGTTTCTGCTTATGGTGATGCATGATTAATGTAGATGTGGTAATAGGTAGTTATATGTGAATGCAATGGTGATATGCTTAAATAGATATGAAATGACATTAGATGTGTATGTATAGGATGATAAGACTAAAAGATATAAACAAGTTGCTTAGGGATAACATTTGCATCGTTACAATAGCCAGATGATGTAATCCATTTCGTTATTCCAAGGAAGTTGGATATGAAGGTTGTAGTGAGGAGATTCGAACACTACAGTTTGTAAGTAATCAAACCCATTGACTAACTGAGCAAACTTCTTGAACAGGTTCTAGGCTATCTTGGTAAACAAGACCTCAATCCTGGATTTGTGTGTGTAAAGTGATGTTCATTTTACCATTTTGAAAAAGGATGGTTTGTAACTGCATGGTAACTTAGCCGGTAAGCTAGCTCATTGGTAAAGACCTGAGGAATGCAGGGATTCAAGATGATGGTACTCTCGAGGCTTTTCCTTTTGTTTTTTGCCCCTGTATGATGATTTTCTTGTTTGTTTCTCTCTTTTTTCTCTTTTCTTTTATTTTTTTTGTGGGCGTTGGCTTTTGTTTTCTACCCTTTTTCTCTTTCTTTTGTAACTTGTCCTTTTGTCAATCCTCAGGTTTGAGAGAAATCATGTGAATGATATAATGAGTGGAGTGATTTTTGCTAAGCATCAGTCGACATGCAGTGTAGCCAGTCCTATTTCCAAAATGTAGTTAATGTGTAGGACGTGTGAGTAAATCCAGGAATGAGAGCAAGGTAACCAAGGGAAGTCTGGAAATGTTTTTGAAATGTGCCAACTTTGGATGGTGGTTGATTATATAATTGTTTATGGGTGAAGCACTCAAAACATTTCAATAATCCTATCTCCTGAAAATGGGTTTGGGCATCACACTGGTATGCTAGCATGTGCATGTTTAATTCCCCAAGCATGGTATTTACAATGATTATGTACATATGCCTATATGGATGCAAAAAGCAAGAATTTATGTGCAAGGTTGCCCCAGTGTTATGGACAATGGAATGGGGTGTGAGTGTAATGGGTGATGGAAATAAAGAAAATAATGAAGAAAGGAGGAGAGAGAGAAGAGGGAGAAGAGAAGAAAAGAAACTTATCAAAGGTATGTAGCCGCTCGAAGCGTGACCATACAACATTGATGGGTAACTAGAAGAAAATAAGATAAGAAAGAGAAGAGAAGGAAAATAAAAAAAGAAAAAGGAAGGGGGAGAATGAAAGGTATGTAGCCGCTCGAAGCGTGACCATACAACATTCACTATAGAAGAAGGGGAGAAGGAGGAAGAAAGGAATGAGATAGATGAAGCAGATTTAAATGTAAATGCAAGTTGGATTAGTGTCGTAGAATGCCAAAAATGATGATGTTGTTTTTGTGTGGATTGATTGTGATTTGATTGATTTTTTTTTTATTTTGTTTTGAATTATATACATATATACAAGTGGTGATGAGTTATAATACCTACAATTAGGCATAAAATGCTCGTAGATGAATAATTAAGGGCAAATTCTAGAATACCTCTAACGTGGAGGTATAATGGCGGGATATGCCCCAGATCCAAAATTTTGAGTAACCATGTAAGGGCCTAGCCAATTGGGTGTAAATTTGTCATGGAGATGGCATGGTTGGCTAGTAATTTGTTGGTTTTCTTTGAGGACTAAGTCTTCAACTTGGAATTCATGTTGGTGTACCTTAGAATTGTAGGCACGTCAAAGATGATCTTGATAAACTCATGTGTGTTCAATAGCATGAATGTGATATTCATCTAATAAGGTCAATTGGTCAAGCCGAGCCTGATGGGTGGTATCATCATCAATGAATTCTTGCATGGAAACCCATAAGGATGGTATTTCAAGCTCCAAGGGCATGATGGCCTCAGCACCATATACAAGGGAAAATGGGGTTGCCCCAGTTGGAGTGCGGATATTGGTACGGTAGGCCCATAGTGCTAATGGCATTTGATTGTGCCAATCACGGTGTGATTCTGCAATGGTTTTGCGAAGAATGGTGCAAATGGTTTTGTTTGTAGCTTCTGCTTGGCCATTACCCTATGGGTAGTATGGAGTAGAGAAGCTATGTTGTATGTTGAATTTTTCACATAGTGCATGAACATTCTTGTTCTTGAATGGAGTGCCATTGTCAGTTATGATTTTGGATGGGATGCCAAAATGACAAATGATGTGTTGAGTGATGAAATCAACAATTTTGGGACCGATCATTTGAACTAGAGGGATGGCCTCAACCCATTTCGTGAAGTACTCGGTTGCAGTGATGATGAACTTATGATTAGCAGATGAGGCGGGTGTGATTTTGTCGATGAGATCCAAACCCCATTGTGAAAAGGGCCACATTGATTGGATAGGTTGTAGAGCCTGAGAAGGCAAGTGTGTAAGATTGGCATGATGTTGGCAAAACCCCCCTTTTTAAAAAAACAAAAAAAAATTTTCCCCATAGGGGGGAGTAATAGCCCATTCATAGAATGTATTTGGTAATGGCCATGCCACTAAAGTGGCCACCACAAGTACCATCATGAGCTTCTTGAGTGATGCGTTGGGCTTCGAAGGGCTCAAGATAATGTAATAAAATACCATCATAACTTCACTTGTAAAGGATATCACCTAGCAATGTATAGCGAATGGCACACAGTTTAAAATCTCATTTGTGAGTATGATTTAGATCAGGTGGTAGAATACCGAGCTTAATGTAATCCTTGACTTGGGAAAACCATGGGTCATGTGGGTGAGCTTCGATGATATTGATGCCATCATCATGAGAAGGCGGATTGTTGGAAATGGTGGAATGGAAAAGGGTGTGGATGGACATGTGAGTTGTGTCAGAAAGTGGGTTTTGTGGAATGAGTGAGCCTAGCGAGGCCATGGTATCGATAAAATGGTTCATGGATCATGGAGTAGCGGTGATGTCATACCACTCAAATTGGGCCAATAAGTTTTTAGCTACCTGTTTGTATTGTTGTAAGACTGGGCAATGACATTGCCATTCTCCCTTGATTTGATTTACAATGAGGAGGGAGTCACCAAATATGTCTAAGCGATGAATGTGCATTGAGAGTGCTTGCTTTAGGCCAAGGATAAGAGCTTCATACTCAACATTGTTGTTGGTGTAGGGAAAGCCTAATTTGAAGGAAAAGGGGAGAGGCTCCCCTTGTGGTGTGAAAAATACTATTCCTGCACCCCCAACATGTGTGCAATGGGAGCCATCAAAGAAAAGGGTCAATTCAGTGGTTGATTCAGGCTCTACTGGCTCTTTGGCTTCACTTATGTGAAATATAGAGTCATCTAGAAGTTGGATAAGCAATGGTGTATCACTTGGTAATGGGGCCTCAACCAACTGATCAACAATGACTTGGCCTTTGATGGATTTTTGACTTATGAATTCGAGATCAAATTTCATGAGGAGCATGATCCATTTGGTCGTTCGACTATTGTGGTAGCTCTTACCCATCATGTAGCGAAGTGGGTTATCATGGGCGACTACGTAAGTAGTATGGTTAATCATGTAGTGTCACAAATTTTGGGTGGCAAAGACAATGACAAGGCAAAGTTTCTCCATGTAAGCATACCACGTCTCGTAATCAATCAATGTGTGATTGATATAGTATACAACTTGCTCTTGGTCCATTCATTCTTTTGAGCAAGAAGCATGCCCAATGCGACATCGATAGCAGAAATGTATAGGTGGAATGGGAATTCTGGATGGGGTGGGATGAGGATGGGTGGAGATGTGAGGTATGATTTGATGTCATCAAAGGTGGCTTGGCATTTATTATCCCATTTGAATGGGACCCCCTTTTGTAAAATATGATTGAATGGCTGACACTTGTCTGAAAGTTGGGCGATAAATCACCGTATGGATTGAATCCTTCCTTGCAAGCCACGTAGCTGTTTGAGGTTCGTAGGGGGAGGCATGTCAAGGATAGCTTGGACTTTGGTGGGATCGACTTCGATGCCTTTTTGTGAAATGATGAAACCCAATATTTTTCTAGTGGTAACACCAAAGACGCATTTCTTCGGATTTAATCATACATTATGTTCCAAGAGGTGATCAAATATTTTACGTAGGTCCTCAAGATGTTGACCATGGGTTTTGGATTTGGCGATGAGGTCATCAACGTAGTCTTCGATATTTTTGTGCATCATATCATGGAAAATGTAGGTCATGGCACATTGGTAAGTTGCCCCAACATTCTTGAGGCCAAAAGGCATGACCTTGTAACAAAATTTCCCCCAGGGGGTCATGAAAGAGGTCTTGTGCTGGTCATCTGGATTGACATGAATTTGATTATAACCTAAAAAACCATCCATGAGTGATAGTATTTCATGTCCAGTTGTAGCATCGACCAATGTGTCAATATTAGGGAGTGGAAAATTGTCCTTGGGACAAGCTTTGTTAAGATCCCTAAAATTGGTGCAAATGCGGATACCCCCCTTGGGTTTTCCGATGGGAACCATGTTTGAAACCCACTCAGGGTAGTCGATAGGTTGTATGAAATCTACATCAAGGAGTTTCTGTAACTCCTCTTTGAAAATAAGCGCAACGGTGGGATGCATGCGGTGCAACTTTTGTCGGATAGGTTTGGCATTGTCATCCAGGACAAGGTTGTGCATGACTAACGATGGGTCAAGGCCAGGCATATCCATGTAGGACCATGCAAACACCTTAATGTAGTATCTAAGGAAATTGGTATAAAGGACATGTTCTTCTTCGGATAGGCTAGCGGTGAGGTAGACGATGTGAGGGTGTTTCGGATCATTGCCAATATCAACTTCAATGGTGTCCTCGACAAGCATGTGAGAACCATCATGGAGTTGAGCGGGTATGGGGATGAGGTGAAGGTCATCGATGGACTCAGGGAGCTGGAATTCATCATCTAGATAAATATCTGTATGATTAATCCATGGGAGGTGAGGTGGGATGGAGGGTAATGGTGCATTTGTGGATTGCAACATGTGTGGTGTTGGGAGGAATTCAATGGTTGTGGGGGTTTCGGAGATATCATCGAGAGCAATGAAATTAGGGATAGGGGGTGGAATATAATTGGGATGGTTTGGATATCGTAGTGGAGCATACAAGTCAATAGATATCATGTTGATCAAGGTGCTAGATAAGGGAGATGTAGGTGATGAGGGTTGTGATGAATCAGATGAGGATAGCAATGAATCCAAAAAAGGTTGGTGGTGACCTGGGTTTAACACCATAGGTGGTGAGGGGGAATGAGAACATGGGCCATGAGGTGGTGGTAGTTCTTGAATGGGGAAAAATGGAATAGCGGGTGGGGGTGAAGAAGGAGGATCTTCTAGCAAAGGTGGATCGATGGTCAGAGGTGGATCAAGGGATAAGGTGGTGAAGTGGTGAGCAAGGGTTTTGAATTCATGCAGAGAGAGGGGCTCATGCGGTGGGGATGGTAGAAAGAATGTAGATGGAATATCGATTGTGGAATGAGGGGAAGAACTATGTATCGGTAGATTAAGCTCAAATTCCTCATCAGAAAGAAGGTCCATAGGATCAAGATCTAGATTTTGCAACTCATGCTCGAGTGTACTGATTGTTGGAGGATGGTAACCAATGCCTGATCGGTCAGTAGGTTTGCATGAGGGAGGATGGATATAGGTGTGACACCCCTATTCATATCTCCCTAGGCCATACCCATGCCAGTTATACATACGTAGATAATGCTAGGTAAAATTAGGATTTGACATGTGGTCAAGGTTACCATAAAATCTGGTTTGTGGTGGTGGAGGTGTTGGAGGTTCTATGGATGAGTCAAGTCCCCCATATATAAAATTTATGCAATTATCGAGAGGACCTAGAGGAACCACTACCCCAATAGTCAAGGGCATATCATGAGGTCAGCCAAAGTCATGGGTGGATTGGATGTTGGATGGAAGAACCCAAGCATTGCTTATGTTATACTCACCAGGACTTGGTGTGGTCATGAGTATTGAGACATGAGGAGGGTCCGTATGCTCAAGTTGAGGGGAGGACCCCCTGGGTGGTGGAGAAGGTGGTGGAATTGGTGTAGGTGGATTGGTGGGTGAAGGGGATGAAGCGAGAGGATCTGATTGAGCTAATTGGTCATCAAGTCGAGAGGCACGTTGTGTCCACTCATAGCACTCAGTAGGTGTTCCAGTGATAGGATGATTGGCATGGGTGAATTGGGAAGTGGGGATGGAAGTAGTGGTGGGTGAACTGGAGATTACCCATGTCCACGTCGAGTGGGGCACAAAGTGGTGGGAAGATGTAGGAGGTGTGGGAAGAATAGGTGGGTTGTTAGATGAAGATGGGGTGGAAGGTGTAGCAGAAAAGGTAAATGGAGGAAGTGGTGTGAAAGGCGAGGAGGGTCGATGAGAAAATGTAGGAAGAGCTAGTGTGTTGGGAGATTGAGGTGGATTTGAGGAGGTTGATGCGATGTTGCTCAGATCAGGTGGAGGATGAGTTTGTGAAGATGATGGATAAGTGTTGTCAAGAGACCAACATGGGGTAGGGGTGAATTGCGTGGATGATAAGGGTGGACAGGGTGGAAGGGTGATGATGTTGCAAAATTTGAATGGATCACCATCGATGGGGATGCAATGGACTAAGCCATTATGGATATATTTGATACAATGATGGAGCATGGAAGGGATGCATTGCATGTCCCAAATCCAAGGGCATCCCAAAAGGATGTTATACTGCATCTCACCTTCGATAACATGGAAGAGAGTGGAAATGGTTTTGGCACCCGCCTTGATGGGAAGGACAATGGTACCAAGGGTGGGACGCATTGAGCCATCAAAGGCTCGAAGGTCCATGGATGGAGTGGCAATATGGGAAGGGGGAAGGTGAAGGTGGCCTAGGGTGGTGGTAGAAATGATGTTGATGGATGAGCCGGTGTCGATGAGAACACGCTTATAGGTAATGATATTGATGGAGGCTTGAATATGTAATGGGGGATCCGCTCCCTCACCTACAAATTCTATAATTTCATGGTCATGGAAGCTGATAGAAGGTTGTAGGCATCTCTAAAAATTGTTGACAAAGTTGGCAAAGGCGTTTGCATCATGGGTCTCGAGATCGAGAGAGCGAAGGATAGAATCAAGGGCTTCGCAGTGAGGTTGGGACTGCTGTAGGAGGTCATAGATGGATAACCTTGCAGGGGTGATGTGGAGCTAGTGGGAAATACTACCATGGATGGTGATGACATTCCATGGAAGGGGTGGAGGAATCAGTGGGGTAATGATTGAGGTTGTAGAAGGTGATTGTTGAGAGGTGGAGGGTTGTTGGGTGGTCGTAGGGGGTGGATAGCATTGATTACGAGTGGTGATATTGATCATACCCACAAATCCCTACTGGGAAGGACCTCGATTGACATGATTGACTTGGCATGGATCAGTTTGAGGTAGATTACCCCCATGCTCGGGTAATGGATTTTGATATATCCCCAAGTTTTGATTTTGTAGTGCGAGGGGATTTGAGACTTGAATAGTGCCTCGATCGATAAGGTCTTGCATGGTATGGCAAAAAATATGGCATGAATCAAGAGTGTGGCCATGTTGTCGATGGAAATCATAGAAAGCCTATGGATTATGGTCCCATGGGAGAGGATGATTTGGATCAAGAAGTTGGACATTTGGCAAAGTGATGAGACCTCCCTCATGTAATCTATGAAATAGAGTGAGCATGGGCTCAGATAAAGGCATCCAATTGCATGGAGGGTGAGGTAGATGTGGATTGCGACCTTGGTATGGATTAGACTATGGTGGAGGATTGCCTAGGTATGGAGTGGGAAGGAGTGGAGGATTGACTTGGTATGGATTTTGAGGAGATCATGGGGGAGTGGGTTATGGAGCTTATGCGGATGTAACTTGCGGTGGTGGATATGGAGAATTTAGGAGGACCTGATTGGTTTGGGGTGGTCGAGTGGTGGGTGGTACATATGGAGGGTGGTTGTAGTGGTAATTGGTGGGGTAAGGTTATTTCTGATGTAATTTGATTTTACCCGTGTGGACCTTGATGTCCTCGATAACTTTGGCTTGGGTGATGGCTTCCTCAAATGTCCGACTCTGATGAATCTACAATGTCTAGGAGATTTGTTTATGACAACTCTTGGCAAAGAGTTTGATGAGCTCTGAAGGTGGGAGAGGGAAGGCAAGATCATGAATGACCACTCTCCAATGGGTGATAAAATCAGTAATAGGCTCGTCATCAAACTGGTGTAAAGCATAGACATCGAACAAGGTAAGCTTGGTTTTGATGTTAATCGAGAAGTGCTCTAGAAATAGATTGGCCAATTGTTCGAAAGTGAATAAATTATGGTGAGGCAAATGGTTGTACCAATATAATGCTTGTCCCCCAAGCGAAAGTGCAAATGTGTGAAGCATAAGGGGATCACTACCATGCAGTTGGTAGCAAGCAAAGCGGTAGTTATTGAGGTGCTCTCTAGGATCTTCCTTACTTTTAAATTTGTCAAATTTAGGGATCTCAAATCTGTAAGGATATGGATGTATAGGAATAGATGGGTGAATTGGTTCATTGCACAACTCATCATATGTGGGTTTTTGAGGCCCATAACTAGTCATGCATAAATCCAATGTACGAATCTGCTCCTGCATGGCTTGAAATTCACTAGAGAGCACCATGGTAGTGTTTGGTGGATCCAAAAATGGGGGTGATGATGTGGATGCAGGTAATGGTTGTGATGATGGTTGCAAATAATCTAGATGTGGTGGATATTGCAACTATTGTTCCTCCCATGGATGATAGTAAGCATCCTAGTTTGGATCAGGCATCGACATGGTCTGATATTGTGGGATAGGAACCTGAGATGGATGGGGTGAGATGTAGGAAGATTGGTAGGTGGGTGGCTGATTCTTTTGATCATAATACCCAGGAATTTTTGGGTAGGCATGGGCACCTACTGTTATTATGCATATTGGAAAGTCGGTTGCACTTGAGCAGTAGTGGTAGAGGACCATGTGGGTGGTGAGGTGAAGAAAGTGGGTGGTGTAGAAGAGGGGGTGGAAGAGATGTGGTCATGGTGAAAGTGGACTGGTGTGAAGATGGGGGTGGGACTGATGAGGATGGAGGTGGTATGGATGGGATGGTGAGTAGGGACTCAGGCTAAACTAAATATTGAGGTGGATGACCTTGATAAGTGGGGTTCAGTGGTGGAGGTCGAAAGGAAGGTGGAGGTGGTAATCAAAATGATGATGAAGGGGTCGATGGGGGTCCATAGGATGAGAATGGTGGGTAGCTAGTGGGTGGATAGGAAGAAAACTATGGTGTGAAAGGAGGTGGTTGTGAGGATGAGGATGCCTTTTGTGGGTGAACCTACAATGAGGGATGGGATAGATTAGGTGATGATATCTAGTAGTATTGAGATGGGTGTGAATAGTGTTGAGGTGGGAGTGATGAAGGTGGCTAGGATGAAGGTTGGTAACTCGATGAAGCCTATGGAGAGGGTGGGGGGGGGGGGGGGGGGGGGGGGGGGGGGGGGGGGGGGGGGGGAGGGGAGAAAAACCTCCTCAGGGGGGGGGGGCGGGGGGGGGGGGGGGGGGGGGGGGGGGGGGGGTGAACTCATCCACCACCATAATGGGTATGGGATGGCCAGGAGGGGTATATATGATATGTTGACAGTATGTGGATGGGGATTGGGAGAGGAGAGATCTTCCAAGGGAGGGGTCTCCTCGAAGGTCTCATCCAAGAGGTGGGATGGAGTGGATGATGCCATATGGGATATGGGGCTAGCACTAGGGGTGGAAGGCCTAGTCAATAGGTTAGGTGGACCTACAATAGTAACCTGCTCAGACTCGAAAGGTGGATTAGTGGTCTAAGAGGTAGAAGCACCTACGGTCATGATAGTTCGTTGAGTAGCCTTAGTGGCATGATGAAGGGCTTCACGCATCTGACTACATGTAACTAGCATGGTGATGTGTGCAAAATGTGTGGTAATAACCAAAATATGTGAGATCTAAACTCTAGAGATGTCTATGGTTAGTTGGGACACTATCTATTCTCAAAAACATAGGTTTGCATGGGGGTGCGAACTACCTCAGAGATTGGAGGTTCGCATGGGGTCATGTGAACCACTCAAAATGAGGAACAAATGATAGATATGTGTTGTGGAAGGTGTCTGTGTCCTGTGGGTGAAATTTGGGACCTAAAAAATAGGTTCGCACATCGGGGTGTGAACCACCTCTACAACTAGAGGTTCGCACGTGGGTGTGCGAACTACCATAAATAGTGATAGAGGATGGATTTTCTACTGTGGAGACCCTCTGTGTGCTGTGTAGACCTGTTTAGTGTAGTTTTGTAGCCTAGAAGCTCAGTTTCACATAATCATGCGAATAGATCTGAGTGTAGGAAAATCACACTAGGGGGTGTGAATCACCTAAAAATAGATCATGCAGTGTATAGCATGGAAGTGAAACTATGGAACAACTGAGGAGTGAGTTATAGCATATTTGATATGCTATTGTAACCACTTTCACGAGACTCAAAAATAAGCAAATGTTATTTCTTTTTGGTTTTCATGTGTTTTGATGAAAGTATGTATCCACCCTAAGAATAAATCATGGGAATGGGTGAAATCTACTTTGAATCAGGTATGTCATAGCATAGAACCTTCTGCAATACCCAAAAGTGCATAGAATAGAACTATGTTTCCAATGGGTGAGTGGCAACCTAGATGGATTTTGGTATAGTAAAATGGTATCCAAAGGGGGAGACTCAAAATGCTCTAATGAGTCAAATAAACTCTCACAAAGAGAGGTCACATTATCAATGTGGTGCTACCGGCATACCCATGCTTTCACTTAACCCTCATATTTAAGGCATCCATAGTAACGATCAGCTGCACCCACTAATTATTTGAAAAGCCTTGTGGTAAAGGGGCTTTCTAAAACTACCCACTCCAAAGGTACCTTCCAATGATGAATTCTGGATAACCAACACTCGAAGTGGGAAGGACCGACCAGGTATTAATGCTAGAATGATCCACCTAGGGGGATACTATGGTGTCTAAAACTAGAGGTGAGCTAGTGGAGAGTAGAACCCAGACCTCACTGAACTTTGGTGGTGAATTGGTGATGAAATCCAATTCAGGTTGGAGATGAAAGCCAACTCTTTACACCATTTAGATGGAATGTGAGTGTGTGGTGTTTGTTTGTGCGGTACTATTTTAGAAGCAAATCTACTCTAAATGCCTTTTCAAAATAAAACTATGCTATGATGCCTTTTCAAAGCAAATCTACTTACTTGGTTTTGCACAAAAATAAATTTGATCTATTGATTTTCAAAAGGGAAATCTAATTAATTGCTTTTGAAGGGAAATGACTAGAATTGAAACTAAGCTAGATGCTTTTGGAAGGGAAATGACTTGGAAGTAAATCTAATTAAATGCTTTGAAAGGGAAAGAGCATGAAGGGAAATTACAAGAATGGAATTTAACTAGCTGCTTGTGAAGGAAAATTGCTTGAAGGGAAATTGCTAGAATTAAATCTAATCTAGAAAGCAGATGTAAATTTAACTACAACAAATAGGAAGATGTGATTGTGTGGAATTTGTAGCCCAATAGGAAATATTAGCTTCAAAATAGAGGAAAAAAAAAAGTTTTCACACAATACCTGCATCTAGGTGAATGTAAAAGTCTCTGGTGTACCCTCTGGTTCAAAACTATGTTAATTTGGAAGGTTCGTACCTCGGGGGTGTGAACCTATCTTCTGATAGGTGGTTCACACACTGGTGTGCAAACCAGGATCCAAATATTGGGCTGACTGATTTTGGGGTCTTGATGATGATTTTGAGGTTTTTGGAGTGTTTTAGCATAGGTACCTACATAGAAAGTTCCAAAAACTCAATTTATGCTTAGCAAGATGACCAAAAACTTGAAAAGATTTTGCATATACCTGAAGTAAGTAAATGGTAGAAAATTAAGTTAACTATTGATTTATTGCACAAAAATACAAGGATGCTTTAACCTTGCATACGCCATGGCAAGAGATAATTTGTGGTCTAGGTATGGGGGCACGCAATCCCCGGGAACATGAGGCTCTTAACCTCCCCTGACTTACCTTGTCGTTGGTTGTGGGTGTCTGAACCAATACCTGGGTATCAAGTATCAAGTTTGAGGTAGATTGGGGAATTCACACGCCCAAGTGTGTACTCACTACTCTCTTTGGAGGCTCACTGATGCACCAACGAACCTTTGGTGGTTTGGCCTGAGATGTCTTTCAGGGCATTTTTTTGGTTTGGGGTTTCTTCAAAGATGACAACTACCTACCATACATAAATAGACCACAATTTTTTGTTAGAAGGTGATTAATCTAATGCTTGGTGGGGGTCCCACCGAGTGTGCTAGAATGAAATGAACAAAAAGATGCTATAACACTTCATTCAACATTATAGAATCTATTGCATTTGTATTGAATTCATAAAAGAGGTTACAACTATGATATCCTTTTACAAATTTTGCCTTGAAGGCTACAATGGGGTCTTCCCTAAGGAAGCCCTTTTGGAATTGGTACAAAGGTAGCAAGATCCATCTTTTTGAGTTCCTCAGTGTAGGTGGGCTTCTTGCTCATGAGCCACCGCTTGTTGGATGTGTCCTTGTGCTTTGTTGGACCTGTCAACCTACAAAATCTTGTTAGTGCATTGGGGGGTCTGCCTCAGTCAAACCCCATGTTTATGAAGATAAAAGACTCATTAAATATATTCAAAACATGAAAATAACTATTAAAAACAACATAAAAACACTAAATTAAGCTATCCTTACCTTTTTCGATGATTCTGGTGTCTGTAGCAGAGGTTCACACCTCGGGGTGCGAACCGGTCCTGGATCGGGTGGTTCACACACTGGTGTGCGAACCTGTCCTTTTTGTACTGAATCTGCAAATTAGTTTTTCTGGTTGTCTTGGAGTAGTTGTTTGTTTGATTTTTGTGTGGGTCACCTTCAAAAAGTGCACTTTTCGGAGGATTATTGACCTGTCTCAATCACAAATGAACTCCATGAAAGTGATAAATCAATTGCAATGTTTGTATGATGGTTATGTGATGGATGTGTAATGGATGCAAATGGTTGTAGTGATTTCGATAGAGTTTCGGTAAGCAAAAGTTGGTTGTTGTGAAAATATGAAAATGGCCTTCTATTTATAGAGTTGGCCAAGGTGAGAGAAAGGGGATGAGGTGTCCCCTGTGAGGTGGCAATGGTGAGGTGTCCACCAAAGAGGTGTCCCTTGAGGTGTCTTGGCTCATAAATGGGGTTGGGTGAGAGAATCCCTCACCCATCCACAAATAATGATGACTTTGCTAAAAATATCAATTTGGCATTAATGATCACCTTTTTGAAATATCTTTGGATTAAAAATTGCTTTTTAGGTGCAAAAGTCTCCATCTTTCATTTATGACCCAGGGGAATGTGAGGTGGAGAAATATCTGGGTGAGAGGTGGTAGGGCTAGGATAGGCTAGAATAGGTGAGGTGGAAGGCTAGGGTAGTCAAAGTAGACTAGGTGAGGTGGAGGGCCCAAATCAAATCATGATTAGATTTAATTAAGCATGTAATTAGCCATAAAGCATGTTTTGACCAAAATGTTGACTTTTTGACCATGGTGGAGAATTCAACCTTAGTTGAGTTGGCATGAGGTCGCATGAGGACCTATGGTTAAGCGTAGGGAGGGGCTTAGCTAGCCCAAAGGGGCTAAAGATGATGAATAGTGATTTTGATTAATGAATAGTGTTTTTAGCCAATTTATGCAATTTTCAAGGGTTTTGCAAATTGATTGACCATGGAAATGGGGAGAGGGACAATGTGCGACTTTTAGGTGTCTATAAGGAGATCTCAATCCCCTCTAATCTAGTTTGTGTATCTCTCTCCATAGGAGAACTATATTCCCTATGCTCTAGTTTGTGGATCTCTCTCCATAGAAGAACTCTATCCCCTCCGCTCTGGTTTATAGATCTCTATCTATAGGAGAAATATATCCCCTCTACTCTAGTTTATGGATCTCTCTCCATAAGAGAACTCTATCCCCTCTTCTCTGGTTTGTGGATCTCTCTCCATAGGAGAACTCTATCCCCTTTGCTCTAGTTCATGGATCTCTCTCCACAGGAGAACTCTATCCCCTCTGCTCTAGTTTGTGGATCTCTCTCCATAGGAGAACTCTATCCCCTTTGCTCTGGTTTTTGGATCTCTCTCCACAGGAGAACTCTATCCCCTTTGCTCTGGTTTGTGGATCTCTCTCCATAGGAGAACTCTATCCCCTTTACTCTAGTTTGTGGATCTCTTTCCACAAGATAAATCTATCCCCTCTACTCTGGTCTGCTCCAAAGCTAGCTCAACACACTACTCAAAAACTACTCCAAGCCTTCACACTAGGCTTGCTCAAATATGTACCAAGATCTACTCAAATCACTTGCTCAACACTACCCTAAATATATATACATTACATGCACAAATCTATCTCAAACATGCTCACATAATCTATCCAAATATGCTTCAAGTCTTCTCACAAATATATCCAATACCTACTCCAAGTCTTCTCACAAATCTTCTCTCAATTCTATCCCAAGTCTTCTCACAAGACTTGCTCAAATATACCTCAAACCTACTTCAAGTCTTCTCACAAGACTTACTCAAATCTTCCTCAAACTTGCTTCAAGTCTTCTCACAAGACTTGCTCAAATATAACTCAATCCTACTTAAATAACATGCTCAAAACTTCTCACAAAACATACTCAAAATATGCTCATAGAACCTGCTCAAATATTCTCAACACATCCCATAATTGCATGAAATGATGTTCAAAATAAGGCTTATATCTCTTTTAGAAATGCTTTCTTCAACTAGGTAGTTCAGACATATTCTACCTAGAATTAATTTAACCTCTTGAACATATAGAGAATGATATGTACTATCAAATACCCAATATGTTCTTCACATTCACATATCTTGCATTCATCCAATCAGATCTCTACCTCTTGCAAATCCCTTTCAAATCAAATCAAACTAGTGTATAACTTCGCTTCACAAAACTGGTTTATATTCCTTGCAAATTTACTCTCAATGATCAAACACAATAATGCACAAATTGCTTCACAAAATTGGTCTCTAACACTTACCCATTCACATTCAATGTCACTCACATCAATGCCCAAATGCTTCACAAATTCTTTCAACAAGAATGCACAATTTGTTCTTAAAAACCCTAGCACAAGTGTTTCCAATTTCACCAATCAATGATGCACAATTTGTTTCACAAACCCTAGCTCAAGTGTTTCCAATTTCTTTCAACAAGGATGCACAATTTGTTTCACAAACCCTAGCTCAAGTGTTTCAATTTCTTTCAACAAGGATGCACAATTTATTTCACAAACCCTAGCTCAAATATTTCCAACAATGCACATATTTAATCCTTATTTCTCCACCTTATGATTCAGAAATATTCACTCAACAAAACACCTTAAAGAGGGAATAATATCACCATACCTCTTAACTTGCTTTGATGAAGAAGTGCCCTCAAAACTTGTCTCAAAATATTCTATCTTTCTTATGCCACTTTCAAGGGTTAGTTAGCATAGCACTTTTCAATCATCCACATGATAAACCTCTCTTCAAAAATGTGCACAAAGATATTACTCTACAACTCCTTTTAATTTCCCAAAACAAGGCTTTTTAAACAATGAACAAAGCCCTTCAAACTTTCTTTCACCATGCAGAAATACACACAATATTTAAACCACAAAACACCTTATAACTCCTACTTCTCACATGCAAAAATTAATTTCTTTATATTTCCTCTTTATAATTTTTGCAAGACAATACTTTATAAAAGCACCCTTATCACTTATATTTTTCAAGCTAAAATATTTTAAAACACACCCTTATAACTCCTAGTTTGCAAAATAACAAATCCTTTAATACACCCTTAAAATTCCCAAATGCAAGATATTCAATTTTTAGCATATCCTTATGACTCCCTATAGGCAAAAACAAACTTAATTAAACCAACCTTATGACTCCCTAATCAGCGCATACCATAGGATATTTAATTAAAAAAATATGCCCTTACCAAATGCAGCCACCATGAATAGACCCCTTGACCTCCTATCTACTAGCGCCTTAGCTTCGGCTAAGCCACCATGTGAGCTAGCCACCCACACAAAACCTTAAGTCCATGAAGTTCTCTTTATTTCTTCAGTGCTCTTCTTCCTTGACCAAAAATATGAACAAAACTAGAGTCACCACGAATCGACCCCCTGACCTCCTCTCTACCAGCACCTTAGCACTTCTCGAATGACCAGCTATGCTAGCCTACCAACTTGGAACAATGAAGGTGCACCCTTTGATTTGACCCTTTGCTTCTGCCCTGAAAGGAGTGCACGTGTTGTCTTTCTCTTCCTCTCCCTTTTTGAAATGCGAATGAATTCGATGTGCTCCATGATTTTTCCACACTCTGCTCCAATGAGGTATGTCCTTAATAAATATGCAATTTGAATATTTCTCAAACTTCGATGAAGGTGAGTTTAAATTAATTTTCAATGGTGCCCTTTTTCCAAAACCTTAAGTTAAGTTATATTATAATATTTAAAAAATATTATAATAATAACTTTTAAACTTTTGAACTTTTGCCTCTAATTCTGAATTTTAAATCTTTTGAAGGCAAGTAGGGTCTTGTCCTTTTCTTGCAATATTTAAGCCTTGATAACTTTTGCACCTTTTACACTGCCTCATGCATCCTTTGAAGATTTTACCTTGCAATTTAATATTTCAACCTTGAAGAATATTTTTGCCATACCAATCTTTCTTTGACATCAACCTATTGACATAAATCCTTTGACATCAATGACAACTCAAAATACTTAATATTTCCAACAATCTCCCCCTTTGTCATTGATGGCAACCCTTCTAAAATACTTCCTTTTGCTACCACTGGATTCCAAAAATGCTCCCCCTAAGAATTTGCTCCCCCTTATTGATTTCTCTCCCCCTTACTGAAACTCTCCCCCTTTGACATCAATGGTAAAGGGACTCATTTGGGGCTAAGAAATAAGACTCTTAGCTCAACCCCCTCACCATATCCTCCTCTTTGAGGTGATTAATTTTGGGGTGGGAGTAAATCTACTCCCAACATACAATGCTCTTTTTCCTTTTCAACCTTCTTTTTCAACACCTTTTTAATCATACCCTTTTGATCCTTTTGAGTGTCCCTATTCTTGCTTGACTCTAGAAGTTCCGGAAACTTTGTTCTACACCACTTGGACTTATGCCCAATATTATTGTAATTGTAACACCTAATTTTGTAGTTCTTGGAAGGTGCAAATGACTTGAAGTTCCTCTTGGTGAAGCCATAATCATTTATATCATGAACCCTATAGTGTATAGCTTTATGACCAAAGTGATTACATGAGTAGCAATAGCCTTGAAATAAATATCCATATTCAAATGAGTTGAAGTTCCTCTTAGTGAAGCCATACTACTTATTTCCATGAACCCTGCAATGCATAGCTTTGTGACCAAAAATTACATGAAAAATAATACCCTTGGAAGAAATATTCATCTTGTCTTGAAATATCTGGTCTCTTAGTCCTTTCTTTGCCTTCTCTGTGATGGTCCATGTTTCTTGTTTGTGCATTGTTTTCTTTCTTAGTGAAGCTTCCACTCTTCAACTTATCAACATAGTTCTTAGGTTCTTCTTCAATATCCTCCTCTAAAACTTCCTTTTCTTTTGAGCTTGAGCTCTCTCCTTATTCTTGTTTCTCTTGTCCTTCTTCAAAACCAAGTTCTATTTTGATAAATGAAGATCTTTGTGCATTGATAATGTTATCCAAAGCTTTTGAACTTTTCCCAAATATGTGCAGCTTATCCTTAGAATATTTCACTTCCATCCTAAGAGAAACCACTTCATGTTCTAATCTTTCACATTCTAACTCTTTTGCCTCTAACTTTTCAACCATGACTTCTTTAAATCTCCTTGCCTTAGCTTTTGAGTTTTCGAGATCTTGTAGAAGCTTTTCTTTTATTTCCTCATCTTCTTGAACTTGAGCCTTCAATATTGAATTCTGCTTTCTAACTCTTTTCAATTCTTTGAGAGCAACAATAAGTTCCTCTTATAGATCAACTATACCTTCTTCTTCTTTTTCTAAACCTTTCTCTAGGTATTCAATTATAGGAGCATCTTCTCCTTGGTCTTCAATAGGAGTGTTTTCTTCCTCTTCTATTGCCAAAAATAGAATCTCTTCTTCTTCACTATCTGAGAGTCTTTCATCACTGTCATTTGAAGCACTTCTTGATCTTTTAACATAGAAACTCTTCTTGTGCCTTTGAAAGAAATTTCTTTTCATGCTTGCCTTGACCATACCTATTTTTTTTCATGCCAGAATTTTCTTTTTCTTATAATCATTTTTCTCTTCACTGCTATTGCTTCCATCTTGTGGATAATTAGATGCATAGTGACCAAAGTCACCACAATTAAAACATTTCACAATATTTATATCTTTGTGTTTTCTTGAGTCCTTATTTCTTCTCACATAGTTAGCTTCTTCATTACTTCTTGACTCATCACTTGATTCTGGTTTCTTATCTTTTGTCTTCTTTGAAGCTTTGAAAGCTGCCTCTCTCTTGGAATTGTGATATTTTTATGTTCTCATCTCATAAGCTATGAGAATTCCATGTAACTCATCCATAGTCAATTTATCGAGATCCTTCATCTCTTCTATAGTTGAAACCTTTGCATCATACCTTATAGGGAGTGATATTAATACTTTTTGAGCAACACTGGAGTCCTCAATTTCAAATCCAAGTCCACGCATGGTATTAACAACTTCATCAACATGAAGTAAGTATTTAGAAATATCTTCCTCATATTCCATATTCAACTCTTCAAACCTCCTCCTGTGAGTTTGCAGTTTTTCCAACTTGACCTTGTTATCTCCTTCATATGTTTGCTTCAATTTGTCCCATATCTCTTTTGTTGATTTGCATTGCATAACTTTCACAAATTTTGATTCACATAATCCACTTAATATTCCATTCATAGCCTTGGTATTATTCACATGTAATTACTTACCATCCTTATCTGTGGGAGGAGTAGTTGTAGGTGTGAACCCATCCTCAATAGATTTTCATGTTTCATATCCTTGTGCCATAAAATAAGTCTTCATCCTCATACTCTAGAAAGCATAATTGTTCCCATCAAAAAATGGAGCCTTATTTGTTGAAGATCCATTCTGAGATGCCATATGTGTTCTTGTAATATCTTCCTTCAAGATGTTAGAATTTATCCTAAGGAACCCGATTTGATACCAATTGAAGAACACAAGCTTATACTGAGAGGGGAGGGTGAACAGTATAAGGTAAACTTTTACTTTTCTTTCCCAAAAAATATTATCCAATGTTATCAATTGCAATATCAATAGCAATAACAAATCAATGCACAAATCATCACACACATGAGAGACATAGATTTAACATGGTTCACCCAATGTGGGTTACATCCATAGAGAAAATATTTCTTATAAATTTTCTCAACAAATCTATTGGGAACCAATTCCCTATTACAATACTTATGGACCTCTATCCAAAGAAGATCTCAATCCCCTCTACTCTGGTTTATGGATATCTCTCCACAAGATAACTCTATCCCCTCTCCTATAGTTTGTGGATCTCTCTCCATAGGAGAACTCTATCCCCTCTACTTTGTTCTGCTCCAAAGCTAGCTCAACACACTACTCAAAAACTACTCCAAGCCTTCACACTAGGCTTGCTCAAATATATACCAAGATCTACTCAAATAACTTGCTCAACACTACCCCAAATATGCACACATTACATGCATAAATCTATCTCAAACCTACTCACACAATCTATCCAAATATTCTTCAAGTCTTCTCACAAATCTTCTCTAATACCTGCTCCAAGTCTTCTCACAAATATGCTCTCAATTATATCCCAAGTCTTCTCACAAGACTTGCTCAAATCTACCTCAAACCTGCTTCAAGTCTTCTCAGAAGACTTGCTCAAATATCCCTCAAACTTGCTTCAAGTCTTCTCATAAGACTTTCTCAAATATACTTCAAACATTATTCAATTCTTCTCATAACACATACTCAAATATTCCCAAATCTTGCACACAAATGATGTTCAAGAAAGCTTGTATCTCTTTCAGAAATGCTTTCTTCAACTAGGCAATTCAGACATATTCTACCTAGAATTCGTTTAACCTCTTGAACATATAGAGAATGATATGTACTATCAAATACCCAATATGTTCTTCACATTCACATATCTTGCATTCATCCAATCAAATATCTACCTCTTACAAATCCCTTTCAAATCAAATCAAACTAGTGTATAACTCCCCTCCCAAAATTTGTTTACCTTAAAATTTACTCTCAATGAACAAACACAATAATGCACAAATTGCTTCACAAAACTTGATCTCTAACACTTTCCCATTCACATTCAATGCCACTCAAATCAATGCCCAAATGCTTCACAAATTCTTTCAACAAGAATGCACAATTTATTCTTAAAAACCCTAGCACAAGTGTTTCCAATTTCACCAATCAATGATGCACAATTTGTTTCACAAACCCTAGCTCAAGTGTTTCAATTTATTTCAACAAGGATGCACAATTTGTTTCACAAAATCTAGCTCAAGTGTTTCAATTTCTTTCAACAAAGATGCACAATTTGTTTCACAAACCCTAGCTCAAATATTTCCAATAATGCACATATTTAATCCTTATTTCTCCACCTTATGATTTATAAATATTCACTCAACAAAACACCTTAAATAGGGAATAATGTCACCATACCTCTTAACTTGCTTTGATGAAGAAGTGCCCTCAAAACCTGTCTCAAAATATTTTGTCTTTCTTATGCCACTTTCAAGGGTTAGTTAGCATAGCACTTGTCAATCATCCATATGATAAACCTCTCTTCAAAAATATGCACAAAGATATTACTCTACAACTCCTTTTAATTTCCCAAAATAAGGATTTTTAAACAATGAACAAAGCCCTTCAAACTTCCTTTCACCATGCAGAAATACACACAATATTTAAACCACAAAACACCTTATAACTCCTACTTCTCACATGCAAAAATTAATTTCTTTATATTTCCTCTTTATAATTTTTTCAATACAATACTTTATAAAATCACCCTTATCACTTATATTTTTCAAGCTAAAATATTTTAAAACACACCCTTATAACTCCTAGTTTGCAAAATAACAAATCCTTTAATACACCCTTAAAATTCCCAAATGCAAGATATTCAATTTTTAGCATATCCTTATGAATCCCTATAGGAAAAAACAAACTTAATTAAACCAACCTTATGACTCCCTAATCAACGCATACCATAGGATATTTAATTAAAAAAATATGCCCTTACCAAATGTAGTCATCGTGAATAGACCCCCTGACCTCCTATCTACCAACACCTTAGCTTCAGCTAAGCCACCGTGTGAGCTAGTTGCCCACACAAAACCTTAAGTTCGAGAAATTTCTCTTTATTTCTTCGGTGCTCTTCTTCCTTGATAAAAAATGTGAACAAAACTAGAGTCACCATGAATTGACCCCCTGACCTCTGCTCTACTAGTGCCTTAGTGCTTCTCAAATGATCAACTGCACTAGCCTGCCAGCTTGGAATAATGAAGGTGCACCCTTCAATTTGACCCTTTGCTTCTACCCCAAAAGGAGTGCATGGACTATCTTTCTCTTCCTCTCCCTTTTCAAAATGCAAATGAATTCAACGTGCTCCATGATTTTTTACACACTTTATTCTCCAATGAGGTATATCCTTAATAAATATGCAATTTGAATATTTCTCAAATATCAACGAAGGTGAGTTTAAATTAATTTTCAATGGCACCCTTTTTCCAAAACCTTAAGTTAATTTATATTAAAAAATTTTAAAAATATTATAATAATAACTTTTAAACTTTTGAAATTTTGCCTCTAATTTTGAATTTTAAATATTTTGAAGGTAAGTAGGGTCTTGTCCTTTTCTTGCAATATTTAAGCCTTGATAACTTTTATACCTTTTACACTGCCTCATGCATCCTTTGAATATTTTACCTTCCAATTTAATATTTCAACCTTGAAGAATATTTCTGCCATACCAATATTTCTTTGACATCAACCTATTGATATCAATGACAACTCAAAATACTTAATATTTCCAACACCTTTTTATTCTTCCAAGTCTAGAATTTTTTCAATGATATCTCTTCATGATCTCTTTAGATCAGGTGTTGGATTGATTCTAAAGAATATAATCTTCCCAAATTTATTTTTCCCACACACTAAATCTCCTTTTCCTGCAACAAAGTATTAGTACTAAAATATACTTCTAAATTAGATACTCTCTTTTGGAGTATTTTTCAAGATCAAGGCTTCTGTGGCCTTTTTTTGTATCAAGGCTTATGTGGTCTTTTTCAATATCAAGGATTCTATGGCCTTTTCTTAAGTATCAAGTATTTTTTCGTCTTCTCAATTTCAATGCTTATGTGGCCTTTTATTCAATATGAATTATTTTGTGGCATTTTCTTCAATATCAAGGCTTTTGTGGCCTTTTCTTCTAGATCAAGGCTTCTATGGCCTTTTCTTCTAGATCAAGTATTCTTTGTCATTTTTTTTGTGAAGTTCTCAATATATAAATGGATATCTCCTATTTCCTGACTTCACCATGATTATTTTTTAGAAGTCTCTTCTGCAGTATTCTCCTCTTACAATAACTAATATCTGCACTATGAAGGAACTCTAACCTTCAGGAAAAAAAGTAGAAATATCATAGATTTCTATTGTAGGAGGTGTCCCAATCATATGAGAATTAATTACCTACAATAAAATGAACTTCAGGTAAAGTTTTCTAGATCTCGTAGATGAGCTTCACTAGTTGATTCATCAAACTAGTGTATCAAATGTTGAGTCCTAGTCTTCACGAGTTTTCTTGCAACTCTGTGGAAAGACTCTAGTCATATGCAATCTTAGTATTTTTTGAAACTAAGAGTTATTTTAGTCTTCACTTGTGGCTCTCCCTAAATCTACCACCTAGACTCTTCTAAGAGTTTGTGATAATGACCGGTCCAATGGTGCAGCAGGTTGACACAAAACTTAGGATCAATAATAATGGTAGTTTTTCTATTGATCTATTGTAGCTTTATCTACCCTAGCTCTAATAGCACTATTAGATTTTGATACAACATGTAATGGGAGATAGAAATCACAATATGCAGAATAATAAGAAGGAAAGTAAATCTATGAGATGAATAAAATATGCTATAAATAGAAATGATTGAAATGAATACAAAGTACCTATGGAGGAAGTGAATACTCCATGATCTAAACTACTACTCACAAATGACCTTTGATCTTATAGCTCACACACTACCTGCACTACACTACACTACTAAACTCTTCTACACTACTTCCTTATCTATGGTCCATTATATAGGAAGATAGGTTCCTTCACTAACACTCCACCTAGTTGTGCAAGGGACACCTTGCACATATACAACTTGCACATTGACACTTGTGCAATTATTACATCGCATGAATTAACTAGATAAATTTCCCCTAAAGTAATCTAATTTCCTAAGTATGTACTAATTAAGATACATTTACATGATCCAAACGATGTAATATAATCTATTTCTAACACAATTGGAGTATTGAAATTGCTATAAATACCCCATCCCACTCATTTTGTGATAATTTTTGTATAATATTATCTATGGATATAATAATTATTTGTGATACCTACAAGTGTCTTCCATTTCGCTCTCTCTTTCATCCTATTTTTATGCTTTTTGTATAAAATTTGAGTTGATGGATTGGTTATGTTCATTTCTAAAAAATATTGTGAATTTCAACATGGTATCAAAGTAGATTTCAAGCAACATTGTTTAGTCAAATAGAAGCATGGTTTGGTGCCTTTAATTTTATTATTTAAATATTAGGATGGTTATGGATTTTTTTTATCTTGTTATGTTGACTATGTTTAAACTTTATGATCTAATTAGAGTTTTGGTATTGCTATAGATACCCCCTACGACTCCTTAATTTTTGGCCATGATGTTATGTAATATTAGATATGGATATAGTGATTATTTATGGTGCCTATTGGTGCCCACCATATCCTTATCTCTTTCATCTTATTTTACACTTTTTGTAAAGTATTTGAGTTGAAAGATTGTTTTTGTTCATTTTTGGAAAATATTATGAATTCTAACACATATATTGTTACCAAATAGTTAGCAATAAGCATGTTATCCAAGCGGATATTTTAAATAAATCAATGCTAGTATATGCATCAGTGTAAATATTTTTATTATGGAATTAAATATATTACATTTTATAAGACCCTAGAATGGTGGGCACAATGTTTTCAACCCTTTGCCTAGACATATCCATCTCATCCAACAAATCTCTTAATCATTGTCATTGCTAAATGTAGTTCCAAATATGGGACCTTATAAGGGGTTGTATACAACTCTCCAACAATATATAATGCTTTCATTTTTCTCATGATTACTTTAAGCAACAATTTCTTTAATTGGATAACATCTTGGTACTTTTATATCATAGATAAGTGTTGATATCAATATTTTGCTATTTTCAAAAGCAACAAGTTCCACTAGGTTGAAGTGTTTTTAAAAATACTTTCTACATATTTTAAAATTTCTACATTTGTATCAGGTTATTGGATGAAGAAATGAGGATTTAAAATTTTATCAACTATGACAAGATAGATTCCTTTCCTTTATCCTTGCTTTTATTTTATTTCCTAGAAGGTTGTTTATTTTTGTATTGAGTTGCACTCCTAGTAATATCAATAACTTGTTGTTCCAAGGGTGCAATTGTTTCTCTTTGCATCTCTAAAATGTAAACATAATGAGATGAATTTGGTTGAATATAGATGTATTATTCATTTAGGCTAGGTTTGACAAAGACTTGATTAACTTAAGAGGAATTTTGAAAAGTACTAGCTCCAAGATTTTGATTATGGAGATAGTTTTACTATTCTAGTTTTGATCTTTTTGACCCCCTTCTTAGTTGCCCTGATTATAACTTTATCCTTTTTTTGATAATTTTGATGTCGATCTTGATTAAGAATCCCTTGATCTTGATTTTGATTTACTCCATATTGTTAATTGGGAGCTTATTATTCATGATTGGGTAATGGGGTATTACAGATACCTCTCCTTTAATTATGTGGGTAATTAAAATTTTCATGGAGAATCTACTTATTTTCATGAAATAATTTGGTCCTATATTTGTTGATTTGATGATTATTAAATTTAGGACCAAAATGTTGCTTGCGGTAGAATCTATGCAATTTTATACAAGTAGAATTATCATGTCCATAAGTTCCATTACAAAAGAAAATTTTGTTTGGATCATGCCATACAAGTGCTTCAAACCTATAATTAATATGTAGTGTTTAATCCTAGGTGCAAACATACTTTTATAATATCTTCATAACTCCATTGAGGTATCATATCCTCCAGTCTTGGGCCATCCCCAAATGTGGACAACATATAAATAGGACACTCAACTATGTCTAACTCATGAGAGGTATCTTGGATAGATATGTTGTAAATCACATCCCCTATAGTATTTTTGTTAGGGTTTTTAGGTGTCTATGATTTTTTTCCTTACTTCTTTACCCAATGATCAAGTATTTTTATACATGTATAACCTTATCAATTAAGGGAAAACCACAAGGTTCTTATTCATGGAACTTAGCCTAATAAAATTTCTAAGCTTTTGTATAAGTATTATTATTGTGGAATATTAAATTAAGTTTGTGATAGTATGATGTTTAAGTATTTTATAACTTGTGTACAAATCCATAATAGATTCATTAGGGCCTTATTTAGTGTTTATAAAAACATCCATTGCTTCCATCACAATCATGTCATCATCAAATTATTATTTTAAAATTTTGACAAAAGCAACTAGGGAGTTAATATAGTATTTAGGTAAGGAAATGATCTAGTCAAAAGCATTTCCTACCAAATACCTAGTCATCAACTTTGGTAAATCTTTTCATTATGTAAGAAATCCCTATAATATCTCATAAATTTATCAATTAATATTATGGATTTAGTTGCTATATAATAAAATAATTTTTTCACATGCCTATACAAGTCTATAGAATCTACATAAGGGGTTACAATTTGGGTTTTGTAATTCCTCAAAGTAGGATCAATTTATATAGGTAAATTCCACCTTTTGTTAATTGGGGATCTGGAGGAGGATAAAAACTTGAACTATGGGATTTTTCTTAATAATCAAAAGTTGTGTAAGATTGGTAATCATATCCTACATCTACTTTATTATTTATCTTCTACAAGTCTCCTTTTCCTTCTTTGTATCATGCTTATGAATATATTTTTTATAAGCCAAATATTCCCTAAGATCCATCATATACACAACTAATTTTTTTGTCATGATACTTAGAATGGGTATGGGACTTCAAGGAAATGCATTTTGTTTATTTTATTTATTCTTAAACTTGTTTTGCCATGATTGTCATTTTAAGTGGGAATCATTGTTCAACATGGCATTCATTATTACTTCCTAATGCATATGCTACTAAATAATTTAAGATCTTATGGTAGAACTATAAATTTTTTCAATGTTAATAATGGGGTCTTTCCTTAAAAATTATAATATATATCCATATAGTTTCTAATTTGGAGTTCATGATCACAATTAAGTGCTAGAGAATGAACATTATAATTTTAATGATCAGTGGATTAGGTGATATCCTATTAGACTTTTGGGAATTCTAGGACTTACTTCTTCTAATACTTAATATTCATTCCAAATCCCTTAGAATAAGTAGGAGGAGCCATAAAGGCAAGCATAAAACTTATTCAAGGGAAGCTAGGATTTTATGAAAACTTTTATCCTTAAGTAAGCTACCTAAAAAAGGCACCACAACAAAACAAAACTAGATTTTCAAGGTAGCCCTAAGAGAAAGAGGAAATTTATGGTAGGATTATTCAAATTGTACCTAAAAATAATAGCCAAAACTAAACCTATAGCAACAAAACCCTCTAAAATGTAGGGGTTAAAAAATAGAAATAAAATACTTAGAAGGTAAAGTGCACATTAAATTCATCAAATTATTTGCAGGAAAAATGGTATATCTTGTACAATTACATGAGTTAATACAATATGGACCAAAACACTTAAATCAATATAGTAAAGCAATAATTTAAAAATTAGAGTTAAAAATATCCTAATTGAAGTAGAAATGGAAGTAAATCCTTGAAAAGTGTCCTACACTATGATAATCCACAAGGGTAGGGCTAGTACTAATCTTGTAAAATAAAATATGTGACACCTAGGGTATTTAGGATAAAAACATTTTATAATAAGCATAATAAAATGATCACTCCTATTCTACCATGTCTAAAATGTCACCATAGCAATAAAGGAGAGATCACAATTGGACTATATCTAGAGGGTGTCACATGCCCTAGAAGTTTATCCTCAAGAATCAATTCTTGATATTTGGTTGCAAATCCTAGTAGAGCATCCCATCATCAATGGAAAGTAGTGAACTACCAGTCAATGCATTTGGTTATAACTACAAAAACAAGATACATGGAGATTAAGAAGTTCATGTGCCATGATAGCAATAGAGGAAAATATTTGATAATAATATTACCAAGAGCATATAGATGATAAAAAAATATTTTGTGGATTTTATGTAATTTTTTGGTTAAAAACGAGTGGAAGAAAAAATTAACTTTTCCTTTTGAAGTTATAAGTTCACTTTAACTCCTTTAGGAGCTATAAAATTACAAAAAAAATTATAAATTATGTGTCACACAAAACCTAGGTTTAAATACATGCTAGAATCACTTGCATACATTGAAAACCATAAATTTTAATAAATAAAAAATATCCCCACTTAAAGTGGTATTCTTAGCACCATGGATTTTAATACATATGCTTTGGGAGACACGTGTCAAAACATTCCCTATTCAATATATTATCATTATTTTGGGATTTTATGAAAGTTGGCAAGTAAACCATCCAAGAGAAGGTATCAAAATAGCAATAATTGGATGAAGAAAGGGAATGAAAACATTGTCCAACATGGCTCAAATTTGTCCTACTCTAGGACTAATGAAATTAGTCCACCCCTATCCCATATGTAGGAGGTATATAGGAGGACAAGAATCTCCAACACCTACAAGTTTAGTTGCTAGTGATTTTTTTTTATAAATGCATTAGCAAATAACTCCACTTTTTTAGATGAAAGAGAGACTATTGATTATTTATTACTAATCCATTATATTAAAATTGAAACAAGATAAAATGCATAACCTAAATTATATTTTCTATCATTAATATCTCCTATATGATATAAATCTATGTATTGCATGGGTATAATCTCGACCATATCTATATATGATTCTAAGTTGATATATTTCTCAGTGCACCTCATAAATATTGTCCTTGTATTTCAATGACTTTCATAAGAACCTATCATGTATTTAGAAATTATACCAATTGTATATTTCACATTTGGTCTATAAATTACTACCGATAAGTTTTTTATATGGTAATACCAAATTTCAATTGAATTAGATTTAACACTTATCCTTAATCATACCTTAGAGGGTGTATCAATAGATTGGTGATCAACTATCCAATTTTTTTCCAAAAAATCCTATGCATATTTTAATTGAGAGAGAACTCTAAAAAATAATGCATTAAAACCAAGTCAATTATGTCAAAATATTTCTTCACTTGTCTTAATATCATAAATATACTAAATATGACAACTAGTGATGATAAAATCATCAATACATAGTTCAATAAGAAGTATAAGTCCACTCTAGAGCAAATTGTTCCTCACAAATTTAGTCCCAAAAAGACCAGAAGCTCCATGAAGTCACCCTTAGACTATGGAAGTGACAAGAAAAGAGGTAGAATTTTAGCTAATGAGCAGTGGAGAAGAGGCATCCAGGAAGACATAGCCAATGGCATTCAAAAAATGTTATTTCCTTCAATCATTTCTCAATCTAGATATGAAGGGAAAAGTTCCAAACCTCCCCAACCTTTAGGAAAGGGGGGTAAAAAAATAGTTAAAGTTTCCAAATGAATATCCTCTCATGGAACGTGAGAGGACTCAATGGGCTAACTAAACAAAGGATAGTTAGCTCATTGATAAGAGAGTTAAAACCAATAATTTTCTTAATGCAAGAAACCAAATTAGATGATCAAAACTCAGTCAATGCTGCTAGGAAAACTTGGAAGAATGTCGAAGCTGTGTTCAGCCTAGCCAAAGGCTCTTCCGGTGACCTTATGTGCTTATGGGACTCAAGGAAATTAGAAGGGAGATTGATTCAATCAAGTGATATAATGATAAGTGTTTTGTTTCATGATAAAGATAACAACTGCTCTTGGATCCTATCCAACATCTATGCTCCAAATACTTTATCTGGAAGGGCTCAATTCTAGGATACGCTAAGCATATTAAAACTCCTTCAATAACCTACCTTGGATTGTAGCTGGAGATTTCAATTCTCCTCTCTATCCATTAGATAAAAAAGGAGGAGCAGGATATCCCCTAAAGAGTATGGAAGACTTCCTTGACTTTGTCAATTCAAATAACCTCATGGATGTCAAACTCAAAGATGCCAAGTTCACCTGGAGCAAAAAAAGAATAGGAAACTAGCTTATACAAGTAAAATTGGATAAGGTTTTCCTTTCCCAGAAGGCAATCCAGTTGTTTGGTTATGCAAACCTATATTCTCTACCTAAATTTGGATCATACCATAGCCCCAAGTTATTGAAGGCAGAGAAAAACAATCCTTTCAACAAGCCATTTAGATTCGAAGCAATGTGGATTTAGCATCCTAACTTCAGAAATAGGATCACTCAATGGTGGCAGCAGGATGGTAAGGGATGCCCTTCTTTCTGTATTGCACAAAAATTGAGAAATGTGAAGGAAAACCTTAAAATATGGAATAAAGAGGTGTTTGGAAATATTTTTGAAAATAAGCAGTCCATTTTGGAAATATTAACCTCAATTGAAAATAAGATTCATAATGGTCAGTGTGATGAGCAAATTAGATTAGAAGAGAATCTTGCCTGATTATCATAACATCCTTGCTTGTGAAGATATTTTCTATAGATAAAAATCTAGAGCCTTATGGCTCAAAGAAGGAGATTCAAATACAATTTATTTTCATATAGGATGAAGGATGTTTTGCCCACCCTCATTGACTATTGTTAGGGAAGTTCAGTTTAGGGTGGATCCATTCTAGATGGGGCTATTACTATCCATGAAGCTTTACATTTTGTATCCATAACCAAGAAACCCATGTTTCTCCTTAAGCTGGACATGCACAAAGCTTTTGATAGGATTAACTAGGATTTCCTCATTGCCATCCTGCTCAAATTTGGTTTTCATGTTGAGTGGGTTGACCTAATCAGAGGCTACATTTCAAGTTCCTAGTTTTTTATTCTTATAAATGGATCTGCAACTAGTTTCTTCAAGAGTATCAGAGGATTGAGATAGGGATATTCTATTCCTCCTTTGTTATTCATAATTGTTGTTGAAGATCTTGGCCGAACCATCAAATCTTCTTGTATATTATATCTTATTTCAATAATTAAAAATACATCTCAAACCAACCCTATTACTCACCAATAATTTGTGGATGACACCATCATCTCCACATCTGCCTCTATTTTTGAGGCCAAAGTCATCAAGTATATTTTGCTCTTATATGAAGAAGCAGTTGGGCAAAAAAAAAAATCAACAAAAGCAAAATATACTTTTTCAATACTCTTGCTCAGAGGTAAATCAAAATTTCTAGAATCCTTGAGTGCTCTATGTCTTCCCTTCCCTCCACCTACCTGGGCCTCCCTTTTTTCATTGGTAAACCTTTCATATCAATGTGGAACAATGTGATAGAAATATTTCAAAAAAAAATTGCAGGATGGAAAAAAAAATTGTTATTACAAGTTGCTAAAGCTACTATTACTTTGGATTCCCTCTAGAGAATCCCAGTATACTTTATTTCTGTCTTCAAGGTCTCTGTAGTTGTTTGTTTCAGAATCGATAAATTCAAAAAAACTATTTGTGGTCTGGTTCTGATTCCAAACACCGTTTTCACTTAGTGGCCTAGGAAAAAGTTTGTAATTCAAATCCTAAGGGAGGTATCATCCTTAGAATATTCCACATACTTAATATTTCCCTCATGGCTAAACAATCTTGGCGATTAATTATTAACATGAAAAATGATTGGGTTTCCATTGTAAGGAAAAAATATTTATAGGCAACAGACTTTCTCAATGAGGTGGCTCCTCACATAGGATCAGCCTTTTGGAAGTCAATTCTAAACACTAGAGCCCTATTAAAAAAAGGATTGATGTGGATATTATGTGATGGTCTTAGGATTGAATTTTGGAATGATAAATGGATTAGAAGTGAACCTCTTATCAATGATCCTGATCTAGTAGGTCTGAAAGTGGTCACTGATAACACCTTTGGTTCAAAAGTGTTAGAATTTTTGTGCTCTCTCAATGGTAGAAAAATATGGAAGGCTATTAGCAATATCATTTGACTTGATAAATCCAGAAAGCTATAATTCCTCTTGAATTCCATAATTATTCCTTCAGGTAATGCTAAGGATCAGGTCTTTTGGGAATTCATAGAAAGTGGAGAGTTCTCTATCAAGTCTACCTACAGTCTGCTCCTTCCTCCTGAAGAACCTTCATTCCCTTGCCACCTTGTTTGGCCCAAATCTCTCATCCCCAAAATTACCTTCTTTGCTTGGATAGCCATTCAAGATAAAATCCTCACTACTGACAACCTACTTAAAAAAGGTTGTGTTTTCCCTAATAGATGTTATCTTTGCCTAGCTGATTGGGAATCCCCTCACCACCTTTTCCTTTCTTGTCCTTTTTCCTCCACCATCCTCAACAAGATCTTCCAAACCTTCCATATTATTTGGGCCAGACCTTGCTCTATTTTTGAGCTCTTTCTTCAGTGGCCCAACCCTTTCCATAATCCCTGTCTCAAATTCCTCTAGAAAATTTATCTTCATCAGTTTTGTGGCAAATATGGTTCAAAATAAATCATAGAATATTTTTTGATAAAATGTTGAATCTTTGACCATATTTCCCACCAAATTATAAGCTTTTCTATTGAAAATCTCATCCTAATTCCTCTCTCTGACCATCATGCTTCTAGTTTTGAGGCCTCCCTAAGTAGATCCTTGAATTTACCTATTGTGGAAAACCTCTCCCAGCCTACCCCTAATTTAAGGACCCAGTCCTCTTGGACCCCCCCTCAAGGTTGGTTTAAATTGAATTTTGATGGGGCTACCAAGGGTAACCCTAGTAAAGTAGGTGCTGGTGGTGTTCTAAGAGACCATAGAGGAATTGTCATCCTTGCTTTTGTAGAACCCCTAGGAATCCAGTCTAATCAGGTGGTGAAAGCTAGAGCTATGTGGAGAGGCCTGCTTCTTGCAAAATATTATCCTGGAAGGCTCATGGTTGAGGGAGATTCTCTTAATACCATCAAATACTTGAAGAACAACCAAAATCCTACTTGGAGGATCAAGGATTTTATAGAAAAATTTAGAATTCTAATTCAAATAATATAAGAGATTATATTCCAACATGCGTTTAGGGAAAGCAACAAGGTTGTTGACAAACTCACAAATTTTGGTGTCAATGCCACAAGTTTGAAGGTGTGGACAAGTGGCTTATCATAGAAAATTATTGACATCATGGAACAACACATTAACTTTTAACCAGTGATGCCATCAGATCTGTTAGTTTTTGTTTTATCTCTTTTTCGATTGGTCCTTATCTGTATCTTTGCCCTCTTGATTATGGGGACCTTCACAATCTATGATATTTTATTAAACCTTGGATTTTTTAATGCTTTGATCCTAGGTATATTCACCTCACACTTCAATTTCCTAAGCCCTCACACCACTCTCTATATTTGCACTCATTTCTCCTATTTTCAATGTATCAACCTTATTTCGTTCAGTTGCCCTCACTCATGTCACCTGTCCATCAATCACCTCTATCATCTCCCTTGCATGATTACATGGAACTTTTGTATTCATGCCCTTACCTCATCTATGTTCATTCCACTTCATTATCTATACCCTCCCCTTAAGCTTCCCTTACCTTAGCCCAATAAGATGGTTACAACCATTGTTTTTGCTTGTTTTCTCACTATTTTTCAATCCAGTTCAGGAAACTTCTCATTGTTATCTATAATCCTGCTTGACTTATTTAGCTATTCATCCAAGGTAATACCTTCCTAATACCAATTAATAGCCTCTATGGGTTCCACATTTATTCTACCCTAGACCCCCTTATTCAAAACACATCTCTGTTCAAACCTGTCTTATATCTCGTTAGCTTGTTAATCATGAGTTACGTAGAGCCTTCCTCTTTTGAAATCGATCCCATTACTAAATCTATGCTCTCCAATATAGGCTTCATGCCATTTTTCAGATAATTTTTAGGGGTTGATTATGAAATTACTTCAGTCTTCCTCGACACTTGGAACAATGGTAAAGTCCTCATCTGTGGCATATCCTTCGAGTTTGACACCAAATTTCTTGTGGATTTAACTGGCCAGGTGGTGAGAGGGAGGTCTATTTGGTGCGAGAAACACAACTAGGGGGTAGATTTGAAGTAAATTAAGGATAAAGAGCTCTTTAGGAGTGTGAGGATGGGGATGAAGTAGTCAGAGTTACCCATTCTATGGAACTGTGTGATGAAACCAATCATGGAGTTTGTCATTGTCGATGACCCTAAAAAGGTATTGTGCAGTTTCTATTTTACCTTTTATAACCATTTTAGGGATGTTAACCTAGTAAATATTCCTCAATTCATCATTAACTCCATTTTCTATTCCATTGAAAACATTCACAAGAAGAAAATTGATGATTTACCCTCCCACCAAGGTCTTTTCAAGGTCCTTTACAAGCATTGGCTTATCCATTGTCCCTAAGGCATACCCATACCTGATACTCATCCTAGTAAATATAAGCCTAGTTCTATCCCTATCAATCCAATTCAGTCCCAGACTAGCCCCTTTGCTTCCTACTCCTTGACAATGTCAGCTAAGAAAGGATCCACAATGGAGGCTATAAAAATGTTGAGAAGCTAGGATCCCAAGAAAATTAAGTTGGAGTTGCCAGAGAAACCAGAGGGAGTCATATCCTCACTTTGATTGAAAAACATTTTGAATCAAAATAAAACTATGGTCATTGACATTAATGAGGAAGAAAAATATGCTCCTAACCTATGTTTTAAGCATTATATCATTAATTCCATCACCAGCTACATTTCTCAATTCACAAACCTCTACAATGCCTTAAACCTATTGTTCTTCAATAATAAGTTTTCTAAGGATAGAGGCAAGGATACTGCCATATATTTTTCTAAGGAAATTGATAGAGATCATGTTGATATGGTTAATTATGAGTATGATGGCAAGGACAAGCTAAAGGATGAGTGCAAAGATACATATTTGAAGACAGAGAGCAGGCCTAATTGCCTCCTTGTTGCTTTTTGTCTGGTTTAGGGCTTCCTTTCCTTTGCCCATCCTTACTATTTTTAAGGGTGTCTTGGTATTTTTGTTGTGGGGTTGTGTCCCCATCTCCTTTTTTTCATTGTCTATGTGATCTATTCTAGTGCTGCTGATGTTTTCAGGTTTTGAGACCTTGTTAAAACCCATTTTGAATAAAATTTTAAATCTATCAAAAAAATAAGTTTAATTCCACCACAATTATTCACATATATATCTCAATAAGCTTTGATTATTTTAAATCCTACACCCAAGAATACATTATTTATTTTTATATACCAATCTCCAGGAATTTGTTTGAATCGATATAAATACTTCGTTACCCTACATATTGAGTTTTCTTCTCCAAGTTTCATAGGTCCTATTGGTTGTTAAATATAATTCATTCCTTTAGTTAACCATTTAAAAATGTTTATTTCATGTTTGTTTTATGAATTTTCCAAATATAATTTTAGATAGATCAATAATCCTATGAATAGTATTCATTTTCACAATAAGATTAAAAATATCAATGTAATCAATACCTTCCTTTTGTTAGAAACCTTTTGTCACCAATCTTCTTTAATGAGTTGTAATAGCTCATTTTCAAGTGAACTTGGTCTTATATTACCACTACCATCTAACCAATTTTTTTTTCTTTTTAATTATTATAATATCTCATGTATCATTTATCAAGGAATTATACTCATGTAATTCTATTATTTCCCATTTTACCTTACTTCATGCTTCTTCATGTGTTCTGGTTCATTAGCTTGTATAACACTATTTTTTAAATCATGATTGACAAACTATATTCTTGGATATTCTTTATAAATATCATCAAAACTCATTTTTCATTTAGGTGGAGTCTCATCATATTCATCTTGTACAACTTCAATTGTTTTTTCTACATATCTAATGCATTTATTCTGCTTGTAGAAGAATCATATTTTACACTTGTATAAGATGTCCTTGTTGTACATGTATATCATGTCTATGCTACAATTGAGATACTTTTAATATTAACATGTTCACTTAATCATCAACAACCATAATTAAATGAATAAAATATTTATCATGACGATCACCATTAACAAAAGTAACTAAATCATTCTCAATCAAAACATCTCTCTTAATATATATATCTTTGGATTATATATCATATAACCTATAGTACTTGAAATATTCATGATAACCAATCATAATGTATTTGACACTCTTATTTTCTATATTTTCCCTATCAACATTAGGAATATGAATGTAAGTATCATAACCAAACACCTAAAAGTGGGGAACACTTGGGTTTTTTCCAAATTCAAGCTTTTTTAGAAGTTACATTTAAAACTACTTTTGTGGTGGTTTTTTTTTTTAAATATATACACTTTTATTTCTTTATTTTGCTTAAAATTTTAAATACATATTATTTGAATTCAACATATATCTATACATTTTTGTCAAAATTCTATTTTTCTTTGCATTACTTTATTTTATTGAGGGATGTACAAATTATTACGCATTCTTTCTTTATAAAATTTTCTTTGCAATAATTCAAGAGATATTTAATCACATGTTATCCATGTCCTCTATATATTATTTATATCCTAATAAAAATTTTCACTTTTATTTTCAAAAAATATCTTGAATTATTTAACTCTAGCAAACACTTCAACATTATTCTTCAAGAAATAGACACAAATTATTCTATTATAGTCATCAATGAATGTGAGCATATACCATGGACCTAAGAATAATTTAGTATGAATTAGACATATTAATTCACTCTAAACCAAGTGTAGATAAAATTTAACTCTCTATGATTTTCCTTATGGGATACTCTACACATGTTGCTTTCCCATAACACAACCTTCATAGAATGTATGCTTATTTATAGTCTTTGGAAAATCATACACCATGTTTAGATTTGATGGTAACCCCTAACTTTCATAGTTGACATGTACCCTTCATTTAGGCTATAACATTTTCAATTCAATTATTTTTGTATTTTCCATGTATTTTTTATTTCATTCCTATAGATAAACTCATTGAATAAGTATAAACCATTTCTAGATCTACATGTACAAAATATTTAAATAATTATGGTTTCCATGCTTAAAAAAAATTATCAACATATAATTCAACCTTATAATCCTTCTTGAAAATTTTAAAATTATAAAGCAAGAATCAAAGTGTTTATAATTTCACTCTCAATGCTAATATCTTCCTTTCCTTGGATTTGATTCTTTATTTACTTCCATCCTTAGTTAATGACACAAGCTTTTCTTTACTATCATGCATATGATTAGTTGCATTGGAATCAATGAACCATTCTATACTAGAGCATCTATAGTCCTTAAGAGCAATAGTTGTTAAAGTATTTGTAATTTGATATTATCATGTCAAGGTCAAAAATCTAAGAAAGTACTTATGGGTACTATTGATGTAGCCTATGGGTAAGTGTCTATGTAAGCCTACGAGCATTCTTGTTGTATGCTTTTAGATATCATTTATGTAAGCCTATAAATATTTTTTGATGTATTCACCCTTGATAATATTGGTTAAATTTCCTATGTGGGTAACCTTGATTAAAGGGTTTAATAAATTTGTTATATTTTATTATAACCTTTAAGTTAGGTTATGTCAATTTGAGGTTAATATTTAAATGGGGATCTAGTATCACTATAAATAACCCCAATAACTAATTTATTGTATCAATTTGTGATATGTGATATTATGGGGGTGCTTATGATCACACACTCCTTATTCCTTCTATTTATAATCTCTATCTATTTTTTTATCTCTCTCTTTTTTCATCTATAAGTTATTTTATTTTGCTTGTCATCCTTTTTTCAATATGATTGTGGTGAATGTATGTTTTAGAATGTTTCTAGAAAATATTTTGAATTCTAACGTGGTATCAAATCCAATATGAAGCAACTCATTTCAATCATACAAAATGGTTGTATAAGGTAAATCATGGTAGAAATGGATGAAACACTAATTCTATTAAATTCCTTGTAAAATATGGAGCTTATAGCTCAATGCTTTTTGTGATTTTATTATTTGATGTGTATTTTTGTATGCAACTAAATCACCCTTTTTCTTAGTAATATTTAAATTTAAAACTTGAATATTCTACAAAATATTCCATTGTGTGGTGGAAGAGGAAAGGATGGCTTCTGTTTTTAGCATTTTGAAAGGTAATTTCATTGGGAGATAGTCATGTTTTGGTTAGCAGTTATTGTGTGATGTAAGGAAATCATGTTGTGGTAGTATCATAGATGTCATAGGTTCAAAACTTTATGAATATAAATTTTCTACTATTTTTTATTTTCTAGAGGACATAGGGTCTACAAACAGCATAGGGGTAAATATACATGACCCTTTTAAATCCTTTAATTCAATAAATGAAGTTTGAACTCAAACTCTACTTTCTAGGAATGGTGTAGTAGTTGGTATCTCCACTTATATGCTATAGGTAATTTATTTTAAGCCTCTATGAACCTATTTTCATGCTTATCTCTAGTATGTCCTTCTATTTTGTTATTTAATTTTATATAAATCCAACTATCAGTTTGGTATAGTAGCTGGATATCTCATTTATAGAAGCAATGTTTGATAAAATCATAAGTAGATTTATTTTAGTTTAATAATATAAAATTATGCAATGAAGTGCTCACAAGATATGGAGGTATGATGCACTCAATTCATTTGAATTTATTGCTAACATATCTTCATTTTCCTTCATATATCCAACCTAGACCATGGTGTACTAGTTGGTATGCTCTACTGTGATCGTCATATCCTATGTTTGGACCTTCAAATAATATTTTATAAAATTTTATGTCAATCAATAGTCATTTAAAAACCTTCATAAATGGTTAACACATCCTCTAAATCCAAATATATCTATGGTGTAATGGTTGGAATTGTCCATGACAAGGCCAAGGTTATAGGTTTGAATTCTATAGATGTAGACCTTTATTTATTACACTATTTAAAAAGGTATTTATTATAGAATATATATTTGTATTCTCAAAGAGACTCATAAGGAACCTAACTATGGGAGAAAAATCTAAGGCACTCTTCAATATGCTAAAGTCTAAGCCCCATCGACTGTGAGCTTCTAAAATAATTATATATATGAAGTCATTATACCAATCAAAATAATCCAATTGTCAACTTTTAATTTTCCAATTAGAAGCACAAGTTACAAGGCTATAAGTAGTTCTAGGAAAAAAATCAATTATTTTTAGCAAAATGTTAGCTTAAAATATGTCAAATGGTAATATAATATTTGATAAATCTCTTTTAAGGATTGACAATTTTTTTTAATTTCTAGTGCTAATCCATCCAACAATTCCAAGGTCATAACATTTGCATACAGAAACATTTTGAGCCTACTATTTAGATGGCTTAATTTTTTTATCTCTACATACTAATGATATTAGTTTAAGGTATGTTATAATTATATGAGACTCTTGTGAGAACTAAATTATTTGTCCAATATCACTTGCCTCAATGGAAAAAATTACTACACCTATTCACATTAAATGATAGGATTACTCAAAACTAATAATATATTTTTCATTTTTAATGAAAAATAGAAGGTCTCGATGATAATGTACTAGACAAGGAGGAAGTACATGGCCACTTATTTATATTAGTAGAATTTTAATGTACTTTTTAACATAAAAGATAAAATTGATCATATTCATGTATGGATAATGTTGATGAATATTTATGATAACTCAAGTCCTAGTGAAGTGAACAAGGTAGAGATAGTGCTCCATGATGTTAACATTTCATATTTTAACAATTTTGAAGACTAAATATCTTTCTTCAATATCTTAAAGCCTAACCTAGTTATGGTAGAAGGCAAGACAAAAGTGATGAAGAGTATGTAAAATATATTAGCTCCATTCTTACTCCACATTTTTATATAGTTGCATTGGTTTTCTATTTGAATGCTATGACTATCAATGATTCACAACCAATCGATTTATAAGGACTCTTAAAAATTCTTACTCATTATGACATTGCTATAAAGAATTATGGAACTCTCCCACATATAGGCCCACCTAAAGGACTTTAAATCAGTTTAACCTAAGGCTAAGCTAGCTAATGGAAATTCAAATATTCCAAATAAATTAAACTCATGTAAATATTGTATAGGAAAAAAAACTTCATCAAAAACTTAATAACAAGATTGAATCAATGTCCTTGTAGTTAGGACACAATATTTCTACTCATTAAGATGAAGACGAAGATTACATAGAGGTCCATTAGAGCATCCATTATGTGGGTGATGTTATTATTTTAAATGAATCCTCTCCTTATCCCCCTTTAATATTAGATTACAAGGGATGTTGAAGTATTTGTAATCTGATCTTATCAAGCCAAGGCCAAAAGTGTTAAAGAATGTTAATGGTATTCTTAATTTAGCCTAAGGAAAGTGTTTATGTAATCTTATAGGTATTCCTATTGTAATCCCTCAACCATCATTTATGTAAGCCTGTGGGAAGTTTTGATGTATTCACCCTTAGTAGTTTTGTCTAAACCACCTATGTGGTTAACCTTGATTAAAGTGTTTAATATATTTATTATAGTGTAATTAAATTTCAAGTTTGGTTATGTTGTACTGATGCTAATATCTCGTTGGGGATTTGGTATCACTATAAATACATCCAAATAACTAATTCATATTAGTTCATGATATGTGAGATTATGGGGTTATTCCTTCTATTTATTCTCTCTCTATCTCTCTCTCCATTGTCATCTATATTCTCTTTTATTTCACCTTTTCTCCTTTTATGCATATAGTTGTGGTGAATGTATATTTTGGAATATTTCTAGAAAATTATTATAACTCTAACAATAGCAAGAGTATTACCTTTTGACTTAATGGAACTGGAAGATTTTTTTCTTTGCTTCCATATCCTTGATCATTTTGATACATTCATTGGCATCATACCCTAGCTTCCTAAAATAATTATACTTTTTGTAGGATTTATCTTATGCTTGTGAACTTCATAGGTCTTGAATTAATTATTATTGGAATCACTTATGTATTTATTTGCATAAAATTCCATCATGTAGATTTTCCTTTCCTTATACACAAGACCATGATTATAATAAACAAAAAATTCTCATTCCTTTGCTATTCTTTTTTTCTTAGACTAAATTTAGACACAAAACTTTATATTTAATGTTACTTAGTTAATAATAGTATAAAGACCTTTAATAAAGTTGGATGGTCCTATAAGACTTTTAAAAAACATATAAACAAAATATTCATCCTAAATATTCATAACAAGTGAGGCAAGTTTACCTTTTTTATCTTTCAATTTAGAAGGATGAGGAATTATTTCTTGGAAATCTAAAAGCTTCATATTATACAAATCTATAGTAAGATTAAATATTCTAATATCATTTAAATTTTTATACAATTTATTTAACATGCTCTAAATTTGTGAATAATATTCATGAATCACAACATCAAAAATTGTAAGCTTGATTTAAATAGTTGGTTTCTTATATGTCTTTTTTGCAATTATCAAGATTCATTCCTGAGTTAGCAAGTTTTTTCTCACTACAAATCACAAGATCACTAATAATATTAATGACTCCACTTATTTCATTACAAAATTTAGGAGGCGCATCTTCAAAAAGTGTAAGCTACATCCATATAGATGATAGCTTATCTCTCTTTTTCTAATTGTCAATATTTGTTCTTCATATAGCAGGTTTTTTCTCACTACTAATCACAAGCTTATAGCGATTCTTCAAAGTTAAGAATATATTTAGAATAGTAATAATTTTTTCATTTAATTTGATTTGAGGAATAAAAATTATTGGGTCCATATTGAAGGAAATAAAAAGAAAGAAATATCTTTATCCCATTTAACTTGGAATATTTAGGCTATATCACTTTGACAAAAAAATAAATTAAAAAAATAAAATAGCAAAAAAAGGAAAAAAAAAGGAGAGAAACATAACCATGTACAATAATACCTACCTTTAACCTATTCCATTTTAGTATATCTATATCTATATCTATCTATCTATCTATCTATATATATATATATATATATATATATATATATATATATATATATATATATATATATATATATATATATATATATATATATATATATATATATATATATATATATTTGGATGTACAAATCTATCAATCAGAGCTATTTTATCTATCAATTTTCTCAACCGGGTTAGTAGTTTTTTGATCTTAAACATTCCTACTAATATCTTATTAGATTAAGTATTTTAATCCTTGATTATATGGGTATAATAAAAATTATTTAAAGAACATTCCACATCCCTTTTGTCTCATACATATTCAATTATTTATGAATTAGAACAAACCCTTTTAGAATATTTTGCCTAATTCATTGGATTAATGATGAACATTGACCCTCCATGGATTCGCCTATATAAGCTGCGGCTAGAGTTGCAAAGATCAGAGCTTGAATACCACTTGTAAATAATCCTAGGAACATTACAGGTATAGGAACTACTAAAGGTACCAAAGAAACAGGAACGGCAACTACCAATTCGTCAGTATAAAATGTTTCTAAAATGTTGAAAACTAAGTGATAGAGGTTTTGTAAAATCCTCTAATATGTTAATTGGTAAAAGTATTGGGGTTGGTTGAATATATCTACCAAAATAACTTAAACCCTTCTTTGTAAGACCTGCATAAAAATATGCAGCTGATGATCATTTTGGTATTATATAAGACCTACCTTTACCCTATTCCAATGAGGGTAATTATCATGGGTAAAACCTTAAATTAAATGGTCGTAAATCCAAGTAAATTTTCCTTATTAAATATCTCCAATAATTAATGAGATTTATATAAATATCAGAGTAAACTGAATAATTCGCGATCTGGAATCTCTTTTGGTACAATACCCTCTGGTTGGGACAATATTTGATCCGCTATGTCTAAATAATATTCACACACAGTGAGTATTTTTACAGAAGTAACCAATAGTGGCATCTGAGGGTTTCTACGAAAAAATCTAAGTAGTGATATTAGAGGGTTTTGTAGCAACTATGCAGCGACATTAGAGGGTTTTTGTGGAAAAAAATTTGAGTAGCGATGTCCAAGGGTTTATGTGAAAAAAATCTAAGTGACGTTAGAGGGTTTTGTAGAAAAAATTTGAGCAGTGGTGTTAGAGGATTTCTATAGAAAAAATCTAAGCAATGACGTATGAGGGTTTATATGGAAAAAATCTAAATTGTGGCATTAGGGGGTTTTGTGGGAAAAATCTTAACAACAACATCATAGGGTTTTATCAAGACAATTTGAGTTGTGGGGCATCAGAGGGTTTTGCAAAAAAATCTAAGTAGTAGTGTAAGAGGATTTTTGTAGAAATATTAGTGGAATCATATGGTTTTGTGGAAAAAATTTGAGAAATAGGGAATCAAATGGTTTTGTGAAAAAAATCTAAGCAACAGTGACAGAGGGTTTCTATGGAAAACAAAATTGAGTAGTGGTGTTAGAGGGTTTTGTGACAAAACAATTGAGCAATAACATCAAAGGTTTTATGTGGAAAAAAATTGAGTCGCAACAAGGCTTTGCCTATAAATAAATTATTCAGATAGGAAGCCAATAATATCTTGTAAAAACTCTATTGTATCAAATGTAAAAGGGTTCGATGGAGGAGCAAGAGCTAGAATTTGAATGGTGGTGATCAGGGTGGGAAAGGGTGGTTGTGGGAGTCTTTGAATCTAGTTTACATGGGTTTTTAGAAGAGTAAAGGAAGCTATCAAAATGTGTGGATGTGGTGGCTAGCTTGGATGCAAATGTGGAAATTTTGGGCCATCCATATGGTGTGTCTATAGGAGGTCTCAATACTTGCTTCATAGGTCCTTTGAGAATCCATGGGCCATAAAATAATAAGCAAGAGGTTGGGTCCCATTCTCATGGCCCATATTTTTCCCTTAAAAACTCAAGCTTTGATATTTCATATGTTGCAGTGACATCTAAAGGTACAAGGAAGATATTAAAACCAATTTGCAATATATCCTCTATGGTAAATTCCATTATCATCCTAAGTGATTTGGTTAAGTTCACCATAGGTTATGGTGGTTGTGACCTTCTGGGAAAGCTCTAAGGGGTGAGGCAATACCTAGATTCAATTTTAATATGGGTGCTACCAAAGTGGAAACCTCTAGGCTTCATAGAAATTATAGTGGCACCTAAAGCCTTTTTTTATATCAAATTAAACTGTATGAAAGAGACAAATTGCATTCTATGGGGAGACACCTAGTTTTATGGCAAAAGAGATTTTTTTTTTGGAAGCTAAAACCTAATTTCAATTCTCATATGCAAAGGGTTAACTTTGTATCTCTGGGAGTTCATCTCCCTATCCTTCCTTACTATCTTTGCCATGAATATGTATTGAGAGTTGTGGCCAAGGTTGTGGAGGATCTCCTTATTATTGGTTCAATAACTAGATCCAAATCAATAATGGTGTATGTAATAATATGAGTGATGGAATATCTAGAGGGATATCTTCCCTCTTCTATCAAGCTTATCTCATTCCTAGGTACTTGGGACAAGCCCATTGTTTATGAAAATAGGTTGACACAGTTCTCTGGCTATGGAAAATTGAGCCACTAGATGAAACAATATCCCCTCAAGGCATAAGTAAAGAATGAAAAGATATCTACAAGAGAAGTTTGGATCTAGAAGGAGAACTCGAACCTAGTCCCCTTGAAGGATATGGACAGTAATTCATCAAAGGTGGGGAAAGGAGAAGCTCATGCCTAGATGGATGAGGTTCACAAGCTAAAGACTCTAGTAGAGGAGGTTTTGCGACCCTTAGAATTGACCCTATCCAACCTGGTGGTTATTGAGAAGGAATCTAAGGAGAAGAACATAGCCTCGAAGCTTGGTGTTACTAAGGTATGTTAGTCGAATATCATTTTTAAAACCATTGTTTCTAAGACTCTTCATAATTTCTTTATGGGTTTTGTATTGGTTTTTCTCTTGAGGAGACTGGAATTTAGGCGGTAACCCCTATGGTAGGGTCTTCTATTAGCTCCCCAAATACCTATTTGGACAAAGGTTATCTAGGTCCTAAAACTCAAATATAAAGGAAGGGCAATGTGGATGTAGGTGTTGAAAATAAATTAGGAAAGCCCCCTAACAAGTCTATGAGGAAGAGAGAAATAGATTATGAGATCGTGAATGGATCTCAAGCTTTGCTCAAAATTGATAAAGGGAAGGTTGTAGTAGTAAGACAAATAAATATAGAATATTTCCACCAGAGTAGCCATGGGGTTTTTGGAAAAAATAATTCTAATTCCAAATCCTATAAATGAAGTGCCTCTCTTGGAATGTTAGGGGCCTGAAAGAACTTTCTAAACAATAGGTGGTTGCTTCCCTGCATAAAGAAATTTTACCTGATATTTTCTTCTTGCAAGAAACCAAGTTTGATGGTCATGATATAGAAGTTGTTAGAACAAGGATTTGAAAAGAAGCTCATTTTTTTGCAACCCCAACCAATTTTTCCTCTAGGGGACTCCTTTATCTCTGGGATTCCAAAAATTTTGAGGTCTCTATAATTTCTTCCTTGGATAGCATTATTAATATTATCTTCTACAACAAAGAAAGTAATAAAAGATGCATTATGACTATTGTGTATGTGCAAAATTCTAGGCCTATTAGAAACCTGTTGTGGCAAACTCTAAGTTCCATGAGAAGTATTTTTTCTCAAGAAGCTTGGTGCCTAATAGGGGATTTTAATTCCACTTTATGTTTTAGATAAAAAAGGAGGGAACTCCCTAATATTGAAAAGCATGGAATAGTTTTTAGATTTTGTGAATGGCAATGAGCTATTGTATGTTGAGTTGAAGGGTTCAAGGTATACTTGGAGCAATAGGAGAGTGGATAACCATATCATCCAAGTCAATTTATATAGGTTTACTATAGCTAAGGAGTGCCTTCCATTGTTTGGGAATATATCTTTATGTTCTCTACCTAGAATTGGCTTCAACCAAAACCCCTTATGTTTTGAAGTGGCACAAGATAAAACCATATTTACCAAGAAATTTAGGTTTGAGGCAATGTGGTGCCTTCATCCTCATTTGGAAGTTGAAATAAAAATTTGGTGGTTGATAAGGGTCCAAGGCTCTAGCCTTTCCAAAATTGTGGAAAATCTTAGATTTGTTAAAAGTGGCCTTAAAGAATGGAATAAAAAGGTTTTTGGGAGTATTATGAAAAATAATATAGACCTAAAAAGTCAACTAAAATCCATTGACTCTAAGATAGAACTTGGAAAACAATATTAAGATATTAGATACAAAGAAAAGGAGGTGCTAATCAAATTTCATAACACTATTATCAAGGACATTTTATGGAAACAGAAGTCCAAAGTTCTTTGGCTAAAAGAGGGAGATAATAATTCTAAGTTTTTCACATCACAACCTTGAAGCACAGGAGAACCAATAGGATTATAGAAAAACAAAAATTTTATGGATCCAGTGCTACTCACATCAAGGATATACGATTTTAGGTTGTGTTTTTTTTAGAAATATATGTTAGGACTAAAAAATAAGGCACACTTTATTTACAAGTTATCTTACAATATATAAGCATCAAGCTTAGGATGGAGATATTACAAGTGTCATAAGCTCCACTCCAAGTGTCTTTCAGAAGACACCACTCCAAATCAAACTGAAGACAGAGACAAGTGGCAGAAGACAAATGTCAACCTATCAATTATAGGTATAGTGCACATTATAAAAATAATAATATTCTAACATTCCCCCCTTAATGTGCACTATCCTAAAAAGATAAGTCAACATTAGATAACATTCCCCCTTAATGTTGACTTCTATTACATAGATATAGCAAATTGCTAAACTAAGAAAACTTGTCTTTCCCAAGTGACTTGGTGAAGATGTCTGCTACTTGATATTGAGTTGGTACATACTCCATGTGTATAATGTCTTCTTGGACCATTTATCTAATGAAGTGATGATGGATCTCAATGTGCTTTGTTCTAGCATGGAAAACTGGATTCTTGGTCATCTTGATGGTACTTTGATTGTCACAATATATATGTTGGACCATGTATGAATAGCCTAATATCCTGAATTAATTGCCTCAACCATATTGCCTCCTTAGTTGCCTCAATTGCTGCTCTATATTCTACTTCTGCTGAAGATAGTGAAACTATGTTCTGCTTCTTTGTGCTCCATGAAATAGAGCCTTGGCCTAATTGAAAGCAATAACCTGATGTAGATCTTCTAGTTTCAGGACAATTGGCCCAATCTGAATCTATGTATCCAATCAAAGAAAAATTATCACTTGATTTATACATAAGGCCATGATGAGGTGTGGCCTTTAGGAATCTCACAATCCTCTTAGCTGCTATCCAATGGCTCTTCTTAGGATCCTGCATGAATTTGGAAATAAGGCCAACTGAATAGCAAATATCTGGTCTAGTTGAAGTTAAGTAGATCAAACTTCCAACTAGTTGCCTATAAATTGTACCATCAACCCTTTCTTCTTCATCATTATTTACCAATTTCAATCTAGTTTCCATGGGAGTTAGAGAGGGCTTACACTCCTCCATGCGAAACCTCTCCAAAATAGACTGAATGTACTTAGTTTGTGAGAAAAAAATCTTACCAGGCTATTGCCATACCTCTATTCCTAAGCAATAGTGGAGGAGGCCTAAATATGTCATCTCAAAGTTCTTGCATAAGTCCTCCTTGAGAAATCTTATTCCTTCTATGTCATCACCTATAATGAGAAGATCATCCACATACAATGTAACCAAAATGATGCGGTTCCTCCAATGTTTCACATAGAGAGTAGATTCTGTTGTAGATCTAGTGAAACCAAGGTTGAGAAAATAGGAGTCAATCTTTGCATACCAAGCTCGAGGTGCTTGCTTCAACCCATATAGAGATTTCTTTAATCTGAGGACTTTTTTGTTTTGGCCTTCAATTGTGTACCTTGGTGGTTGTTTCACATACACTTCCTCCTTCAAATGACCATTGAGAAATGCACTTTTGACATCCATTTGATATATTGGCCAATGTTTTTGAGCTACCATAGCAATAACTGTCCTGATTGTAGTCATCTTAGCCACAGGAGCAAATGTCTCCTCATAATCAATTCCCTCTTGTTGCTTATAGCCTTGAGCTACTAGGTGAGCCTTGTAGTGATCTAGTGAGCCATCTGCTTTATATTTTGCTTTGTATACCCATTTTGTGCCAATGGTATATTTTCCTTTGGGTAAATCAACTAACTCCCAAGTGTGATTTTTTTCAATGGAATCTAATTCTTGATCCATGGCATGAACCCATTTAGGATCACCAAGTGCTTCTTTGACATTAGAAGGTTCAGGTTGGCTAAGGACTTTGGCCATTAGGGCATAATTCACTTGGTGTCTTAGGGCTAAAGGCCTTTTACCTGTATAGGTGGGCAAATGATTTTGGGCTTCATCTATTGTGGCTTGAACCCACTTGGGTAAAGGATTGGATGATGTTACTTGATCATTAGGAGGAGGAGATGGAGGACATGGATCATTTGTAGGAAGTTCTTCTTGTGGATGAATTTCTTGATTTATGAGTGAAGGAGAAGGACTAGATGATATTGTATGCATGAATGGAGCAACTATTTCATTAGTTATTTCTAAAGTGGGGGCCTTAGGAGGATTATATGGGGGATACTCATGAAAGGTAACATCCCTAGATAAAATTATTTTCTTGGAAATAGGTTCATATAATTTATATGCATTGGCACTATCACTATAGCCAACAAAGATGCATTTTTGGCTCTTATCATCAAACTTCTTCCTTTTCTTATGAGGAATATGAGCATAGGCATCACATCCAAAGATTCTCAAATGGCCCACATAGGGTGTTCTTCCACTCCATGCTTCTTCAGGTGTTATTTCATGTAAGGCCTTTGTGTATGACCTATTAGTCAAGTATGCAGCAATAAGAACAACTTCTCCCCAAAATGAGTTAGGTAATATAGCAGCATGTAACATTGATTTTGCCCTATTTGTGATTGTTTGATTCATCCTCTCAATAACTCCATTTTTTCATGGGGTATAAGGGGTTGTGAATTGCCTCCTTATCCCATGATACTTACAAAAATTAAAGAATTCATTGGAGACATATTCTCCACCATTATTTGATCTTAAGGTGGAGATTTGATAGCCACTTTCTCTTTCAACAAGTGCAATGAATTCTTTGAACTTATCAAGGGCTTGCCACTTATATTGAATTAGGTAGATCCATACCTTTCTTCTATAATCATCAATGAAAGTGATGTAGTATTTAGCCCTAGTATAATATTGAACAAACATTGGCCCACAAATGTCTGAATGAACCAATTGCAAAGGTCTATTGGCTCTCCATGCCTTTCCTATTTCAAATGGTTGCCTATGGTGTTTGGCTATTACACATGGCTCACAAAAACATTTTGACTCCTTAAGATGTGGAAGTCCTTTAACTAATCCTTTTGTAGCCATCATTTGAAGATTATTAAAATTTAAATGTCCCAATATTTCATGCCACATGTACTCCAAAGAGAAAGTAGTTGTTGTATGCAAAGATGTTTGTGTTACATATTTTGTAAGGAGGTAGTAAACACCATCATTTTTTACTCCCATGGCCTTGACATTGCCATTGGGTTCCTTAATGTAGTATTTGTCTTTTTCAAAATAGACATTATAGCCCTTATCTATAAGTTGTCCAATAGAAAGAAGACTCCTTTTAAGACCAGGCACATACAAAACATTTGTTGTAGGAAAATTATTACCATCATGCAAAGTAAGTGGTGCCTCCCCAACACCTTCAATGGGTAGAGCACTTTAATCACCAAAATTAATGAATTGATTTGATGTAGGCTGAACCTTGGTCAACCAATATTGCCTTCCTGTCATGTGCTTTGTTGCTCCAGAATCAATATACCAACATTCTTTATCTTCAACGTTAACTTGGTTGGTTGCATACAATGTGTTTAGATTATTATTTTGTGGTTCTCCCTATTCTCTTTGCCTTTTATAGCAATTAGCAACATTATGATTCCATTTTCCACAATATTCACACCCTTGTTGATTGTTTTTTTGACCCCCTTGAGGTCTTTTTTTCCATATTGGTTGTTGTTGGTACTGTTTCTGATGTGGTTGCTGATGGTACTGCTGATTTCGTTGTTTCTTGTACTGTTGCTGACGTGGCTACTGCTGGTACTATTGATTTGGCTACTGCTGGTACTGTGGGTATCTCTAATGTTGTCTACCCCTTTGATTCTGATTATGCTGATTTTGACCTTTATTTTGTTTAGGCTGTAAAGTTGCCTTGGTGGCAAAAGCTACTGATGTGGCTTCAATTTCTTCATCTTTGATTAGGGCTTGCTCATGTTTCTTAAGTAGGATCTCAATATCCTCAAGTGTGGAATTCATTGTTTTACCACTTAAGTCTAACATGGTAGCATAGGAGTGAAATTTTGAAGGAAGACCATGCAACATTATTGGAATTAACTCATTATCATCTAGGGTTTTACCAACATCTAAGAAATCATTCTTAATAGACTTCACTTCCATAAGATAATCGGTAAGTGAGCCTTTCATACATAAATTGTGTAATTTTTGTTTGAGATACAAAATATTATATTTACTTGGCCTATCAAAAAATCTATTGAGAGCATCCCATGCTTGTTTAGGTGTTTTTGCAGCCCTTACAGTTTCTTTGCATTGAATTCTTGTAGCTAGCTTGATTAGACTTAAAGCTATATTGGAATTCTTCTCAAATTGTGCTTTTTATTTAGGGTCTGTAGGTGCAGTGAGTGGGTCTTCATTAGCTTGCCTATCTTTCACAAAGTCCCACATGTCATTCATCATTAATATTGATTCCATATCATACTTCCAATTTGCAAAAGTTTGTGCTCCTTCAAGTTTCTTTGTTAGTCCACTTAATATATTTGTAGTATCCATGATTTATAAAAGGATCAAAATAAAAGGGAGCTCAACAAAGGATGAAGTAAGAAAAACAAATGCCAAATTAGAGCCCTCAAAAAAAATCTAGGGTACACCACTGAAGATCCATAGGAGGGTTTGCCTAGTTTTTCCACTCTGAATATTCAAGTGATTCCAAGAGTGGGAGGGTTAAGTTGAACATAAGTGCCTTTTTCTATCCAAAGAGAGTAATAATTAGAATTTTGCTAGACCTTTATACCAAACTTCTCAATATACCCACCCTTACGTGAGGGAGACTATAAGCATTTGAGCAGTTGATACGTGGAACATAGGTGATTTTGAAAGGGAATAACCTGCTAGACCTTTATACCAAACTACTCAATATACTCGCCCTTATGTGAGGGAGACTATAAGTATTTGAGCAGTTGATACATGGAACATAGGTGGTTATAAAAATGTGATGCTGGATTTTTGTAGAATTGTTACAATAGATGTGCCAATGTATTATTGCTTTATAAGAATTTGCATGTATGTGTTTGCTTGCTTGTATATGGCTTAGTGTCAAGTGTGTATGAAATGGAACTACACTTGATTACAATTATAAAACCCAAAGTCATGCAAGGGTAATAGCAAGCATAAAATGTAGACAAATCCCAAATAGAAGATGCAAGCAACAAACACCTAGTGGCCAAGAGAGTGCCACAAAATGAATCCACCGACAAGGGACAAGGGGCCCTAAATCACCCCTTGATAGGATGATTTGTATTGGAAACTTGGCTAAAAAATTAGCCCCAAATGTACCTCCAAAATATTGTACAAGATCAATGCCTTCACTTACAAGATTACCTCCAAACTTGCCAAATTCAATGAATAACTTGGCATAATGTCCCCCCAAAGACTTAGAATTGATCCCCTTACTATTTTTCCAAATTATCAACCAAGAGTGTCGGATGCAACCGAAAATGCACTCTTTTTACAATCTCATCTTTGACTTAATATTCAGTTGAGTAAATGATCTCAAAACTGAAAAAATATTGCACCAATGGATCCCCCTTGAAATTCTCTTTCCAATGACTATATATAAGCCTATAGTCGGATACAAATTGATGTTTAAAAAAGCAAAAATATGATTACCCTCCAAATGTGTGCAGCTCCGGGACTTCCTAGGTAGTCACCCATCCAAGTACTCATCTAGGACACTATGCTTAATAAGGGAGTTTTTATAAAATATGTTACGATAAAAGTATTCTTCAAATATGGAATTTGAAATATCTATAAAGAATAAAAAAATCCTTCCTTCCCTTTAAAACACCCATCAAAAAATTAGATTTTTGAAGCAGATTTTTTTTTTTAGTTTACACAGGAGCTGGGTGCCGCGTATTCAAACCAACTGCATCGTAAAATGTGCACATTACCTAGAAATCAGGGCTCAAACTCTGACTTAGAAATGACAATTGTTCAATGGGCAGGAAATTCGCATCAAACCAAACAGGCCGTGCTTCAGTCCTATACCTTATTCCTCCAATAGTTCAAACAATCAAGTTAAAAATGAAATAATTAACTTCCACCTTAGAAAATCAAATTCCATTTATCCCTTATAACTCCAACTTTTAGAAAATCAAAACATTAAAATAAATATTACCTCTACTATAATGGGTGCTTGAATAATTCAGTGAAATTTGTGTTACTCTACATTATGACTTTCAACAAAACACACTTTCTTTCAATGCAAGCAAGATGCCATCATCTGGCCCTTTGTACAATGGAAATGAAGCATTCAAATAGGAAACTAGGCATCGTGTGAGGTCGCATTCTTCGAGATCTACCACCAAACAAAATAATTTATGCTGGAGTCACTATAGTTTGACAGAAATGTTTGTTGATGCTAGCATAATCTTGAAGTAGCTAGGGTGGATGCTAGTCAAACCCGCTATCTATAGGTGCTTCCAAAAAAATTTAGAAAACTGGAATCTCCTCTCTTGGACTATCCCTCCTCAAACATCTTTGTGTTGCAGATCTTCTCGATAGAGAGATGGGAAACCAACTAAACTGGCTTTGTTATCTTCGTCACTCGAGAATTTAACCAAAGGATATCATTATTTCTCTATATTCAATACAAACACCGTGACTATTTCTATAGTATTTCAAGCGATTCTCTCACGGACGCTCCGACATGCAGGTTCACTCTGCTCCTTCAAATTTATAGTACACGAAGTCGACGATGCACATAGGAAAAAAATTACTCCTCTTTTACTCTCGTATGCAACACAATGGACAACATAGTCCAAAAATTCCATGTCTTCAAAAAATATTGTTTGTTGAGACTTGCAGTAGCATACAGATGGATGGGTCAACAAGTAAAAAATGCACAGTCAATAGGGAGACGTAATTCAAATGAGGATTACACTACTCAATGGGAAATAAACTAGATATGGAACAAATCACAGACAAACAATAAGAAAGAGGAGCCTAAAAAAATTTCTCACTAGAAATGAGGAAGGGATTTCTGGTTTCTGATCCACTCAATGAGTGGAGAGCATACTCCCTCAACCCACATCTTAAGACCCTAATAGTCCCATAGGTGGATCTCACCACTCTGATACCAGATGTTGGGACTCAAAAATAAGGCACATTTTATTTACAAGTTATATTACAATATATAAGCATCAAGCTTAGGAGGGAGATATGACAAGTGTCATAAGCTCCACTCCAAGTGTCTTTCAGAAGACACCACTCTAATTCAAACTGAAGACAGGGACAGGTGGCAGAAGACAAATGCCAACCTATCAATTATAGGCATAGTGCACATTATAACAATAATAATATTCTAACAATATCAAGGTGGAAGAGGTTTGTAATGAGGAATACCAAAATAAGTTGCTTGGTAGTATTCCCAGCCTTGTCATGGTTGATATGAACCAAGTCCTTGCCTCTCCCTTTAGCGATAAGGAATTCAGATATGTTATCTTAATAATGGAAGGAATGAAATATTTAGGTCCTGATGGTTCCCCACCCTAATTTTCCATAAGTATTGCTATATTGTGGGGAAGTATATTATTATTGCCCTTCAGGAGGTCCAAACCATAAATCATATCATGTTTGGAGTGAATTCTAGTTTTTTTTAACTCTATTCCCTAATATTGTTGGTGCAAAGTACTTTGGTATCTTTAGACCCATCAAATTACACTATTTATAAAATTTTGATAAAGACCCTTGTTAATAGATTAAAAAATTTTCATCCAACCTTGATTGATTCAGCCCAAAGTGGATTCGTAATAGGGAGACAAATCTTAGATACTGTCTATAAAGCAAACATTGACAACACCTAGATAGCAATAATAAAATCAACACACAAAATATATTTCACAATGAAGAGAAAATATTGCATTAATGTGGGGGAGCCTTGATCTCCAATGTTACAATATAATGTATATTGATACAATAGTTACAATCGAAGGGTTTTAAAAACCCTTATTTACAAATAATATTAGGTGTCTTCTACATCATCCTTTGCTACAAAAAAGTTGTAGGTGGACTTGAGTATCCCTATGGGACCACCTAATCTGCAATAGCTATAAAGAATGTAGATCCTACACCTACATATAGATAAACAACACCAAGAAGTCAATAGCATCTAAGAGAGCTCCATTGTGCGAGACCCTCTATAAAAGACAAATGTACAAAATCTTAGTATTGTAAATGGTGAAATGCAAGAAAATACATAAAATGTAAGATGTAAAATAATAAAATCTTTTAACTTGTCAAGATTTCCTAATTTTCTTGATCCACTATTCACCTTATACGATCTAAAAGTGCACAAAAATCTTAAAGAATTCGAGGGTTTGTAGGTAATAAACTAAAAATATAGGGAACACCCTGGAGCATTTTGGAAAGGTTGTGAACACCCTGCAATGTTCCTAGAATTCTCAACAACATTCATGGGATGCTAGGAGGCATTCAAGGATGATGGGAATATTATGTAGAACCTTAGATCCAGTTTATGAGGATTTTACGATGATGGTGAAGGGGGATATGGTAGCAATGAGGTGTTAGGATAGAGGTAAAATGCTAATATTTTAGGGCACAATGGATGAGAAAACAAATGACCACCTAAGTTGATTACTTAACCTTATTCACAAAAGTGAATGCTCTTATATAACTTGCCTTCTATATGCTAGGGTTTCAATGACACCAATGTGTGTTCAAGATTAAAAAATAATGGATAGCTATGATTTATTCACACACACACACACACACACATATATATATATATATTAAATATATAAATATATATAATATAAATAAATATACATGTATAAATAAATAATGGATAGTTGCGATTGGATGATATTGATGGATGACAAGTGGTTAGGTTTTGCTTTCTACAAATACCTCTTTTTGTATCGTGTTGTGTGAAACACAATGTGGTGCAAAAATAAGAGACACCTAATTTATGTTCATTGTCCCAATAGAAAGGGGTTTTTTCCAATTGTAAATGTGGGTGTATAATGTATTCTATTCTTGCCCCAATAGAAAAGCGGTATTTTGTAAAGAAAAAATCAACAACACCTAGATAGCAATAACAAAATCAACACAAAAAATATATTGCACAATGAAGAGATGAATTCACATTAATGTGGGGGAGCCTTGATCTCCAATGTTACAATATTATATTTATTGATACATTAGTTGCAATTCAAGGGTTTTGAAAACCCTTGTTTACAAAGAATGTTAGGTGTCTTTTGCATCGTCCTTTGCTCCAAAAAAGTTGTAGGTGGTCTTAAGTATCCACATAGGACCACCTGAGCTACAACAGTTGTAAATAATGTAGTTCCTCTACCTAAAAATAGATCAACAACACCAACAGGTTAATATCATCTGAGAGGGATCCACTATATGAGACCTTCTATAAAAGACAAATCTAAAAAACCCTAGTGCTGTAAAATAATGAAATGTAATCAAATAAAAAAATGTGAGATTTAAAATAATAAAATATTTACCTTGTCAATATTATTGGATTTTTTTTATCCACTACTCTATTTCTATGATCTAAAGGTGTCCGAACACCTAAAAGTGTTCGAGGGTTTGTAAATAACAAATTGGAAGGTTAAGAAACAACCTGGAGCATTCTAGGAGGACTGTGGATACCCTACAACATTCTTGGAATGCTCAGTAGTATTCGTGGGATGTTGGAAGGAATTTAGGGATGATGGGAAGATGTTATAGAACCTCAGATATGGTTTGCAAGGGTTTTATGATGGTGGCTACAATGAGTGAGGGTGAAGGTGAAATGCTAGGGTTTTAGGGGCCAAATAATGTGAAGGGAATGACCGCTTGAGTTGATTTCTTAACCTTATTCACAAAAGTGAATGCTATTTTATAACCTGCCTTCCATATTCTAGGGTTTCAATTACACAAACATGTGGTCAAGATCAAAACATAATGGATGGCTAAGATTACATATTTGAAATGTAACATGGATCAAGTCAAGTGGATGGCTGAGATTTAAACATGATGAATGGTTGTGATTTATACACACACACACACACACACACACACACACACACACACACATATATATATATATATATATATATATATATATATATATATATATATATATATATATATATATATATATATATATTGATATTAAATATATAAATATAAATATATCTCATGAGCCAATGAGTGTAGCTTACCCTCTCAATTGGTGAATTAGTGAAGAAGGAATCTCACAAGCCAATTGACAGAAATGCAAGTGTAAATATGGGTGTAAATGTGGATGCATGAAATATTCTATTTTTTCCCCAAAAAATGCAAGGGGATTTGTGAAGTATGGATGTAAATGCAATGTATTCTATTTTTGCCACAATAGATGCAAGGGGATATTAAAAATGTGTGGATGATATGAATTATGTAAATATCAAGAAAGTGGCATAAATGATGATGCAATGATTGATTATGTTCTTTGCCCCAATAAAAAAGGGATTTTTGCCAATTGTAAATGCATGTGTATAATGTATTTTGTTTTTTCTCCAAAAGAGAAGGGATTTTTTGCTAATTGTGGATGTTATGAATTATGTAAATGGATGTGTATGATGTATTTTATTTTTGCCCCAACATATGAAAGGGGTTTTTTCTAATTGTGGATGCGGGTGTACAATGTGTTCTATTTTTGCCCCAGATTTTTTACTAATGTTAATGAGTGTATCTCGATGTGGAAAATCAAATTCAAATTTGGTTGCCCCAAGTTTGGGGTGGTTTTGTGTTGTTGAAGAATGTACCTTTTTGGCATCATTGAAATGTAAAATGATGAAAATGTAGAAAATCAGGAACCAATCATCCTATGAACGAGTGATTTCTAGGAGGTCCCTCCTAGTGACTATGTGTAATTCTTGCATGTTAAATGAAATGATGTAGTATAAATTATCCATGTTTCAAGCCCCACGAACAAGGCCATCAATGATAGCTTTTGAGAAAATTAATCTTAGCATAGTCTCACTCAAAAAATAAAGGTGTCAAATGGATTTTAATTTTGAACAAGAGGATTTTGTATGATGAAAAAGTGTCCTTATTATTATCTACCCATCCTCCCAAATTGCATGGATAACAAATTGCTACAATCACCAACTGAAATAGAGTAAACCACTAGATATGAAGTTAACATGTAAAATGTGAGTGAAATTGGTAAATGTTGAATTAAAATGTAATGATAAATGTAATTGGAAAAGTGGAAATGATGATGTATGATGTGAAATGTATATGGAGATGCATTGATGAGTGAATTGGATGATTTTGTGAAATTTGGAATTGTTTTTGGAATGGTTTTTGGAGCAATTTTGGACAAATTTTGTGGATTTTGGCTACAAACAAAATTTAACCACATAAATAAATTCATGTTATCACAAAATATGATGGAATGTTGTGATGAATGACAAGGATGGTAGTTTTATTAAATTTTGGGTTGCATTGAGGCTTTTGTATGCAATTTTGGCATTTTCATGATTTTTGATTGTGAACAAAAATTAAGCTCCCAAATCAGTTTCTACTTTCACAAAACATGATGTGATGATGAAATGGATGTATGGATGAAATTTGTGGTGATGCTATAGGGGAAATCTATATTTTTGAGCTTATTGGTATTTTTACAACATTCTAGAGCCAAATATCAGTCAACATTTACATCTTGTACAGATGCGGGAGAGCATTTGCCACTTTGCAGATGTTGGTTGGCATTTGATTACACTCTACAGATGTCCATGGGCATTTGAGCATACCAAGAAAAGTTATAAAAGGTTTGAAAAAGTGAAATTGAACTTATTCTTGCATTCATAAGTTTGAGAAGTTGCATATGAATGAGAGTGAGTGGGTGAGTGAAGGAGTGTGGAGTGGAGTGATGGCAATGGAGGGTGTGGATGCGGTAGTATGAATGGAGGATCAGTTGGTTGAGGTAAGTTTCCTTGGAACTCTTTGTTTGGAGTTGTGCAATACTTTTTTTACATGTTTTTACATGTTTTTTATTATGCAATGAATGTTATGATAATGTGCATCTACATTTGTGCTTTGATTTGCAGTTGAGGATATTGGAGGCTCAACATTGGTTCTCACCCATTATACCAAGAGTGAGAAAGGTCTTGTATATGGTCAACTTGAAGAAGCTAACAAACATGGGGTTGGTCAACGTTACACAAATTGAGGTGCTAAGAGGGGATGAGGGGTATCTCTCAGCCTTGGCTAAGATATGGGATACAGATAGGAGGATTTTCCAAATCTGAATAGGGGAGATGACAGTGACCCTAGAAAATGTGTATCACATATTTCAACTACCAGTGGAGGTGTTGCATGTGCCATTTGACACAATGAGGACCATGAGATGAGTTGAATATTTGGAGACATATGGAGGGATGTGAGTGTGTGGGGTGGAGGGATAAGCTACTTGGCCATGTATAACAAGAAGGATTTGGATGCCCTACCCACCTTGATCATGTTTTGTTGGCCAACATAGTGGTTCCCAATAGTATTGGATGTTAGTTTCTATAAAACATGATTAGGCTGGTGTATGATATGATCGATGAGCCTCAGGTATATGCATGGAAACCTACTCTACTGGCCCAATTGTATGTGGATTTGTATGAAGTGAAGAGGTAGGGATGAAAGGGGTTGGGTTGCAGTGTGATTTTATAGTATTGGGGTTTGGAGTATTTTAGTGTGTCTCATCTAGTGGGCCTCCCTTGCAAGGGATGGGATAGGGATCAACACTATGCTTTTATATAGAGGGTGACTAAGGAGGTGTAATTTAGTCATCCTAATCGTAGTGGTTAGGTATACAAAGATTCATGGGTAGGGTTGACATAGAATTGGGTGTATTGGAGGCCATGGTAGGAGGCTAGGTAGCCTAGTGATGGAGAGAAGCTATAGAGGACTCGATAGGCTAGATGGGTGGTTGGATAGAATGGGAGTGAGGTGAAGCTTATCCAGTTCTCTCAATTTTTGTTGTAGTTTGGGCTGAGGCAAAGAATTCTAAAGGATCTAATGCTTTATAGGCACCAATCAGATGAATTAAGCTTACCATGTGTGGAGGAGTAGCAAGGCTAAAGGTAGAGTGGGGAAAATTCTAGTAGATGGTAGCAGAGTGGGATGTAGTGATAGTGTCTTGGGATGTTGATAGGGTTATGCATAAGCGCGAAATATCACAAATTGGCTCTATTTAGGATTTTTAAAATTTTGAAAAGGCTAAATTTTGATCATTTCACTGGGCCCATTTGCTCTAAAATTATGGGGAAAAAGTTTTTTGGAGTAATTTTTCCTGTCGTTGAAAATAATTAAAATATTTTTACTTTAATTCGCCAATCTCAAACTATAAATGATTTTTATTTTCTCGCCCAATTCACCTTCAAATTATAAATGACTTTATTTTTCCCCCTAAATTGCCTCATATACTACCTATATTTATACTGTAGTGGGTACTGATAAATATACATCACTTTGAAACTATGAAAAACTTGCCAAGGTTGAAGAGGAGTGTCTATTGACATAAGCCGATCAGTTTTAGAGGAGTGTCGATCAACTAAATATGATCAGCATAAGTCGATCAGTTGTAGAGGTGTCAATCGGTTGTACAAGTATCAATTAGTTGTAGAGGTTTTGATCAGTTACAGAGGTGTTGATCGATTGCAATGATGTTGAATAGTTGTAGATCTATGTATATCGATATTAGACGATCAGTTGTAGAGCTATGTATGTCAACATAAGTCGATCGGTTGTAGAGCCATGTCTATTGACATAAGCTAATTGGTTGTAAAGTTGTGTCTATAAATATAATTTGATTGATTATAGAGCCGTGTATGTCGATATAATTTGATTAGTTATAGAGCCATGTCTATCGGTATAAGTCGATCGATTATAGAGCCATATCAATCAACATTTGTTTGTTGATTGTAGGGTCGTGTCGATCGACATTAGTCTATCGATTGCAGGGACATACTGATAAGCATTAGTCTATCGATTGTGGAGGTGTTAGTTAGCATGTATGCAACCGATTGACATGTTTGCAACCGATCAGCATGTATGCAATTGATCAAGGTACATGTAACCGATTGACATGTATGTAACCGATCAAGGTAAATACAACAGATCGGCATGTCTACAACAGATCAACATGATTACAACCGATTGTTATTATTGTAACTAATTGAAATTTTTACAATCAATCGGTATGGCTGCAACCGATCGACATGGTTTCAATCGATCGAAATGGTTGCAACTGATCGACATGTCTGCAACCAATCGACATGGCTACAACCAATCGATATATTTACAACTGATCAGCATGGCAGCAACTGATCATCATTGTTGGAATCAATTGACATACTTGTAACCGATCATCATGGATGTAATCGATTGCCATGGCTAAAACTGATCGACATGTCTACAACCGATCAGTATGCCTGTAACCAATCAAATTTTATGTCTTAGACTGGTCATCATAAATCATAAATGCTAAAAGTATTTCTTATCGATATAAATTCTTTAATTTTTTCATACATTTTTAGAGTTTACAAACCAATATTCATGACCCCAAACATAGAAAAAATCACCACGATTTGAAAATTTTTGGAGAAAAATAATTGCAATTTGCCACGATTTGAAAATTTTTGGAGAAAAATAATTAGAATTCAGCATGTATACTTCTCCATATTTCATCGGGAATCTAAAGACAATTTACCTTCAATTTATAAATAGATTTTGGGGCCGACCCCTTATGCATACCCCTGGATGTTGAGATTTCTCAGCTATGGATGGAGTTGGATGCATGGGTGGTAGTAGACAAAGGAGTGGATATGATAGCAAGGATCTAGATAGAACTGAGATAGAGAGACTCTAGTTAGATGTATTATGTACTATGCCTTTGATCTCGGGAGTCATATATCTAGGATTTGGAGAATCGTCTCATATAGCACCATATTGGGCTGCTTGATTGACCTTCTTCTTCCATGGTGGGTTCTATTAGACATAGTGATTCTAGGCATAGTAACTCTAGATCTAGGGTTCCATCAGGGTTATAGGGGTCTATCGATGGGTACTAGAGAGTGCTTGGATGCAATTTTTGTGTATGGTCCTTAGTGATCCAGTGTATATAGCCTTTGAGTATTCATTATACATGTGATTATATATATATATATATATATATATATATATATATATATATATATATATATACATGGCTTTTACTTTTTTGTTATAAATTTGTGTGGATTTTTGTGTGAATGCATATGTGTGTGATGGATGTCAATGTAATGATGATGTGTATGCTTTATGATGATAATGCAAATGAACTGACATGCTAATGATAATTTGTAGTTTAGATTTTTTTTTGATCATGTGTATCATTTTTGCTTAATTAGGGGCATCAAAATGGTGGTATGTTGAATGGAAGATGCATGTGATGGTGTGGTAATGATATTAATGGTGTTGTGGCTTATGGATGGGTGACTTGGAATTGTTTTGTAGAGACTCAAACATAATAGTGATACCAAAAAAACTCACTAAGTTCTATCTAATTTATTTAAGACAAAATATGTGTACATAGTGAAGGTTCATTTACCAAATCAAGAACCAATGCATGTGCAAGTAATTTCATTAACCCATATAGAGTAAATTGAGATAAAATATGTCATGGATAAGAGCACAAAGTTATCTTGTCCTAATGTGTGATTAGAGGTCTCTTCAATAGATACGTGTTGCCATGCATTAGCGTACACTACTAGTCAAGCATCTATATCCCTAGTGGAGATTAGCTCCATAGTCCAATGATATTGATATTCTAAGCTTTGGGGATTTAGATTACATAACCATTTGTATGGAAATGTAGTTCTATCCTTACAACTTGGGGATTTGTGGTGTGTGATTTTTAAAATATGTAGAGCTTTGGGTAATCGGAGTCTCAACCAAGGTATGATGAGAATTTAACCCTATTCTTACTACTCATTCTTTTATTTTGGAAATGTTGGTAGTGGTGAAGACCACTATTTTTTTTTGGAATATGTGCATAATGGGACAAGCAAATATGATACTTTTCACTTCGAGGTTCAATCCAATCATGGTATAATCTATATTTTACACTATGTTTTTTATATGTGCAAAATGTGGTTGGTTCAAGAGTGTTAGAGTCAATCCCAAAACTCAAGATTTTCTTAGTAAAAATGTGACTTGGTCCTAGAGAAAACTCGACCAATATTGGAGGTTTCTTGAAACACTAGGACTGAATAAGCGACCAAAAATTCCTACGGATAATGGAAATGTATTTTGCAAATGGTAAATTAACTTGTGAAGTGGTGTAATGGAATGGATGTAGACTTGGGGGTGCACCTTATTAAAGCACCAAGATTTATTGGATCAATTATTATCTAAAATTAACAAATAACCCCTAATATGGTGGATGAAATGCACTAAAATGATAATGAATGTGTTTATGTGATGTGGATACATGAAATGTATGAATGCAATTTGTATGAATGTAATGTGTATGAATGGTGTAGTAGCCATGTATATACATATATGTAAATCACATTACACATAAGATGATCTCAAATGGATAATGTTAAGTGGTTCGAGTTCCTCTAATCCCTCTAGACTGGCAAGTCTATATGTTCCTTGATCCACTTTTTGGGTGACAATGTATGGACCTAACCAATTAGCCACAAATTTATCACAAAGATGCGGTAATGCATTGGTGTTTTGTTGATTCTCTTTAAGTACAAGATATCCTATATGGAATTCATGTAGATTCACTTTGGTATTGTAAGTATGCTTGAGGTGATCTTTATATAATCATAAATGTTCTAAGATATTAATCCATATTTTGTCAAGGAGTGTAATTTGGTCAAGATGTGCTTGTCTAGCAGTGTCATCATCTATGAATTCCTGCAATGAAATTCATAATGAGGGGATATCAAACTCAAGAGGCACAATTACTTGAATACCGTAGACCAATGAGAATGGTTTTTACCTAATAGGCATGTATATGCTTGTTCAGTAAGCCCATAATACCAAGGGAGTTTTAGTGTACCAATATCAATGACTTTCTTTGACTAATTTCTTGAAAATAGTGATCAAGGTCTTGTTGGTTGCCTCAACTTGTCCATTTATCTGTGGGTAGTAAGGAGTCAAGAAATTGTGTTGGATATTATAATTTTTGTAAAGTACTCAAGCATCCTTGTTATTTAAACACTTGCTATTATCAGAGATGATTTTTGAGGGGATACCAAAATGATAGATGATATGTTCAAGTATAAACTCCACAATTCTAGGTCCTATCGTACTAGTTAAAGGAATTGCATCAACCCACTTTGTTAAGTATTCAGTGGTTGTGATGATGAATGTGTGTTGTCTTGAGGAAGAAAGTGATATTTTACCTATTATTTCTAAACCCCATTGTGAAAAGGGCCAAAGAATCTTAATATATTGTAATTCTTGTGATGGTACATGAGTTAAATTAGCATGTTGCTGACATTGTTAATATTTCTTGACATAAGTGCAACAATTGTGTTCCATGGTGGGCCAATAATAACCCATGTGTAAAATATGCTTTTCAATGACCATTCCACTAAAATTACCACCACAAGTACCATAATAGGATTTTAATATTTATCTTTTGGCCTCTATAGCCTTGAGACAATGAAGGAGAACTCCATCATAACCACATCTATACAAAACGTCTACCAAGAGAGTGAAACCTACTACCTTTTTCTTGAAAGTGCATTTAGCAATATGTGACATGTTAGGTAGGGGTGTTACACACTTGAGAAAGGATTTTATTTGGCTAGACCAAGTCTCATATGACTCTACATGGACAAATTGTAGATTTAGACTCAACATGGAAAATTGTATATTTAGAGATTGTTGTGATAATTAGGGGTTGTACCTCTCCTTCAGAGTTCTTTGAAATCAAATATCCTAGAGAGGCCATCACATCTACAAATATATTAGTCAATCTAGGCAAGCTATCAATTTCATACCAATTAAATTTTACTAGCAATTTCATTGCTACTTCATGATAAAATTTCAAGATTGGTTCTTTGAATTGGTATTCTCCATTTACTTGGAGAATAAAAACACCTATATAGAAATTAAAAAATCAACACACAAGCTTAGATATCAAGATCATTGGACTACTTTGATCTCAAATATTTTGGTATTTTTCTACGTTGTGGTGGAGACATGTGATATAAAGGTTTGGACGATGCCTCAAAAAGAGGTTTAGTGTGAACTTGGCTAGAGTTGGTGAGATGTGAATGGAAAAATTATTGCTGAAAAGAAGGAACTTGGCTATGTGGAATGTTAAATTGTTCTAAGACTAGCCTTATTGGTCTTAAGTAAGTACCAAATGTATCCATGTCTATGTAGGTGATTTGAGAATCAGTAGGTGTAGAAGGATTGATATCTAGGATGGAAGTGTGAATAGACCTTTCCATCACATTTGCATTTGAAGTAAACACAAAATGTGAAGGTCCAATAGAAAAACTAGAATAGCTTTTCTGTGTCACACTTGCAAGGTTAGCCACATAAGTGGCTAGGAAAGAGGTGATGCACTCCATGGATGAAGTGGGTTGGTTGGTGGATGCTTGACTCATGATTCTGGCTTGATTTCGAGTTGAAACCATAATATAATGAGCCAACTGTGGTAGTGAATGTGGAAAATATGTGTGAAAATATGGAGTGAAATGAAAGTGCATGGAATCAAAAAAACAATTGAATCCTATGTTCTCCAACAATTTTTTTTTTATGTAGTTTGGTGTGTTTTGATGCATTTCTAAGCCTAGAATGACTATGCAAGGTGGATTCCTAAGGTGGATGATAAATGAGAATTATTTGGGTAATGTAATCTAGAAAATCAATCACAGGTTGCTAAGGTGGCTATGGGATAATACAACAGATGGAGATGAAGCCCACCATCGCTGGTATTGATTAGTAGTTGGTGATGAAGTCCAATGCACTGATGTTGAATGTAAAATGTGTAAAAGTGTGTGATTATTTTTAAAGTTTTTGTTATCTATGGTGTTCACACAATGCCAAGAAATCCTCTTTTACTCAGCTAAGCTAGTAACCAAGAACATTAATATTGATCCTCAAAATAACCTAGGGTACACCACTTAATATCCACCTTGAATCATCAAGTGACTCTAATAGTGGAGGGTTCACCTAGCTCTTCCACATTGAATCATTAACTTATTACAATAGTGGGAGTATGCTTGAATATCAATGGATTATTCCAAATTAAAAGAAGTAAATGTGGGAGAATTTATCCTAGAATGTAGCTACTTATGTTTTATTTTCATTTCATTGCAAACAACATACAAAATAAAAGGTAAAAAACCACAAACAACAAAAACTTAAACCTGATGTAATAAATATTTTAGTGCAGCTAACATGGATGCACAAATGTAGATCTATCCTATGTGCAAACTATATGATGAAAAGTAAATGCCCAATATTTAAAATGAGTTGTTTTTTAAAATAGAATAGAAAATATTTTTATTTTAATCTCTCTGTAAAAAGCAAAGACAAAATGTAGATGGGGTTTGATCCAGACTTACCAAGAAGCCTACGTTTTTCTTCCCAACTCTCCTAAACATAGTGTAGAGTCTCCTGAATGCTATATAGTGTCTTCAAAATGCTTTTAGGCATATCATGTATGTTTTAGGGTGTTCATCAAACGTGGTAGGGTGTATGTGCAACCATAAATCGAATTCTACTACTTCAATAAATAGATAGACTTACTAGTCTATAGGGAGTAGAGGAACCTGAACCACTTAACATTCTCCATTTAAGAGCATTTCATGCATAATATGATTTACATATATGTATATATACAAGGATAATACATCATTCATACACATTACATTCATACATTACATGCATCCACATTGTACAAACACATTCACCATTATTTTAGTGCATTTCATCCACCATATTAGGTATCATTTGTTAATTTTAGACAATAATTGATCCAGTAAATATTTGTCTTAATTAGGATCACTCGCAAGTCTACATCCATTCCATTACACCACTTCACAAGTCACTTTACCATTTGTAGAATGCATTTCCATTATCCCTAGGTGTTAGTGTTTCTAGCAACCTCCAATATAGGTCAAATTTTATCTAGAACCAAGTTATAATTTCACTAAATAAAATATTGATTTCTAGGATTGACTCTAACACTCTTGAACCAACCACATTTTACACATATTAAAAACATCTTGTGTCAAAGAGAGACAATACCATGATTGGGTTGAACCTTGAAACGAAAAATGTCATCTTTTCTTGTCCCATTATTCACATAGTCCAAAAAAAAACAATCATCTTCACCAATACTCATATTATTAAAATAAAAGAAAGAGTAGTAAGGATAGGGTTAAATTATCATCATACCTTGATTGAGAATCCGATTTCCAAAATCTCTACATCTTTTACACATCACACACCATAGATCCTCAAGTTGTAAGGATAGAACTACATTTCCATCCAGATGATTAGGTAGTCCAAATTTGCAAATCTTAGAGATCAATATCATTGTATTATGGAGCTAATATCCATAAAAATTATAGATGCTTGACTAATAGTGGAGTACGCTCATGCATGTTGACACTTCTCTTTTGAAGAGACCTATGACTGCACATAAGGACAAGTTAGCTTCCTAGTCTCTTCCATGATAGGTTTCATCTTAATTTACTCAAGATGAGTTAATGAAATCACTTGAACACACATTGGTTCTTGATTTCCTTGAGTCATTATCATTCTCATAATTTGGTAATTGAAAATTTTGTTGCACACACATTTGGTCTTAGAGAAATAAGACATAACTTAGTGAGTCTTTTTGCCATCACTAGTATGTTTGAGTCTCTGCAAAACAATTCCAAATTAGTCATCCACAAGATACAACATCATTCGTATCATTATCCTACCATTACATGAGTATTCCATTTCACATACCACCATTTTTATGTCCCTGATTAAACAACAATGATCAACAATGGTCCAATAAATCTAAACTACAAATGTTCATTAGTGCATTAATTCATTTGCATTCATACACATTATCATTACATTATCATCCATTACACATACATACACATTCACACAAATATCCACACAAATTCATAACATAAAAGTAAAATACATGTATATATATATATATATATATATATATATATATATATATATATATATATATAATTTCATGTAAAATGAATGCCCGAAGGCTATATACAATGGAGCACCAAGGCTCATATATTTAAAGTGCATATAAGAACTAGCTAGCACCCATAGGTAGACCCCTATGATCCTGATGGAGCTCTAGATCTAGAGACACTATGCCTAGACCCACTACATATAACAGACCCCACTATAGAAGAAGAAGATTGATCGGGTAGCCCAATGTTGTGTTGCATGAGACGATCCTCCAAATACTAGATATATGCCTTTCAAGATCAAAGGCATAGTACATCATACCTTTTATGAGTGTCCCTCTATCTCTGCTTTTTTTGAAGCCTCACTATCATATCCACCTTGCCTTATCTATTTTGCAATGTGGGTTTTATTGTAAGTGCGAGACACCATGTAACACAAAGGATTTTCTTTAGTTATGACATAGGTAGTGTGACTTAGCATTTAATGTCTGAGTTTCTTAGTGGAAAAAACCACTACTAAGAATTATTTTGTGATATAAGTGTATTGTCTAGCTATAAACTCTACACTTATTATCAATCTAGGGTGAACTATTTAAAGGGTAGATTTAATTAAACACAAGCCTATTGGAACTGTTAATTTTAGACATAGCTGGACTTTAAACCTAGAAACTTAGAATGAGAAATAAAGCAATTTCTATTCAACGTAACTTATACAACAATCAACAACTCACACATACTTGATAACAACATCAGTGAGCCAGAAACTAAAATGAGTAGTCTTTATTTACTTTTAGAATTCCGTGTACATTGCCATGTAAACATCCAAGAGCCGACCACTTTTTTGGGCTGATCATCCTATATATATTTTCACATAATAGAAAAATTGAATGTTGTTACAATAATATACCCGTAGGCTCATTTTGGTAGAGTGGTAGTTAAGAGAGCATGGGATCTTCAACTAGAAATGGTTGGTATATTTTTGTTACCACAATCCACCTTTATCTTATTGGTGGCATTGTGGCCCAGTTGTCTTTCACTACTCTTCTTCGGGCTCAAAAAATGTTGTGCCATCGTGAGTTTTTCCTCTGATTTAGCCTTCGAGCTTAAAAATGTCATGGTATCATGAAATTTTCTCTTCATTTAGTCTTTGGGTTCAAAAATTTTGTGCCATCATGACATTTTCTCTTAGTTTAGCCTTCAGGATCAAAAAATGTCATGCCATTGTGGCCTTTTTTCTTCATTTAGCCTTCGATATCAAAAATGTCATGCCATCGTGACATTTTCCTTTGAATTAGCATTCAAGCTCAAAAATGCCATGCCATCACAACATTTTCTCTTTGTTTAGCCTTTGGGATCAAAAATATCGTGCCATCGTGACCTTTTCTCTTCATTTAGCGTTCAAGCTCAAAAATATTGTGCCATCACGACATTTTCTCTTCTTTTAGCTTTTGGGCTCAAAAATATCATGTCATCATGAGATTTTTATCTAACTTGGCATTTGGACTCAAAAATGTTGTGCCATTGTGACCTTTTCTCTTTGCTTAGCCTTTGGGCTTAAAAATGTAGTGCCATCACGACATTTTGTCTTTGTTTAGCCTTCGGGCTTAAAAATGTCATGCCATCATGACCTTTTCTCTTCGTTTAGCCTTTGGGCTCAAAAATTTTGTGCCATCATGACATTTTCCTCTAATTTGGACTTTGAGCTCAAAAATTTTGTGCCATCATGATGTTTCTTTATGCTTAGAAAAATTTCTAGAAGACCACTCCTTACTCCCCTTGAAGTAGTCATTTTGACCTACATTATTTGTGCCTGCTTGGGAAATTCTACTAGTGAAATATTAGAATCTAGAGCCTTTATCCATTGGGGAATAGAGTAAAAAGAACAAATTAAAAGAAAATAAGGAGAGTGATACCAAGCAAAAAAATTATTTCTTGCTCTGCATGGTCATTCATCGAGAGTGTCTTCTTCTATGGATTTCTTTGTGTCCTCTTGCCCAGGTGTTGTTGCACTGCTTGCTAAAACTTTCTTAGATTTTTTGTTTTTCTCCTTTTCTTGGAAAACTTCATTGTAAGTGGCATAGGCCTTTTTCCAAGTTTCTTCATTTGGGTCTGAAGTTTCCATGAAAGTTAAGTACAAATATTCTAGTTCTTCTACCTTGTCATACGATAAAACTTTCAATTTCATGTATAATTCATGCAAGTAGGAGTTGATTTGGGTGATGTCTTAAGCCATACTAAATATTTGTTCTTCCTATACTAGCTCTTCCTAGCTATCTATCTATGATTCATCTTCTTTGAATTTTTCCAGGAAACCTTCAGCTCATCTTCCTCTACAAATTTTGAATCTTTATCCCAGAAGCTTGGCATACCGTAGTTTTCTGCAATGCTTATGTGTTTCAAAATCCCCTTAGCCTCTACCTTAAGTTATTGCATTATCTTGGTGTTTTCTATCACCATATTGTATCTTTTGAAGAAAATATTGGTGACTATTTTGGCTTGGGACCATTTTTCATCCCGGGCTTTGTATCCAAAAATTGCCTACATGTTTTTTTGAGAACTTGGATTTTGGTTGTTGCAGATAGCCTTGCTTTTAGGAAGTTGAAGGATGCAATAAATTCATCTTCTACCCACATCAATGTCTCCTTAATTTTTACCAAGTATGATAATGTAGGCCTTGATTTTAAGCTCATATTTTGGATGTCCCCAACCATTTCCTTCTTGACTACGTTGGCCTTTTCCTTGGATAGCCCATTGGTTTTACCAATGTCATCTGAGATCTACTTCTGGAGGTCTTCCACATGTTTGTTCAATGGCTAGATTTGTTCTACTACCTTTTTTGCTTCCTCCTTATAAGGGGCTACTTCATTGAACATCTATTCCCACTTCTTTGATTCATTTTTCAATGCCTTTTCAAGTGTATTTTGCTGATTTAAGGCTTCTTCTAGATGCTTCCTTGCCTACTCAAAATTGAGGTATTTCTCTTTATAATACTACACATTCAAGTATATCATCCACATGTGAGCTTGGGATTTTTACCACTCATCTTCCATATGTAGTTGAGTGATATCTTAGGTGGTTATCTCAGGTTGATAGTATTCCAATATCATTTCTCCTTCAAGTTTTTGAACCGGTGGGGTAATTTTCAGCATCGAACATTGCATACTGATAGGGCCCATGACTATTCCTTTCCTAGTGTGAGCTATATTATTGGAAATTTGAGTATTTCATGATTTCAACCAGGCATAAGCATTTAGGGTTGCTTTCTTCATTTTTTGGGGTGACTTTCATATGAATAGGTAGGAATGGATTGGAAGTTTGGAAAGTTGGTGGTATAGGGGAAAGGAATGGTGGTTATGGAGGCATCCACATTTGGTTGTTCAGTGAGCATGTTTGGTGGAGGAGCTAAGGATATTTTTGAGTTATTTTGGGTTGATGGTGGCGATGGTGGAGGCTATTGAATAGAGGGAGAAGAGACATCACCTTGATCTGTAGAATGGAAAGGGGAATTTCACTGGGGATGAGAAGAAGAAGAATATGTAGTAAGGTTAGTAGGATATATAATTGATTTATTTTGAATATTTGAGTCTCCAATACTAGATACATTTTTTGGAGGGGCTTGGTCTTCAATATAGGTCTCTGTTATCTTTTTTAGACTTGTATATCTAGTATCCATTACATCTTTGGCAAGAACTTGCTCTTCATTGGGAGATTTCCCAGTGGGGATAAATTCTTTAATTGTTTCATCCAACTTTTGGTTGCTTTTATCTTGCTATCTAGATATTTTTTCTATGTGTTCACATATATTTCCTTATTAGTCCCCTATTTCTTCCTAGTCCCCTATTTATTTAGAGTGTGTTTCTTCTAAGTGTAATTCTTCCCGCCTCATTTTATTTTTTCCCCCTATCCTTGCTCACTCTACTTTCCTCTTTCTCTAGAATATAGAAGCATCATCATTAGAATCTATGTATTATGTGGAATGGGGGATGAATTTTTGAGTGGCCTTCTTTGGAAATTATGCTTATTCAGATTCCCCTACCACGATTGCTTTACCTTTTCTCTGGCTGGTATCGACCTTTTTGATGATGAGAGAAATTGGGATACCATTTATACTTGGAGGTACTTTATTTATAATTTTTTTAGACCATGTGGCATGATAATTGTCATCCCTCTTGTAAAACTTATGATCAACTTTTATTCTGTATTTGGTGTGCATTTGCATCTGGCACCTCATCTGCCACCAAGCTAGAATTTTTGCATGTGTCTAGTATTTCTCCTTTTTCTTCATCCTTTTTATAATATTTTCATATAACTTGTGGCTTGAATTAACCTCAGGGTTCCAATCTATTAGATGCTCATAGAAATTATGTCACATGGCCAATAACTACATTTATTTGACATGACATTCTAATTCTTCATCTTCTTCATTATTTCTACCTTGTTTGTTGATTTTTCTATTTGATGCATGAAATTTCTTAAAGGGAGTCTGGTTGAGAGCAACCTATTTTTGATAAAATCTATTGATGGGATCATACTTCCATTTTTGTGGCAATTCTATTAATTTTAGGCTCTTTAGAGTTCAAGCGATTTTCTCATGATCTCCCTTTTTTGAGATAGATACCCCTACAAATTGGAAAGGCATGAGACATGTACTAGTCCAGCCAAACCCTATGCAAAATTGATATAGAGCTATAAAAAACACACAAAAAAAGTGTCGAGATCAACAATGCACAGGCCAAAATTCTAGCAAGTTTCATTAAACAAAGGTCTTCCCTCGAATACACAGCAATTCCAAAATAAATGGCTAGCAGTTCCCAATACAATGCATGCACGGTCTTTTTATATCACTGGCCCCAACTTATTCCATAATTACATCAAGTGTAGGATTTCCTTGTAACCCTTCGCATGAATTTCCTGTGACCGCCTGCAACATGCTGCCAGGTGCCCCGTATTATCATGGTCTGGGGTGGCGGAGTGCGCTACGGCCGCCTGTCAATCCTTTCGCCAATTCATCATTCAAAGGGATGCATCATAGTCGCTTGTAATTTGATGCCACGCGTCCCCTTGCCAAAGTCCCTATAACCGCTCCATACTCTCAGGCCACTTGTAATTTCATGCCACGTGTCCCTCTGCACTGGTCTCTACAATTGCCGACTGGTCAACGTCGTGAGAGCACTGGTCGCGATATCATGAAATTTTTGATCCAATACTTTCTCTCTCCTCTTTGGTCATGATATCGCGACGTTTTTGGCGTTAGGCTTCTCTCTCCTCCTCGGGGCCGCGATTTCACGACACATCACGAAATTGCGACGTCCAGGACTTTCTTACTCGCTTTCCTCCTTTAGGCCCTGAAATCGTGACATGTCATGATTTCGTGACATCTTTGCATTCCATACTTGCTACTTCGTTTCGGGCCGTGAAGCCACAACATGTCACGATTTCGCGACCATTTCACGTCCTTGAGTCTTCGCACCGAAAGCGTCGTGATTTCGTGACCACTTTACGTTTTGGAACCTTGCCTCTGGATATGTCACGATTTCACGACGTATTTGAGCCTTGTCCTCGAAGGTGTCATGATTTCGCGATGTCCTTGAACTTTGTCTTCGAAGGTGTCACGATTTCATGATGTCCTTGAACTTTGTCTCCGAAGGTGTCACGATTTCATGACGATTCTTGTGCCTTAGAACTTTTTGCCAAATATGTTCCTGTGCTTTCAAATCTTGCTTCCCAGATGTGTCGCGATTTTGCGACCATTTGGCACTTAAGTGACTTTGCCTCGGAGCTGTCGTGATTTCGTGACCGTTGGGCGCTGAAGATGCTTTCCTCCTGAATTGTCACAATTTCATGACCGTTTGGCACTGAAGCTGCATTCCTTTGAAAATGTCACAATTTCATGACCGTTTTGCGCTAAAGCTGCTTTTCTTCAAAAATTTCACGATTTCACGACAGTTTCACGCCTTGGCCCTTTCCATGAAAAAGCGTCGCAATATCGTGACAGTTTGGCCCACTGGCGACCTTATTCAAAAAAGTGTCGTGATATCGTGACAGTTTGGCCCGTTGGTGACCTTCTTCAAAAAGTGTCGTGATATCGTGACAGTTTTAGTACTTAAGGAAAAAAAATACATTTTGGGTGATGCAAGATTGTAGCTTTGCCATCGGATGCTCCTGCATCAGACACCCGGGGTGAGTTTGAGAAGTGACCTCACTTCTGATCTTTCTGAGGTAGACCCAGGCGATCAACCTCTGCCTTTGATAACCAAGTCACATCTTCCATGGGTCTGCCCTTCCATTTGACTAGATACTCAGAGTAATTCTTGTTTCGAGTACTTCGGCCCTCGTGCGTATCTAGAACTTCTTCTATCTCGTCCGCAACTAGAATGACTGCTGGAATGCTCCACAAATCTAGATTGGGTATCTCACTGCTTTCTCCTTCATGATACTCGGTCAAATCCAAGATGTTAAACATGGGGGAGATGTTAAGTTTGCTTGGTAACTCCACCTCGTAGGCATTACCCGAATCCCGTTTGCCAATGATCTTACATGGCCCAAATTTCTTCATTTTCAGTTTGTTGTAGGTCTTGGTAGGAAACCGTTCCTTCCTCAGATGGACCATGATAGAATCTCCTACTTGGAACTCCTTAGCTCTGCGTTTTTTATCCGCCCTTGCCTTGTACTGAGCATTCATCTTGGCAATGTGTTTTGTCACTTCCTCATGCACTCCCTTCAGGTGTTCAGCAAAGTCTTTTGCTTCAGCACTGCATTTCTCCCTCGGATCTATCCTTCTTAATTCTGAAGCATTTCTTGGGCTGCTCCCATAGATAATCTAGAATGGGGATTTATTTGTGCTCCTATTGACCGAGCTGTTATACACAAATTCTGCTTGCGGCAGAACTAGATCCCATCCCTTGGGCTTGTCCCCTACCAAACATTGCAGTAGGTTGCCCAAACTCCTATTAACCACCTCTGTTTGGCCATCTGTTTGGGGGTGGTATGCAGAACTGAACTTTAACTCCGTCTTTAGTTTCTTCCACAGGGTCTTCCAGAAATAACCTATAAACTTGGTATCCCTGTTCGACACAATGCTTCTTGGCAGCCCATGAAGGCGTACCACTTCCTTAAAGAACAGACCAGCTACATGGACCGCATCGCTAGTCTTCTGGCATGGGATAAAGTGTGCCATTTTTGAAAATTTGTCCACTACCACAAATATGGAATCGTGCCCCCTTTGCGTCCTGGGCAAACCAAGCACAAAATCCATACTAATATCTTCCCACGGTATTTCAGGTATAGGTAGCGATTGATACAAACCAGTAGGTTGCCTCATACCCTTTGCCATCTGGCAAATCCTACAACTCTACACAAACTTTGCCACATCCTGCTGCAATTGTGGCCAATAATAGTTTTCACTAACCAGTGAGATGGTCTTGTCACGACCAAAGTGTCCAGCTAAACCCCCACTGTGCTTTTCTTTAATGAGGTTCTCTCTCATTGAGCTCCTCGAAATGCACAACTGGTTCTCCCTAAAAAACATTCCATCTTGAATCAATTAATCCAACCATTTAGTCCTATCCAATGCAACAGGCACAGTGCAAGCTTTCCAAGCTTCTACGAAATCGAGGTCTGCAGGGTATAAGTTCTTGAGTTCAGCAAACCCAACAACCTCCACTTTCATTTCTAGCATCAGACATTGCCTCCTACTCAGTGCATCTACCACCCTATTGGATCTTCCACTCCGATGCTTCAGCACAAAGGTATAGCTCTACAAGAACTCTACCCATTTTAGGTGCCTCTGATTCAATTTTCCTTGACTGTTAATATACTGCAGCGCTTGATGGTCGGTATAGAGAACAAACTCCTTGGGAAAAAAATAATGCCTCCATTTCTTAAGCGCTTGGACTATGGCATAGAACTATTGATCATATAATGAATACTTTCTCCTGGCATCATTGAGCTTCTCGTTGAAATAAGCTACATGCCTACCCTCTTGGCTCAATATGGCTCCTATCGCACTGCCACTCGCATCGCAGTCTACCTGAAACACCTTATTGAAATCTGTAAGTTCTAAGATGGGTTGTTCAGTGACCTTCTTATTCAGCATAGCAAAGCTTTTATCTGCTCCAACCGTCCACTAGAATTCCTTCTTGTTCCCCTTCATTGTCTCCGTAAGAGATGCACAAATACTGCTGAAGTTTCTAATGATTTTTTTGTAGAAACTGGCCAGACCATGAAATGATCTAACCTCGGTCACACTTCTTGGGACAGGCCATTCTAGGATAGCCTTCACATTTTTGGGGTCCATTTTGAGACCATTAGCTGATATAACAAATCCCAGGTATACCAGCTCCTTCTTCACAAAGTTGCACTTCTTCAGATTGATCAGTAACTGCTCCTCCCGTAGTTTCTCAAAAATCAGGTGCTCCTCTAAGGTTCTGCTAAAAATTAGTATATCGTCCAAGTAAACAATAACAAATTTGCCCAAAAATTCCTTCAGAACCTCATTCATTAACCTCATAAAGGTACTAGGTGCATTGGTTAATCCAAATGGCATAACCAACCACTCATACAGCCCCTCTCTAGTTTTAAAGGTTGTCTTCCACTCATTCCCTTCTCTAATGCGAATCTGATGGTACCCACTTTTCAAATCAATTTTTGTGAAGTACTCAGCTCCACTCAAGCAGTCCATGATATCATCCATCCTTGGCAGTGGGAACCTGTATTTAATGGTGATCTTGTTGATTTCCCGAGAGTCGGTGCACATCCTCCATTCTCCATCCTTCTTGGGTGCTAATACTGCTGGTACAACACATGGACTAAGACTCCCTAATCAGTCCCTTCTTCAATAGATCCTAAACTTTCCAATTTAGTTCCTCAGTCTCCACAGGCATCATTCGATGTGCAGCCTTGTTTGGCAAGCTCGACCCAGGCACAAAATCTATGTGGTGACTGATCTTCCTAATAGGCGGTAAACCTTCAGGAACATTATCTGAAATGATATCTGGGAATTCTTCTAATAGTCCCATGACTTCCACTAGAATTTACTTGCATCCTTCTTCCCTAACCCTGGGGATTATAGCATAACACATATGATCTGGCTTCAGGCCTTCCAAGAATCTTCTGCCATCAACTAGACATACTCGTGCACTGTTGCATACTTTCTCATCCGCCTCCTTCAGGGGTTTTAACTTGTGGCAAACTCCATTCTTTGACAGAGAATATGTGTTGGCTCGACCATCATGGACAACACTTCGGTCAAACTGCCATGGTCTCCCAAGCAGCAGGTGACATGCATCCATAGGCAAGATGTCACATAAAATCTCATCTCGATAAGTTCCAATGTTGAACTTCACCAGGCATTGTTCACTTACCAGCACCCGATGGTCCTTTTGTAACCATGCAATCTGATAAGGGTGCGGGTGTTTTCTCCTCTCCAGTTGCATCTTGGCAACCATTTCATCAGAAACAAAATTGTCAGTGCTTCCATTATCTATGATGATGTTACATACCTTGCCTGTGCACTTGCATCTTGTTCGAAATAGGCTATTCCTTTGGTCTCCCCTTTTCTCTTCATTTAACAGGAATCTTTTGATGATCATCGCTTCTCCTCTTTCTACCTCCTCTGAGTGCTCAGACTCTACACCTTTGTCTACTATAGCAGCTCGGGCCTAACCCTCAGGTCTTCGATTTGGCCTCTCTTGATGCTGCGGGCAGTTGTATGCCTTGTGTCCTTCTTATCCATAGTTGAAGCAGGTTCCTCGAAAGACACCTCTGCCAAACCCTCGCCCAGACCTACCTCTTCCTCTTGGGTAGTTGTTGTTCTGATTGCGTGGGCATTGGTCATCCTCCTCTTTCACTTCTTTCTATTTTTGGCTACTGCTAGCTTCACCAATTTTCCCAAAATATTTGTATCTTCCACCACTGCCTCTTCCACCCCTGTCCTTCCCTCTCTGCTTACCATCAAACCTCCTATTTAGTTTCTCCTCCACTTTTAATGCAAATTGATATGCATCCTCTACTGTGCTCATTCTAACCAGCCCCAGCTCTTCTTGAATACTGGTTCGCAATCCATTGATGTAACGTGTGACCTTCTCCTTATTCGCCTTCGAATGGCCGGTTCTGATTGAGATTTGATAGAACTCTTTAGTATATTCCTTGACAGTATTACTAGCTTGTCGAAGACTCTGCATTTTCTTTAACAAGTCCAGCTCATAATCTGCAGGGATGAACTGCCTCTTTAGTTTCTCTACCATCCTATCCCACCTGGTGATCCTTTCCTTTCCCCTCCTGTTCCTTTCCAACTGCACTCCTTTCCACTAGATGCTAGCATGTCCTTTTAGCTTGGTTTTCGCAAACCTAATCCGATTTGGATCTGATATCTCTTCATATTCAAAATACTCCTCCATGTCGTTGATCCAGTCTATCAACTCCTCAGGGTTGAGGTTCCCCGAGTAAGTGGAGACATCAAATTTTAGCTTCTTCCCGATCTGGGAGATGGCCCTATATAGCCTAGCCTCTACTGGATCCAAAGCCTCTTCTTCATCGGATGGAACCTCTTCTTCCCACACTTCATCTTCACTGGGTTCTTCCCTTCTCGGCTCGACTCCTCTTTGAATTTCCTCTTGCAGGGCCTCAACTTGCCTCTGTAGGGCTCTTAGATCGACCTCCTCCCTTCTTGCTCACCTGTGCCTTATACCACCACGGTCTCTATGCGGAGGCATCCTGCTTCTTCTTCGCAACCCACAACCACAGTCCTGGCGCAAACTGCCTCTCTATTCGGTGATCGGTTTGCACTCTCAGAACCAACCTACTCTGATACCACTTGATATAGAGCTATAAACAACACACAGCAAAAGTGCCGAGATCAACAATGCACAGGCCAAAAATTCTAGCAAGTTTCATTAAACAGAGGTCTTCCCTCGAATACACAGCAATTCCAAAATAAATGGCTAGCAGTTCCCAATACAATGCATGCACGGTCTTTTTATATCACTGGCCCCAAATTCTTCCATCATTACATCAAGTGTAGGATTTCCTTGTAACCCTTCACATGAATGTCCTGTGACCGCCTGCAACATGCTGCCAGGTGCCCCGTATTATCATGGTCTGGGGTGGCAGAGTGCGCTGTGGCCGCTTGTCAATCCTTTCGCCAATTCATCATTCAAAGGGATGCGTCATAGCCACTTGTACTTTGATGCCACGTGTCCCCTTGCTAGAGTCCCTATAACTGCTCCATAATCTCAGGCAACTTGTAACTTCATGCCATGTGTCCCTCTGCACTGGTCTCTACAATCGCCGGCTGGTCAACGTCGTGAGAGCACTGGTCGTGATATCGCGATGTTTTTGCTCCAATACTTTCTCTCTCCTCTTTGGTCACGATATCACGACGTTTTTGGCATTAGGCTTCTCTCTCCTACTTGGGGCCACAATTTCATGACACGTCACGAAATCATGACGTCCAGGCCTTTATTACTCGCTTTCCTCCTTTAGGTCACAAAACCATGACATGTCACGATTTCGCAACATATTTGCATTCTGTACTTGCTACTTCGTTTCGGGCCGCAAAACCATGACATGTCGTGATTTCGTGACCATTTCACGTCCTTGAGTCTTTGCACCAGAAGCGTCATGATTTTGCGACCACTTTGCGTTTTGGAACCTTACCTCCGGATATGTCACGATTTCGCGACGTCTTTGAGCCTTGTCCTCGAAGGTGTCACGATTTCACGACGTCCTTGAACTTTGTCTTCGAAGGTGTCACGATTTTGCGACGTCCTTGAACTTTGTCTCCGAAGGTGTCATGATTTTGCAACGATTCTTGTGCCTTAGAACTTTTTGCCAAAGATGTTCCTGTGCTTTCAAATATTGCTTCCCATATGTGTCGTGATTTCACGACCATTTGGCACTTAAGTGACTTTGCCTCGGAGCTGTCGCGATTTCACGACCATTGGGCGCTGAAGCTGCTTTCCTTCGAAATTGTCATGATTTCATGACCGTTTGGCGCTGAAGCTGCATTCCTTTGAAAATGTCACGATTTCGTGACCGTTTTGCACTGAAGCTACTTTTCTTCAAAAATGTCGCGATTTCGCGACAGTTTCATGCCTTGGCCCTTTCCATGAAAAAGCGTCGTGATATCGCGACAGTTTTGCCCATTGGCGACCTTCTTCAAAAAAGTGTCACGATATCGCGACAGTTTGGCCTGCTAGCGACCTTCTTCAAAAAGCATCGCAATATCGTGACAGTTTTAGTACTTAAGGAAAAAAAATACATTTTGGGTGATGCAAGATTGCAGTTTCGCCACCGGATGCTCCTGCATCAAAAATTTAGAGTTTATATATTCAATATGCATCACATACTCTAGAGCAAATAATCACTCAGTGACATAATATGGGAGTAAGAAGATCTTCCCTATGAAGCCATACAATCTGACGACTACCCCTTGCATCAAGATGAACCAATCTCCCTCTTCTACATGAGTGTGTTGCAGGGTATCCCGTATATTTTGGGGAATTATTGGCATAGTGCCATACATAATTTTTAATGCAAGGCCTATAAATTCCATGTTAAAGTAGTAGTATGACTCTACTATTGAAAGAATCATCGTCCACTCATATACAGACAAATTATTTCCATCTTGGTCCTTGCTGGTGGTAGAGATGAATTCTATATTTTTTGCTTGAAAAAAGAATAAAATCCATACTAGGTAAGAGGAAAACCTAAAAGCCTCTAGGGAATCCCTCTGTATTTTGAACAATCCTGCATGCATCTACTAAGCTAGGTATGTTGGCCAGTCGAAGAAAATTGGCACTGTCTTCTTATCCATACGTAAGGCATCGTATAACTTAGGGTTTGAAAAACATTGTGCCAATATAATATACCATTTGTAGACTTACATATTATATTATAGCCCTACCACCATAGTCAGCATAGGAAAAATATCCTTATCTTTTAATTTTTATAGGGGAATCAGATATTCTGGCAGGGTCCCCTCGAGAGGGGGTTCAGACATATGCTCTTGCAGAAACAACTTTATATTGAGAGCAGGGGTATAAAACTTGATCGAGTTAATTGGGTCAAAATGAAAGGGGTTTATGGTGGTATTTATACCACAAGTAAATGTGATCCTAAATTCATCTACATCTAGAATAAAGATGACATCACCCCAAAATTTCATGATAATTCTATGCTTTACATCATAGAAAGTTTCCATGGATTTGAATAATTTAGGGTAGGTGTGAATAGGGGTGCAAACATACCAAGAGAATAGGTAGTGGTAGGATAATGTGCTCAAGATATATGGCATGACATGCTTTTCTACCATGACCTCCACATATTTTCAAATTTTCTCTGGATTTTTCCATGTTACTATGGTATCCGCGATGTGTGAATCCAGGTCTATGAAAATGATTTTGCTTTTTGTGGCCCTGCACTTTTCCTTAGAGGTTGGGGGAGATGCTATCATGGTTTCTCACTTTTATTTTTGCATAAAGAAAAACCTAAGAGGCACTCAAAATATCTCAAAGAACTTAGGGGAAATCCAAGGATTCTACAAGCAGAGAAAAATTTTAAGAGGATGGAGAAGCGATGAGAAAAACTTCTATGAAATAAGTAGACATGCATGCATGTGTTAAGGTACCATGCATTAATTATTATTGATGTAACACACCCTATGACTAATCTCGAATGTTACTGGATGCTTTGTTCATGTGCCACCATCAAGAAAACCAACCGCCATGCATTACTATTTTGTTGGGGTCAATGACATTGCTTCACCTCTATCCTAGGCCAATAACTTTGTGTCACCTATTTTTTGAACCAATAAATTGGTATAGTGGTACTTTGAAAGGCGAGAATTTAAAAATTCAAGAAAAATAATTTTCCCACCAGAAGGTATGGTTGCTTTGATTATGACCGTCGGATGATGCCAAAATATCATGAAAACTTGACATTTTTTCTTAAAGTGGCCTTTGGACACCCAAATATCACAAGATCATGAAAATTTTCCTTGAAGTGATCTCTAGACACCAAAATGTCATGATATCATGATAATTTTCCTTGAAGTGGCCCCTGGATACCAAAATGTCATAAAAACTCAACATTTTTATTTGAAGTAGCTTTAGAAAGAAAAGAGAACATATTTATATATAATACATGCGAAGTGGAGAGAAACCTTTTACTTATAGTACAAATTTAGATGGAATCCATTGACAGGGATGGGTTGGATATGACCCTATTCATTTATCAACTTGAAGGAGTTATGTTGCTTTTCTTTGATTACCTTAAAGGGTCCTTCCCAGAATGTATCAATTTTTTGGTGGTTTTTGAGTTTTTATTTCCTTTCATTCCACCTTAGAACCAAGTATCCTACCTTAAATTTCTTGAGTGTAGAATTTTTAAAAAACCATTTTTTCGTGTTGATTATATGTTTTTGATAATGATCGTAGGCTTGTTATTTCTATTCTTCTAATTGTAGGAGTTGAATCAACATATTTTCCATTGTCTTTGCCTCCTTTGTACTTGTTTTATTGAGCAACTTTAAGTCTAATATCTCTATGTGTATTATAAGGACTACTTATTTACCATAGACTAAAGAGTAGGGAGAGGTGTTGATAGAATTCTTGATAGTGATCCTATTAGCCCATAACACTTGGTTTATCAGAAAGTGCCAACTTCTCTTATTGTATTTCAGAGTCCACCTTAAGATTTGGAGTAAGTTTGTATTCATCGATTCGACTAATCCATTTCCCTATGGATAATAATTTGAGGATATCTTCAAGTAGATCCCATATTTTTAAGCAAAGTCAATTATTTTGGTACCTATGAAAATACTTGTCATTTTATGTGACCAACACATCTAGGATACTAAATATTGTGATCAAAATCTCCATGAATTCCATCACAAATTCCTTGTCTACTTTCTTAGTGGGCACTACCTCAGTCAACTTAGTGAAATAATTTGTACTTATCATGATGTATTTATGTCTAGTGGAAGAGTTGGGTTCTATCACTTCGATGAAGTCTAACCCCCATTGTTGAAAAGGTTCTTCAACCTAAATGGATTTGAAAGGCATTGAAGTGTTTCTATTTCTCCTAATGTATCTCAGACTCTTCTAACAGTTTCTTATCACTCTAAAAGTATATAAGAAAATGGTTGGCCAATAGCACCTAGTACTGATGTTCTTTAAAGTAGTAGTTCTCCTTGAGTAGTGTCCTCTTGACGGGCCTCCATGGAATTCATACAATATTTTTTGCTTTTGATCATATTTTATGCATCGAAGCAATAACCCATCTAGATTATTTTTGTACAACCCTTCAGGTAAAAGGGTGTACTTCAAATCCTGGATTTTGTATCTCGTTCTCTATGAAGTTAATATACCCAAATAAGGAGTGAAATCCCTTTTTGTTCGAGGGTAGACAGATTTCTAATAGTGCGTTCACTATGTTAGGATTTATAGCTAGCCCAACCTTAGAAATGACATGGTCTAGTAAAATCCCCTGTTCCACAATAAAAATGGATTTCTTCGAGTTTAAAGAGATGTCAAACTCCCTGCATTTCTCAAAAATGCTTCTAAGATGGTCAATGTGATCTTCCTTCTTATGATAGAACATTTTTATATCATCTGAGTATATCACTATAATCTTGTTGATGAGTTCTCCAAAGGCCACATCCATTACTCTTTGAAAATTTTCCCCAACATTGGATAGTCCGAAAGGCATCCTCTGGTAATATAATGTCCCCTAATTGGTGGTGAATGTGGTTTTGAACTGATCTTTGTGCTTAATCCATACCTGATTGTATCCAGAGAACCCGTCTAGAAGTGAGAATATTTTTGCTTCTGCTATTGTATGTAGGGTCTAGTCAATCTATGGGAGAGGATAATGGTCTTTTAGTGAAGCCTTGTTCAGGTTTTGTAAGTTGACACATAACCTAATATCTTCATTCTTTTTTCTAATTGGTACCAAGTTAGCTACCCAAGTGGAATTCTTGATTGGGTAGACAATCTTGGCCTAGAGAAATTTCAATAATTTCTACTTCATGAGAGCTTCTATCTTGAGATTCACTATTTTTTTCTTTTTTCGAAAGGGTTTTGCACCTTCTTCAAGTTTGATTGTATGTTGGATGATATATTTAGAGTAGAATTTAATGTAACCATAAGTCCAGGTAGTTATGTCAAGGAATTCCTTGTACAACCTTTGAATGTGGTCCAGTTCTTCCTCTGTAGTGTTTACCCCTACTTTTATGGATTTATCTGGTCCCATTTGAGTCTCTTTGTATCTATGCTTGTCAACTTTTATTTTATGGTAATTTGACATGTCATTGTTATAAAATAAACTTTCAAAAGTGATTAATCCTTTTGGGATATCATTTTTCTTCAATTGGATCATGCTTTCATCTTCTTCATCTTTAGACACTTTGTCATTTGAGCAGTTTATCTCATGGATGAGAAATTTTACTATTTGTTCATCATTTTTGAATACCTACCAAAAGGTATATCTATCTAGCATGGAGGACCTATAGATCAGTCTAACTGTTTTAGAATTCTAGATTATGTTGCTAATAGGGCAAAAATTTGCACTTACTAAAGCCAATAAATTTGCATGAGTGTTCTTTTCTCTGGGAATTGCCTTGAGGTTTAAATAGTCAAATTATTCTAGAAATTCCTAAACTTTATTTCTATAAGATTTAAGGTAATGTTGCTTACACATTTCTCAATCACCTGATTTAATATTAACTTAGAATATCCAAAGAAATGTAGTTGTTTGATACCTAACTTTTCTTCTTTATTAAGGCCTAAGAAAAGTGCTTCATATTCTTCTGCATTGTTAGTGCACCTTCAAGTTAATCGATAAGAAAAAAAAAATTCTTTCCCTATTGGATAGATTAAAACAATACTTGCTTTGGCTCCATTTCTACATCTAGCACCATCAAAGAAACTTTTCCATAGTTTATCGGTAGGTGGGTCTACCTGGCGGAGAGGAGTGGGATTATTTTTCTCAAGTTTTACAATTAAATAGCTTCCCATATTTGTTTTAATCATGGCAATTAAGTCTTGGAGAGAGAATTTATCTTCTTCTTGCAACACATTTAGAGATTCCTCCATCAAGTTTAAGTCCCCCAGTTCTTCAGTCATCATATTTACTGTAGTGGCTTGTTTACCTTCCTCTTCAATTTTTTCAATGTGAAAGGTGTGAAGGTTTCTTGTTTAATATTTTTACTATTTTCCCCTTGAATGGAATTTCCAAGTGTGAGTAATCTAATGATAAATATCCTTCTATTTTTATAGTGAATTATCTAGAGAGGCATATACCAAAATAAAGTTCTAGATCTACTACCACTACCTCTTGTATAATTGTGAGTTGAGGTAGTTTGTGAAGACCTATTGGAATATCTTTAATTACTCCTATGATTTTGATAGGGGTTCCATCATGTTGTAAGACATGAGTATTACGCCTTGTATATTCCATTCCCATGATATCACATATGGCTTTGGGTATCACAATGGCTACAACTCCAAAGTCTATCATACAATTGTGTAGAATGTAACTAAGATGGGGAGGAGGTATATTTTTTCTTGAAGTGGATGTCATACTAACGTGTATAGAATCTAACTGATATGGGGTTCTATTATTTTTTTTCATAGATCTCAATGACTCTATTGAAGTGTTAGTGGGTTCACTATCTTCATTGGCGTAAATCACATTAGATTTGTTGTGGTTTCTATAGATTGCGGAGGCTTGATCTTTGGTTACCTGTGCAAATATCCTTGGATGGAAATTTCTTTATGCTTATCTTCTTTCCATTGAGGTCATATTATTCATTAGATTTTTCAAGGCTGATTGTAGATCTTGTAGAGGTACAAGTTGAGGATCTGGAGTCGATGAAACTGTCACAATAGGAAGTGAAAGAATGGCAAGGAGAATAGGAGGAGTGAGAGGTGCATGTATTACTAGGATATTAGGCTACCCAATCCATTTGGGGAGACTTGTATTAGAAGTGGGAGCAATATTTTGGAAATCAATATTTGATGCTTGAGGTAGATCTAGGAAGATAGGCATTATCATCTTTGCAAGGAACCTTCCAATAGCAATTAGATCTCTTTCTACCTTTTGAGCTTCTTGGAAAATATTTGGTAAAGTAAATAATTAGGATTTTTTGGTAGCCATACTTATGTCTGAGTTGAAAGATCTCATATAATAGTACATTAACTATTCATTTGTTGGTCTCAATCCGTCAGGTACCCTCTTTCCAGTTCGATTAAATCTAATATTAAATTTTATTATCTCCTCTTAAGGGTGCTTTTGAATGACAGTGAACTAGGTTAGCAGTAAAAATGGGTCAGCAATATCATTGAAATATTCCACTAACTTGTTAGAAAGCTAGACCCAGGTTGATATGGATTGATTGGCGAGGGCTCTATACTAGTATAGAAATTTTCCTTTCAAGAAAATTACTAATAGTCTTATCATAACATCTTCTTTAGTGATGTTATGTATTGGTTCCAATGCGATTACATATTAACAATATTCATAATTTGTCTTCCCAGTACCGTCATACTAGGGTAATGCCTTTAAAGTTTTTGGAATCGAATGTTGAGTTGCTAGATTCAAGGGGCCTTTATGGTTCCATGAAAGGTAAGATAAATTTAATTGATTCACGGCCATTGCAACTATGGTTTTACCTAATATTATAGGTATATAGGTAGCTGGATTTAGCATTCCACTAGCAATTTTACTAGGGAAGGCTACAAGGGAAAGATTTGTGTATCTTAAATTGACGTTATATGAATAAGTGGTTCTAGAAACTAATACAGGATTACCTCTAAGGCTACCAAAGTGTAACTCAAAGAACTCGATCCACTCTTCAGAATTTTTCGGGCTTTGTAAAAATGGTATTCAACCAGAAAGTAGATAAAGGCTTTCTTAGGGTTCCTATATTAGATGGAGTCATTAGGTTATTCATAGAAAATTTAAACAGGGCAAATATAATCACTACAACTTTGATCTATATATATCATGGGATTACGTCCCACCAGGCGTGCCAAAAATTTTTGGTGCAAAATCTACATTTGGTTATGTTTGCACCCAAGAATTTGCCAACATTGAAAGACCGAGTTCAAAATAGAGCTTACCCAATTCAATCTCCATAGGAGGTTGGTTCTTTTTTTTTAAGGAAAAGGGAGGGAGAATGAAATACATAAATAGAGGGAAATATAGCTATTTCTAGGAAAGCTTAAATGGTGCAGATTAGATAACAACAAATAAATATCTATAGAATTTTATAGAAAAGCATTCTTTAAACCATAAAAATAGAATAACTAATCCTCTAGATAAGATTTAATCAAACATAAGCCTATTGGAACTATTAATTTCAGAGCTAGCTAGACTTTAAATGCAAAAAATCAGAATGAGAATTAAAGCAATTTCTATTCAACGTAACTTATACTGCAATTAATAACCCATACATACTTGATAACAACACCATTGAGTTAGAAACTAGAATGAGTCATCTTTATTTTCTTTCAGAAGTCTATGTACATTGCCTTGTAAACATCCAAGAGTTGACCATTTTTTTGGGTCGCTCATCCTATATATATATATATATATATATATATATATTTCACATAACAGAAAAACTAAAAGTTGTTACAACAATATGCCCGTAGGCTCATTCTGGTAGAGTGGCATTTAAGAGAGCATGGGATATTCAACTAGAAATGGTTGGGATCTTCTTGTTACTACAATCCACCTTTACCTTCTTGTAGGTATCGTGGCCTAGCTATATTTTACTGATCTTCTTTGAGCTCAAAAAATGTCGAGCCATCATGACTTTTTCCTCTGACTTATCCTTTAGGCTCAAAAATATCGCACCATCATGATATTTTCTCTTCATTTAGCCTTTGGGTTAAAAAATGACACACCATCATGACCTTTTATCTTCATTTAGACTTTGGTCTCAAAAATATCATGCCATTGTGACCTTTTATCTTTGTTTAGCCTTTGGTCTTAAAAATATCATGCCATCGTGACCTTTTCCTCTGACTTAGCCTTCAAGATAAAAAATGTCATGCCATCATGACCTTTTCCTATGAATTAAACTTTGGGTTCAAAAATATCATGCCATCATGATATTTTCTCTTTGTTTAACATTTAGGATCATAAATATCACACCATCGTGACCTTTTCTCTTCATTTAGCCTTAAGGCTCAAAAATTTTGCACCATCATGATCTTTTCTCTTTGTTTAGCCTTTGGGCTAAAAAATATTGTGCCATCGTGACCTTTTCTCTTCATTTAGCCTTCGATCTCAAAAATGTTGTGCCATCGTGACCTTTTCCTTTGACTTAGCCTTCAAGCTCAAAAATTTTTCACCATCACAACCTTTTTCTCTTCACTTAACCTTTAAGTTCAAAAATGTCGCACCATAATGACCTTTTCTCTTCATTTAGCCTTCAAGCTAAAAAATATCACTCCATCATGAACTTTTCTCTTTGTTTAGCCTTCAGGCTCAAAAATGTCGTACCATTGTGACCTTTTCCTCTAACTTGGTCTTCAAGCTCAAAAATATTGTGCCATAATGACCTTTTCTTTTTTTTTAGCCTTTGGGCTTAAAAATATTGTGCCATCATGACCTTTTATCTTCATTTAGCCTTTGGGCTCAAAAATGTCATGCCATATTGACCTTTTCCTCTAACTTGACCTTTGAGCTCAAAAATATCACACCATAGTGATGTTTCTTTTATGCTTAGAAAAATTTCAAAAAGACCACTCTTTACTCCCCTTGATGTAGTGATTTTGACCTACATGATTCTTCCTCCTTCTAAATCTTAGACTTAGAATTTCCCTCAGATGCATTATATCCCATGGATTTTGACACACCCATCTTAGAATGAATGGAGATTTTAGGTTCTTGTACTTTATTATCCCATGGAATCCTAGTTTCACATGCTTTATGTAAGATTATTAATTTTATTAACCTATGATGGGTGATTAAGTAAAAATTGGGATTATATTTAGAATTTTTAGTCTGGACTTAGGTAGCTATAGCTTTAATTGAGTACTAAAGAAAGTATGGGAGGTTTATTATACAATCCTCGTGCCTTAGGTATTTAAGGTTCAACATCATATTGAGGTGGTAACCCCCACAATTGGATAATATCCCCTCTAGTGTAAATAATTTTATAAGAATTGTGGTAGCCTCTTACCATTTTATGGGGAGTGAGGAGGTAGCTACACCTTTGATCCACCCCTCTCTGTCTCTAGTTGTAGTGCATCTTTCTCCAAACCTTTTGACCATATGATTTACCCCCTTGTAGGTAGATTTATAATATTTTTGGCCAACCTCAGGAAGACTTAGGGCCTCAGATATTAGACTGGTGGTGACTATAATTTGAATTTCACCTACGTGGGTCACCATGGTTGTGGGATCGTAGTTCATGATGAACTGCTTTGCCACACCCTAGTTGTGCCCTTGAAATTTTTTTAGGGCATCCCACTAGTGTGCCTATAACATTTTTCATGGCATCACTAGGGTTCTAGGTATGGATAGATGAGGGTTCACTCTATTTATGGAAGGTAGCTCTAGGCATGATGACTGGTTTAATGGATAGGGTAGGGTTTTAGTGGAAGATAGGTAAGGTAGTTTAAAATGTGCTTCAACCTTTAAAATATTATCATGGAGTTTCTTAGCTGAGTGAAAACCCTACAAATGAATTCGACAAAATCATTTACATGCATATAAGACAAAAAAATAAATTCTTGTGTATATATTTTAACCCATGCAAAAACATAATATCAAAAGGAAAAAAATTACTTGAATACATTACTCTATATGTATATTTTTTCTGCATGATTAATCAAAGTATTTCCTTAAAAATGAATTAAAGAAGATATATAAATTTGTTTTATGTTTATGTATTATGTAAATTTATAAAATATCTTCTATTAAAAATTATTATTTATTTTTAAAATGGGTTGGCCACCTTAGCTACTCATCTTCACGTAATTTTACGTCGTCGTCAACTCCATTCATTCCTTCAATGTATTCCATCTGCAATTCTCCTTCATCCTTCATTGTTACTTTGTAATTTTTATCTGCTACTCACTAGTTTCATTTATTAGTTATGGTGGTTTCATCTTTGACCATGCAAAAAATCCCCATCTTAGTTATAAAGCTTGCTATGGAAAAATTAGGGTTAATTTTGCTTATTTTTTTTAGGTTTATCATGCAGCATAAAACATGGGTGAATCTCAACCCTTTGTTTCTCTTCAATGGATGATTCATAACTCTAATCTGTGGTGCTCCTTATTCACTTCCCATGACCAAGTGTCTATGATCGCCCTTCTTTGTGCATGATGGTCGATGCTAGCTTGTAGAGGAAGCTTCCATTGGTGCCATGTGATTTTAACCAAACCAAATCATGGTCCTCCATTTCCTCCTAATAGGTTGTTGAGAATCATGATTTGTGGTATATTCGCTCATTGGTCCATATGGTCAAGTGTCAATAATCAACACTAGGGTTGTGAGGTGGTCGATTTTCCTTACATGTTTCATATTTTTGGTGTGACGCTTCCCACCACATTGCATGGGATAAAATTAATAAAAAAATTTAATACCTTAATATCTTATGTTATGAGTTTGATTGTTGAAGGGATATTATTTATAAATAAAACTTAAAACATTTAATCATAATTTCCCTTCGAACTCATGCACACGTACCTTATTCATAAACATCTTATTATCATGACTAATCACATGTTTTTTTTTGTCCTATCATATTCCACATGTACGGTTAGCCTCATCATCATGTTCTAAATTTTTAAAATTTATAATCCCATACAATGCCCTATATATATTTTTTTACCTCTTGGTCGATGTCCACGTAATCATTTCCTTGTTTTGGTGGTATTTGGTCCATGCTTTACCTTCCTCCCAAAAATGATTAATTAAAATGTGTTCACAACACCCTTTCTTTGACCAATCATGAATATACACATCATCCTTAGTGCTCCAAGTTGTAATTTTCAATGTCTTCATGCAAAGGTTAGAGTTTCCAACTTGTTAAACCGAACCTTATGTGCATGATTCCAAAAGTCATTTCTTGGTCATCTCATTCTAGTGTGCACCATTTCAATACTGAATTTGTGTTTCAATTTATGTCTCGTGATTCATAGGTTTTGAAAAATGTCCATGTCATGGTGTTCATGGTAATTTTTAAATATTATGTGAATTTACCTATTTTTTCTTAAAAATCCCTTGTATAAATAATTTTTGGTAATTGCCTTTTATGATTATATTTTGATACATGTCACAAATATGATTCTATTTTCGGAGATATGCTATAGAAAATGTCTATAGAAAATATCTACAAAAAGTTTCTACGAAAAATATCTACAAAAAGTATCTAAAAAAAATGTCTATGGAAAGTGTCTCTGAAAAATGTCTACATAAAGTATCTACATAAACTATCTACAAAAAATTTCTACATAAATTGTTTGCGAAAATTGTCTATATAAAATATCTACATAAAATATAATTGTAGAGTTGAAAGAATGTTTTACCTATTTCTTCATTCCTCTTTTTTTTTTCTTCCCCCCAAACTAAATCATGAATTTTGAATAAATCTTTTATTTATTTCCCCCAAACTATGTTTTTGGTTGTATAACCAAAATAGGATAGAAAGGATTTTATTATATAAGAATTTATATAATTACAAAAATTATATATAGTAATTTGTTTTATTTAATTAATTAAGGATATGGGGGATTTACTTATGTATTATTTATGCCTGCCAAGCCATTAAATATGCTTGTAAAGTAATGAATATTTTTGCAAAATGTACTTACCTTTTTGGCTTCTAAATAAATGGTACCATGGTCTTGCTAACAATTTCTTCTAATGCCCTAGGGATGTTATTTCTTATATTTATTTCTTTAATTTCATTAAGGAGTTCCATGTGAGAGAAAAATAATGGATTTATCTTGATATAAATTATAAATATTTGCAAAATAGATCTTCATCAAAGGCTTAGGTTCTTTCAAAACTTATTTTGGAAGAGAACAAATAGGATATTCATTCTGATATTATCTTGATGGCCTTTCCTATAGAAATGTTCATCTATCTGGTATTCTTAAAGGGGTTCAAAGATTTGGGTAATTGGATTCCCAACCACTCTATCAAAGTGAATATTATAATCCTATCCTTATTGCTTTGTCCCTACAAGTAAAAATTAAGGCTTTTGGAATTCAAACCACATTTTTGTAGGATGAAATGGATTATAATATATGTATGGCAATGTGACAGTGGTATGGAATGGAAAATTTCTTGACTCTATTTACCTTCAGTATAAATGATCTAGATTTTTTTTGCAAATACTCAAATATCCTAGTAATCTTAAACAACTATTCGTATCACAAATCGATATGATGCTAAGGTTGTCCTAGTGGTTTCGAGCATCTCAAGGACCAACTATGTGTGCAGTGAATATTCAGTTCTCATTATGAGTAGGGATTGACTAATCTATTGGTCACTTATGCCAAAAATATAGATTATATGTGAGTGTCCATAGGTCTTGTACAAACTTGGTGCCACCACATAAGGATACCTTATTGCTAGGCAGGTTTCATTCAACCATTGTTGTAATGAGGATCACCTCATGGTTTTTGAAAAACTACGAATTCCAAGGATTCAAACTCCTTTACCTTATTTTATTGGATTTTATTTGGGATACTTGCTCATTTTGAAGAAGAGCAAGGGGGTTTTTTATTGCTTTTTGGGATACTTGCTCATTTTGAGAGAGACCAAGGGTGTTTTTTTCAAGGGTGAAGGGAGATCTTGTCCTTTTGCCAATTCTTTAGATTTCTAGGTCATGCACATAATTGGATAGTAACTTTATGGTAATAGTAACTTCATGAGTTATTCTTTCCCAAACTTCACAATGTTTTTATTTGTTGTAATGTGCTTAGTCCAAGAGGAAACTTGATTGACTAGGAATAACTTATAGAACTTTAAATATTTTCAAATTTTAATGGATATTTGCTTAAAAAACTAGTGGTGGTTGATAGGTTTGAAAATATCTACATTCTGTTTAGAAAACAAAATGTTATGCAATATGTGGTAGTAATTTTTTTACAAGTTTTCAAACTAATTTAACTAGAAGACGTATCTCTCTTGGAGCTTTTTGAAACAATATTGAGACTAAACATTGATGAAAAATAAGATGAAAATGAAAATGTTATAGATATTGGAACTCCATCATGAAACAAAGGAAGTATGTTATGAGTATATATATATATATATATATATATAATTTTATTTTAGATAAAGAGAATTTGTCATTCAATAATGTCTAATTATAGTTCAAATATGCATTGCAAATCAACCTGTTGCTTCATATAGTGTATGAATTTTTCTCTAGATAATGGTGTAGACAACTAAAATGTGTTATTTTTAAAATACTCCTCATATGAGCACAACAAAAACCATATGATTGATCTTGGACCTTTCCAAGAGTCGAAAATGGTCCTAACCACTCACTAGGGATATTTTTGACCCATGCAGGCTCGATCGCTATCGACCAGAGTGGTCACCAACTCAAGTCATTGAAGTTGAGAGTGACCACAGCTAGCCGCTGCTCTGGACAAAAAATAGCACTAAAATGCAAACTGGTCATGAATGTAGGTCAGAATCATGTAGTCTGACTATAATTGCATTGGATTCAAGTGGTTTTTGGTTTGGATCTCCTAGAGCTCCTCCTAACTACCCCTTCCATGTAAATTTGTGATTGAACCTTCCCCTCTAACAGTTAGTTACATGCATATCTATATCTTGGCTTCTCCAAGAAGCCAATATCTGGATATAGATCTTGATCTAGGAGGTCTATATATGCATTCTCCCAAGAACAAGAAAGCATACTCGAATATCATAATTTTTTGTGTAGTAAAGCCCTAGCAAACTAGAGAGTGAGTATTTACCCATTTGAGGAGTAGCGAAGCACTGTCTGAGTAAGCAATGACTACACACCATCCAAGCATTCAAATCAAGACATTACTCACCACCAAACAATGTACGAACATAGACATGACCCTTGGACATAAATTTAGATGAGGGATTGAGCGTAATAACCCTAGGATCATGAGGTATAAGGTTTTAATTCATGGTCACTATCCTTGATAGTGACCTACAGGCACAACCTAGGGTTTGAGACACTATTTATTGAGTCTTTAGCATAGATATTTCATTGCTTTTGCTTTATTAGTTAATATTAGCATAGATATATCCTTTCATTACATTTGCACAATAGTTTCTAAGTTATTTATGTAGTTTTGCATGTATTTACCTCCATTATGTGTTTATTGTGCTTTTATATCATTCCTTGCAGATTTACTCATATAGCCTCATCCTGAGAGGTTGCATATGCTATTAATTATTTTCTATTGTTTCTTGTACATAGGTTATAGGTTCTAGCACCAAGTCAAAGTATTCAAAGCATCAGATACCTCCTAGCAAGTGAAGGAGAATAAGGCATCAATAAGACCATGTACAAGCTCATGTACAAATTTGAGAGGCCTACGGAGTGCACCATCCCATTTCAAGGGCCCATTTCTACTTGTAATAATTGTATCAAATGTGGTATCCCTAAGAGGGACCTATCTATAACCAAATTTTCAAATGAATTAATAAAAGAGATCTCTTGATTTTGTTACTTCCATGTTCTTTATGCATTTATGGTTCTTTCACTTGATATTATGCTGCAAGTAGGTTAGGTGTTTTCTTCTTGGGGTCGTACATATGGCAATCATGGTGGGACTCCCACCCATTTTTTTTTTATTGATTTATTGATATTTATGTGTTTTCTATGTGCAACTCTAGCTTCTCTATTTGATAGTAGCTAGCAGATAGAGGTCACTTTTGAAGACAATAGCCAGAATTTGCCACTCTAGTTGATAGTGTCTAGTAGAAAAAGTGAAATAGAGGATAGCTAGGATATCATTAGATGTGGATTTTAGGTTGGGATAACTCTCTACTATTTTTCATTTCTCTATCTATAATTTGTTTCCAGAATACAATAGAGAAAAATATCATTTAATTAGGAAAACGTAGAAAAAGTTAAAATAAAAATGCATAAAGCTTCTTAGTTTTCTTAGTTTTCTTCTAGTCATTGCTAGGAATAGCAAACCTTTGGTTTTAGATCTGCCCTAGTCTCCAATGGTCTAGGTTTTTTTTTGTAAATATTACTTGCATGGGGCCCAACTAGAGGCCATTGTTTCATAAAGTAGTAATGCATTCTCTAAAAGTCATGGAATCAGTTAAATATGCATTTTTTTCTAAAAATGAAACATTTATTTTAGGCATATAGGAAAGAGTAGGAATGCTTCATGATGCATCTTTTCTTCATGCAACAATTTAAAAGGAACACTCACACACCATGATTCATTTAAATTCTAGTGAGGTGGACTTCATCACCATCCACTAGTAGAGTTCAATGATGGTGGCATTCATCTCCACCCGTTGGCTCAAATCCCACGTACCCTATTTTTGGCCATTGGCTCCAAGATCCGATGGGTGTGGACTTCATCACCACACTCTAGTGGGATGATGTGATTTTTCCTTTCATTATCGGTTGTTGAGCTATGAGCATATAGGTAAAATCCACTTAAAAAATCTGAGTATATCATCGATAAAATGCAAAATACAATGAGAGATAGATTGTAGCTATCAATAAATCTAAAAATACACAAAACTAGTTTAGGAACACCAAGAATATTTAAAAGAGATAAATACTTGTTTGCTTTATTTGTGTGTTCTAAAACCTACATAAGAGATAATTCATAATTATCATGGTTTTCACGTGGAGAAACCACCATTGATCCAACATCGAGGCATAAACTAATGCTTCGTACAAGCACAATCACAATGATGTTGAGTTGCCCACACAAAATGTCACTGAACAAAGTTCAATGAGTCTTAGGGGTGATAACTCAACCCATGGGGGTACTCCTCAAGAAATCCCAACTAGAAAATAATATCTAGGTTATTATCATAGTAGGCATATGGAGACTAGGCCCCAATCTTCACATAGACATGAGGAGGTTGCAAGGCCCCAATCCTCACACAAACATGAGGGGGCCTGATAGACCAGGCCTTTCAACAACTGATGAGAATTAGTCATTAATTTTGCAGACATGGTGAAGGTTCCTTATAACACCAATTGGTCCCCCTTTCGATATACCTTTTGCTAGGCCATTATACCATACAAAATACCTACCCTTACGTGAGGGAAACTATAGGTATTTAGAAAGATAAAAAAAAATAACCCACCCTTATGTGAGAAACTATAGGTAATTTTTAGAGATCATACGATACGTGGTACTTAAGCAGTACTGAAAGGGAATAGTCTTGTTGATGGCCCCTACCATAGAAAGTCTGCAATCCTCATGCGTGGGGCGTAACTTCTCCTAAACACTTTGGATTTCAGAACTCTTGTCAGGATTTACGCCTAAACACAAGAACTATTAGGGTAATGGATGGAATAAAAAAATGCAAAATGGGAAACTTATCTCTCCCCGACGATTTATAGAGAACAAGATCAACGTCGTTTTGACAACTATATTAGGCAACGGATATAGTAGCGCAATCACGACAACTTTACCTGTAAGTGCTAGCCAGAGGTATCACAAATACCGAACACTATAGTGCAATAAATTGCACGGATGGGTTTTAATTATTCCGGGGACTTAGGGAGTGAATTTGATTTTTTTTTACTTTTAATGAAGTAGTGCAAAATAGAAAAAAAATGCAACCTACAACATAAAAGTTCCCACAGGAATGACCCACTAGGTGTCGAGCGCAACCGAAAATGCACCTTTACAATAATGCCAAATTTGCTTTTCAAAAATTACTCACTTTCCCCCTTTGATTTTTGAAAAAAAATACCCCCCCTAAAAAAAATCTCTTAACAAAGCATTTTTATAATTATTATATAGTTTTAAAGTTTAAAAAAAATTAATTTTAATTTATATAGTTGAAAAAACTATTAAAAAATAAATTAAAATCAAATTTTAATTTATATAGTTTTAAAACTATGTAAAATAAATTAAAATAAAAAAATTTTAATTTAACTAAAAAAATAATAATTAAAAAAAACTTTATAAAAAAAAATTACCTGTTTTTTCAAGTGGGAGGGGGGTGTCTACGGGATTGGAACCTGCCACCTGAGGGCTCCCTGAGCCTTACCGCATAGTCCACCACTAGGTGGACTAGCAGGCTGATCCGAAAGGATCAGGGACCCCCTCATATTTGAGGAGGGTCCTGGAAGCCCGCTCCTATCATGGCCGCCTGGCCACGGCTTCCTCCGAGGCTGGCGGAGGTAGCGGGCCATGGCTACCACTGCTATAGGCAATGATAGGTGGCCACAACTACTCCTACTATAGATGGTGGTAGGTGGCCATGGATGTAGGTGGCTACGACTGCAGGTGGTGGCTAGGTGGCTGCCTCCACTGCTAGCGGTTGGGTGGCACCTGCGTCGCATGGCGAAAGTCACACGACGTCATATGCATCGTGCATCGTGCACGATGTTGAGGGGGGGAGGTCACCTGTAACACGCATCAGGGGGGTAGTGGTCCAGGGAGTCACACAGTGCGGGGGGGGAGAGGGGTGACATGCGTACTGCATGGGAGGGCATGCACAGGAAAAAAAATGCATAGCAAACAATGTGCATGGGAGTACGTGCACAAAAAAAAAATTAAAATTAAATTTTTTAAAGTGCTGCGGCCTCAGTGCTATGACGCTGGAAAAAAATTAAGAAATTTATTTTCCTTCACTTCATTTTATAGCAATCTTCCGCTACGAAATATTTTCCTCAGCAATCGTTTTCCAGCAATCTTTCGCTCCTCTCTCTATCAGACTTTTGGCTCTGATGCCATGTTGAAGTAAACGAACAATATTCCATTGATTTAAACCAATATAAATAATACATTGTAGAGCCCAGATTAGCTCGTAATCATAGGATCTAATCAACAACTAAGAGCTAAAATAAAATAATAATATAGACTCAATATTATATACGCTAACAATAGCGTAACTAACCTAGGTAGTTAACTAACTACCCTAACAAAATAAAGTAATAATATAGAATTACTATAGTAACTCTAACACTCAAGGCCCCAATATTCACATAGACGTGAGGAGGCTGCAATGCCCCAATACTCACATAGACATGAGTGGGCCTCAAGGTCCCAATTTTCACATAGACATGAGGAGGCTATAAGGCCCTAATCCTCACATAGACATAAGGGGGCCTCAAGGCCCCAATATTCCCATAGACATGAGGGGGTTTCAAAACCCCAATATTCATATAACAGGCTTAGGTCGGATCAACTCACTAAGGAGTAAGACATAAGGGAAGCATCCAATCATAAACCCACATTAATTCAAGGCCTGCTTGAAGATGGGAGGATAGTCATAGATCATAATATAATTAGTTCTAATGGAACCCCATGATATCTGTCGTGTAAATCCAAACAAATTTATGAGATGTATTGAGTTCTATCAAGACCAAATCAAAGAAGTATTGTTATTGCATATTCCATTTTTGGAATTTCACATAGCCATCAAATATCTAGGCACACTAATGAACCAGGGGAAGCTTCAAAGTGACCCCATAGTATGCACACTACCTTTGAGCATGGGGTACAAAATATAGGTCACTGTACATAGACCAGGTCACCCTAATAGACAAGGGTAAGAGCATAGCAAGTGCCTCTTAAAGAGACCTCTCCATTAGGACTCCTCATACATAATTATAGAGTTGTGGACCTTTAGTGGCATATCAGTTTGACCATGTACGTAGATTAGAGGAAACACTGAATGCAAAACAAGAACATTTAGAAATCCTCAAGCAAGAGGAAACATAAAAAAAAAGGTATTTATGCCTAAATGAGTAGCACTTGGGAGAGTAACAAATAGAGTGCAAATAACAAACCAATAGGTTAGATCAGGCCAAATTACATATGGATAGATGTATCAATTATCAACATGAGAGACACACTAAACAAGGAGATGAGCACACTCACCACCCATCACATCATGTTGTGAAGCATCAACAATACCTAGATCTATAATAGGTACAACATAATCAATAATAGGTGGAAATGGAGGATCAGGAGCAGACATATTCTAAACCCTCATACATAGTCATGAGGGATGAATATAGACACCCAAACTTGGTAGATGTAAGATTACCTCCCTGACCATCGTGAGTAAACCTTCAAGAATGAGATATCATTTTTTCAAAGGTGTATAATATAATCACTGAGAGATTCAAATCCCTTAAGAAATAGGATGTAGTGGGGCAAAAGATAACTTGATTAAGATACACAATCAACCTTTGTGCCCTTAGGTACTGAGTCCTACATATCCTAGGCACTTAGATATACCTAGGTTAGACAAATTCAAAGGAGAGGAAGATGTGCAAGAACATTTCATAAATTTCTTGAATGTGTACTTTCAACTTGAGCATAATGATTTCCTAATTCTAAGAATATTTATCATGACATTATTGGGTGCAAAAATTGAATGGTTCAATCAACTACCTAAACACAACATAATCAATTTTGAGCAACTGGTGAATGCATTTATTGAATGCTTTTATTTTCATATAAAAAAGAAAAAACTTGTCCAACTTGGCAAACTTAAAGCAATACGATGACGAGCCAGTCATTCACTATGGGAACAGATGGATAAAATTAATGGCAAAATTACCATTTTATATTTCCACTGCTAAGCTCGCCCAAATATTTACTAAGATTTGTGCTAAGCACATCTTGTTTCTCTTGCAACTACAGCAACATGAAACATTTGAGGAAGCCTTGTCTCAAGCCAAGCCGATAGAAGACATCAAGGTTGAAGAAGGATATCATAAGATTCACAACAAAAAGGACTGGAACAACAAAATCCACAATAACAAGAATCAACAAAAGAAAACCAACCCTTCCCCGGTCAATCAGGTTGTGTTAAACATTCCAAAAGGAAGGAATAGCCAACAATCATAGAATTATTAGGCTCAATTCCCATTGTACAGTTACAACCAAAATAACTATCAAGGCTGAAATAGGGAACTCCAACCACCTCGCTACTACACACCTTTGTTAGAACCTATGCAATCGATATTCAATCAACTAACAGAGGAATAGAGAATCAGGTTACCTGAGAAACAACTTGACCCTAACCATCCCAAACCCAAGGTATATAGCGAGGATCATTATTGCCCTTATCATAAATAATAGGGGTATGATATTGAAGCATGCATTAGTTTCAAGAATGTTTTGCAAAATATGATTGAGAAGGGTGAGCTAAAAGTTGATAATCCATTAGCACCTGATAATAGAGACATGGGCATATTTAGAAACTTGTTTCCTAATCATGAGGCCCCAGAGATTAGGGTGCTCAAGTAAACCAAGTCCAAATTGAACCTCCCACTCAAGGATTAATTAGAATGGTTGAAATGATCAATATGGTGATGAGAAGTAAATGATACAACCAACTAGAACTTCCTAAAGCTCCTCTTCATATCTCGGCCTGATCTCTATAAAGATAGGTGTAGAATAATCCTCCAGGTCCAACATCGTGACCTATGATAACTATTCATAGTATATTCATGCAGAATATCTAAATGACACCGATCAAGTTATCAATATATGAGCTCATGCAAAAATATCCCAGGCACAAGGAGAATCTAATGGAAATCTTGATATCAATTGAGCTACAACCCCAAAATTTGTATGCATTCACAAACTTTGTGGGGCAAGTGTAGTAGTGTTAAGATCCTATTATTTGTTTTTACGATCATGAAATAAATGTAGTCCATACTACCATGGTGGACCCACTCCTACATATCATCGCATCTATCAATGACATACCTTTCAAGCGGGTCTTAATCGACATAGGCTTTTCAATCAACATTATCACAAAAAAAGGTATGGGACACTTACAAATACCTAGGGAAAACATCATCCCAACCTCCTATATATTGAGATATTTCAATGACGCACTTTGCTCCATAGTGGGTACAATCATCATGCCTATAAATATAGGGTATAAGACCATCCCTATGATGTGTCATGTATTAGAGGGGGCTATGCAGTATAATATCCTTCTAGGGCATCCCTAGATAAGGGACATGCAATGTGTTCCTTTGATCTTGCACCAATGCATTAAGTATGTGCACGAGGGCCAAGTATATGTGGTACCGTTAGATGAAGAACATTTCAAATATGTGCATTACGTTGACTTTTTAGGATATTTTGTCATTCCATCCATGAACCTATACATTAGGCCATCATCCCTAGCCAAAAATCAAGTGCTAATCAGTGTGATGTGACCCATCCACATCAGCACCACCTCTAGCTTCCAAACCTACTGATAATTCTAATAAACCATCAATGTCTAAAGAAAAATAATCTTAGAAGATAAAAGCACCCTTGGTGGAGGAAATACCTAAGGAAGTCCCTACCATGGTAGCAGTAAAAATTCCAAATCCCATGGAGGAGGAAATTCCTAAGACATAGTCGAGGAGGTACCTCAACCTGCCTCACCTACATCATCATCAGTGTTTTTTGCACTATAGGTGATAGTTCACCTAGCTAACATAGTGATATATGAGTATCTTGTGTAGAATGTGACTTTCACACCCATTATCAAGTTTGCACAAGACATGGTATGGCCAAGAGTACCAAACTTACCAATTCAGATAATGGTTCCATTAGGGATCCCCCATAACCAAACCAACTTCATCTATGTTGACTTGGATTGTACCCATAATGCTTTAGACATTGAGGAAGATAAGGATGAGCCATTCACATTGAATATTCATTACTTGTCTAATCTTGATTTTGCTCTAAGATACTTTGAGTGAAACCATTGGCATGACTATGGTTTGGGTCTATATGAGCAAGGGTAATGAAACCCGCTTGAACCATGATATTAGTTACCTACTGATAGATCTGGCCTAGGATATCATATCTAAAGCTATGATGACTCATTGGTTGCATCCCTAGATAGGCTGACCTTAGGGTTTAGGGAAGACATTTAATGGAATCCCTACCAACTGAACATAAGCTACTTGAGTGATAGGTGGGTGGCTATGATCAATATACGGCCACCTAATGAATATCATCTATATTTCTCTCTTGAGGCAAGTCCATCAAGAATCATCCTATGGGAGGACAAACCAAACTATGGTTATGATAAATAAGAGAATGAGTACATCACAAGTGAGTCCAAGGATGAAGCCATATTTTCCTATCATGGGCCTTGGTATCTACAACACCTCACTTGGTCAGGTAACACAGAATGTGGATACATCATGGATGAGAGTGGCTATGAGTCAGAGGATTCAACTAAGATGGTCTACCTTGGGCCTAGACATGCATACCACCTTGTAGGACAAATGGAAATAGATAATATATTCTTCATAGATGACAATTACTATGAAGATGAGACCGAAATGGCTTATCTTGGGCCTCAACATGCAGGTCACCATCCAGTTCTAGTAGGTAGGAATGAGGGGTTATTCATATATGATAGTGACTATGAATATGATACTAAGATGGCTTATATTTGGTCTCATCACTTACATCAAGTCAATTAGATTGTTGAAATAGAAGAGATAATCCACATAACATAGCCTAGCCCTTGCTTCAATGGAAGAACACTTAATTCATATATGATGTATTGCATGATCTTTCTTGATCCACCTACATTTAGAGAGTTGCTTCAAAAAAATGATCCCATCTTCTCATCTACCCATATACTGGATCTTGAGATCCCTATACCCCCAAAGCCACATATTGGGTATGGAAAGCAAAACACCAATGTAGATTTGCATCCACGTGGTCCTAGAGATTCTATTCCATCCATCAACATGATCTCCATTGATTTGACCACTCCACTCTAAAAGCTGGCCAATCCTTCTAAACCATTGTGTCTTAACTTAGATGCTATTGATTGGAATCATGCTGATTCACCCTTAGAGCTTGAAGATTTCTTTCCCAATGAAGAAATGCTACAACCATTTCATTTTGCACTAGGATGCACACATGATGTTTATCACACTCATTTTGACCAAGATTTAGTTGAACCTTTGAACCCAGTAGATGACATTTATTTTATCCCCACTTCTCATCAACTTGAGGATGGATTGCATATGGCAATAAAGGAGACTTTCAAAGTGGACATCAGTGATGATTCTTATAATTCAAAGAAATTCAAGTTTGGGAGAATATTATCTCCAAAGGAACAAGCCATTATCATACCTCTATTGAAAGAGAGACCAAATCTCTTTGCGTGGACCTACAAAGACATGTCAGGGTTAGATCTGAAATTAGTTATCCACAACCTTTCACTAGACCTTGGGAAGAAACCAGTCAAGCATAACCTCAATAAGATTTATCCATCCATCGCATTTATGGTAAAGAGTAAGTTACAAATCTATTGGACATAGTCTTTATTGTACCCATCGACTATATAGAATGGGTATCAAACATGGTGACCATAGAAAAACCTAATGGAAGAATCCATATTTGCATGGATTTTAGATACCTTAATAAGCCAACATCGAAGGATTCATTCCCATTGCCCAACATAGATCCTCTTGTAGATGTAACTATAGGTCATTAGATTCTCTCCCTAACAAATAGTTTTTTGGTTACAATCAGATTCAGATTAAATCCGAAGACCAACACAAAACTGCATTCACCACTCCATTGGGTACATTTTTTTATAAAGTAATACCATTTGGTCTTAAAAAATTTTGGTGCCACATATAAGTAGGCTATGGCATATATTTTCCATGAATACATGCATAATATCTTATAATATTATATTGATAACTTACTGGCCAAGTCATTGTTGCATAAATAGCATTTTGAGGTTCTAAGAAAGGTCTTCGATTGTCTGATAGAGCACAATGTTAGGTTGAATTCCAAGAAATATGTCTTTCGCATAACTTCAGTAAAACTCATGGGATTCATCATTTCTAAATGAGGCATCGAACTTGATCCAAAAAATGTAAAGGTTATCCTAGAAATGGCCCCACCCACTAACATCAAAGAGCTAAGAATCCTATAGGGCAAAGTAGCATCCATAAAGTGATTCATCACACAACTATCGAATAAATTTTGACCCATGAATTGACTGCTACATAGGGGGGTTCCATTCGACTAGGACAAAGAATGTTAGCAAGCTTTTGCTGAGATCAATAAATACCTAGCGATCCTACTAGTGCTAGCTCTTCCAAGGCCAAACATGTCATTTTTGCTTTATATATCCACTATCGATTTTGCTTTGGGCACCATGTTGGCTCAAAAGAATGTGCAAGACAAATAACAAGTGATATATTACATCAATTGCATCTTGGTGAGTTACGAGCTAGGGTACGCATATGTAGAGAAGTTGTGCTTAGTAGTGGTATTTGCAACCAAGAATTTTTGCCACTATATGCTGAGTCATACAATGTATGTGATATTAAAAAAAAATCCTTTGTAGTATATGATGAGTGAAACATATCATAATACACGTACTTCAAAGTGGATCATACTACTGATAGAATTTGACCTGATTTTGTTCTTTGATGGTTCCAAGAGTGATCAAGGGGGTGGTGCAATGATTATGTTTTTCATGCCACATGGTGCTCTAATGCCCTTGTCATAAGCTAGATTTACCTTACACAAACAATAATTCCGAATACAAGGCCCTAATCCTAGGTCTCCAAACAACCATCACTATGAAGATCAAAAGGATAAATATCTTCATTGACTCCCTTATCAAAGTCAATCAAGTTAAGGGATTATTTTAGTGTAGGTGTCCAATCTTGAAAGCTTACAAAGAACTTTTTTATAGTTACCTAGCATGACTAGAATGGTATGACATCAATGCAATCCCTCACACATCCAATAGATTTGTAGACACTATAGGATTTTTAAGATCCTTGATCCATTAGAATTTATCTACTTATTTCACTACTATTAATGTGAAGATGCTCTCACAATCAATGATGCAACATGAGGCTTTTGACAACAAAGAATTAGTCAACATGATTCATATAGAACCAAATCATGAGTGGTTCTATAAATCTAGATACTTTCTAAAGAAGGCACCTTGGGGGTCTTTGATCTCATAGGGTCCCATGGGGAACAGTATCACCATTCACCACAATATTGTCTCCCAATCTACATTTGTGCATATCAAATCACAAGGATAACAAGTCATCTTGTATTTCAAGATTGTAGCTTATCAAGATTGGCTAGGCCAATTACAATAATTCCTTAAGCTTGGAATCATACCACAAGGATTGTCACAACCTGCAAAATGAGCATTCAAACAAAAAACAACCAAATATGTCTTGCTATGAGGCATATTATATTTTTGAAGATTCGATGGAGTCCTCCGATATCTTGAGACCCAAGAATCAACTTAGGCTATTTCACAAGATCATGATGGTACCTGTAGTGGCCATTTCAATGGCATGGCCATCATCAAGTGCATCCTCCAAATGGGTTATTATTGTCCCACTATGGAAAAATATTACTGTGAGTATGTTAGGAAATATGCTAAGTATCAATATCATGCAAATTTGATGCACCTACCATCACAATACTTGCAGCTCATTCAAGCAACTTGGCCATTTTATCAATGGGGTTTCGATCTAATTGGAAATATCTCTCTCCATCTTCGATCCAACACATATTTATCTTAATAGCCACTGAGTATTTCACCAAGTGGGTGGAAGTGGTCCCATTAATGTCTCTAATAAGACCTTGAATTATGGAGTTGATACTTCACAATATCATCAGTAACTTTAGGATCCCCTTTAAAATAATTTTGGATAATGGTCCTACATTTAAAAATAAAAATGGGTGAGATTTAACGTCCAACTATAACATTCTTTTTTTTTAAGAAAAAAATCCCTTATGGGGATGCCTTGGTATGAGAGACCATGAAAAGGGGGCTCTACACCGTCAATATCACCTGGGAGTTACACCTAGCCCTACTCGGACCAAAATTATCAATTGGATTTTGGGTACCCAATTCAACTTTTTGGTAGGGTGGAGATTCGAACCTTGTACCTCCCTTGGAATATTGCCCTCTCCTCTCCAACTCACCTAAAACACCTGGGTGGTCCAAATATAATAGTCAACATAGTTTTACAACACCATATTATCTGCAAGAAAATGGGTAAGTAGAAGCTTCTAACAAAATAATCGTAGCCATCTTAAAGAAGACAATGAAAGAAAATCATAGAGATTGGCATTTGTAGTTGCATCTTGCATTATGGGATTATAGGAATATCCTATGGATGCCCATTGGGGTAACACTATTTTCACTTGTATATGGTATTGAGGGCATTATGCCCTTGGAGTTGGAAATTCCAACATTGCACATCACATTGAAATAATTCATCGATGATGACACTGCACAACAAGATCACCTTGATCAATTGACTCTTCTTTATGAACATCATATCAATATTTTTGAGCATATTTACATTTACCAAGATCATCTAACATGATATTATAACAATAAAGTCCACATAAGAGACTTTAAGGTTGGGGATCTTGTGCTCAAAGAGAACCAACAAAATTCAAACTTGTTGTCGCACCTGCAACATAAATTTGTAGCCAATTGGATAGGTCCTTACATCATCTCAGAGAATATTAGACCTAGTACATATTGCCTAACATCATTAGAAGGTATTGATGAGCCTGAGCCTCTAAACATTCTCCATATCAAGGTATTTTATACATAAAACCAACAAAATTCAAAAACATGTAAAATAGGTAAAAACTCAAAAACAATGTAAAATATAAAAAGCCAAAAAAATCCAAAAGCTCCAAAGGCACATCAATCCCTTTGGTCAACTCACAAAATATTCAAAGGCATCATCATACCTTTGTTCAACTCACAAAACACTCCAAAGGTAAATTAAGCCCTTTGGTCAATTCTCAAAAAGCTCCAAAGTTATCATAAACCCTTTGGTCAACTCACCAAACCCCCCAAAGGCAGATTAAGCCGTTTGGTCAACTCACAAAAGCTCCAAAGGTATCATAAACCCTTTGGTCAACTCACCAAACACCCCAAAGGTACATTAAGCCCTTTGGTCAACTCACAAAAATCTCCAAAGGTATCATAAGCCCTTTGGTCAACTCACAAAAATCCCCAAAGGCATCATAAGTCCTTTGGTCAACTCACAAAAATCCCCAAAGGCACATTAAGCCCTTTGGTCAAATCCAAAATCTCCAAAGGCACATTAAGCCCATTGGCTAACTCACAAAAGCTCCAAAGACACATTAAACCCTTTGTTCAACTCACAAAAATCTCCAAAGGCACATTGAGCCCTTTGGTCAATTCACAAAAGCTCCTAAGGTATCATAAGCCCTTTGGTCAAATCACCAAATGCCTCAAAGGCATATTAAGCCCTTTGTTCAAGTCACAAAAAGATCCAAAGGCATCATAAGCCCTTTTTTCAACTCACAAAAGAGCTCCAAAGGTATTTAAACCCTTTGGTCAAAAACAAAACACAAAAACAGAAAAAAAATTAAAAACAATAAAATCCAAAAATAATACATAAAAATAAAAAATTCAAAAACATTCTAAAAAAGTAAAAAATTTGAAAAAAATTAAAAAATGTTAAAAATTCAAAAACAATTGAAAACATTGAAATCCATAAAAATAAAAAAACAATAAAATCCAAAAATATTGAAAAACATAAAAATACAAAAACATTCGCATTATGTATTTCAATATTGCACGTGCATTCATCTAGTTGCATTGCATTTAGGCATATATCATCCATTGCACTTACATTATGATATGTTGTGTTTGCAAGCTTGCAAATGACACCATGTTTGTATCTCAATCATGCATCCAAGCATCAATCATCATCCATCACCCATGTGAGTAACTGTGTTAACCCCTCATGTTGCTATAAGGAATATACAAGGGTTTTTTGGTCATTCAGCCATACCTAGTGATCTCCTCAAATTTTGTAGAAAATTATATTTGCTTTTGATATATAAGGTCTAGTTACAATAGCACCTGGTATATTTCAAAATCCCATCACTAATCAAACACATTAACAATCTTGATTAAGACAAGGAAAAATGAACACTACAAAGTGGTACTAGGTATCCTAAGTTAAAGGTTTTTACTTGCTCATCTTGCAATGTGCATGGTCTAGGATTTTGATCATTGGAAAAAATTCAAGCTCCCCCCTACCCAAAGAAATCCATTGCTTCATACAAAATGAGAAAAATCCTAAAATCAAAGCAAAATACCTTGCTCAAAGCAAAAGAAAAAGAAAATAAAATTCAAAACAAATAGTGATTTTCATCACTAACCATGAGCAAGTATCCCAAATAAATGTGAAAAAATAAGGGGGTAAAGATCTTGAATCCCTAGAATGGTCAATATGCACAAACCATTGAGTGATCCCTAATACAACAATGGGTTGAATGAATCCCGCTTGGCATTAGGGTAGTTCTAAGAAATTTAGAGAAAGAGCTAGCTTTAGGTGTCCTGTATTACCTTGTGGTCTAGTCCAACTGAATCTGATTTAGGATCATGATGAGTATTTGGTGATCCCCAATACAACAATGGGCTGAATGAATCTCGTCTAGAATTGGGGTAGGCTTATAATTCATTTAATATATTCATGCGCAAACATAGGAATAATGAATATCTTGGGGTTCATAACAAAAGCCTTGTCTTTCAGGAGTCCTGTAATCAACTATGGATTTTGAGTCTCATTGAAAATTTCAAAGTTTCCTAAATAGAAACTAATCATTCCATAAATTAAATCATCAACTTTCTTTATGATATCTTGTTCATTAAAGGATGTTCATGAAATAGGATAGATACCGGATAAATATTAGCAATGATATTTAAATGACCATTAACTATTTTGTGCATATATTTTAATTTACAGAAGCTTATAAAGAAAGCACATACATATCACATCATCTCATCTCACTTATCGATGCTTAAATAATTGATTCTTTTGATAAGAGTTATTATTTACATTTATGATTTTTATACATTCTGTGGTGTCACCCACTAGTTTGTAAACACATTAGATTCATTCCTTATGTTTTAAGTGATTAAAGCATACATGTTCATTTGCATTAGCTCATTCCTCATGTAATTAATGCATCACATTACATAAATCATCTATCATATCATAAATGCATCTACAATTGAAAAAAATTAAACATGCATTTAACACAAAGCATTGCATCCATATATGCATACATCACCATAGTGCATCTATACATCTAGATCATAGCATTCAACAAACATCTATCATCTAGCTAGTGCATGTCATCAGTACATTGCATCCATATAGCATAATCAAATCATTATCTAGGTATTACATTCATCATTGCATCCATAACATAAAATCAAAACAAAAATATTTTCAAGCATCGACTGGGGCATTATCAATATCATACCTCCCAAAAAGGTTCTAAAGATGCCCTAGTTCTTTGGTCAATCCCAAAAGGCTCCAAATATGCCCTAGTTCTCTGGTCAACCCCATAAGTGCACACATTTGCTCACCATAAGGAGTTTCATAATGGACATAAGCATATCTATTGGTATAGAATCATCAAAAATTACAAAATAATAAAAAAATTACATAAATAAAAAATAAAAAACAATATAAATTACAAAAGTAAAAAAAAAAATCAAATAATAACAAAATATTGAATGTGCCTCATATTCAATTATTTATTCTATACACTTGGCAGTTGCAACGATTGGTGCTCCATGCAATCCGACAAGATGAGTAAATCACCATAATGCCATTTGGGGTAAATTAGTTATGGTTGAATTGAGACGCTTCACTTCAATCTCGAAGAAGGCCATGGCATCTGGAATATGCCACGGGAACAAGGATTCATCTTATTTATTCTATTAAATTTTCAACAAATCATAGAACATAGTAATCTTGAATGGAATTGCTATCATCTTGATTCCCTAAGAAGGCCATTGTGCTTAGACTGCTCCATGGGATAAAGAATAACAATTACTATTAATGGTTGAAATCACACCTGAAATAGGACCTACCATATAACAACAATGCAAAACTCTTAAATCATACAAATAAATCATCTTGGTCAAGTGACTCATCACTTTATTCATTTTCCTTCCCTCATTGACTCGTCGCTTGAGGGGGTAGTCATAATATCAACAATCATAATCAAAATGAACAAAGGATCACTCGATCATGTCAAATTGCGTTCATCCTATGAATCATTGCTAAAAACAATCATAAGTTTACCATTTCCAATGGAAAAAAGGCAAATATGATGAGATAATCCTTTGTCTCTCCATCTATTGATCCTACTTGATTATACCTAGAAGTTCCAAAGTATCAAATTTAAGACTTCCATCCCTTGGAAGCAATTATTCTAATATGTGTACCTTTCTCATGGCTGGGGTATCTAATGTTGATAATATCAATGATCATCACACACCCTACAATGTGGCCCTAGGTGGTTTATTTTTGCTCAACATTGTGTTTTCATACAATGCATCCCAAAAATGGGCATCTATAGACACCTAAAACACATTATGTTTAGGAGACTACTCATATGGGCACATTCAAAGACAATATAATTGATCTTGGACCTTTCCAAGAGCTGATAGTTGTCCTAACCACTCACAAGGGGTAATTATAAACCATGCAAGCTCAGCCACTATCGACCAGAGCGATCACCAACTCAAGCTTCTAAAGCCGAGAGTAGCCATGACTAGTCGCTGCTCTAGATAGTGATTAGCACTAAAATGCAAACTAGCCATGAATACGGGTTAGAATCACACATTCTGAATACATTTGCATTGGATTTGAGTGGTTTTTGGTGTGGCCTCCTGACTGTCCATTCCATGCAAATATATGACTAAGCCTTCCCCTCTAACAATCAGTTTTATGCAAATATGGATCTTGTATTCTCTAGGAATTCAAGATCTTGATCTAGATCTGGATCTGGGAGGTCTACATATGCATTCTCCCAAGAACAAGAAATCATACTCGAATATCATAATTTTTTTGTGCAACGGAGCCCTGGAAAACTAGAGAGTGAGTCTTTACCTCTTTGAGGAGTAGCAAAGCACTATCCAAGTAAGCGATGACTACGCACCATCCGAGCATTCAGATCAAGATGTTCTTCACCACCAACTAGTGTACAAACATAGAGGCAACCCTTGGAAATAAATTCAAATGAGGTATTGAGTGTCACAACCCCTGGATCATGAGGTAGAATGTTTTATTTCATGGCCGCTATCCTTGACAACGACTTGCAAGCATAGCCTAGGCTTTGAGACACTATTTCACGAGTCTTAAGCATAGATATTTTATTGTTGTTGCTTTATTAGTTAATATTAGCATATATATATCCTTTCATTGCATTTACACTATAGTTTCTAATATATTTATGCACTTCTACTTGTATTTACCCCCAATATGCATTTACTATGCTTTTACATCATTCCTTGTAGATTTACTAATAAAGCCTCATCCTGAGAGGCTACATATACTATTTATCATTTGTTGTTGTTTCTTGTATGTAGGTTATAGGTTATAGGACCAAGTCAAAGAATTCAAATTTTTAGATCCCTCTAGGCAAGTGTAGGATAAGAAGGCATCAGTAAGCCCTTGTAAAATTTCGTGTATGAATCTGAGAGGCCTACAGAGTGCACCACCCCCCTTTCAAGGGCCCATTTCTACTTGTAATCATTGTATAAAATACGGTATCCTTAAGAGGGACCTATCTATAACTGAAGTTTCAAATGAATTAATAAAAGAGATCTCTTTATTTTGTTACTTCCGTGTTCTTTACACATTTATGGTTCTTTCACTCGATATTATGCTGCAAGTAGATTAGGTGTTTTCTTCTTGGGGTTGTATAAATAGTTTTTTGTAGAGTTTGATTCTATGGTCATTTACTAGTAATATTCTTGTTGAGTCATCTATAGGCTTAAGTTTAACTATACCATTTATGAATATTTGTTCAATATCATAGGGTCCTAGCCATCTTGTCCTTAACTTACCTTGAAATTATTGGTAGCGGGAGTCAAATAATAAGGCCCAATGTCCTGATTGAAATATTCATGATACAATGTGTTTATCATGTCATTTATTCCTTTGTTGCTAGGTTAATTTAGTCCTATGTAATACCTCTAGTCTTATTTCATCTAGAATACTTAACTTTTCCAATCTAGCTTTTTGTGCTTGATCCAAGTTCATGTCAAGTTGTACTGCTGTACAAAGAGTTTCTATTTCGAATTCAATAGGCATAATAGCTTCCTTTCCATAGACTATTTTATAAGGCGATAATCTTGTGGTGGTTTTCCAAGTTTTTTATATGCCCATACAAATTCTTTTAATATTTCTACCTAATCAAACCTAATAACAACTATAGTTTTTGTAATGATCTTTTCAAGATCTCTATTTGTAACTTTTGCTTGTCCATTAGCCTAAGGGTGATATGGTGAAGTCTTTGTGTGTTTTATTTGATAGATTTTAAAAAATTGTTTGATTACTTTGGTGATAAATTGGGTTCCATAATCTGAAACTAGTTATCTAGGTGCTCAAAAGCGTTGCATGATGTTTTTATAAATAAAATAAGCTATAGGTTCAGCTTGTGCTCTTGGTAAGGCTTTTACTTCAGCCCACTTGGTGACATAATATGTACACACAAGTACGTGTTTATTACTTGCACTTGGAGGGTCTATTGTTCCAAAAAAATCAATTCCCTATTTATCAAGTGGTTCAAACATTATTTACAGTACCAAAGGCATATCCATTGAGGGTGTAGGTTAACTAGCCCTTTGTCAAGCATCACATCTATAAATAAAATTATAAGCATATTTATTCATAGTAGGCAAAAATAACTGCTTTGAAGCATTTTAACTATACTTTGGTTAGCATAATGACCTCAACAAGGTTCTTCATATGCTGCCCAAATGATGTCATATACATCTTCTTCTTGCACACATATCCTAATTACTTATTTAGGGCAATATTTAAACAAAACTCCATTAATCCACATATAAGGGGCACTCTGATGTATTAGTTTTCTACACTCATGCAGTGTAAAATTCTGAGACATTTTTCTTGTTACTTAATAATTTACGATATCAATGTACCAAGGACTAAAAATGGAGAGAGCAAACAAATGTTCATCTAGGAAATTATTAGGAATTAACTCATCATCATCAAAGATATACATACAAGAAAAATGATCTGCAATGACATTATCCTTGCCTTCTTTGTCTATAATTGTGACATTAAATTCTTGCAATAAGAGAATACATCTAACAACTCTACCTCATACTATAGCTTTATTCATTAAGTATCTTCATACCCTATTATGTAATGCTTGAATTTATTAATAGCATGGACTACATATAAGAACTCTTTTTTAGTCACTATGTAATTTAGTTTAGCCCCATGCAAATTGTTACTCACATAATAGATAACATAAGGTATTTTTTTATATATTTTTCATAGTGTTGCTCCTATTGCATATCCTTTATTATCATAATGTATATGAAAGGGTAATTTCCAATTTGGTCCCCTTAGGATTGGAGCAGTAGTAAATTTATTCTTTATAATTTTGAAGTCTTCCTAACATGCTTCAGTCTAGTTAAATTCACTTTCTTTGGTTAATAGCTTAAGCATAGGAGAGGTAAATTTGATGAATTCTTTAACAAATCTACAGTAGTACCCTGCATGTCCTAAGAAAATCCTTACCTCTGTTTGTATTTTTAGAGGTTGGAGGAATTGGATAACTTGAATTTTTGTAGGATCTACTTTAACACCTTCCTTTGATATGTAATATCCTAAAAAAATACCTCCTCTCATCATCATGAAACACTTCTCATGACTCAGGGAGAGGTTTTTTTCTTGGCATCTAACCAGAACCTTGTGTAAGCTTGATAGAATTTCTTTAAAGGTATTACCATAGACTGTGAAGTTGTCCACATAGGCTTCTACACATTCATTAATAAAATCAGCAAAAATAGCTAAAATAGCCCTTTGAAAAGTGGCAGGTGCATTGCATAATCCAAAATGTAATACTTTATAACCATAGGTTCATACAAGACATGTGAAAGTTATATTTTCCTAATCTTATTCAACTACGAAAACCTGATTATACCCACTAAAGCCATCCAAAAAACAAAAGTATTTCTTCCCAGTCAAGGTATCAAGAACATGATCAATGAATGGTAAGGGAAAATAGTCCTTCTTTGTCACTTTATTAAGTTACCTATAATCCTCACAAATCCTCCTTTTGCCATTCTTTTTAGGGACTATCACTAATGGTGATACCCATTGGTTATCAAAATTGGATATATAAATCATGCATTCAAGAGTTTAATAATTTCTTCTGAACTACATCTTTCATAGCTAGATTCAACCTTCTTTGGGGTTGACTTACTGGATGGCAACTTTATCGAATAAATATGTGATGGGTACAAATATTCATGTGTATTCCTTTCATGTCCTCATATTTCCATGCAAATGTAAGTTGATGCTTCGTAAGCACATCAATCAGTTGTGATTCATGTATGCTTGTAAGCTGATTACTAATGTTCAAAGTTATTCTTGGTGTGATATCTATTTGTTTGTAACTTTCCATATTTGCAACTATTCTCATTATTTCATGTTCAAGAACATTTAGGTGATAGTCTTATCGTATCAATTGCTGATATTGACTTGTGCTAGCCTCAGTAATAATCATAGTAGATTTAGATAAACAACTATAGTCTTGACCTTGATCTTCATGTTGATATCCTAGTAGTAATGATAAGGGTCCCTCAATTTCTTTTTTTAGGTGTTCACTCAGAATATTGATTGATAGGGTTTGGATATCATCCAGATCGTGAGGTAAATTATACCATACTTGTTTTTAAAAATATCTATCTAATGTTGATTCAGGAAATAGGCCAATATATTTAGTGTTTTTACCATTAAAAATAGTCATTTTTTTGGATTTGCAACTGATGCAGGCATCAACTATTACAAGTCATAGGAATATTAGAATTAAGATATGTCTCCCTAACATATTCTTGGGTTGTAAGACTACAAAGTCTATAGGGTATTCCCATGAACTTACAAAGACTATAACATCTTTCAATTTTCCTTTTGGCCTGATAGTAGACCTATATGCAAGTTGGAGTACTATAGAAGTTGGTTGCAATTTATGTACTCCTAGGGATTCTACTATTTCCTTGGTCATGACATTAATAGTAGCTTCTAAATCAACCAAAATGTTGTGCAAGGCTGTTTTACCAATGTGAACTGTGAGTATAGGTATTCCGAGATTTATGTATTTTGGTAATAATCTACCCTTAGTCATTATATCAGATAATTGTCTAATAAATTGAATGGTTTGAGCTTCATTATTCTTTTTCTTTCCTGAATTTGTATATGTGTTTTTAATTAATTTGAAATAGATAGGAATATCCTTGATAGCTTGTAACAGAGAAATTTTAATGGTGACATTTTCTATCTCCTAAATGAAATTGAAGGTTGGCTTAGATGGTTTCGTTGGTATGTCCAGTATTTCAAGAAATGGTATCTCCATTTATTTCGTTTGAGGAATTTGGATCTGTTGTTTTTTTGATAGAATGTTTTTTGGTGAAGTTATAGCCTCTTCTCTAGGCCTTTCATCTTCATTTACTTTTTAAGATAAATTTATTGTGGGTTCTTCAATTTTTGTGAGAGTAGCTATATTAATTGAATTTATTGGCAAGGTACCACAAATATTGAGCATGTCCTATTTATTTCATAGAACTGTTTAACATTTTCGTTATTATTAGGGTTAGGCACTAGTTGATCTGGTAAAGGTGGTTTCTTAGGAGGATTTTTTATATTATTCGAAGGTGGAAGGAGTATGTTTTGAGGTACTTGCCCCCTAAATTTATTTTGAAAGTTTGTTTTTGGGGCTACCCTTGAGACCAGATAGGTCCTTTCTGATTATATTGGCCAATCATATTCCAATTGGTTGTATTTTTATTTTGGCCTACCATCCATGGAGGTGAATTTACATATGGATTGGACATGAATTGTGCCTAAGGAGGCATGCCCCAATCTTGATTAGATTGATTCCAATTCATTCAACTTGGAGAATTTGACCAATAATTAGGTATTTTTTGGTTGGAATAATTAGAGTTTGACCAATTAGGTGGACCATTATTTCTTTGAGCTATAAAGTAAATATCTTCTACTTATTTGACATCAGGTTTTTTTATACCAGTTTTGATAGCCAAAAAATATTTTTTTTTTTTTGTGTTATGGTTCGTCTCACAGATCTTACAATAAGTAGATATGTTGGAAATGTTTGTAATATTGAGAGGACATTCCCTCAAGTTGTATTTCTTCCTACATCTGTGACAATATATTTCTTCAATGTTTTGCTCTTTTAGTTTGTTATCCATGAGGTTTAGAGATTATGTTAATCTACTTAACAAATCATTTTTTATATTCTCTAGCATATTACCAATTTTAGCTCGTATTACTCCCCCTCTTGATGATGGGTGCTTATTACTTCTTAATGGCTTATTTTTGAGTAATTTTTGTAAATATTTATGATTTCTCCCACCCATAAAATGAATATTGTCCTTTGCCATAAGGTTTAGTATGTTAAGGACATATCCCTTTAGAACTTTAAAAAAAAGTTCTTTTTGAATTTCTTCATCCAACTGAATGTTTACTCTTGATCCCACAAATTGAAATCTCTCATGATAATATTCAAGGGATTCATCATATTTTTTATTCATGAAAAATAACTCAGCTTTATTATCTTGAACTCTACAATAATCTTGGTATCTCTCAAGAAATATATCTTTTAATCCATGTTCTCTATCCCATCGGCTGCAAACACTTTCTCATAGACCCATGAACCATCTTAAAGCTGCATCCTTAAGTGTAGAAGGGAATAGTCTTAATTTTTGCTCATTAGTGGTGTAAAAATAGGCTTGGAACACCACTTCAAATTCAAAGAGAAATGCATCAGGATCCTCATGTGGTTTTCCATGGATGGTAGGAAAAACAACAAGAGAGACCATTTTTTGTTCTCTTGTTAGCCTATATTCGAAAGAGGGAATTTGGAAGGAAAAAATATTTCTCTGTCCATTCCTTCTTTTATTTTCTACTTCTCCTTGATCATTATTCCTTTGCATATGTTCCCTTTGGTTTCTATTTACTTCCCCTTGTTCGCTAGCTTGATCAGCCATGATTGAATACAATATTTCAAGGATTGGCTCAGGTATTTATTCAAAAATGATTGTTTAAGGATCTATATGATCATAAAACTCTTGTTTGGGTAGTAGATATGTTTTGGGATCTTGTTCTAGAAATTCAATATATTTTGTTTATGATGCAGAATCTATAGATGTTTGTATTGCAGTTTTAGTTTCTCTTAACTCAAAAGTTTTAGATTTCTTACTAAGGTATTTTTGGTAATCTGCTTCTGGTTCACTAGTCTTAATAAATCTTCCCTTTGAATCTCTAGGTCTGTTCATGAAATTTCCAAGTTCTTTGGTTCTTGCAACAATTTTTTATCTTTTTAGTCTTCTTTGAACAACCTATGGATATCATTAATTAGATAGAGTTGTTTATGATTCAAATAATATTCCTTATTGTAGAGCAAAAAAATGATGCATTTAGGAAGGGAAAATGATATGCATCTATTGTTCTACCTGATCTAGGCACTATGAAAGTGACACTTCAAACAACCATAAAATGACACATATATGAAAGAAATGGGTGGTTCTCCTTATATTGATATAAATTTCAATTAAATTATTACAAAGTGCTCCCTCGTGGGCTCTCAATTGATACACTCAATACAAAAATCAAAGGATCAAATCCTTCCAAAAATCCAAGGTGCACATCCAATGTCTTCCTTGCACTCATAATTGAGGTGAGCAGGCTCCTGATGCTACTGCAAAGAGTTCTATTACTATGATAGCTTGCTGCTTCTTCCTTATGCACTGTGATACCTAGATCTACACACAAGAAATTGCAATTGATTAAAAGCATGTGTGAATTAAGATGAAATCATAAAGATGCATGCATCCATAAGCTTGAAAGAGGAAAAGTGCAATAGACTATTTAAAATTGCTCCAAATGCTACCAAAAGTGGGATCTAGGTATATTATGTGCTCTATGACTGATCTAATAAAAAAATTTAAGAAATTATGCCTGGATTTGTGGTCATCCTTGGGTGTGGCATTCAAACCTACAACTCCCAAAAACATGATAACAGAGGCAATACAACTCCAAATTGCACAAATTTGAATATAGAGCATATAATATGGTCTAGAAACTATCTATGCAAAGATAGTAAAGAAATTATACTCCAATTTTTTGCCATCATAGAGTGAGGCATTTAGGACTACAAAACACAAAAATCATGATAACTAATCCAAAACAATTCCAAATTGGGTCAAATTTGAACAACAAGCATATCATCTAATCTAGAATAGACCTATGCAAAAATAGTAATAAAATTGTGTTTCAATGTGTGGCCATGATAGGGTGTGATGGTTAGGACTGTCACAATTTTGGGTCCATCTTGGGGTGGGACTACCACCAAATCTAATGGTTTTCTATGACCAATTCTTCTAGGAATTGGTCCAAAACACCCTTAGGGGTATTTTCAATAAATTTAGGGATAGGATTCACTCATGTGGATAGGTTTTGTAAATAGATTGCACGTTTTGTAGTCACTTGAAAACCTCCTCTCGATGGAGATCTTAAAGTAAAACACACAATAAAGTGGGGGAAAATCTTGGTAGCACTCCATGGTGAAATATGCAAAGACTCCTCTATGAAATTGGGTGGAATTGATCCACTTTATAGCCCAAGAGGGCATTTGTTCAAATGCATGTGAGGCTAGGGTCATCATTTGTCCCAAAGATAGCCATGCATTGGAGGGGGAAGGAATCTCCCTTTTTGACCTCCAATTTGTAATGTGTCATGAGAGTTATGCGCCCTATCACTAGCATACTTGAATATGTGGGATAATGGTAGTTTTTGGGTGCTATTTTTTCCAATATTGACTTTTTGAGGGTCAAAGGCCATGGCCATCCCACCTAGGGATGACCATTTGTGGTCGTCCTTGGGTGTGATGACCATAAACTATGGCCATCCCAGGGTGGTACAACTATCCCTACATGGTCCAAAACTTCCCAAAAGTGGGGTGGGACTTCCTAAAAGTAGTTAGGACCACTATGTAACCTCTGAGGGTTTCCCAAGGGGGGAAAATGGTGTAAAATTAAATAATGCCTTGGTCATCTAATCGAATTGATGCAATTTTAGCATCTATAGATGCCTCTTTTTGGGATGCATTGTGTGTAGTACAATTTTGAGAAAAAATAGATGACTAAAATGTTAAAATATTAAGTTTATGTAGTAACCTAACCAACTTTAGATGTCCCCATCATGGAAAAAACATTCATTATTGAATCCTTGCTTCTAACGAGCTAAGGAACTTGATTCAAGTACAACCTTTCTAGTAAGGTTTACTTGATCTTGGATATTGTTTAGTCAAGAGGAAGTTATATGTTCCTTCATGATTATATAATTCCAACCATTTTTTTGATTGAAATTTTTTCTTGTTTACTACCCCAAGCAGGGGCATGATTATCTTTGGCAATGATTCTCTAGACAAATGCAATTTGCATGATTGAGTGTTTGATTGTTGATTTTGATTATGAATTTGTTAAGTATGACTACCCCCTCAAGTGATGAGTTGATGAGGGAATGACCTATGATAAAATAAATGAGTCACTTGACCCATATGACCTGGTTAGGGTTTCCTTCAGCTTTACCCATTGTAAAATGTGTCTATTTTATGAAGATTTTTATGATTTTGTTGATATTTCAAGGGAGAAAGGAATTGAATACCTCATTCTCATGGGGTGGTATGGATGTAATGGCCTTATTAGGGATTTATGTAGAGACATTTCCATTCATCCATGAACAATTTAGTTTTCATCTTGATCCAGAGTGAATTTTGACTAAATTTGACGTATTTTTGGTGGGTTTTGGACACTTTTTATTGCCTTTTTGGGCTATTTTGAGGTGGAATTTTGGTGGTCATCCTAAGGTGGGATGGCTGCATAGTTTATGGCCATCCTAGTGTGGGAAAGTCAGCCAATTGGCTGACCGTACCACCCAGGAATGACCATACCTCTTGGAGGGCTATTTAAGCTCAAAATTTGGAATTTGAGCTCATTTGTGTATTTCTAATTTTGCAATTTGAGAGGTAAGGAGTAGGAGAGTGATTTTTCAAATTGAAGCACTATAAAAATAATCCCACAATCACCATGAGATAGGTTGTGGACTTGACAAGCGACGAAGTCGATGTGAGATGGGTAAGGACTATGTTTGCTCCTATACCTTATTGAAATAGAAATTGTAATTATTTTTGCATTATTTCAAAAAACACCCTAAATTTCAGTGAATGAACCTTGGTAGTGGTAGTTTGTGATAATGTGTGCTTTATTTTACTTTTTTAGGGCATGTTTTGACTATTTTTGGTGGTCAGGAAGGCCAATTTTGGTCCATTTTGGGGGTTGTCCCTAGGAGAGGCGACTACCCTGACTAGGTGTGACGAAAACTAATTTTGGGGCAATACCTGGGTGGGACATCCATGATTTGGCCTAAAAAGGGGTCCCTTTTTGATGTTTTTGGGTGATTTTTTGCTTATTTTTTTGCTTTGTTTTCATTTTATTTTTGAACTTGCTTACCCCTACCAAGTGGTTAATAGTCAGTATTGATTTCTAACCCTTTAAGGACCACTCACAACCTACTGATAGATGAGTACTATGAATGTATTGATGCCATTGGGCTTAATAAAGTGACACAACTAGAGCTAGTGATGGGTGATAGAGCCTTTATGACTACACTAATAGATCTATGAGGCCCACACACTAACACCTTCCACTTGCCTACTGTTGAGATGGTAGTGACCCTAGAGGATATCTATCAGATTCTATGTATTCTGATAGAGGGGTTGCTGATTGTATCCACTCACCGAGATCACGAAGAGAAAATTTTGGAGAGATACTTTGAACATGACTTGCTTGAGGTATTGTGATATTTATCTAGAATTTCATGTGATCATGATAAGTGGAAGGCCTTCATTTCATATTCCAAAAAACTGCAACTTTTTATTTTTTACTACATTTTCCAATTTTGCAATATGCTTCATTTTTATCTGTGTTTCATGTTATAATCTTCAGGCATCCTAGTGGGCTTATGAAATGATGTAGAGGTATTGCATGTGAGACATACCTTACTAATGACACTGATCTCTAACATACTACTGTCATATTCATCAGGAGTCTGGTTCCCATGGAACCTATTGGAGTTAGTGTTTTCACTGGTGGAGTGCACAACCCAAAGATCATTGGTGATAGCATGGGGTACTACCTTATTAGCATAGATCTAAGATGAGCTATATGAGATCCACTATCGCAAGAAAAAGGGGTTAGGCTACAAATTTCTACTACAAGTATGAGGATGGTAGGATATTGTTGTGGATCAACCACGGGGGCTACCTTGGATGATGCAGGCATAGCTCATGGATAGGAATATAGGATATGGGATCCTATGGTAGTGGTATTAGGAGAGGGTCAGAGGTAGGTTTAGCTGAGCACTATGCAAATTTTTTTATATGACTCAGGGTAGATGCCATTATCTAGATATCGTACAAATACTGTCTAGTATGGTGCAAGGATGAGGCACAAATTCAATGGGTACGATGAGGGAGGTGGCTAGTTGGTCAGCATGGTACTGAGTGAGAGTACTTCCCCTATGATCGGGTTCTACGGTAGTTTGGGATACACTAGGGGTTAACTAGGAATCTAGTTATCTATCAATGTTGTGGTGATGAGAGGACATTGTCTTGGCCTATAGTGGAGATAGTTGGGGAGGAGGCAAATCCTATGGAGGCTACTATTGAGGGGGATGATGCCAAGACCACAATAGAGTATGATGCCTAGTGGGTGATGTATTTATGGTGTGAGGATGAACCACTAGGGATGACATGGCTACAGGGGTAGAGGAGGCTCATAGAGAGGCTCCAGATGAGTCTTCACTTTAGGATGATCCTGGCTTGGTAGGGTGACCTGATGAGGAGGTAGACTTAGGGAGAGACATGTGCATCGCTAGATATATGATGAGTGTATGGACTACATGGATGCATAGGTCTAGTAGGGGAAATATGATGAGGTGATTGGGAGGAGTAGGTATTGTAGGCATAGTTTTTAGCATGATATACCACCATTATTGAGCTATAGGGTGAATTAATCAAGAGGAGGCATGAGTATAGGGAGTACATAGAGGAGAGGGCTCTCCTACAAGCATAGGTACATACTACATAGGCAAATGTTGATCGATAAGCATTAGTTATTAAGGGACATGGGGCTAGGCTTGCATAGTAGGTGGTGGACCTAGCCATGCTTTAATCACAAGCTATGGCAGGGAGCTTGACCTAGAGGGCATCTAGTAGTAGAAAGGTATATAAGCTACGGGAGGAGGTGACACAGCTCTAGGCCTTATTGGGAGACTTACAGGCTCATCATTGAGAGGAACTATCGTACATCTAGGGTTTGGAGGATGAAGTAGTGCACATTAGGGGGTGCTTACCAGCCTGTTATTCTACTAGTGAGTCACACTAGAGTCAGAGGAGTGGTACAAAGTAGTCATTTTCGATGATGTGGGTTCCCATATCTACATGAAGGGTAGACAAGGTAGGGGGTAGAAGATATAGGAATTCTCAACATATGATGTTTGAGGGTGGGTGTAAGAGTCATGGTGCCAGTATTGCATGACCATGGCCTTTGGGACTCTAGTCTATTTTTGGATTTTGGGGGTGTGATATCTACGGAATCACCTTATTGTAGCCTATGGGTAAATTTGGATGATGATATATCTCGTGCTCCATCCATATACATATATGTACATGGGTTTTTATTATTGTTATCATGTATTGCCTTATTGCTTTATGGATGTATGCAATGCTTATGTTTGCTTTATTGATGCTTTGATGGATGCATGTGTTGCACTATGATGTTTGGATGATATGGATATGTGTATATGCATAATGAAATGGATGATTTGTTGATCTATATGATGAAATGTGGATACTATTTGACACATTATGTGAGCACCATAGTCTGTATATAATTCATCAATTTATTGAGTAATGTGACAATGTGATGGATTTGTGGGAATGTAAACTAACAAAATGTGCTAAGATGGTATGAATAATAGGATGTTATAGGATGTCTTTGAGGTTTTCATGAGACTCAAAAACTCTAGTCGATTGATAAAAAATTATATACTAATCATGCAATACTTTTTGGCAAGGTATGAATCTACTAGGATGATCCAGATACTTAATATCCTTGTGTGTGCAAGTGAGTTCATTGTTATGATAAGCATGAAGTTATCCCAGTTCCAAATAGGATTTATGTAACCCATCTATACTAAAGATCACCCTATGAGTATCATGATCCTGGGTTTTTTATGTAGTTGGATTAGACCACTAGGTAGTATGGGCTGCCATAAGGTGGCTCATCTGCATGTAAACATTGATCTATACAAAAGTAAGATGCTAAAGTGATAGACATATCATCATGTGTAAGGATATCGTCATTGCCAGGTAGGCTTGATGCCACCTATATTTGAATGAGGATAACCTCATGGTTTGTCAAATGCTGAGAATTCTAGGGATTCAAGTTCAGTGCTCCCTTATTTTATTTTATTTTATTTGGGATACTTGCTCATACTTAGTGATGAAAACACTATCTATTTTGTATTTTGTTTTCTTTGAGAGTTGTTTAGTGATGAAAATAACTATTTATTTTGCTTTTGATTTTTTATTTTTGGGATTTTTCTTATTGATAGTGGTGAAAACCACTATTTGTTTTAGGGAATTGGGTAGGGAGGAGCTTTTCCTTTTGTCAATTCTCAATATTTTTTGGTGGGTAGGGCGAGAAAGGTAAAATTTTCACTTAAAGTAACCTAGACTCCTTTATAGGTTTCATATTTCCTTGTACAAAATTTGGATTTAATGTGAAAATGTTTTGGGATTTGACATAGACAAGGTACAATCAAAGCATGACTCTACTTTCTAAAAAACAGGATAGTTTTCTACAAAATTTAAAAAGAAAACTAGAGATGGTTGAGTGATCAAAAACCCTAAGTGACACCCTAAAGCAAATTATTGGGTGAAGGGTAATGGGAATAAATATGAAATATTAGACATGTATATGGAAATGATAAGTGTAATATGGAATAATGTGAATAATGAATTTGATAAAATTTGTTTTGAATGATGACTAGTGTACAGTCTTGGTTCTAGGCATGTATGCGAAAATCTAGAATGTAGAAATGCAAGGATGAGTATACCTAATGCAATTAATTGTATAATTTATTGATATGAAATGTAATGTAATGCAATATTTTTGTATTGTTATTATTTTTATGATGTTTTTGAATTTTTATTGATATATATGTATATACATTTTTACCAATGGGCTTATGAGATTCCATTGGGGCATTTTGGGTGACCAAAGGGTTTATGGGTACCTTTGAGGCTTTTTGGATGACTAGAAGGTTTATGGCTACCTTCAAGACCTTTTGGATGACCAAAGGGTTTATGGAAACCTTTGGGGCTTTTTGGATTACCAAAGGATTTATGGATACCTTTGGGAATTTTTGGGTGACCAAAGAGTTTATAGATAGCTTTGGGGATTTATGGGTGACCAATGGGTTCATAGATGCCTTTGGAGAATTTTGGGATGACCAAAGGGATTTTAGATGCCTTTGGAGCATTTTGGGTTGATCAAAGGGTTTGTAGATGCTTTTACAGCATTTTGGGTTGACCAAAGGGTTTGTAGATGCCTTTGGATTGTTTTGGATTGACCAAAGGGTTTGTAGACACCTTTAGAACATTTTGGGTTGACTAGAGGGTTTGTAGATGCCTTTGTAGTATTTTGGATTGACCAAATGGTTCGTAGATGCCTTAGGAGAATTTTGGGTTTACCAAAGGGTTCATAGATGCCTTTGGAGCATTTTGGGTTAACCAAAGGGTTCGTAGATACCTTTGGAGCATTTTTGGTTTACCAAAGGGTTCATAGATGCCTTTGGAGCATTTTGGGATGGCCAAAGGATTCATAGATACCTTTGGAGTGTTTTAGCATGTGTGACACTTTAAGCATGGAAATGTCATATATGAAGGATATTTAATGGTTTTGGTTCCTTGATTCCTTCAAGAGAGGCTAGGCGATAAGTTTTGGGTTCAATATGACTAGTGATAATGAATGGACCTAACCAGTTTGCTGTAAACTTATCCCAAAGATGGGGTAGCAAGCTAGAATTATGTTGGTTCTCTTTCAGAATAAGGTAACCAACCTAAAAGTCTCTAGGATGGAATTTCATATTATAAGATCTCTTAAGCCACTCTTGATAAATGTGTAGGTTCTCAAGAGCATTGACACATCGTTCATCAATAAACATTAGTTGATCTAGGTGAGTTTGACATGTAGTGTCATCATCGATGAACTCTTGCATGCATATGCACAATTATGGGATTTCCAGCTCTACAAGTATGACTATATCAACACCATATACTAGTGAAAATAGAGTTGCACTATTGGGTGTCTGAATACTAGTGTGGTAGGTCCATAGAGCAAGGGGAAATTGCATGTGCAAATCTTTGTGATTATCCTTAACATTTTTCTTTAGAATGGAAATCATCATTTTGTTTGATGCCTCAGCTTTCCCATTTTCTTGTGGATGATAGGGCATAGAAAAGTTGTGTTGGATGTTATACTTTTATATTAAAGTGCGCACATATTTGTTCTTAAAAGGTGTTCTATTATTTGAAATGATCTTGTATGAAATACAAAAATGACAAATGATATTTTGCAATATGAACTTTGCGATTTGGGGTCCTGTCATAGGGGTAAGTGGAATTGCTTCCACCCATTTTGTGAAATACTTTATGGTCATAATGAACATGTGATAGCCTAAGGAAGAGGGTGAGATTTTCCTAATTGAATCAAAACCCCATTGCAAAAAAGACAAAATCGATTGAATTGGTTGTAATGCCTAAGAAGGTGTGTGTGTCAAATTAGCATGGTGTTGACACTTGGTGTACTTTTTAACATAAGTGCAAAAATCTCGCTCTAAGGTTGTCCAATAATAGCCCATGTAGAGAATGTGCTTTGTGATGGTCATGCCACTAAAATGGCCACCACATGTACCATTTTGTGCTTGGGCGATCGTCCAAACTGGCTCTTGATGCTCTAATAAATGAAGGAGGATACCCTCATAGCTTTGATGATACAAAATATCTCTCAGTAAAACATGCTTTACCACTTTTTGTTTGAAATTTTGTTTGGTGATATGTGATAATACATAAGGGATATTACCAAGATTTTGATAATATTTGATTTGAGTAGACCAATCTTGATTTGAGGAAGCCTCAATCGCATGAATTACCTAATCCTTTTGAAGTTCTTCTTGAGCAAATGTTGATTGGGAGAGAACTTGTAAAAATAACATTGTGCTACTATCAAAAGGATTTTTAGAGAATAAAGTCCCCCAAGCAGCATGATTCAAGCAATTGTGAATTTGTGATAACCATTCATGTGAAGGGTCAATTTGAATCATGTGGACTTATGGCATGGATTGAATGTTCTCATGCTCAATCATGGATTGCAACAACATTTTGACCTAAATGGTTGTCATATCATCAGTAGGGTTCTATAGTATTAAAGAGCCTAAGGAGGCCATTGTATCTATAAAATTGTTAGATAATTGAGGGAGTGCATCGATGTTGTACCATTAAAAGTTTTCTAGAAATTTATCCACAAGGGATTTGTAGGCTTGCAAGACTAGATACTTGCATTGGTATATCCCTTTGACCTAGTTCGCGATGAGCAAGGACTCACCAAAAATATTGAGTTTGGTTATTTTCATGGTGAGTATCATTTGAAGGTCTACGAGCAAAGCTTCATACTTGAAATTATTGTTGGTGCATGGGAAATCAAGTTTGAATGATAGAGGTATTGGATCCCCTTGAGGTGTGAAAACACAATTCTCCAACCACCCCCTTATTCAAACTTGGAGGTATCAAAAAATAGAGTCATATCAGCCTATGATTTAGGCTCTTCAAAATAAGGTGATTATGATATTTGAAAGACTCCATCATTGGGAAGCTCTATGTTAAGAGGTTGATCATCCTAGAGAGGGGCCTCTACGAGTTGATCAGAAATACCCTGATCTTTAATTAATTTTTGTTTGATGAATTCAAGATCAAATTCCATCAGCAACATGATCCATTTTGTCATGCGACTATTATAATAAGTATGACTCGTCATGTATCACAATGGATTCTATTTAGATACTACATACATTGTATGATTGAGCATGTAATGACATAAATTTTTGGTGGTAAAAACCACCACTAAGCATAGCTTCTCAACGTATGCGTATTTGATTTCATAATTGACCAATATGTGGCTAAGGTAGTAAGTAGCCTACTCTTTATGCAATTCATTCTTTTGGGCTAGCATGATATCCAATGCAATCTCAGTGGCTAAGATGTATAAGTAGAATGACACTCTTGGTATGGGTGGGGCCAATATTAGTGGCAAATATAGATATTGTTTGATCTCATCAAAGGAAGCCTGACACTCATCATCCCAATGAAATGTGATCCCCTTGTGTAATAGTTTGTTCATGGGTTGGTACGTATTAGATAACTATGCTATGAAGTGCTTGATAGATGCAACCTTACCTCGTAGGCTATGCAACTACTTGATGGTAGTAGGGAGAAGCATCTCAAGGATTACCTCAAATTTTTTGGGTTCCACTTTGATGCCTCTTTTGGAGACTATGAATCCCAAGAGTTTTCCATATGTGACACCAAAGACACACTTCTTGGGGTTCAGTCTCACATTGTGTTCTATGGGGTGATCGAGAAATTTGCACAAGACATCGAGATTCTCATGGCATAATAAAGATTTGTACAATAAGTAATCCATGTAATCTTCCAAAATTTTATGAATGTAGTCATGGAAGATGTATTACATGGCCTGCTATTAGGTAGCATCGGTGTTTTTGAGGCCAAAAGGCATGACCTTATATAAAAATGCTCCCCAAGGCATTATGAACACTGTTTTGAGTTTGTCTTCTAGATTTATACAAATTTGATTGTATCTAGAGAAACCATCCATGAGGGATAAAATTTTATGGCCTGCTCTGGCATCTACCAGGGCATCAATGTTTGGCAATGGAAACTCATCCTTAGGAATCACTTTGTTCAAATCCCAAAATTTGGTGCACATGTGAATCCTCCCATCGAGATTCTTGATGGGCACCATGTTGGACAACCATGGTAGATAATCCACTAATATGATGAACTTGGCATCCAATATATTTTGTATCTCATCTTTCAGCATTAATACTACTATCAAATTCATTTTTTGTAGCATTTACTTAACTAGCTTGATGTTTGGATCAAGCGTTATATTATGTGTGACTAGATTTGGATCCAGTCCTGACATGTATTTGTACGACCATGCACAAACATTTTTCTTCTTTGTGATAAGAGCTATGAAATTAGCTTGCTCATAGGGGGATAATATTTCCCCTAAATTTATAAATTGAGGATTCTCAATATCAGAGATGATATATTTGTTAATTGTTGGCTCAATTGACATATGCCACCCATCTTCCAACTGGTGTGGAGTAGGGATCATATGAATGTCATCAGCAAGGTTTATGTCATCGATTGTAAACTCTAGTTCAACCTCAGTGTGGAAGACATATTGAGAAGGCATTGGAGAAAAATGAAATGTCTATAACATCTCATCACAAGTCTAATACTCAAAATGCGATAGAGGAGATTCTCCTCAATAAAAGTTGATTGCCCCCATGTGAAGGTGTAGTGGATTTCATGGGTCATTCAAATATTGTAGGGGTACAAAAAGGTCAATGGAAATCATGTTGATAAATAGATGATTTCCTCTAGGTGGCTAACGGGGTCTATTGACAATAGGTTGTCACAAGAATTATGGAGGTGGTTATGGTGGAAGTAGAATGACCAAAGGTGGTTGATGCGATTGTGGGTAAACTTGTTCCTCTTTGGGTAGAAAATATCACCAGATAGGGTGATGCAACAAGAATATATGTAGATATCCATCATGTTCATTATCCAATGAGACAATATACGCATATTCAATGTGTAGACTAGAAGATTTGATGGATGCTACTTCACAATCTAACTCATCATCAGATGCCCATTCATAGGGATATCCTTTATCTTCTTCTGCACTATCTTGTGGAAGGGTATGCGAACTATCACCTCTTTCATAGGATTTGGTGACATCACGAGATATTTCTTGATCTCTCATGGGTATAGGGAAGTAGTCCCCTAGTGAATAGGCTTGATTAGGGTTGGTTTAGGGATCATACATAAGATCATCCCTATAGTTTAGGCTCATGCACTCTAAATTGTCAATGAGGACCTCAAGAGGTACGTGCTCGTTGTGTCCTAAAATAGACTTATCATATGGTATTTTATACTTTGGTTGGTAAGGAATGTGAGTGCCTTGCTCATAAAAGCCCAAAACATATCCATACTAGTTGCAAATATGAAGATATCTCATGGCAAGTTCAGGATTGGAAATATAGTTAATATCCTCAAAAAAGGGCTCTTCATCCTCTTCCTGCTACTGTTAGGATTCTATGCCATAGTAAAGACCCCCATAAATAATTTTTTTATTATTTGGAAGCAAGCCTAGTGGCATGATAGTGCCTATGGGAAGATGATTTTGATCCATGTCGTGCACTGTCTCAATGGTAGGAGTTTTTGTGATGTTCCTAACAGGTATTCTTCTAAACTAGTGGTGGCTAGATGAACTATGACTTATGGTATTAGAGAAGGAGGAGATGGGAGTGAGGATTGAGTTGATTTTATGTTTGCATCACAAGGTGGTTCCTCATATTCCAAACTAGGAATCTCTTGTATGGATATGATGGATATGGTTGGAGGGATCTAATCAATAGGTATTTTCCTCATATTCCTCTATGAAGGATTCAATGATGATGAAGGTAAATTGGGGGGTGCCAATGAAAAGGATGGTATGGCATAATATGGTGATGGATTGATTGAAGGTGATGGTGAAGGATTTTAATCTTGGTTGGATGTATTCAGTTGGAAATCCATATGGGTTGATGGTAAGGTCGACTCAGGGATTTTTTGCACAAGGTTATAGTATTTTAAGGGTTCAAGGTTTGCAAAGACAACATGTACTTATCCTTCATAGGTGTACTTTAGACATTGGTGAGTTATGGTTGGTACACACCTCATATCTCTAATATAGGGTCTACCTAGCAAGATATTGTAGGCCATTTCACCCTCCAAGATGTGGAAAAGTGATGGTAAGGTCTTTTGTCCCACGTGAATGGGCAAGACCATGGTGTCAATAGTTGAGCATATATCATCATTAAATGCTCGGAGGGTATATAGGTGCATGCAAAAATATGGGATGCCAAAAGACCTAAATGTTTGAGAGTAGTTGTGGTGACGATGTTGTTATAGGAACCAATATCAATTATAACTCTCTTGTAGGGTGTTCCATTTACACATGTGATGATGTGCAAGGGAGGATCCACCATGTCATTTGGTACCATCTTGAGTTCATCCTCACAAAATGTTATCACTAGTTCTTTGCACTATTAAAATTGTCCCATAGGTGGTGCAACTAGACTTGGGAAACACTTGATCCTTTTCACAATGATGACCATGTTGATGAACCCTTTTTTAGGGGGTGCCTGATGGATCTCATTCACTTGGGATACTGGATTTACCTGTTTCTTATGGGTATGCAATGGATCTTTAAAAAAACCCATCTATTGAGTATTTGGTATAATAGGGTTATCGACCTGAAGGTCCTTCCTATCAATCATATCCTATACTAGGTGTTTGAACCTATAGCACATCTACATGTCATACCCATTTTTCCTATGATACTTATAGTATAGGTCTTCATGATATCCTTTGGGATTTGGTGCATTTGGATCGATAGGTTGACTCTAAGGTAGATTAATTACCTTAGTTTCACAAAGGAACTCAAATAAAGAGTCCATGGACTCAGTAATGGACATAAATTGTTGCTTAGGGTGATGTTGTTGGTTTTGCCCTTGGTTTGTTTGATTGTCCTTGTAGTTTCTAGGTGTGGCCTGATAATTGGGCTTCTAAGGTGGCATTGGTTGCACAGGCCCTGGAATACTAATGGTAACTTGATTGAATAATGTTGGCTTTGGTCACATTGGGTTGTTCTTGGCATTCTTGATCCACTCCTTCTTTTAGGGCTTCATAATTTTCCCTTATTGAATTTTAATTTCTTTGATTTTTCTAGCTTGCACTAGAGCATCTTCAAGAGTTGGATATTGTTGGAGTTACAACAACAAGGAGATTATCTTCAAGCAAATCTTAGCAAATATTTGAGTCAGATCCATCATGAGGAATAATTATGGTATCTTGGAAAGTAGCACTTGCTACCTATTTCCATAGTTTTTTATTGACTCATCATCAAATTATTTTAACCCTGTGAGGTCAATTTAAGTCACCTTTCGCTTGGTGTTGAAGGTGAAGCATTCTAGGAACACATCTGTGAAATTATCAAAGCTATAGATTCTATACTTTGGGAATTGGTTGTACCATTCTATAGTAGGGCTAGAGAGGGTAAGAAGAAATATCCTAAAAAACAAGGCATCATTTTCCTAAATGCAAAAGTAGTGATTCAAAAATCTAGTGATATGCTCTTGCAAGTCTTCCTCTCCTTTAAATGTATCTAGATTAGCCATATTTAAATGTTCTAGCTAAGGAGGGGAAGGTATAGATGGGTGAAGTGACTAACTATGAATTTGATGCAAAGTGGGATTCTAATCCCTAGACCCATAGGTCTTATTATATACCAATTCTAAGCATTCTAGCAATACTCTGTATGCATCAGAGGATTTTATCTCCTCTTATTTTCTTCAACCCTATGGGGGAGGGTAAGGAACATCAGACCTATTATAGGATGGTTGAATATCATTCACCCTACCTCCATAAGGCACTTCAAGATATTCCACTTCTTTTTCATGCTCGGTGTAGGCCCCATAAGGTGTATCCTAAGCTAGCCTATAAGGAGGGGTAATTGCCTGCGAAAGGTGCTCTATGTTCAGCCTGGGAGGCAAGTTCCAATTAGGCCTAGGAGGTCAAGGGGGCAACATTGGGTTAGTCCTAGGAGGCCTATATTAATTTAAATAAGGTTTCCTCTGATGGAATTCCTATCTATGAATACTTGGGGTAGGAACCCTCTCATGTAAGGTCTTTTGAAACAACTCATTGGTTTACCATTCAATTATTTATTTCTCTAATTGATGCAAGCGGTCTAAGAACTATTTATCTCACCAAAATTGCTTGAATTATGTTTGGCATTCAACATTTATTGTTACTGCTTGATTTATCTATTCTATTATATGGGGACTATGAGCCTTTATAGTGTCATCATAAGGCCTATCTCATTTAGGATGGTCTAAAATATCAACCATGAGGTTCCCTTGATCGAGGGTAGTCATGTTCACTTGAGGTTTAGGCCTAGACAAGTGATATTTGTACTCAGTTGGTGCAAATACACATCGTTCTTGTGTAGCATAATGGACTTGAGGATAATCAAGGACTTCCTCATGCCTTATTTCATTTATGAGAAAGGGAAGGGTTGAGTTTGCTCACCCTAAATGATGAGCATCATACTCATTTTGGTACCTAGGTTGTTTTAACCTATTAGGATGGTGTAAGGGTGAATTGTGATCATTTGGCCTTACCCAGTGTGTGTACTCTTTCTCTTATCCATAGGTGCATGTGGTAGACCTAGCAGGCATGTGAATGCATGGTATTGCTCTATCTAGTAGTGCTTCAATTCACGGTTGTTGTTCTTGGAAGAAGGTGTGTTAGGTATCTAAATATTAGGAGTATGTTCTCTAATTAGGATCAACACCTGTAGAAGTGTCCCACATAGGGCTCCCTTGTAGGTGAAGCAGGGTTATGCATAGTGGCTATTTTCACAAAATTGGCTAAAATTAGGATTTTCAAAATTTGGAATTGGCTAATATTTGGGACCCTTGACTAGGGTCCATTAGCCAAAAATTTCTAGGTGTAAATTTTTTTTTGGTCGATTCACCCCAATTTTATAATAATTTGACCATTTTAAGTTTAAATTTTCAACATTACCCCTAATAATAGTGAACCTTCTACATGTGTTTCAAAACTATTCACATGCATTTTGAAACAGATTTGCCAAATGTTTATAAAAATATTTTGGGACCGACCCCTTATGCATAAACCTAAGGTGAAGTTTCTAACTGGCTATTTTGGGACTTGGGTGAGTAGGAGGCTACAAAGAAGGTATGAAAATGTCCTTAGGGCTAAATCGAAGATGACTCATGTCTCCTTATCTACTCTCCATAGAGTCCACTCTTGAATGGGCTTGGTTGTGGGTGCACACCATTACTATTCCCTACCAAAACCTAGGTGATTATATCCTTTACAAATTTTAATAATACAACACACAATAATGGAAGCACACAATAAGACAAGTGTTTATCTATTTTAAATATTTATATGTGTTCGCTAAAAATATTTTATGTGTTTTGATTTATTGTTTACAAAGAAGACCTTGTGTCATGTGTTTTGCTCTTGTTGGATGATATTCTTATGTTAAATGGATTTCACCTATATACTCATAGATCGAAAACCAGAAATGAAATTCTAGTCACGTAAACCCACCAAAGTATGGAGATGAAGCCCATTCCTATTCAAGGAATACAGGTTCTACCGGTCCTCACCCAATTCACCCACAGTCAACGATATTCTAAAGAGAAATACGTTCTATATCCCATGGGCTATTATGGATCTTGGAGTCATCCTTGGAAAAAAATAGGGTTCTTAGGATTTGAGCCAATGGGTGGAGATGAAACCCACCATCATTGGTCTCTATTAGTGGTTGGTGATGAAATCCAACTCACTAATGTTTAAATGGAATGTGGTGTGTGTGGTTCCTTTTATGCTTAAATAAAGTAAAACCATGGAGTACTCAATGAATCTTCACTAAATGCATGAAAAGGATGTTTCACTTTCAAAAATGTTAGATAAAATGTAAACCTAAAAAATGCATGTCCTAAATGATAACCTACCCATTAGGTAGGCTACAAGCAAGCAAGCCATATGAATGCATTTCTACTAATTTTTTTTTTTTGTTTTTCTTCTTTTTTTTGTTGTTTTTTTATTATGAAAAAGTGAAATCTACCTTTATACCTTTCAAGAAAACAAGGGAAGCAAGAAAAACCAAATTTAAGCAATTTTGAACAATAAAAATACAAACTAAAGGTTTAGACACTTACCTTGATAGCCTAAGATCCTATTGTTCCTAGGATTTTAAGTAGAAAACCCTCTATTTTGTGGCTATTCTGGGTTGGGATGGTGGCAAATTTTGGGGCCATACCTACCTAGGATGACTGCTCTGGCCATCCTTGGGTCTTCAAATTAGGAAATTAGGGGTCATTTCAGGCCAAAACGACCGGTACCTGTAACATCCAAAGCATAGAAACATGTTTAAAACTTGCAAAAATTAAATGGGACAATGGTACCACCATGATTACCACTATAGAGAATAAAAATGGTGCACCTAGAAAGATAAAATGAGATGCATCTATTGTTCTACCTAATCTAAGCACTATGAAAGCGATACTTCAAACAAGCATAAAATGAAACATATATGAAAGAAATGTGTAGTTTTAATTATATTGGTATAAATGTCGAGTAAAATGTTACAAAGTGTACTCTAAAGGGCTCTTAATTGATACACTCAAATCAAAGGATCAAATCCTTCCAATAATCCAAGGCACACTTCCAATGCCTTCCTCACACTCACAATTGAGGTGAGTGGGCTTATGATGTCATCACAAAGTGTTCTATCACTATGATAGCTTGCTTCTCCTTCCTTATGCATTATGATACTTGGATCTACACACAATAAACTACAATTTTTTAAAATCATGTGCAAATTAAGATGAAATTGTGAAGGTGCATGCATCAATAAGCTTGAAAGAGAAAAAGTGCAATAGACTATTCAAAATTGCTCTAAATGCTACCAAAAGTGAGATCTACGCATACTATGTGCTTTGTGACCAATCTAATAAAAAATTGTAAATAAATTGTGCCTATATTTATGGTCATCCTAGGGTGTGGCATTCAGACTTGCAACTCCCAAAAACATGAAAATAGAGGAAATACAACTTCAAATTACACCAAATTTGAATAGAGAGCATATAATATGGTCTAGAAACTATCAGTACAAAATTGTAAAGAAATTTTACTCCAATTTGTGGCCATCATAGGGTGAGGCATTTAGGACTACAAAACAAAAAAATCATGATAACTAATTTAAAACAATTCCAAATTGGGCAAAATTTGAACAACAAACATATAATCTAATCTAGAATATACCTGTGCAAAAACAATAACAAAATTATGTTCCAATTTGTGGCCATCATAGGGTGTGATGGTTAGGATTTTCATCATTTGGAGGCCACCTTTGGGTGGAAAAACCACAAAATATAATGGTTTTCTACAACCAATTCCTCTGGTAATTGGTCCAACACACCCTTAGGGTTATTGTCGACAAATTTGGGGATAAGATTCATTCATATGGATAGGTTTTGTAAATATATTGCATGTTTTGTAGTCACTTTAAAACCTCCTTGTCTTGATTGATATATTAAGGGAAAACATACAATAATATGGCAAAAAATCTTGGTAGCACTATATGGTGAAATATGAAAAGACTCCTCTCTAAAATTGCATGGAATTGATCCACTTTATAGCCCAATAGGGCATTTGGTAAAATGGGCATGCAAGGCCATGAGAGGATAGGGTCACCATTTTTCTAAAAGGTCATCATGCATTGGAGGGGGAAGGAATATCCCATTTTTACCTCCAATCTACAATGTGTCATGAGAGTTATGCACCCTCTCACTAGCTTGCTCGAATAGGCGATATAATGGTAGTTTTTGGGTGCCATTTGTCCCAATTTTAACTTTTTGATGGTCAAATGCCATGGTCATCCCACCTAGGGATGGCTTCTGGTGGACATCCCTAGGTGTGATGGCCATGAACTATGGCCATCCCAGCGGCCATACCTAGGTGTGATGGCCATGAACTGTGGCCATCCTAGGGTGGGATGACCATGCCTACATGGTCCAAAACTTCTCAAAAGTGGAGTAGGACCTCCCAAAAGTGGTTAGGAACACCATGTAACCTCTAAGGGTTGTCGAAGGGTGTCATATGGTGTTAAATTAAATAATTTCTTGGTTGTCTAATCAGAATGACATGATTTTAGTGTCTACACTCCTAAAATCCAAATTCATTTGTCACCAAAGTAATCAATTGGATGACCATGAACTGTGGCTGGTGGCCATCTCTAAGTGTGATGTCCATGAAATGTGGCCATCCTAGGGTGGGATGACCATGCCTACATGGTCAAAAACTTCTCAAAATTGGGTTAGGAACTCCCAAAAGTGGTTAGGAACACTATGTAACCTCTAAGGGTTGCCCAAGGGGGTTATATGGTGTTAAATTAAATAATTCCTTGGTAATATAATTAGAATGACATGATTTTAGTGCCTACACTCCTAAAATACAAAGTCATTTGTTACCAAATTAATCAATTGGAAAATAAAAGCCTATTTTGGAATTGGATTAGGGCTATCAAACTGTAATTTGTAATGTAAGTCTTGATACACTTCTCCAAAGCGTACAACTCTAGGTGCCCTATGATATCACTTGCTATATTATAGGTTCACCTCCCTATTTTCTATATTTTCTAGGAAACTATGAATGGTAGGGGGATCCTCAAAATACTAATCCCAAGGGTGAGTGACTAAATTTATTATTGCCCTTCTATCCCCAAGCCACCTATAGACACCTAAAACATGTTATGTTGAGAAGGCTACTAATATAGACACCTTTTTAGACCATATGACTAATATTGGACCTTTCCAAGACTTAAAAGTGGTCCTAACCACTCAAACAGGGGAAAATAGTCCTTTGCATCCTACACCACTATACCCTCTAGCAACGACCTCATCACCGCTAGTAGCGATGATGACCGTAGAGCCAACCATTCTGATTCAAGATAGCCTTATCTATAACAAACTCAAGCTACCTAAATCAAGTAAAATCCATTACAGTGCAACCAATTTGCAATTATTTTGGTTTGAGAAGATTCTAGAAACATTGCCTAACCACCTTGAGCCCAATTGAATCTTGATTCTTGGCTTGTTGAGCAAGCTAGGATCCCAATTTGGGAAGTCTATTTAAGGCACCCAAAAATGAGAGAAAATATAGAGAATTGATCATCCATAGATCATAATAAAGTGGTACCCTTTTGTGAATAGAGAGTGCAATCTCTCATAAGCATCATGGTGCTACTGAATTTGTGTCATGGAGCTCACATAAATAGCCATGGAGTACAATAAAACTTGAAGGACAAATTATACCACTTTTTTTTCATCAATTCACCATCATATTTGAGCCAATTTCGTGACCCAATTGTGTTCAAGATACAATGATCCTTGAAAATCAATTTGTCATATAAATTGACTATGACCATTCATTGAGCTTAAATAACAAAGTCTCTATTTGGTGGCTACTATTTTCATCAAGATCAGAGAATAGAGTCTCTATTTTGTAGCCATTATTTTCAATAGTGGCCCATAGGCATCGTTGTTGATGCTGTAGATGGCTAGCAAAGCCAACCATTCTTATTGAGGATGGCCTTGTGGTGACATTCAATTTGCCTATATTTTCTAGTTTTATTAGTCTTATATGCTTTTCATTTGATTTCTAACATAGATTAGAAATATATTTTTCAGTATTTTATGCATTCTTTCACTATTTTTCATGCATTTCCTTATTGCTTTATGCATTTGCTTCATAGTTTGCACTTATCAAGAAATGAGCCTCATATTGAGAGGCATTCATTGTTATTGATGCCATTGTTGTTTATTTATGTGTAGGTTATAGGCCTAATCAGGATCTATGCATCATAAAGATCCTCTTTATTGGTATCATAAAGTAGATATCATGAAGTAAACCCTTTATAATTAGATTTGGAGGAGAAATAACCCTGTGGATAACATATTTCCCCTTGTGGGGTTACATCTTGTAATTGTGTATCAAATTGGTGAATCCCTTAGAGGGATATGTTGTAATCGTGTTTCATAATATTAATAACAAGTGCATCACATTTTCTTTATCTTGTTATATTGATGGTTACTTAATATTATTTTTCAATTTGTTTACAATGTTACATAGTTATATGCATTGTTTTTGCTGATTTACAATGGCGATCACATGTGGGACCATTCCTAAATCATTGCTAAATCAAATTTTCTTTCTATTTTTCATTATAGGTACCACATTTTTGAGTAGGCATGGCTAACAGTGACCATTGCCATTGGCTGTGACAACCATCATGACTATTGCACTGATCTCCGACGATCTCTAAATAGTACACAAAAAACCTTATTTTGTGACACCTTCATTAGATGAGGGCTTCCCTGTAAGTGGTTATCTCCCTATTTTATGCTATGTTTTCTTTGAAAAAATAGAGTATAAATTTAATTAGACAACATAGAGAAATTTAAAGGTAGAATTTAGAGCTCTATTTGTTTTCTGGTCATCACTGTTGGGAACAACGACCTCTACTGCTCACCACCCCAAAATCTAGCGACCAAATTTTTTACCAACTCTATGTCTGACAACCACTGTTGTTGACCATTTTTCATAGATATGGCCCTTTATAGATTGTGTGTTAGGGTTTACCTACTTGTAGCCTACTTAAAGGTTGTCTCATTTAGATCTGCATTGCAATTTTCTAAAAGATAAAATATTTTTACTTGCATATTTTTGAATTTGAAATGTATTTTTCATGCATGTAGAGAATATCATGGAGTGTTGTATCTTGCATATTTACTTTTGCATCAATTAAAATGAACCAAACACACTTCACACTATAAATTTAACATCAGTTGAGTTGGAAGTGACATCCAACCACTAATCAAGACCAATGGTGGCCTTCATCACCACTTGTTTGGCTTGCATATTATGATTTTTTGAACTTGACCATGGCCAAGATCAACTTCAAGAATCATCACAGCCATAAAAATTTGCACATACTCTTAATTCTAAGCTGTATAGTTGATTATGGTGAATTGGGTGAGGACTAGTAGGACCCTGCTCCCTCATCAGATATGGGCTTCATCTTCATATTCTATCTAGTTTCGTAATTTGGAATTCATCACCATATTAGCGTGTGAGATTGTGATAATTATATCAATTATTTTTCAAACTCATATAATAAAGTGGTAAGATATTAAACGCATCAAAACACACAAGCCAATTTTCTAGGAAACACAATTAATCTTTAAAAGAGATAATCACTTGTATACATTGTTTGTTTCTTAATTACATATGAGATAATAAAAAATAAATGGTCACTACGTGAAACCACACCTAGGTGACAATTAAGGTGGTAGGCTTTGCATGGGAAGGCATAAACCACCTTAGAAACAACCCACTAAACCAACCTTTACCTGAATGAGGTTCAAGTAGTCTTCATGGAGACAATTGCACCCATGGGGGATATCATCGAGAAAACCCCACCAGGAGGACTACTATGAGAAATAATAATGATCATGATGAGGATAATTACAAACCTTAGTCGTACCATGATGTTGATAGATAAAATCCACCCAATGAGGGGAACACTAGAGGGGTTACAAACATTTGCATACCTAACAGATCTTTAAATCCCTCCGAGCGAGGAGTGAAATACATACCACTTCTTAACATTGGTGAAAGAGGTACTCCTCCTAGCCAACCTTGGAAAATACATAAGTTAGATCATTTAGATAGGTATGGTCAAAATTCAACCCATAGAGCCCCTTCATCCTCTCATTCTCATTTAGAGAGTGCACGTAGCAAAGGGATAGCGCATCATACATATTTCCATAGCGAGTGTTCTATGGGAGCACCCAATACACCTACACCATCTACACACGAGGGAAATACACCTAGGATTGAACATGGAGTGAATGCAACCTCAATATAACAAGATAAGAGGGTATAAAAATTGCTAAATCCCTTGTATAGAGTTGCAAAGCTAGTGACCTTATACAACAGATCACATAGATCAACTACCTAGACCTGATGCTCAATAGAGAGAAATTAATCCAATATCAATTGGAGTATCTACATCATGAACATGAAGAACTACATCATAAAAATAAATACGAACAAATATTACACCACCGATTGATATATGAACATTGACCTCGTGAAGAAAGAATCCTTGAGAAAAAGCTATATAAATAAGTATCCACACCTAGTACCTATAGAAAATAACACATCGTGAGGTGCTCTATGTTTCATCAGGAGTTGCTTAATAGGTAAATAGAGAATCATCCTCATCAGAGTCCAATCAATAATTCCTAGTAAAGATAGTGCTTAGCACCAAACTTACCAGGATATGAGGGTTATCAAGAGATGAAAGTAGAGGAGCATGATCAAGTGTATCTTGAACCTATGCGACCCTGAGAAGCATACAACACTTACACTACTTGCAATATTATATCAAATGAAAGACCACAAAGCAATATACATAACACGGAAATGATAAAATAAAGAAAGATATTTTATTAATTTCTTTGCACAATCCTAGTTACATATCGGTCCCTCTGAGGGATATCCAGTCTGATACAATAATATACAAGTGAAATAATGGTGAAAAAGATGTCCCCTTGAAAAGGGGGTGGTGCACTTTCGTAGGCCTCTCGATCTCATACACAAAATTGTATGAGGGCTTATAGACACCTCCTTCTCCTTATCTCATCTTGGAGGGATATTATGCTCTGAATACCTTGAATAGGTCCTGTGAACCTGTAACCTACATGCATAGAAATAACATAACACTATTAGTAGCACGGGTAGCCTCTCCTGATGAGGCTTTTATTAGAAAATATGATGAACATGATAAATAAGCATAATACGATTTAAAATGTAGTGGATCTAAGAAATATACACATGTAAAACTCAAAAATATTAATGTAAATGCATTGCAAGAATCAGATCTATGCTAAAGCTATGTAATGAAACAAAAATCAAGTATAGATCTAAGCTAAAACAAAGGAAACAACATCTTAGATCCTAGCTGATGCATGATTGTGGGCCACTGTCAAAGATAACGGTCACTAAAATGAAAGTTTTACCTTAGGTTTTAGGGGTTATGATAGATTATCCCTTGCTCAAATTAGTGTTCAAGGGTTGCTTTTTGAGTCTGGTACATTGGTTGGTGGTTAGGAATGATGGATCTAAATGCAGGTGTGTAGAATAAGTGCAACTAGATGATGCTCTGATGCTCTTCAAAGGGGTATGGATTTGCTCTCCAATATGATAGGGCTTTGCTGCATAAAATTCTCTCTATAATATTGCATATTTTATCTTTTTGGAAGTTTGCATATGTAGTCTCTTTGGATTCAGATCTAGATATAGACCTACATGTGAACTAACCTTCAAAGAAGAAGGTTCAGTCACAAACTGGAATTAAAGGGATAGTCAGGAGGAACTCTAAGAGTTCCTCATTGAAATCCCTTTGCAAACCATGCAAATAGTTGTCTCTTCCCATGATTTGGGCTCTCCTTAATGGAAGACTATGTTTCATTGCTAGCCACTATCATCAACAACGACTTGCTATGGCCACTCTTAGATTGAGCGACCAATATTGATAGCCTCTCTAATAGATAGTGGGTAGGCCTGAATGGACTAGAACTACCCCTTTTGAGTGGTTAGGACCACTTCTTGCTCTTGGAAAGATCCAATATTGGTCATATGGTCTATGGATGTGCCCATATGAGTAGTCTCCTAAACATGACATATTTTAGGTGTCTACAAATGCCCCTTTTTGGGATGCATTATGGGAAAATACAGTGCGAAGCAAAAATAGACCACCTAGGGCCACATTGTAGGGTGTGTGATGATCATTGATCTGATCAATATTGGATGTCCCAGTCATGCAGAAGGTGTGCATCCTAGAATAATTACTTCTAACAAGATGGAAGGCTTAAGTTTGCAAAAGCTTGCACACATCCATCAAATGATCGGGTAGCTTTAGTGTTACTATAGGCTTAAGTGATTCTATAGATCCAAAAGGAGGAGAGCTACAAAATTAACTATCATGTTTGTTTTTTTCCCAAAAAAGGGTAAGCTTATGATAGTTTTGGCAATCATTCATAAGATGAATGTAATTTGGCATGATTGAGTGATACTTTTTTGATTTTGATTATGATTGTTTGAAATTTTTAACTACCCCCTCAAGCAACGAGTCGATGAGGGAAGGACAATGAATGAAGCGATGAGTCACTTGACCAATATGATTGATTTGGATACTTTTTAGAGGGTTGATTTGATGATGGGTAGGTCCCATTATAGGTGTGATCTCAAATATTAATAGTAATTATATATCCCTATCATGTGGAGTAGTCTGACCGCAATGGCCTTCTTAGGAAATCAAGATTATAGCAATTCTATTTAAGCTATTCAATAACTATGTTTGATAATTTGGTCAACGTTAGATGCCCCAATCATGGAAAGAGCATACATCATTGAATCATTACCTTTGATGAGTTGAGGAACCTAATTTTGGTAAGCTTAAGTCAAAATCCTAGCCTTGGTAGCTATTAGGAGATAAGCTTAAGTCTAATCCTAGCCTTGGTGACTATTAGGAGATAATCTTAAGTCTAATCCTAGCCTTGGTGGCTATTAGGAGATAAGCTTAAGTCAAATACTAGCCTTGATGGCAATTAGGATATAAGATTAAATCTAATCCTAGCCTTGATGATAATTAAGAGATAAGCTTAAGTCAAATCCTAGCCTTGATGGCAATTAGGAGATAAGATTAAGTCTAATCCTAGCATTAGCAACAATTAGGATATAAGCTTAAGTCTAATCCTAGTCTTGGTGGAAATTAGGAGTCTAGTTGCCTGGTTTTTTGAATTTTCTTTTGATATTTTATTTATTATCCCCAAGTGAGGAGGGTGTATGATTGTCTTTAGCAATGATTCTCAAGGTGAATGTGATTAACTCGATTAAGTCATCAATTGTTGATTTGTATTATACATGTTGTTATTATGACCAATGGGGTTAGTGGATGTTGTTAGGAATTTTGGGTGACCAAAGGGTTTATGCATACCTTTGGGGAGTTTTGGATTGACCAAAGAATGGTGTAGGCATATTTGGAGCATTTTGGGTTGATCAAAGGGGGTTATGATTCCTTTGTAGCCTTTTGAAATTGATTGCTTAACTGTTTGATTGTTTATTAGGGGAGGTATGATACCAATAATGCCCTAGTTGATGTTTAGAAATGTTTGTGTGATTTGCAATTGTACTATTAGATGCATGATGTGTTTTGACTATTAGATGCATGATGTGTTTTGAATTATGGATGCATTAATGGATGTAATGCCTAGATGATGGTGTGATAATGTTGTATTTATGCAATGTATTAACGACATTTACTAGGTATACGATAGATGTATGCTTAGATGCTATGATATATATGTATCGATGCACTATGATGTATGCACATGTGGATGCAATGCTTACACGATTTGATTATTGCCATAATATGTGATGTATTGATGACATGCAATAGCTATCTGATGAATGTATGATTAGATGCTATGACCTAGATGTGTAGATGGACTACTTATGATGTATGCTTATATGGATGCAATGATTGGTGTTTAAATGCATGTTTTTTTATTATTTAATTATATGCATCTAATTTATGTTGTTATGATATGGTAAATGCAATGTGTGTACTACAATATTTACATGATGGTGATCTAATGTAAATGAACCTGTATGCTTTAATGAATGAATGTGATATGAGTTTAACAATATAATGGGTGACACCACAAAATGTATAATAACTCCTATCAAAAGAATTAATCATTTAAGCATCAAATGTGAGATGAGATGATGTGACATGTATATGCTTCCTTTATAAGCTTCTATTCAGTGGTTGTATAAATATCATTGCTAATATTTATCCAGTATCTATCCTATTTCATAAATACTCTTTAATGAACAAAATCTCATTAAGGTATTTGGTGATTTGATTGATGGAATGATTTGTTGCTATTTAGGAATATTTGAGGTTTTCCATGAGACTCAAACACCCTAGTTACTTCATCAAAAGTTGTATACTGACCATATAGGACTCCTGAAAGATATGGATTTTTTTATGAAGACCAAGATACTCATTATCCTTGTGTGTGCAAATCAATATATTAGATAAAACATAAGCATACCCCGATGTCAGGAAGAATTCATTCAGCCCATTGCTATATTAGTGATCCTCAAATGTTCATCCTGATCCTAAGTTGGAATTAGTTGGATTAGACCACTAGGTGATACAGGAAACCTAAAGCTAGCCCTACTTGCAATTTACTTTAGAGCTTATGCAAATGCTAGGTGGGATTCATGCAGCCCATTGTTATATTAGGGATCACTCAATGGCTTGTGGAGATCGACCATTCCAAGGATTCAAGCTCTTCACCCCATTATTTTCTTCACATTTATTTGGGATACTCGCTCATGCTTTAGTGATGAAAATCCTTGTTTGTTTTGAATTTTTTTGTTTTTCTTTTGAGCAAGGGATTTTTGTAGTGATGCTAATCATCGTTTATTTTGCTCTTTTTAAGGATTTTTTCTTGTTTTGATGAAAGCAAGGGATTTTATTTGGGTAGGTGGGATCTTGTCCTCTTTCCAATGATCAAAATCCTAGACCATGCGCATCACAAGGTGATCAAGTAAAAAAATTTCACTTAGAATTCCTAGTACCACTTTGTAGCATTCATATTTCCCTTGTTCCAACTAGGATTTTAGTGTTTTGATTAGTGATGGGATTCTAAAATATACTAGGTGATATCAAAACCAAACCTCATCTATCAAAAGAAAAGATAGCTTTCTAAAAAATCTAATAAAATCACTAGGTATGGTTGAGTGACCAGAAAACCCTAGTATATTCCTTATAGAAACATGAGGGGTTGTGTTGAAAAACACAGTTAAACACATGGGTTATGGATGATGATGGATTTTGAAGATGCATGATTGAGGTACAAACGTGGTGCCATTTGTAAGATTGAAAACACAAATCTATCTAATGCAAATGCAAATGTAATGGATGCAATGTGCCTAATGTGATGCGACTAATGGATGCAAATACCAAATGTAAATGTTTTAATGTTTCCATTGTTTTTGAGTTTTTATTACTCTGAATGTTTTTTGAACTTTTTGAATTTAAACTATTTTTGTGCTTTTGTGTTTTATTTTTGACCAAAGGGATTAAATACCTTTGGAGACTTTTTTGAGTTGACCAAAGGGTTTATAATGCCTTTGGGGCATTTTGTGAGTGACCAAAGGGCTTTAATATGCCTTTGGGGCTTGTTGTGATGTGACCAAAGAGCTTGTGATGTCTTTGGGCCTTTGTGTGTTGACCAAAGGTTTTATGATGCCTTTAGAGATTTTTGTGAGTTGAGCAAAGGTCTTATGATTCCTTTGGAGATTTTTGTGTGTTGACCAAAGGGCTTATGATGCCTTTGGAGATTTTTATTTTTGATGTTTTTCTAATTTGTTTGAATTTTTATGTTTTCTATTGTTTTTGAAATTTTGAATTTTATTGTTTTGATAGGGGGAAAGTATGATACCTTAGGTATCCCCCATGTGTGTGCAACTGAATGAAAGTGAGGAAGGCATGATACCTTTGGAGGTCTCACTTTTCTTCATTGATCATGATGTGGATGATGAGGAAGGTGTGACACCTTGAAGACACCCAATGTACATTGTGTTTGATGCACTATGATTGGCTTGGCTAGGAGAAGTAGTAGAATTTGACCCCCCTGTTGTGATGTGCAATTTTGTGCAATGCCAATATCTCGATGAGGCAATATGAGCACAGGAAAAATGTTAGATGATGCCACAAGCTGCATAGATCAATTTTGATACTCCTATTTATCTGTTACAACACTGATCATTCCCACAAACTCTTGGGGAGGCATATTAATGTGCACCTGATTAGGTTTCTTTACTTGGTTGACAGGTGCTATGTTTGCTTCATGTGCATGCAAGGGGTCTTGGAACACTCCTATCTGAAGATCTTGCCTCTTGATAATATCTTTTACTAAATATCTAAAGGGATGACATGTTTGGATGTCATGACCCCTTTTTCGATGGTATATGCAATATATATTTTCTCTTTGTGCCTTTGATCTATGATTATTAGGTTTCAATGGATGGATCTCTAGAAAATTTATTATTTGGGCCTCATATAAACAATTAAAGAGTGATGCTAATGTCTCTGGAAAATAAGTATATTGTCATTGTGGCCAATGTTGTTGGCCCTATATATGATTCTATTGCATATGATTTTGGGCTAGAGGAGGCTGGTCTTGGTAATTATGTCGCATTGGTAGAGGTGGTGCTACCTAGTTTGAGGATTCGAGGATACTCAAAACAACTTGATTTATTGGAGCCACCTTTTGTTGTGTGTTGCCACCTATAATATTCTTGTTTGGACATTCCTTTTTGTGGAGTTGAATATCACCCTCCTGTATCTTGATTGCCTCAATGAACTCAGCCTATTTTAAGGCCTCCCCAAATGTTTGATACTGATGCAATTGTAAGAGAAGAAAAATTTATTTTGAAGAGCTTCTCGTAAACATTCTAATGAGATCCATTGTAGGGAGGGTGAAAGATAGTTTTGACATCACCTTCCTTCACTTATTTCCATACTCAATAACTAGCTCATCATCAAGTTGACAAAGCCTAGCCAAGTTAATCAAGTTTGTCATTTTCTTAGTACTAGAGGCAAAACATTGTAGGAATGCATTGATTAATTGTTCAAAGGTGTATATGCTATGGTGTGGTAGGTGATTATACCATTCTAAAGCATCCCCAAATAGTGTTGTAAGAAATATTCTCAACATCAAAGGGTCATTGTCTTGAAAATGGAATTAAATATTGATGAAGATTACCACGTGCTCTTGTGCATCTTCATCATATTTGAATTTTTCAATTTGAGGCATATTGAAATTCGATGGATATGTAGGTGATGACACTGATGGATGCAAAGGTTGGCTGCTAAGCTGCTCTAGTGTAGGTTTTTGATAAACCAACTTTTGGTTTTATTTTTCGAATGAATTTATCCGATGAGCTAGCATTTTGTATGTCCTTGGAGAAATGATATGATCTTCATGTTGTCATACTTTATTAGGTATAGGAGGTAACTTTTGATGTTGAGGTTGACGATAAGTGTAATAATTAGATACTTCATCATAAATAGATTTAGGGTAAGCATCCACTTCTTCCTAATGTTCCCATTGGGACTCTTCATATGATTCCTCATCGTATTGATCTTAGTACTACTAAGGAGTATGAGGTTCTTGGTGATAACCAAATAATGGCATTTGATGTTGGACACAATTTTTGCATGGTTGAAGGGGGAGATTCTTATATTGCATTGGATGACTTATGCGTTGTTGCATACTTTGGGTGCTGGGTGTAAGCACCACTTCATACAATGCATTTTTCACTTGCTCTTGTTGTTTTGTTCCTGTATTTTGTTGATAAAACCATTGTAGGTGTGCTCATTATGAGTCCACCCATTGTTGATTTAATTGTTGTTGATTCAACTGGAGTTGATCCACACATTGTTGTAGGTAAAGTTGTGGTCTCAGGGCCTGATGTGTATGATCCTATTATTCAGATGTATAGGGGTGATGCACCCTTGTATTAGAAATACAAATGAGTTTGTCATGTCTTTCCCCCTAGTAGGATCTATTGCTTGTTTTCCATGCTCCCTAAAGGTTGCGTTGACCTGATACTTAGGTTTATGATTAGGATCTGTATAGTATGACGATGCATATATGCAACATGGTTACCCCACATACTCTTCATAAGGAGTAGGAGGGTGAATTGGGTCCTTTTCCTCATCTATGAGGAATGCCACATATTCAGTATTAGATGTAATATATATATATATAATCATACTACACAAAAGCACAATGTGTACATGCAAAATGCTCTCTGTAGGAAGTAGAGGGATGACTTGCTCGATCAAACAGGGTGGTTTGTTCATCTAGGCTAGGCAATGGTGTGCTATCATTTTAATATTTTTATTGATGTATAGAGCAAGTTGGGATGTGAGCTTGTGACATTGACCTACTAGGACCATTAATGGGTGGATTATTCCTCATATAGAATTCTATCAAGGTGTTCATGTCAGGAAGGTTTCCTGGAGGACCTATGGGTGCTTCCCTAGTAGGGATATCTCAAATGTTTGACCCTTCATGGATGGTATTGATGTTATGATAAAACATGGGATGCCCTTCAAGGAGGGCTATGTCCTATGGACTAATTTTGAGGTTTTCGATGGTTATAGAACCTGATTCCCTCTCTAGATTGGAGGTCTTTTTCATCATGGGAGGTCTCCCGACCATAATTTTGTTATAAAATTTTTGACTTCCAAAAAAAAATTGTGGGTGTTATATATCAAAATTATTAGCATTACGAGCTAATCACAATGAACTATGACTCCGAAAAGTGACTTCTTGGTCAAAAATTTGTACTTTTGAAATAATTGGCCAACCAGGGCTCATGGGAAAATGCCCATTTTAGGAAGTTTTAGGAAACTTTGAAGCATGAATATTTAGGAATAAAAATGTTTGTGAGAGATGCACAAGAGGCTAACTAAGACAAAAAAACAAATTCGACATTTTTTGGAGTTGTCTAGCCCATTTTATTACTATTTTAGTGCCATTTTTCCCTATTTTCGGCTTCAAAAATAGAGTAATCATAAAATCAAAATAACTTTTTTGTTATAGCTCCAATTTGCATGATTCTCGATCTGTTGGATGAAGAATAAAAAAACAGATTTTTAATTCAATAAATTTCTTTTAAAAATTAGGGTTAGGGTTGGTCCCAGATCAAGGATCTTAGGTTGATTACCCAAACAATAAATAAACACACAAAGCAGACAATATGATTATCTCATTTAAGAATTAGATGTGTGTCCTAAAAATTGTTTAGTGTGTTTTTGATTTGTTGAATATAAAAGCTAAATCTCATTGTGTTTTACAATTTGTTGATGATATACTCAGATTATTTAAAGGATTTCACCTATATACTCACACAAGCCAAATATGGTAGTGAAGTCCATACTCAATGAGGTAGCATATGTACTACCAACCCTCACCCAACACACCGTGTGTAGTGATACACCCCTCCAAAGAGGAGTGCATGATATTTTTCATGAATAGGACAATTATTGGGTCAACCTTAGCCATAGATGGGTCCCGATGATACAATGTCAAGCGAGCCAACCAAGTGGTAATGACCTCCATTGTTGGTCTCGATCAGAGGGTTGGATGTGAGAGCCCAATGCCACTAATGTTAAAGTGATATGTGATGTGTGGGGTTATTTTTATATTTTTATAATGGAAAGTGATGCATCAAAGAGCACTCATGATTATTTCCCTATATGCCTAAAAATAACGTTTGATTTCAAAAAATGCATCTCTAATTGATCTAAATGACTTTCATACAATGCATTTTCTAGTTTGTGATATAACATCCTCTAGTTGGGCCACATGCAAGTAATCTTAAACATGCAAGAGCATAGACCACTGGATACTAGGGCAAACATAAAAAATAAAGGTCTATTGTTCCTAGCAACGACTAGAGGAAAGCTAAAAAAAATCCAAGAAGCTTCAAATGCATTTTTCTTCCATATTTTATTATGTTTCCTTATTAAAAAAAAAAAATTATGATTTTATTTTTTGTTTTTCTAAAAATAAATTGTAAACAGAGAAATACAGAAAATCAGGGAGTAGCACCAACCTAAAATCCTCGTCTGATGATGAAAGGGCTGCTCTCTACTATACTTTTTCTATTAGCCACTTTTGACTAGATGGATGCTACTGACCACTAATTGCAAAAGTGATCGGGCTCTGCTTGCCACTGTCGACTAGAGTGGCTAAACCTACACATAGAAAATGCATTAAAATATTAGTAAAATGGCTGAAAACAAAAACTAGGTGGGGGTCCCACCATGATCGCCATTTGTGTGACCCCAAGAAGCATGCACCACTTACACTACTTGCAATATTATGTCAAATGAAATACCACAAAACAATATGCATAACATAAAAATAATAGAAATAAAGAAAGATATTTTATTAATTTCTTTGCACAATATCGATTACATATCGGTACCTCTGAGGGATACCCAGTTTGATAAAATAAGATACAAGTGGAATAACAGTGAAGAATATGTCCACTCGTAAAGGGGGTGGTGGAATTCTGTAGGCCACCTGATATTGCACACAAACTTGTATGAGGTCTTATAGATGCCTCCTCCTTCTCTCATCTTGGATGCATATTATACTCGGAATGCCTTGAATCGGTCCTATGAACCTGTAACCTGCATGCATAGAAAAAATAAAAAACTATTAGTAGTACGAGAAGCCTCTCTTGATGAGGCTTTTATTAGAAAATCTGATGAACATGATAAATAAGCATAATATAATTTAAAATGTAGTGGATATAAGCAATATATGCATGTAAAACTTAGAAATATTAATGTAAATGCATTGCAAGAATTAAATCTATGTTAAATCTATGTAATGAAATAAAAGAAAGTCTAGATCTAAAATAAAACAAAGGAAATGACATCTTAAACCCTAGTCACTGCTACTCATAGCGGCCATGACTGTGGGTTGCTATCGAAGATAGCAGACACTAAACTAAAATGTTTACCTTAGGTTTTAGGGGCTATGATAGTTGATACCTTTCTCAAATTGATTTTAAAGTGTCACCTATTGTGTTTGGTACATTGGTTTGCAGTTATAAATTATGGATCCAAATGCATGTGCATAGAAGTAGCTCAATCAGATGGTGCTTTGATGCTCCTTAAAGGGACATAGATTTGCTCTCCAATATGACAAGGCTCCTCTGCACAAAGTTATCTCTTTGATATTGCATATTTTATCTTTTTGGAAGTTTGCATATGTAGTCTCTTTGGATTCAGATCTGTATCTAGATCTAGATATGCATGCGAATTGACTATAAAAGAGGAAGGTTCAATCACAAACTGACATTAAAGGGATAGTCAGGATAAACTCTAGGATTTCCTCACCAAAATCCCTTTGCAAACCATGCAAACTATTGTCTCTACCTATTATTTGGTTTCCCCTTGATGGCAGTATGTGTTTCAGTGATAGTTTCTATCATCAACAATGACTAGTTGTGGCTACTCTCAACTTGAGTGGCCAGGATTGGTAGCCACTTTGATAGATAGTGGCTAGGCTTGAATGGGCTAGAACTACCCCTTTTGAGTGGTTAGAACCACTGCTTGCTCTTGGAAATGTCCAATATTGGTCATATGGTATGCAAATGTACCCATATGAGTAGTCTCCTAAACATGATGTATTTTAGGTGTCTACAAAGCCATATTCCATAGGATTAGCTGATGATCACAATCGACCAACTTGTTATAATAAAAACCACCCACCTATTGTTCCTAGGATACCTCTTTGGGAAGATGATATCATCTCATCACAAGCCTATAAAGTGCTCACGAAGCGAATCAAATCGCTTGAGAAACAAGGTGCGGTTTACCAAAAACCCACATTGAGCAAATTATATAACCAACCCCTCCATCCATCAGTGCCCACACCAACTTATCCCAAGCATTTTGAAATGCCAAAGTTGGATAAATTCAAGGGGGATGATGATGCTCAGGAGCATGTTATGAGTTTTATGAACTTGTGCTTCCAGCTACAGAATAATGATGCCTTACTATTGTGCACATTTGTTATCACACTCATGGGTTCTACCCTAGAGTGGTATAATCAGTTACCAAGGCACAATATATCTAGCTTCGAACAACTAGAAAATGCTTTCCTTGAATACTTTTCTTTCAACGTCAAGAAGAAGGCCAATCTATCTGACTTGTCAAACCTACGTCAATATGATGATGAGTTGGTTATGGATTATGGGAATAGATGGCGAAAAATCATGTCAAAATTACCATTTACCATTCCCACTTCTGAATTAACTTGAATGTTCACAAAAATTTACTCTAAGCATATCTCGTTGCTACTACAATTGCAATAGTATCAGACATTCGAGGAAGCTTTGGTGCAAGCCAAAGTAATAGAGGACATCAAGGTCCAAGAGGGAGAGCTAAAACTCCACAAGAAATATTGGAATAAAAACACGTGCAACCACCCTCATCAGGTGAAACCAGTGCCTATGAATCAAGTTGTCTTGAACATTCCAAAAGTGGAGAAGTCCAATCAATAGCTAAATTATCAGGCTCAACCTCCTCCAATGCACTATAATCAGTGCAATAAAAATTAGGGTAAGGACAAGCAATGTCGTCCACCTCATCAATACACACCATTGCCTGAGTCTTTGGCATCTTTATTCAATAGACTATGTGAGGCCAAGGCGTTCACCTTGCCCAAAGTTCACTTGTTGGATCCAAACCACCCTAAGCCAAAGGGGTATAGAGAGGACCAATATTGTCCCTATCATAGACAAAAAGGTCATGACATTGAGACGTGCTATGGTTTTAAGAACCTAGTACAAAACATGCTAGATAGGGATCAATTATAGATTGATAATCCTTTGGCCCCCGATAACCAAAAATTGGGTATATTCAAGGAACCCTTACCCCATCATGAGGCTAAGGAAAATCAGATAGGACATGTCAATGAAATACACATAGATCCACCCACACAAGGATTTGTTGGCATGATCAATATTATCACCCACAACAAGAGATACAATCAACCTGAGCCACCTGTGGCTCCTATTTGTATACCTACTGTGCCTCAACAAAGGCCAACTCAAAATCAGTTTCCAGGCCCACCAGCAAGACCAATGATCACTATCCGAACCAAGCTCACTCAAAGTCTACAAATGGCCTCGACCAAGTTATCCATATATGAGCTCATACAATAGTCCCCTAGGCATAGGGAGACCCTCATGGAAATTCTTAAGTCCATTGAGCTCCAACCCTAGAACCCGAATGCTTTTACCAATTTCATGGGGCATATCCAAAAGTGTAAAGAGCCTGTGATCACATTCTATGATCATGAAATCAAGATAGTCTCGACTAACGTAGCGGATCCTCCACTACATATTATCGCTTGCATAAATCGCATACCTTTCAAGCGAGTGTTAATTGACATGGGCTCTTCAATTAACATCATTACAAAAAAAGCCTTAGGACACTTGAGTCTTCTTGAGTCACACATAGTTACCTCAACTTTCATATTGCGAGCATTTAATGATGCGTTATGCTCCATAGTTGGTACCATAGTTCTACCTATTCAGGTAGGGCTTAAGACCATATCAGTTATGTGCCATGTGCTGGAAGGTGCAATGCAGTACAACATCTTACTCGAGCATCCTTGGATCTAGGATATGAGATGTGTTCCCTCTATTTTGCATTAGTGCATCAAATATATCTATGAGGGACAAGTCCATGTCATCCCCTCGAATGAAGAACCATTCAAGTATGTGAATCAAGTTGATATGCTAGGGGAGTTTATCCTCCCATCCATGCATCTGGATATTCGACCCACATCACCAACTAAGCATCTAGAGCATAAGTCCAAGTCAGTGTAGGCTGATCCATCCACATCAATGCCACCACAATCTCCTAGGCTAGTTGTCACTTCTGATAAGCCTTCATCATCATCAAAACTAAAGGATAAACAGAAGCTTAAGGCACCCATGGTAGAAGAAGAGCCTAGAGTCATTCCCAATGTAGCTACAATAGAGATTTTGACTCCCATGGAGGAGGATGATTCACCTAATCTAGAAGAGGATATACCTCAACCTACTTCACCTACATCATCCACTACATCATCCGCATCATAGGTGATAGTTCACTTAGTTAATCTTGGGCTAGTGGAGTATTTGGTTTAGAACATTACGTTTACACCAATAATCAAATTTTTGCAAGACATGGGGAGACCCTGCGTTCCTCCATTGCCTATTGGGATGGTGGTACCTCTTGGGATACCACCTAATCAAACCAATTTTATTTACAGGGGCTTTGACCAAGCCATGGACCGTTCTCCTATCGATGATGATGATGATGAACCTTTCACAAGGAATGTGTATTATCTATCAAACCTCAAGTTTGCACTTAGGTATTTTGACCATTTCCATTGGCATGGTAATGGCTTGGGCTTATATGAACAAGGTTGCAAGACACCTTATCAGTCATAGTATCAATTACCCATCGATAAGTTTGGATTAGGATACTCTATCCATAGGCAGGATGAGTTACTAGCCATATCCTTAGAGCACCTAAGTTTAGGTTTTGGGGAAGATATTGATTGGAATCCCTATGCATACCCCAACCCTTCACATCTATGGAGGGATGATCATCCAGTAACTATGGTTTCTATAGAACCTCCTTTGGTTTATCATGAGAACATCTCTATCGAGGTTGACTCAGAGAACATTCTTGGAATTGATTGGGTCAATATCGATGATGAATATGTGGATGAAACTGAGATGGCATATCTAGGTCCTAGACACCTTCATCCCCTAAATAATCATGTAGAAGCCATTGAGCCTAAAATACCCCTTGCTAATGAAGATGATATTTATCATGGGGTATTCCCTCAACTACCTATTCTAGCACAGTTGCTTCCACTAGAGGACCCAGTTGTCCTATCTCCTCCTGAAGTGGATCCTAAAATCCCAAAGCCTCCTAGTCCAGACTAGGAATATTTAGAGCAACAAGCAGTTGATGAGTCCTACCCACATGGTCATGGAGATTACCTTCCATCCATAAATATGATCTCCATTGATTTAACCACACCACTCCGTAACCCATACGACCTTTCAAAACCATTGCACCTCAACCTTGAGGCCATTGATTTTGATCATGTCACTTCACCCCCATCACCTGAGGATTTCTTCCCTAATGAAGAAATGTTACAACCATTCCATTTTACCCTAGGCTGTGCTCATGATGTCTATAATACTAAGGTTGAACCCAACATGGTAGATCACCTAAACCTAGTAGATGACATCCATTTGATCCCTACACCTCACCAACTTGAGGAGGGATCCCATATGTCGATAGAGGAGACTTTCAAAGTGGATATCAGCTCAGATCCCAATCATCCTAAGAAATTCAAGTTTGGAGAAAGCTTATCTCCTGAGGAATGAGCCATCCTCATACCTCTATTGATGGATAGACCTAATATTTTTTCTTGGATGTATAAAGATATGTCAGGTCTGGATCCAAAATTGGTTACTCATAACCTTTCTTTGGACCCTACCAAGAAACTGATCAAGCAAAAACTTAGGAAGATGCATCCAACCATCACTCTGATGGTAAAAGATGAATTGCAAAAACTATTGGATGTAGAATTCATACAACCCATCGACTATCCAAAATGGGTATCAAACATGGTACCTATAGGAAAACCTGATGGGAGGATCCATATCTGTATGGATTTTAGAGACCTTAACAAGGCAACACCAAAGGATGCATTTTTGTTGCCCAATATTGATGCTCTTGTAGATGCTACAACTAGTCATGAGATGTTATCTCTCATGGATGGTTTTTCTAGCTATAATCATATTTGGGTTAAACTCAAGGACCAACATAAAATAACCTTTACCACTCCATGGGGTACATTTTTCTACAAGGTTATGCCATTTGGCCTCAAAAATGTTGGTGCCACATACCAATGGGCCATGACATATATTTTCCATGACTACATGCACAAAATCTTGGAAGATTATATTGATGACTTTCTAGCCAAGTCATTATTGTATGAAGAGCATGTAGAGGTCTTGTGAAAGGTCTTTGATCACTTGATAGAGCACAATATCAGGTTGAACCCCAAGAAATGTGTTTTCGATGTTACATCAGGAAAACTCTTGGGATTCATCATTTCAAAATGAGGGATCGAAGTCGATCTAGAAAAAGTCAAAGCTATATTAGAAATGCTTCCCCTAATAAATATTAAAGAACTTAGAAGCCTACAGGGTAAAGTAGCATCCATAAAGTGCTTCATCACACAGTTATCGGATAAATGTCGACCCATGAATCGACTGCTACACAAGGGGGTCCCATTCAATTGGGATGAAGACTATTAGAAAGATTTTGCTGAGATCAAACAATACCTGGCATCACCACCAGTGTTAGCTCCACCTAGACTAGATGTACCTTTTTTGCTTTATATATCAGCCATAGACTTTGCTCTGGGAACCATGTTAGCCCAGAAGAACAAAGAAGACAAAGAATAGGTGATATATTACATTAGTCAAACCCTGGTCAGCTACGAGCTGAAATATGCATACATTGAAAAGCTCTATTTAGTAGTGGTTTTTGCAACTAAGAAGTTGCACCACTATATGCTAAGTCATACTACGTATGTCATATCTAAACAAAATCCTTTGTAGTATATGATGAGTCGAACGTATCATAATACACGTACTACAAAGTGGATCATGCTACTGATAGAATTCGATCTTGAATTCATAAGTCAAAAATCAATCAAAGGTCAGGTAATAGTAGATCAATTGGTAGAGGCACCTCTTCAAGATGATAGACCTCTTGTCATAGAACTTCTTGATGATGTAGTCTTTGCATTATCAGAGTCACCCAAACTCGAAGAACTGGATAACAAAGTCGACATGACATTGTTCTTTGATGGTTCAAAATGCGAGCAAGGGGGTGGTATAGGGATCATGTTTTTCATGCCACAAGGAGCTCCAATGCCCTTGTATTTTAAACTCGACTTCCCTTGCACCAACAATAATGTTGAATATGAGGCCCTAATATTGGGTCTCCAAACAACTCTCACCATGAAGATTAAAAAGCTAAATATCTTTGGTGACTCCTTGCTCATAGTCAACCAAGTCAAAGGAATCTATCAATGTAGGTGTCCTATCCTGAAAGCGTACAAGGAGCTTGTGGACACTTATCTAGCCCAACTGGATTGGTATGACATCGAGGTAGTCCCTCATACATCAAATCGATTTACGGACACCATGGCATATTTGGGATCCTTAATCCCTTAGAATCCTTCCACTGATTTCACTACCATCCAGGTTAAGATGCTCTCACAATCCGTGATGCTGCGTGAGGCTCAAAACAATCATGAATCAATCCACATGATTCAGATAGAACCAAACCATGAATGGTTCTACAAAGCATGAGACTTTTTGACAAAGGCATCCTAGGGGTCCTTGATCTTGTAGGGTCCTTCGAAGAATGGTACTACCATTCACCACAAGGTTGTGTCCCAATCTACATTTGTGCAAATCAAATCACAATAGGAACAAGTCATTCAGTTAGTCGATGCTATAGCTTATCAGGATTGGCTTACCCAATTACGAGATTACCTAAAGCTTGGTATCATCCCACAGGGATTATCACATGTCACAAAATGAGCATTCAAACAAAAAGTGACCAGATATGTCTTGTTAGGAGATATTTTGTATCGATGGAGCTATGATGGAATCCTCCTTCATTGTCTCGAGCCCCAAGAATCAGCTTGGGTGATTTTGTAAGCTCATGATGGTACTTGTGGTGGCCATTTCAGTGGCATGGCTATCATTAAGTGTATCCTTAGAATGGGCTATTATTGGCCCATAATGGAGAAGGATTGTTGCACGTATGTCAGGAAGTGCATCAAATGTCAGCATCATGCTAATCTTACACACCTACCATCGTAGGCCTTGCAGTCGATTCAATCGGCTTGGCCATTTTATTAGTGGGGATTTGATCTAATTGGTAAGATCTCTCCTCCATCCTCAAGCTGACACACATTCATTATAATGGCCACTGAGTATTTTACCAAGTGGATGGAAGCAATCCCTTTAACCTCTATGATTGGAGCTCGTATTGCAGAGTTCATACTCCATAATATCATATGTCATTTTGGGATCCCATCCAAAATCATTTCAGATAATGGAACTTCATTTAAGAACAAATATGTGTGGGCTTTAACATCCAAATACAATATTTAGCACAACTTTGCAACACCCTATTATCCACAAGCTAATGGGCAAGTAGAGGCCTCTAACAAGATAGTAGTTGCCATACTAAAGAAAATCGTTAAGGATAATCATAAGGATTGGCACCTTCAATTACCTCTAGCTTTGTGGGCTTATCAAACTAGCATACAGACACCCACTGGGGCAACCCTATTTTTGCTAGTATATGGTATTGAGGCCATTATGCCCTTGGAATTGGAAATTCCATCATTGCACATCTCATTGAAAGAGTTCATCGATGATGACACTGCATGATAAGCTCACCTAGATCAATTGACCCTTCTTGATGAATGTCGAGTGAATGCTCTTGAGCATCTCCATATTTACCAAGATCATCTTAAATGAGCTTACAATAATAAAGTCCATCTAAGAGACTTTAAGGTTGGGGATCTTGTGCTAAAAGAGAACCAACATAACTCAAACCTATCACCTCATCTACGAGATAAATTTATGACCAATTGGTTAGGTCCCTTCATCATAACTAAGAATATAGGACTAAGTACTTATCACCTAACATCGCTAGAAGGTGTTGAAGAGCCTAAACCTCTCAAAATTCTTCATCTATGTGAATTTTATACATAGCTCATAAAACAATCAAAATCACAAAAATAATAAAAATCATCAAAAATCCAAAAACAATTCAAAATATCAAAAACACAAAAACATTTACATTTTGCATTCCATTATATGCATCCATTAGTTGCATTGCATTAGGCATCTTCATCCATTGCACTTGCATTAGGATAGGTCGTGTTTACATTCTTATGAATGACACCATGTTTGTATGCCAATCATGCATCCTCAAAATCATCATCATTCATATTCCCTGTGAGTAAATGTGTTTTTCAACACAACTTATGAAGTTGCTATCAGGTGTATACTAGGGTTTTCTGGTCATTCAACCATCCCTAGTTATATTTTCAGATTTTATAGAAAGCTATCTTGGCTTTTGAAGATGAGGTCTAGTTTTGATAGTACCTTGTATATCTCAAAATCCCATCACAATTTTAAACATTAACAATCCTAGTTTGAACAAGGAAGGATGACACTACAAAGTGGTCCTAGTCACCTTAAGTGAAAGGTTTTCCTTGCTCATATTATTATGCACATGGTCTAGAATGTTGATCATTGACAAAAGGACAAGCTCCCCCCTACCCAAATAATCCCTTGCTTTTATACAAAATGAGAAAAATTCCCAAAGCAAAGAAAAATAAATAGTGATTTTCATCACTAAGCAAATCCCTTGCTCCAAAATAAAATAAAATGTAAAATAAATAGTGATTATCATCACTAAGCATGAGCAAGTATCCCAAGCAATCAAAATAAAATAAGGGGGTAATGAGCTTGAATCCCTAGAATATTCAGTATTCAACCACCATGGGGTGATCTCCATTACAACAATGGGTTGAATGAAACCCACCTAGCAATGGAGTATCCTTACGCGTGGTGATATGTCTATCACATTAGCGACCTTATTTTGTACAGACCAATGTCAGCTTATGGATGAGCTAGCTTTAGGTGGCTTGTATTGCCTAGTAGTCTAGTCCAACTACATCCAAACTTAGGATCATGATGACCATATGGTGATCCTCATTACAGCAATGGGTTGAATGAAATCCACCTAGCAATGAGGTAGTCTTATGCCTCATCTAATATATTCACTTTGCACACATAGGGATAGTGAATATCTTGGTCTTCTTAATAGGCTTGTATCTTTCAGGAGTCTTGTGTAGTCATTATACAACTTTTGATCAATCAACTAGGGTGTTTGAGTCTCATGGAAAACCTCAAAATTTCCCTATAGCAACAAATCATATCATCAAACACTCATATTTTTCCTTATGAACTTTTGTTTATTAAGGGGTGTTCATAGAATAGGATAGATACCGGATGGATATCAACAATGATATTTAGATGACCACTGACTATTTTATGCATATCTTTTAGTTTGTAGAAGCTTATAGGGAAAGCCCCTACATCTCACATCATCTCATCTCACATATGGATGTATAAATGATTAATTCTTATGATAAGAGTTACCATTTTCATTCATGATTTTCATACATTTTGTGGTGTCTTCCATTAGTTTGTTAAACACATATTAGATTCATTCCTTATGTTTTAAGTGATTAAAGCATACAGGTTCATTTACATTAGACCATCCTCATGAAATTAATGCATTACATTCACCATATCATATAAACATAGATTAAATGCATAAACAATTGAAACAAATTTAAACATGCATTTAACATTCACCATTACATCCATATATGCATACATAGTAGTACATCTACACATCTAGATCACAACATCTAATCATACATCTATCATTTACATATTGCATGTCATCATTACATCACATACATAGCATAATCACATCATCATAGGCATTACATCTATTAATGCATCCATAACATAAACATAAAACAAAATCATAACACATAATGAGTCATAAAGAGATATCATATATATATGTATGTGTGTAGAGTACATAGAGGTAAAAAATACTCGTAGGCTACAACTGTGTAGGTCCTTAGACCTTACACTAAAAAATGATATAGTCATCATGACATATCAAATGGGGCCTGCACCCCCTAAGTCACCTCCACCCTCAGCTCCATCTCTATGAGGCTCTCTGAAGCTAACACCTACCGATCTCTCAGATCGTGCACCTGACCTATGATTGGGCCGCATTGATGACTACCCAGACTCACTTTGCCTACTCTTATGGGAGCCCCCTACTGTAGACCTCATTGGCATAGTGCCACCACATAGCCTAATATTAGTCTCTAGAGCAATGATGTATGCTAAATATGTGGTGCACCATGTCGAATCCTCTACTATGATGTTTCATAGTCTCCTAATATTTGTATCCCCACCTGAGGTTATCGGTCCCTGAGTGACTAGAGTGGATGGTGTAACCTGAACTATAGGAGTGACCACTAGCTGTACCCTAAGAGCATCTACCTTGGTGGTCTTGGCTACCAATTGGACCCGTAGTGTATCTATCATTGTTGTGGCTATCTCAACCTGAGCTTGGAGAGTAGTCCTCTCCTTAGCATACCCATGCCACTACTACTGGCCTGCACTGAGCTGAATCTGAGTCATAGTGAGAGATGTATCTCGCTCTCACAACCGCTACTGTAGACTCTATACCTGTACCCATAGCTATGCTACCTCATCACCTAGGGCATCCCCCTCATCCTCCTCCTCATCTTGGGGCTCATCCATGTATCCTACTACCTACCCCCACTCACCCTCTATCCTGTGATGCACTCATCACTCATCCTCATCACCACCCTCCTCTATTGCCACCTCTCTAGGTCTTCCCAATGTATCGCCACCCTACCATAACTAAGAGACCCACCAAGTGTCATACTCCATAGTGGTCCTTGGGTCCTCTAAGCCTATCTCATCAATAGGAGGGTCCACCTCCTCTACCAAACCTATCATCTGAGGTGCTGCAAGTTGTATCTCTACATTTCTAGTTATGATAGAGGACTGGCTCCTCTGGCATATCTTGGGCTATGCCAAACTGCCTGGTGACTCGAGAGTAATGGAAGTACTCTCTCTCCTTCCTGTGGCGCCCCATGAGCCATCTACCATGCCTCACCCTAGCTAAGTACCCCCTTACCTTAGGCCAATCAGGATAGTCTAGGTAGGGCCTCCATATGATCTGACTAGGTTGTAGCCCCTCTAGTGATGCAATATAGTGTGCTAGCCCACCTGCATGTGGATGATCCAGCTAGTCTCTACCTCCTATGGCCATCATACTACATAACAATAATCATCCTCCTCTAGGTCAACTAGGGCCAATGGTAATCCCCTAGGTCGATCTATTTGGATATGCTTCCACCCCCATATCTGTAATAGCATACTGCATCCCACTTCCACTTGTCTCTATTGTGTAATCTCATACAACTCATCATAAAGTTGTGCTAGTAGCATACTCTCCCATGCCATGATCACGGTCTACTACGAGTCACAATCCACTAGGTCATGTACCATGTGTAGGAGGTTCGAAGGGAACCTCATTCCTGACGAGTATGGTAGTAGCACATTTGAGATGATGTGCATCAACACTACATGGCACCATGAGTATATGCATGCACCATACCATCACTAGACTAAGGATCCACCATTAATTGTATTCGCCAATGCTTGTAGTATCCTATCACCAAAAATCCACTCCAACATTACCTCCTTATCTCTAGTAGGAGAAGAAGTGATAGCTAACCCATCTATAGGGATCCTAAATATGTGATAGATGTCCTCTAACATCACCATCATCTCTCCCATAGGGATATGGAATGTGTTGGTCCTACTATCCCATCGATGAGCTAGGACCATAAGGTACGACTGGTTCGACATCACTATCGATAATCACACAACCTGTTTGAGGCCAATCACCTCAAACCACTTCCAATCAACATCATCCAACAATGGTCGTACATCCAAGAATAGTTTGGGCTCTCGAGCCTGAGCTATCAAAGTCTAACATGCAAAAATATGTAATTCAAAGCACACAATCAATCACTCATCAAAAAAATCATCAAAAACTTCAAAAAATAAAAAAATCACTCAAAACATCCAAAAAATTTGAAAAATTAATCAAAATTTCAAAAAAAAATAACTTAAGGTTGGTAGTCGCTCATGGCACCGATGGTTGCCATGGCCATCACCGATGCCATCGATGGCCACCATAAACAATCATTTTTTTTATCGTTGGGATTCAAACCCCATCGCTAGACCCTCTGACGACCCCCTTTTGGCTAGTTGGGTGTTGCTCCTGCCAAGGGCGGCCCCGCAACAACACTCATTAGGGGTCGTATCCCACCCAAAAATTAAAAAAAATTAATATTACCCCCTTATGCTATCCTAAGCTAAATCCTAAACTAAGGGGTGAGGTTCATTGCTTGCAATTTAGTGAGGTTCATTTAACTCATTAATTAATGAAGTTCATTTTATTGTGCATAATTCACAAGTGAGAGATGGAGAGTCTACCTTAGGAGCTCCGGCTCTGCCACTCGTGGATGCCTCGGGTTGATCTGCCATGATGGGTTTATCTAAATCTTGGCAATGTTTCACGTCAATCTATCTCTCTCCTCCCTTAGAGCTCACTATTCTCAACTACTAGTTGGTAACAATGACAATTAAAAATGCCAAAAATTCCTTTTATATTTTTCAAAATTGGTAGTCGCTCTCTTGGAAGACGATCACATTGCACTAAAAATTTTGGACCTCATGACAGTCTTAGGATTTGTAAATAGTTGTTATTGTACCTTAGGAAAAGTACCAAATAGTAATAAATGCACTTTCTCAATACCATGATGGTCGCTCATGGCACTGATGGCTGCCATGGTCGTTGTCGATGCCATCGATGGCCACCATCAACGATTATTTTTTTGATCGTTAGGATTCAAAGTACACTACTAGACCCTTTGACAACTCCATTTTGGCTAGTTGGGTGCTGCCACTACCTAGGACGACACCACAACATCACTCATTAGGGGTCGTATCCCACCCAAAAATTCAAAAAAATTTAAGATTACCCCCTTTACACTATCCTAAGCTAAATCCTAAACTAATGGGTGAGTTTCATTGCTTGTAATTTAGTGAGGTTCATTTAAATCCTTAATTAATGAGGTTCATTTTATTATGCATAATTCAAAGCGAGAGATAAAAGTCTACCATAGGAGCTCTGGATCTGCCACTTGTGGTTACCTCAAGCTGATCTGCCATGATGGGTTTGTACAAATCTTGGTAGTGTTTCACATCAATCTATATCTCTCCTCCATTATAGCTCACTATTATCAACTACCAGTTGGTAACAATGATAATAAAAAATGCCAAAAATTCCTTTTATATTTTCAAAATTGGTAGTCGCTCTCTTGGAAGACGATCGCATTGCATTGCAACTGTTGGACCTCATGACAATATTAGGATTTGTAAATATTTGCTATTGTACCTTAGGAAAAACACCAAATAGTAATAAATGCACTAACTTTCTCAATACCATGATGGTCACTCATGGCACTAAAGGTCGCCATGGTCATTGTTGATGCCATCGATGGCCACCATAAACAATCATCTTTTTGATCGTTAGGATTCCAGGTACACTGCTAAACCCTTTGAAAACTCCATTTTGGCCATTTGGGTGCTGCCCCTACCTAGGACGACACCACAACATCACCCATTAGGGGTCATATCCCACCAAAAATTCAAAAAAAATTAAGATTACCCCCCTTACACTATCCTAAGCTAAATCCTAAACTAAGGGGTGAGGTTCATTGCTTGCAATTTAGTGAGGTTCATTTAAATCCTTAATTAGGGAGGTTCATTTTATTATGCATAATTCAAAGTGAGAAATAAAGAGTCTACCTTAGGAGCTCTGGATCTGCCACTTGTGGATGCCTCAAGTTGATCTACCATGATGGGTTTATCTAAATCTTGGTAGTGTTTCATGTCAATCTATATCTCTCCTCCCTTAGAGATAACTATTCTCAAATACCAGCTGGTAACAATGATAATAAAAAATTCCAAAAATTCCTTTTATATTCTCAAAATTGGTAGTTGCTCTCTTGGAAGATGATCACATTACACTGCAACTGTTGGACCTCATGACAGTCTTAGGATTTGTAAATAGTTGCTATTGTACCTTAGGAAAAGAACCAGATAGTAATAAACACACTAACTTTCTCAATACCATGAGCTTCATTTTGGAAATTAAATTACATTTACCAGTCCATAATAATCACAATTTGTAAAATTAACAAAAAAACCAAATAAAATAAATTTTCAAGTGCACCTCATACCTAGTTATTTACCCTATACACTTGGTAATTGCAGTGACTTATGCTCCATGTAATCCGGTAAGATGAATAAATTACCATAAGGCCATTTGAACCAAATTATTCATTGATAAATTGAAATGTCTTCACTTCAATCCCCAAGAAGGCCATTGTGGTTGGACTGCTCCACAAAGAACGAAGCATTCATTTTATTCTTCTATGAAATTTTATTAAATTATCGAACATAATGATTCATCACATTCTTTAATTGAATTGTTATCATCTTGATTCCCTAAGAATGCCATTGTGGCTGAATTGCTCTACAGGATATAGATGTACAATTACTAATAATGGTTGAAATTATAGTTGTAACAGACTTTCCCTTTACAATTGCTATCATCTTGCAATTTCCAAATAATTCATCTTGGTCAAGTGACTCATCACATGAGGGGGTAGTCATAATCATAACATTCATAATCAAAATAAATAATTAAATACTGAATCATGTAAATTGCGTTAATCCATGAATCATTGCTAACAACTATCATAAGCTTTTTTATTTGCAAGGGAAAAATACAAAAAAACTAAACTAAACCTTTGTTGGTCTAAATCATGTGATCCTCGTAGCCAGACACTACTACATATATGCTTTCAAAATTCATCAAAGTTTTAATCAAATTTAAGCCACCATTTTGTTAGAGGCAATGATTTAGAGATGCATGTTTTTTTTCACGATTAGGGCATCTAAAGTTTACTAGATCAATGAACATTATTCAACCTGCAATGTGATATTAGGTTATCTATTTTTAGATCAATGTTGTAATTTACCATAACACATCTCAAAAAGGGGAATCTGTAGATACCTAAAACATGTCATGTTGACGAGGGTACTCATGTGGACATCTTTTCAAGCCATATGACTAATCTTAGAACTTTACAAGACCTACCAGTGGTCTGTTGAGTGGTATTTTCACCCGATTGTGAAAACACACTCTCCGATAGGATTTGGGTTCTAAATCCTCTGCTTGCAAAGAAATTAAACAAGTAACTTCTCCAAGGTTCTTGTTATGTTAGCATTTTGCATCTGTGTATTAATAATCTCAAATAAAGATATTTAATTAAAATGCTTGGAACACCTTAGTGGTTGCAAGTAACTGAAAACAAGGGGCACTGTGGTTTATTTTACTGTGAAAATTTAATGATTGTTCATTGAACCCGAATAAAGCAAATGTGATTTGATCTTTATATGACCATGCTGTAACTTCAAAATGAAATTTAATGAAATGCCATAACATGAATGGAATTATTTATGGATTTTGAAGTTTTTTAATTTTTTTATTTTATTTTAATGCTTGAAAAATTAAAATTGGAACTTCTGAAAATAAAGTGCAGCAAAAAGAAAATAAAATGCAAAAGAAAAAGAAATTAAAATTGCATTCAGTTTGATGCTATCCCGTCTTGGCAAAACCGAAGATGTGAGGTTTCCATGCATGCAACCTAACCTATTGAACCTGCAAAACATGCACAATCCAAATAAGTTAAGTGTTGGTCTCTGGGGTTTTATTGTGATCTTTCAGATTTAGACATTCGCATGAAGCAACCAAGAGAACTTGCATTCAACTTCACCTATAAGCCTAGAAATCTGAAAAAGGGAAAGATAAACATTAAAACATGCATGCAAAAAATAACTCCTTCTTTCTTGCCAACAAGATGCAAATTTCTGAACACTCCTGCATTAAAGATAAATCATGTTACAATAGCAGAACATCTGGTTTTCTCAAAACCAGAAAAAGGTGGAAGGAAAACAGCCCCAAGCAGGCCCAGAATGGCTTCTCGCCTTAGGCACTGCAACTCTGCCCGCAACGGTTTCCGACCCTCGTACCAATCTGTGCTTCTGCTTTTATAGTTTTTGCAATGCTCTCTGTTTCGCCCTGTGATGCTTCGTTTCATCTTCCAGATCGCTTCGCTTCATATTCCTCGCCTTTTCATTGCTTTTGAATTTATGTTCAATGTTGAAACGTTTGATATTCTTCTGTCAACATGTAACGCTTCTGAACCTTACACATGTATGCCACGTGTTCCGCACTTTTTTGCATGTTCTATAATGGCCCCATGTAAATCATGACCAAAAATAGCATGCAGCTTTGCTCCTTTACTTTCATCATGAAAACGCGACATGTCGCGATATCGCGACATTTTCTGCTAGCAGCCTTGTCCACCTTCATGCATCATGAAAATGTGACATGTCACGAAATTGTGACATGTCGCGATATCATGACGTTTTCCTGCCAACAACCTTTCCTGCCTTCATGCACAGCGAAATGGCGACATGTCGCGATATCGCGACAACTTTTCATTTCGTACACTTTGCTATTTTTCTATCATAAAATCGTGACACTTTTCTCTTCGTACACCTCGTTTGCGAAATCGTGACGCTTTTTTGAATCTACCTTTTCATGTCTGTCTTATCGTGAAATCATGACGCTTTTCTTTCTCTTTTTTCCTTCTGTCTGAATCGCTTTTTTTTCGCTTTTTTGAATCGCGACTTTTTTCCTTGCCCTGTTTGACTAGTTTGACCACGATTTTGTGACATGTCATGATTTTGCGACAATTTTCCATTCTGCATTCTCTCTCCTCTTTCGGCCGCGATGGAGCAACATGTCGTGATATCGTGACACTTTTCATTTTACTATGCGCAACATGTCGCGAATCATGACACTTTTCATTTTTCAGATGCGTGACATGTCGCGATATCGTGACACTTTTTATTTTCGCGGACGAGGAACATGTCACGATTTCGTGACACTTTTCATTTTCGGTCGCGATAGCGCAACATGTCGCGATATCGCGACACTTTTCCATCCTTGTGCAATTTTGCCCTTTTCCTTGATTTTTAGCATCTGGGTCACTGAGATCTTCTTTGAAAGCATGCAAAAAAGGTGGGTCCCCAATTTTGGGGTGTGTTGTGGATCAGCCACAACAAATGGCGACTCTATTGTCAAATGCTCTTGAGCATTTTAGTGAGAACCCTACCCGGAAGTATACAAACTCGAAAACATGTGTTAGCACATAAGAAATATAAACAAATGCCCATAGATCAGAAATACATGAATCATCAGAATCATTAAGTATCAGCTCGGTGTGTGCAATGTGTTTTCATTCCCTATCGCTTGAACTTGATCAACATTCCATCGTCAGTTTTACATGAATGCATATGTGAGATTGTGAATGATTTGTGTAACCTAATAAATATGCTAAGAGATTTTGCTTTTATAAAAGGCATAGTCTTTCTTCTAGTATCATACACAAACATTCAAGATTATCAAACCCTCTTAGGATCAACTATATGTATAATGAATTGCTTTATTAGATCCCAAAGTTGGTTATGAGTCCCTACTATCTTGAACCCATGTGCAAGTGAAAGTGAAATCAGAGCTTTGGGGAATCAGACTCCCAACCTAATCGAGATGGGAGTTTAACCCTATTCTTACTACTCTGATTTGGAATTCATTACCTCACTTTGAGCAAAATAATTTAACCAATTATGGAAGAAATGGTCATGCTAGTCTAACCCTTTGGACAAACAGTGGTCTTGTTTTTTAGACAAGACATGTTGCCATGCATGGGCATACTTAACCCCATAATCCAAGACTTACCTTCATTTCTTTGGACCTTGGGGATGACTACCCATCCTTTGCAGGAGGACAAGTAGTACGATCCTTCCAATCCAATATAAATATGAGATGGGAAAAATTAATTTTTTACTTCTTGGACCTTAGGGATGACTACCCATCCTTGCTAGGGACATGTAGTACGATCCTTCCAATCCAAGCTTTGGATATAAATGGAAAATATTAATTTTATTGCTTAGACCTTGGGGATGACTACCCATCCTTTGCGAGAGGACAAGTAGTACGATCCTTCCAATCCAAGATTTATCATGAAATGAGACATAGGAGCTTTGGGGAATCAGATTCTCAACCTAAGCGAGATGAGAATTTATGCCCTATCCTTACTACTCCATGTAGGTCAAATCAAAGCTTTGGGGAGTTGGATCCTCAACCTAAGTTCGATGAGGATTTAGCCCTATCCTTACTACTCTGATTTTAGGCTTTAAGCTTTATGGAAGTGGTCAAAACCACTGTCTTAAGGATCATGTTGCATAAATAGGATAGACATGAAATACTTCTTTCGCCCAACCTTTTCTTCCAAGCAAGGTTTTGATCATTTTGCTCAAGATCCTTTTTAATGTGTATAAAATGTGCTTGGTTCTAGATATCTCAAGACTCGGTTCCCAACCTTAGGATTTTCTTCTTATTTATGTGATAGCATAACCTTAAGAGGATTTGACACACTTTAATGATTTGTATTTGAAATGCATTTGCAACTAAGATGGCATGTATGTGCAAAGTGAGATGTAATATGAATGCATTGTCTTTTGAATTGCAAATGAAATATTGCCATATAAAACTGACTACTTCATGCATCACAAGTTTCAAATGATATTATTAAAATGTTTGTATTACTTGTGGAGCTTTCTACCACATAATTCCAATGTTCCATATTTCCCCGATCTAGAACATAAGTTAGCATCTCAAGACAACTTTTTCATCATTTTTTTTTTATAGACAAACAAAACATGTCAAATAAACACACAACTTTTAAATTAAAACTTATTCAATCCAAAACCAAACTGCAATCCCAAAAATGAAAATTTGAAAACACAAACCAAAACCCAAAAACCAAAATCTATATACAAATGTACACTATAATACAAGATGATGCAAAGCTTGGATTATCACTTTCTTGGATCCCAAACATGATTAGAACATTTCAACAAAAATATAACATGATATGCATGCCAAATGTTGTGGGAATCCCACAAAAACAAGACTAGACCAAACAATGCAACAAATTTCCACTTGCCATGCTCACCATACCAATTTGATTTAGTTCCAATAATACTCCCATAGGTGAGCATCAAATTACTAAAATGATTAGACAATAAATGATTTTCAATTTTATCATGTCTATTCTTTAAAATGTAAACTTCATAATTCCCTCCTTGATTTAGAATTAGGCTATCCTTTTCAAATATGCAATTTTGTAAGTAGGAGCCTATTTCTACAAATTTTAAAGCCAAATCATTTTCCAAATTTGTAGGCCAATCAAATTTGTGTAACAATTTACAAGCATCTAGGATATTTACTAAATTAGGATCATTAAAAGTTTTTATCCTAGATTCAATTAGTAATTGTTGATGAATTTGGTTTAACAATTCAAGTGCATCAACTTCTTTTCCATTCATTAAAACCATGTTATTAAAGGTGTGATTAAAAATTATACCTTGTTTTTCATTTACCTTTAATGACATTTCATCATTCAAATTATTTAAATTCAAAATATGGTCATCCAAATTTTCAACCCTCAAATTTTTTTGGTCAAAGTGTATGTCCCATGACTCATATTGATGATCATTCATTTGAGTTGCTTCCAATTGATCAATCTCTTTGTCATTTGGTTCTAATTCTTTGTTCACTATCCATGGTATCTCTTCATTTGAATCCTCAAAATCATCATGCAAACTTGCATCCACACTTTCAATGAATTTATATTCAACATGATCAAATTTTGTCACCTTTTCAAATCTTGTGAATATGAGATCTTCGTATGATGTAGAAGGTTCAACATCCTGCATATCAAGTGAAATATGAGTTTCATTTATAGGGATGTGAGAAAAGAATGCATTATCATATCTCCCCCAACCATTGTAAAAATTGTCATCCAAATCCATAGAATGAAATTCCATGATGTTTGTGACATGATCTTTTGATTCATTCATCAATTCTTTTTCTTCTTTGTCCTTGGTAATAGAATCATTATAATCTTCCAAAATTTGATGAGATTTGAAACCCTCTTCCAAAACATCCTCAAATTGTACAGGAGTTGTAATATCTTCCTTTGAGTAGGCGATTATGTTGTCCTGTATATCAATTGGCACACAAGTTTCATTAGTAGTTTTGGAATGAGTGAAGTCTTCCCACTTCTTCCAAGCATCATAATAATCATCTTTCAAAATCAAGTGGTGACGTTCAACTATTTCTTCAACATCTTCCAATTCATCAATGTGTTTCTCATCAAATTCATCTTCACCTTCCTTAGATGGTTCAATTATTTCCAAAAGTGGGTTGTTTCTTGAATTCAAATTTGTAAGGCTATCATCGTCCAAATTAGTAACCCATGATTCAATTTTATCATAATTTGGAGGGTGAAGAATTTCTTGATCTTTAATTTTACACATCTCATCAATAGTATCTTCCAAGAACAAGTGGTGAAATTCTATCATATCTTCAAATTTATTTATTGATTTTCTTTCCATTTCACTTTCAACCACTTCATTCAATTCTATGGTGGGTTCCATCCTATCACATATATCAAACATTGTTGAATTTAGAACCCCTTCATCCGGATAATCGTGTATCTCTATGAATGAGATCATTTCTGCATAATCCTCACTAGTGGATGTTGGCTTATCAATTTGCACCTCCTCGTGAACTACATCTAAGGTGGTTGTAAGATTTGGATATTCAAATTCATCCCCTTGATCATTCACCTTAGGTATCATTGGAGTGGAGGGTGCTATGTTTGATGGTTGGTGTAGGTTGGCATCAAAAGAACAATCTCTCATGTGAACATGTTGTGCCTTTTCTTCTTCAAGACCTTGTCGTTCTATCTCTTCTAAGACCTCATGGATTTTCTCTAGGGACAAACCACTCAGTTTTTCCTCAATGAGTGAAGCAAGTGTGGGGTGTATGGCTCCTAGGTATACTTCCATGGCTTCCTCTTCCAATGTGTTAAAATTTTCCCACATTTGGGAGTGCAACTCACGAAATCTTCCATTGAATTGACTCAAGGATTCATTAGGCTCTTTACATATGGAGGTAAACTGATTTTTCAAGATTTCTAAGTCAACCTTGATTACCAAAATGATAAAGATAGGCTGCTTCTAGTTGTATCCAAGAAGTCCTAACCTCCATGGGTAGTTGGCTGTACCAAAAGAATGGTTTATCATCCAAAATGTATGCAAATAACTTACAAGCCACCTCCTCATAGAAAATCTGGAATTTACATAATGTATCCTTGTAGACATGCAGTTTTTGCAAGTATCCTAGTGGCACCTCTTGATTAAAACACCGTAAAAAATCCAATAACATTTTAGGAATTTGATAGGGTACCACAGGTATAGATAAACCCTCATAATGATCCTCTATCATTGATACCATTCTTTCTCTTAGAGACATTATTTCAGCTCTCAGGGATACCATTTGCTCCTCAAGTGTTGCCATTAGTGAAACTTAAAATGTAATTTTAGAACCAAATCTGTTGAATATTCAACTTGCAAGGTAAAAAAAAAATCAAGTTAGCATCAACCAAGAGATGTACTTATTAAAATCAAATGTCAAGTAATTGCATGAGACCAAAATTTTCAAAATTAAATCAAATCACATATTTATGTATGAACAATCAGAAAAGTGTTAGAATAATATACAACATACCTGAATTGCTTAAAATAGAACAAGTAAATAAATTCAGGCCGTCCTTTTTACAATCTGCTGAGTGTTAGAGGACTAAAGCATAAAAAATTTAAATTTAAATAACACTAAAATAAACCCGTTCGGCCCTCCTAGCACCAATCCGTTGAGTGGTGTTAGAGGCCGAAGATGCTAATCAAATGGACTTGAAATATTTAGCAATGTAAAGCTCTTAAACAATTATAAACCCGTAGCATCTAAAATCATGATAAAATAAACCCTCTTCAGGCCCTCCTTCTAGCGCCAATCTGTTGAGTGGTATTTTCACCCGATTGTGAAAACACACTCTCCGATAGGATTTGGGTTCTAAATCCTCTGCTTGCAAAGAAATTAAACAAGTAACTTCTCCAAGGTTCCTGTTATGTTAGCATTTTGCATCTTTGTATTAATAATCTCAAATAAAGATATTCAATTAAAATGCTTGGAACACCTTAGTGGTTGCAAGTAACTGAAAACAAGGGGCACTTGTGGTTTATTTTACTATGAAATTTAATGATTGTTCATTGAACCCTGATAAAGCAAATGTGATTTGATCTCTATATGACCATGTTGTAACTTCAAAATGAAATTTAATGAAATGCCATAACATGAATGGAATTATTTATGGATTTTGAAGTTTTTTAATTTTTTATTTTATTTTAATGCTTGAAAAATTAAATTTGGAACTTCTAAAAAATAAAGTGCAGCAAAAAGAAAATAAAATGCAAAAGAAAAAGAAATTAAAAATTGCATTCAGTTTGATGCTATCCCGTCCTGGCAAAACCGAAGACAATGAGGTTTCCATGCATGCAACCTAACCTATTGAACCTGCAAAACACGCACAATCCAAATAAGTTAAGTGTTGGTCTCTGGGGTTTTATTGTGATCTTTCAGATTTAGACATTCGCATGAAGCAACCAAGAGAACTTGCATTCAACTTCACCTATAAGCCTAGAAATCTAAAAAAGGGAAAGATAAACATTAAAACATGCATGCAGAAAATAACTCCTTCTTTCTTGCCAACAAGATGCAAATTTTTGAACACTCCTGCATTAAAGATAAATCCTGTTACAATAGCAGAACATCTGGTTTTCTCAAAACCAAAAAAAGGGAAGAAAAATAGCCTCAAGCAGGCCCATAATGGCTTCTCGCCTTAGGCACTACAACTCTGCCCGCCACGGTTTCTGACCCTCGTACCAATCTGCGCTTTCACTTTTAAAATTCTGGCAATGCTCTCTGTTTCGCCTTGTGATGCTTCGCTTCATCTTCCAGATCACTTCGTTTCACCTTCCCGACCTTTTCATTGCTTTTGACTTTATGCTCGATATCGAAACGCTTGATATTCTCTGTGAATGTAACGCTTCTACAACCCTTACACATGTATGCCACGTGTTCCACACTTTTCTGCATCTTCTGTAATGGCCCCATGAAAATCGTGACAAAAAATAGCATGCAACTTTGCTCCTTTGCTTTCATCGTGAAAACGCGACATGTCGCGATATCGCGACATTTTCCTGCTAGCAGCCTTGTCCGCCTTCATGCATGAAAATGCGACATGTCACGAAATCGTGACATGTCGCGATATCGCGACGTTTTCCTACCAACAGCCTTTCTTGCCTTCATGCACAGTGAAATGGCGACATGTCACGATATCGCGACAACTTTTCATTCCATACACTTTGTTGTTTTTCTGTCGCGAAATCATGACACTTTTCTCTTCCGTACACCTTGCTTCTGTCGTGAAATCGTGACACTTTTTCGTTTCTTTCACTCTGGCGGCTTTCTGTCGTGAAATCGTGACACTTTTCTATTTCGTACACCTTGGCTACTTTCTGTCGCGAAATCGTGACGCTTTTCATCCTTGGCATGCTCTTGCTGTATTTGGCCGTGAAAACGTGACATGTCACGAAATCGTGACATATTTTCCATTTCGTACCACTTTGCCGTGGAGCCACGAAAACGTGACCTGTCGCGATATCGCGACGCTTTTCCACTTCGTGCCCCTTTGCTACTTTTTGTCGCGATATCGCGACATTTTTTTCGTTTTTGTTGGACCTTTTTTGCTTTGTTGTGAAATCGCGATGTTTTTGTGCCTTGCCCTGTTTGACTGGTTTGACCCACGATTTTGTGACATGTCACGATTTCGCGACAATTTTCCATTCTGCCTTTCTCTCTCCTCTCTTGGCCACGACGGAGCAACATGTCGCGATATCGCGACACTTTTCATTTTTGGCGACGATGGCGAAACATGTCGCGATATCGCGACACTTTTCATTTTCTGGCAGCGATGGCACGACACGTCGCGATATCGCGACACTTTTCATTTTCATCCACGACGGAGCAACATGTCACGATATCGCGACACTTTTTCATTTTCGGCCACGACAGCGCAACATGTCACGATTTCGTGACACTTTTTCATTTTTGGCTGCGATAGCGCAACATGTCGTGATTTCGTGACACTTTTTCATTTTCGGCCGCGACAGCGCAACATGTCGCGATTTCGCGACACTTTTCCATCCTTGTGCAATTTTGCCCTTTTCTTGATTTTTAGCATCTGGGTCACTGAGATCTTCTTTGAAAGCATGCAAAAAAGGTGGGTCCCCAATTTTGGGGTGTGTTGTGGATCAGCCACAATAGGTCCTAACCACTAAAACAAGGGCAAATAGTCCTTTGTAGCCTATGTCGATGTACCCTCTAGTAGTGGCCTTATCACATATAGAGGTGGCCTCACCACTACTGGAAATGATGATGATCATGGAGCTTGTTGTTTCAATCGAAGATGACCCCATCTATAACAAACTCGAGTTACCCAGGTCAAGTAAAATCGGTTATAGTGCAACCAATTTGCAATGGTTTTGGTTTGAGAAGCTTCTAGAAACATCATCTAACCACCTTGAGCCCAATCGAATCTTGATTCTTGGCTTTTTGAGCAAGCTAGGATGCCAATTTGGGAAGTCTATTTAAGGCACCCAAAAATAAGAGAAAATATAGAGAATTGATCATCCATAGACCGCAACGAAGTGTTGCCCTTTTATGAATAGAGAGTGCAATCTCTCATAAGCATCATAATTTTGCTAAATTTATGTCATGGAGCTCACATAAATAGCCATGGAGTACAATCGCACTTGAAGGACCAATTAAACTACTTGTTCTTCATCAACTCACCATCAAATCCAAACTAATTCTATGACACAACTATGTTTCCAAACACAACAATCCTTGAACATCAATTTGGCATCCAAATTGACTATCACCATTCATCGAGCTCAAAGAATAGAGTCTCTATTTTGCGGTTGTTATTTTCAACAGTGGCTCATAGGCACCGTTGTTGATGTCAAATATGTCCAGTATAGCCAGCCGTTCTAATTGAGGATGACCTTTTGGTGACATTCAATTTTCCCATATTTTCCAACTTTATTAGTCTTAGATGCTTTTGATTTGATTTCTAACAGATATTAGCAGTATCTTTTTCAATATTTTATGCATTCTTTTATTATTTTTCTTGCATTTCCTTATCACTTTACGCATTTGCTTCAATGTTTGCACTTATCAAGAAATGAGTCTCATATTGAGAGGTTTTCATTACTATTGATGTCTTTGTAGTTTCTTTGTGTGCAGGTTATAGGTCTAATCGAGAGCTATGCATCACCAAGATCCTCTTTCTTGGCATCATAAAGTAGAGGTTGTGAAGTAAACCCTCTATAATCAGATTTGGAAAGAGCAAGAACCCTATGGATTGCATATTTTCCCCTTGTGGGGTTACATATTGTAATTGTGTATCAAATTGGTGAATCCCTAAGAGGGATCTATTGTAACCGTGTTTCACATTATTAATAAGAAGAGCATCCCATTTTATTTATCTTGTTATCTTGATGGTTACTTAATTTTATTTGTCAATTTGTTTACATTGTTACATAGTTAGATGCATGGTTTTTGCTGCTTTACACCACTGTTCACAACTCCTTATAAGGTCAAGGTAGGGTGATTCATATTATAGCCCTAGAATTTTAGCTATGTTTACTCTCTTAATTCTACCCAATTTATCTGATCTTTATTTTATAATATCTATGTGCTCGTACAATTTTTCCCACTCTTTTCCAAATGTTTTATCTCTTTGATAAAAAAAAGGAGGTTAAATTCTTGTTCTAGTAGTAATTTCCTAAGGTCTATCAGATCAGACTGTTTGTTGCAATTTTCTATCATCTAGCAATGTTTTTGCTTCTCTCTCTTTTTTTGTTCTATTTTTGTTTTGTTTTTTGTTTTTGTTTTTATAAATAATTTAAAATAATCCTATTGTTGTTAAGAGTCAATCTGGAATTCACATCCAATGAATTTCTATAGCCAACCTTAACATAGCAAGAGAAAGAATAAAATTTTTATATTTCTAATACAATCCTGTTGTTACTAAAATTATGTGCAATTCACAACCAATGAATTTATACAACCAACCTTAGTACAATAGGAGAAAAATAAAGTTCTATTTCTAAAATAATCCTACTATTACTAAAATTAAGTGCAATTCATAGTCAATGAATTTATACAGTCAACCTTAGCACAATAGGAGGAAAATAAAATTTCTATTCTAAAACAATCTTTCTGTCACTAAAATTAGGTGCAATTCACAACCAATGAATTTATACAACTAATCTTAGTATAGTAAGAGAAAAGTAAAGTTTATATTTCTAAAGCAATCCTACTATTACTAAAATTAGGTGCAATTCACAACCAATGAATTTATACAACTAATCTTAGCACAATAGGAGGAAAATAAAATTTATATTTCTAAAAAAAAATTGTTGTCACTTAAAACTAGGTGCAATTCATAGTCAATGAATTTATACAGCTAATTCTTAGCATAGTAAAGTAAAATGAAATATTGTTTGAAAAGTAAATTTTGCTAGAAATGAAATTGCTAAAATAAAAGGTTAAATTATTGTTACTTCTTTAAGTTTAAGTAGAATTTCACTATGATTGTGCCACTCAATCACACCTACTTCCTAATTCCATGGGTTAGATAACCCTAATCAAATCAAGCAATAACAACCACCCAATGCTTTGAAAATTTACTAGAAATGAAAAATTAACTACAAAATCAGTAAAATGATCCTAAGAAAAAGAACCTGGCAACATCGAACAAAGGGACTTGTTGGGATTTCTTGTGCCACTCTGACCCATATGCATGCTAGTAAATTGTACCTCTTTTCGCTAGTAAATTGTACCTCTTTCCACATATAGGTAAGCCTCTCTTATTGCACAACCAATAGTATTTTGATTAGAAATTATGACACTGCTCTCCTCGGCAATGACACCAAAATGTCTATATGTAAACTCTACATTTATTTATCAACCCAAGGCGAACAATTTAAAGGGTAGTAATCCAATATAGATTATACTACAATGATTAATCTTAAAATTAATCATATTTTTATTAGTTTCAGGTTTGCATAAAATAATAAATATTATAGGAAAATAAATTATGCTGAATTGAAATAAAATGTAGTTTTATGATTTATATTAATTAAATGATTTTTATATTTTTTGATGTGGATTCATGTGCAAATTATGTTAACTATATATTTTTACCTTATAATTTAAATTAATGCAATTTAATTTAATTGATAATTTAAATTTAATCTACATACTAAATATTCTTAACCTATTTCAAGGATGAGAGAATAGGGACTAGTTGTAGGAGTGGGCCCTGCCTCCTAGAGAACAGTGTAAATATTTCTCCCCTAAAATATTTTACTTTAGTCACTAATGTGAATTAAAACTACTAACATTATTTTACTTTATTAAAGCAGGAAAATACAATAAAGACTACATAAGAAAATACATAATAATGAATTAAATGACACAGTTACAAAATACATGACAAAAAGTTATGTTGCTTTATTGCTGAAAATTCAAGTGTACATGATATTTGAACATAAAACCTTTAGAGTAAAATACATCCAACATTAGAATTCAAGTATTCAATATTTAGAATTTGATATTTCAACATTAGACCTTTTCAAAGGTCTCCTTTGTATTTTATAATGTCCCTTGGACATTCTTAATGAAATTCCTCTATGTATTTTGCAATGTGTATTATTAGCTTGATGATGCAACTCCTAACTTTTTAACAATAATAATCTAAACTAATACTATTTTGCAACTACCTTGGACTTCATCACAATCATGATGGTCCAAGTGGAAAATTAACAAACTAACATAACAAAAGTTCTTATTTTAAATAATCTAATGATGCAACAAATACAACTATTCATCCTTCATTTCAGGAAGAGATAAAATAGGCTTGCATCAGAATATAAACATCTTAACTAGGTAATAATTTTACAACTTTATAATAAAAAATTTATAAAAAATTTAATAAATATACAATCTCATGCATAATACCAACATGTCAATAAATTATGCTGATTATGTATACCTTGTAACAATGCTACGTTATTACTGGATATGGCACAACAATACATTGGAAAATTTGACTTAGCCAATTTTCTTTTTGTAATACCTTTCAGTAGATGCCTTCTGTAATGCCTTTCTATAAAGTTCATCCATGAGGCTCCTTAGCACATTATCCTTGCAACTATTCTATCTATGCTTGTCATATGGTTTGTGCCTTACCACATCACCTCATAGGAAGCTCCTGCAACGTTCTCCTGCCAAAACACACAAAAACTTACACACTTTTGCATAAAATACAAGAATAATTATTTTTTATCGTTAAGGATAAAATTCATTCATAAATAATACATTAAGACAAAATAATTGTCAAAGTATATTTATTTTCACAAATTTACAGATAGAAAATGGATTAAACATGCATAAAATATGTGTTGTTTTAACACTTATCACGTACCAATTTTCATAGCTTACCAATGTTTGACTAATATAACAAACAACATGCTCTCGGTTGTTTTCATTATTTTGGGTAAGCATTATCCCTAATGAAAAGTCCATTGCTAAGACATAAATATGGAAAGGGATCCCTAAATGAGGAGGAGTTAAGACTAGTGGAGAAGCCAGGTATTGCTTGATATTATTAAAATCTTTTTGACATTCATTTATCCATGAAAATATCACCCCCTTTTGTAATAGGTTATTGAATGACATGCATTTATCTAAGATTTGTGCAATGAAATGACATATCGATTGGATATTTCCTTGTAAACTATGTAACTCTTTCAAGTTTGATAGGAGAGGCATATCCATGATGGCCTTGACATTGTTTAGATTCACTTCAATGCCTCTTTTGGAGATAATTAATCCTAGTAGTTTTCTTGAGGTAACACCAAAGATACACTTTTTGGTATTCAACCTTATATTATGCTCTAGAAGTCGATCAAAGACTTTTTGCAAGACACCAATGTGCTTTTTCAAGTTTTAGATTTTATCAAGATATCATCCACATAATATTGAATTATCTTATGCATGTAATCATGGAATATGTATGTCATTATGTATTTATAAGTAGCACATACATTTTGAGACAAAATGACATCACCTTGTAAAAAAATGTCCTTGAAGATGTTGTGAATGATATTTTGTGTTGGCCATTAGGATTAATTTGAATCTGATTGTATCTTGAAAAACCATCCACTAGATAAAGCATTTCATGGCCAGCACAAGTGTCAACAAGAGTATCGATGTTTGGAAGAGAAAAGTCATCCTTAGGACATGCTTTGTTAAGATATCAAAAGTTAGTGCAAATGTATATCACCCCGTTAGGTTTACGAACATATACCATGTTTGAATGCCACTTAGGATAGTCAATGAAACCCATATCTAATACATTTTGAAGCTCTTATTTGACCATGAGAGAAATGGTAGGATAAATATTAGTTATGGACTACCAACTTAGGGTCAAGACCAAACATGTCTTTGTAGGACCATTTACAAATACCCTTCTTCCTCTTGAGGAGAGTAATCAATTGTTCTTGTTCATTAGCAGGTAAACTTTTACCAAGTTTAATGATTTATGGATTGTTCGTGTTTGAACTAAGGTTCACATCAATGGTATCTTAAATGGACATGTGAGAACCTTCCTCAAGCTAATGGGAAATTAGGATTAGATGAATATCATCAATGACATTATCAAACTTGTCTGAATTAGTCTCTTCTATGTCTACTTGGAAAATATCAGGATCTCAGGGTGAAAGTGAAGGTGAAGGTGGAGGTGAAGGGGGAATATAAGTAGTGAAAGCTCTTAACAATTCCTTAGAAATGATAAATTTAGAAAAGGATGGTGGTTATGAAATCCATTCTATATCAATGAGGCTAATGTCAATTGGAATTGGCTTTGCCAAATCATATGGATTACAGAGTGGGGTAAATAAGTCAACATAATTCATGTTGACTTAGTAGGTAATGGTGGTTGGCAATGAAATTGATGGATTTGACCTATTTTTTAATAGATTCAATGAAGGAGCATTTTGGAACTTGAATAGCAACAAGCAACATGTGTAAATGCAAATGATAAAAGCCATGCACATGCAAATATTGTTTTAGTGTTTTTATTTTTTTTGAACTATAAATTATGTACATATACTACAAAATGTTTTGGTGAGGTGGATCAATGAAGTGGAGGTGGTGGTTCACCGATTGGTTCAGCTTTCTCCCTAGGGAGGAGCAAATGAAATTTGGATTGGTCGATGGAAAACATTATGATATAATACTCATCTTGTTTGGTGAATGGAATGATTGGGGTTGATTCCTCTTCAGATTCATCAGAAGATATCGACATGATATCATATTCTTCATAATACTCCTAAAAGTTATCATTATGGGTGGTTTTGTCTTCTGAACCTAAATTAAGGCTTTGGAAATCTTGTTCAAAAGAGGAAATAGTGGGATGATAATTATAGCCTAAATGTGAAAGATCATGCGGTTCTAGATATGGAGTGTCGATAATGTTGTGCATGTTTTATTCATGTCATCCTAGGCCATAATATTAGCAATTGAATCGATGAAAGTATCAGGATGGAATACTTGACATGTCCTCTATATTGGTAAGGGTTGGGTTTTTAGGTTCAACTAGGGGAGTAGGATCGTACGAGTAATAAACCACCATATATAAAATTGATTCGATTAGGCACTGAACCCATTGTATACACCACTCCTATGGATAATATTGGGTCACATGGATGACCATAATGCTTAACTATTTGGATGCTTAGAAATGTAATTGTGATGTCTTGGACCACATATTCACCAATACCAAGATTGGTGAGGTGGATCATAATTTGGAATGATGTGGATGAGGTGGATGGAATGGATGCAGAAGTGGAAGGCTCATGGATGACTTGTGGCTTAGGGAGGGACATGTGCTAGAATGGCATCTCATAATTTGTTAAGTCAACTTGTGAGACATCAATGGGTGAATATGAAGATAAATGTGGTTGAGAGGTTTGATGAATGGTTGTTGAGGCTGATATGGATGAAATGGTAGAGATTGTTGATGTTGATGTTTTGGATGAAATGGTAGTGGATGTTGATGTTGATGATGTGTATGGGATAGTAGTGGATGTTGATGTTAATTATGTGAATGATATGGATTGGGTACAACCACATATACATGTAGCTAACTATGATGAGAGTGGGGATGTGTAAGTGGAAGGTTGATGTGGGTTAGTTATGGGAAGATCCTCAGGAATGGGAGCTTTAGATGAAGAAGTGGTGGAAGATTATGCTGTGAGGAATAGGTGGGATGATGGAATTATGGATTCATAGGGATTTGAGATGAGATTGCAATACTTAAATGGTTCAATATCCACTGGTATGCAATGAACTTTTCCCTATTGCACATATTTTAAACATTGGTGTAGAATGGAAGGGACACATCTCATTTACCTAATCCATGGGCATCCAAGTAGTACATTATAGGCCATTGACCCCTCTAAGATGTGGAACATAGTGTGCAATATTTTTACTCCCACTTCTATGGGTAAAATGATAGTGCCAACTATAGAACAAAGAGAATCATTGAATGCTCTTAAGGTAAATATGGATTTGGTTATGTGCGATGATGAAATATTGAGATGTTGAAGGGCATATGTGGTGATGATGTTGATGGAGGAGCCAGTGTCAAAAAGCACTTGTTTAAATGACTTCCTATCAACTTGAGCTATAATGTGTAGTGGAGGGTCCACCGATTCTAATAAAATTGATTTAACTTGAAAATAATAGAATGTGATGGAAGGCTCCATACACGTGCAAATACTTACCATAAATTTATTGAAGGTATTAGTATATTGGGATTGGAGTTCAATGGATTTTAGAATATCCATTAATGCCTTGCGATGTGGGGGATATTGTTGAATTAGCTCATAGATAGATATTTTGGCTAAATCTATTTTGAGGCTAGACGTCAGTCGATTTCTTAGTGAGATGATTGGTCTTTATGAATAGTTTAGAAGATGGATTGATTGTGATAGATGACTTGGAATATGGATTGGTTATGATGAATTGGTAGAGAAATGGATGCATGATGATGAATTTTTAGATTGTTAAGACACACTTGCTTGTGGTGCTATATGAGGTTGAATAGCTTGCTGTTGTTTATTTTATCTATTAGTGCTTCTTTGACCATGGGTAACTACATAAATAGCACCTACATAGATACTATTGGATGTGGTTGAATTGATTAGGAGGATTCTTGATGTTTGATCCTCCTGTTGTTTGTTGTTGTTCCTCATGATGAGGAAGTGGTGTTTGGTATATACCAAGGTTTTGATTTTGTTGAGCCAAGGGAGTATCAAAATTGATGGCCCCTAGGTCTATTAGGTCTTGCACTATATCTTTGAATGTGAAGAATTTGTTAATATCGTGCCCATTATATCGATGGTAAGGGAAAAATAAATGTTTTCTATAGATTTTATCGTGTTTGGTTAGATCATCAGGTTTAACCTCAGGTAATGTAAGTTGATATGTTTCATACAACCTATGAAATATGGATGCATATGATTAAAAAAAGGGCATGTAAGGGTTATTTTGTCAAATATATTGTCGATGTTAGTGATTTTTCATATTTGGCATTGTGGCATGAAGTTGGTGAGGTGGTGGAAATGCTTGATATAAAATTTGTTGCAGTTGCTATTACACTAGTTGTTGTTGTTGAGTCATTATCGACTGACTAAGTACCACTTGATTTATTTGACTAGGATTTGATTAGCTAGAATAAATTCCTTTTACTTGGCCTTTTTTTTCCATTCCTTTTTCTTAGGATTTATCTCACCCTCTTGGATTTTTATCTCTTCAATGAAACGAGTTTGGGTAAGGGTTTCATCAAATGTTCTATATTGTTGCAGTTACAACAACAAGGAGATGGATTTTAAGCAACTCCTTGTGATCATTTAGGTTAGTTCTTCCATTGGTAGGGAGAATGGTAATTTAGTGATAAATACCCTCCAAAGGTTACCAAAATCATATACAGACTCTTCTTTGAATTGACTATGATTGTATAAGTTAGTCAATGTGGTTTTCTTATGCACATTGAGGGAAAAAATCTCCAAAAATTGATCTACCAATTGTTCAAATGTGTAAATTTTGTGATGAGACAAATGATTATACCAATATTGAGCATCTACTCTTAATTTTTGAGGAAAAGTTTGGAGCATCAAATAATATTGATCTTAAATTGAAAAGCAAGAGTGTATAAATGTGCTAATGTGCTCTCGAGGGTCCTCAATCCCTTTAAATTTATCAAATTTTGGTACTATGAAGTCTGCCAAATATGGTGGTGATGGTACCAAAAAATGGATAGGTTGATTAACTAGATGTCTCAAAGTGGGCTTTTGGTGCATCATAACTTGATTAACTATCTATTGTTGCATTTATAGGATTTTAGGGTCTTCCCCTTGTGTGGAAAAGCCTTGTATTTTTTTATGATCATGTGAAAGTGATATGGTGTATGGAGTGGTGAATTTTTGTGGGGGAATGTGGTGTTGATGATCATATGGATTGAAGGGTACTTGGTGATGTTGGGCATGTGGTAGAACTTGTGATCGAATGATTGTTATTGGTGAAATGGAGATGAGATTTGAGGAATGTGAATGTTAAGGATTGTGGAAGTGGAGTTGATATGAGTTAATTGGGGTGTAGGTATAACAACCTAAGAATTTTTTAATGCCCAGGATAAGTCAGGTGTGAAATATGTGTTTTGGCCTAGGATGGAATGTGGTTTGAAATCTATTGTTTATATTTGTTGTTGGGGGAAATAATGAGTATCTTGCTTACCCATGAACAATTGGTTAAGGTGTTACCATGCTTGTTGTATGATAATTTTTGAAGCATATGATTTGGTGGAAGTGGATGGAGGTGAGGTGTGAATGTTGGCCATGTTGGTGGAAGTTGGTGGAGGGTAAGATGCAAAAGGAATTACAATAGAATGAGGGGTAGTGGATGGAATGGTATATGGAATGTGGGAAGTTGCATTTACATGTTCTTCATAGAGTGGATTAGCATAAGTGGTGGTATAGGTATATGGGATGGAGGTAATTTGGTCATGTTATGGTGGAGACATGTGATGTGAAGGTGCATATGTAACCTCAAAAAATGGGTTGGTGTGAACTTGATTGAGGTTGGTGAGATATGAAAGGAAAAAATCCTACTAAAATTAAGAAACTTGGCTATATGGAATGTTAAGTTATTCTAAGACTGGTTTGTTCGGTCTTAAGTAAGTCCGAAATTTATCCATGGCTATGTAGGGAATTAGAGAATTAGTAGGTGTAAAAGGATCGATATTTGGGATGGAAGTGTGAATAGCCCTTTCCATCACATCTACATTTGAAGTAAACATAGAATGTGAAGGTCCAATAGAAAAACTAGAATAGCTTGTCTATGTCACACTTGTGGGGTTAGCCATAGAAGTGGCTAGAAAAGAGGTGATGCACTCCATGGATGAAGTGGGTTGGCTAGTGGATGCTTGAATCATGATTCTAGATTGTCTTTGAGTTGAAACCATAAGCCAATGAGCCAACTGGGATAATGAATATGGGGAATGTGTGTAAAAATTGTAGAGTGATAATGAAAGCACACAAAATAAAAAAAAACGATTGAATCCTATGTTCTGTAATATTTTTTATTTGATTTTTATTTTTATTTATTTATTTATTTTTATGCAGTTGGTGTGTATTGATGTATACCTAAGCCTACAATGACTATGCAAGGTGGATTCCTAATGTGGATGACAAATGAGGATTATTCTAGTGATGAAATCTAGAAAATCGCTCATGGGTTTCTAAGGTGGGTATGGGGTAAGATAATGGATGGAGGTGAAGACCACAATCATTGGTATTGATAATTAGTTAGTTATGAAGTCCAACGCACTGATGTTGAATGTAAAATATGTAAAAATATGTGATTATTTTTAAAGTTTTTGTTATCTATGGTGTTCACACAATGCCAAGAAATCCTCTTTTACTTAGCTAAGTTGGTAACCAAGATATTAATATCAAGTTTCTCAAAATAATCTAGGATAAAACACTTGCAATACATCCTGAATCATCAAGTGACTCCAACAGTGGACGGTTCACCTAGCTCTTCCACCTTGAATCATCAAGTGATTCTAATAGTGGGAGTATACTCAAATATTAATGGCTTGTTCCAACTTAAAAGAATTAAATGTGGGAGACTTTAGCCTAGAATGTAGCTAATTATGCTTTCTTTTCATTTTATTGCAAATAACATACAAAATAGAAGGTAATACACCACAAAAATCAAAAACTTAAACTTGATGTAATGAATGTTTTAATGCAGCTAACATGGATGTAAAAATACAGATATATCCTATGTTCAAACTATATGATGAAATGTAAATGCCTAAGATGCAAAATGAGATACTTTTTTTAAAATAGAAAAACAAATATTTTTCTTTTAATCTTTTATAAAAAGCAAAGACAAAATGGAGGTGATGTTTGATTCAAACTTACCAAGAAGCCTAAATTTTTATTCCCAACTCTCCTATATGCAGTGCAGAGTCTCATGAATGCTATTGAACATCCCTGAAATATTGTGAGGCATATTATAGACATGGTAGGGCATCCATCAAACATGGTAGGGTGTCTGTGCAACAACAGATCAAATTCTACTACTTCTAAAAACCTTATTTTCATAATTTTTGTAAGATCGAATCTCCAAAACCTGCAATAAAAATAGAAAAAGTATATTATATTAAAAAGTTATTCAAAATAAGAAACCCTTTGGGGGTCTCACTATGATCACCATTTTCTAAAGAAAAAATTGATAACACCTAGATAGCAATAACAAAATCAACACATAAAATATATTGCATAATGAAGAGATAAATTTACATTAATGTTAGGGAGCCTTGATCTTCAATGTTACAATATGATGTATATTGATACAATAGTTACAATAAAAGTATTTTGAAACCCTTGTTTGTAAATAATGTTAGGTGTCTTATGCATTGTACTTTGCTCCAAACAAGTTGTAGGTGGTTTTGAGTATCTCTATGAGACCACCTAAGCTACAAAAAGTAAAAAGAATTTAGTTCATGCACCCAAAAATAGATTAACAACACCAAAAGGTTAGTAGCTTCTAAGAAAGCTCCACTATGTGAGACCCTCTATAAAATATAAATCTACAAAACCCTAGTGTTGTAAATGATGAAATGCATGAAAATATAGAAAATGTGAGATGTAAAACAATAAAATATTTACCTTGTCAATATTAGCTATTTTTTTTGATTCATTACTTTTTTTCTACGATCTAAAGGTGTGTGAATGCCCAAAAGCATTTGAGGGTTTATCGGTGGTAAAATGGAAGTCTATGAAACACCCTAGAGTATTTTCGGAGGACTTTGGATAACCTACAATATTTCTAGAATTCTCACTAGAATTATCGGGATGTTGGGAGGCATTTGGGAATGATGGAAAGATGCTTTAGAACCTCATATTTGGTTTATGAGGGTTTTATAGTGGTAGCAAAGGAGGGTATGGTGGCTACGGTGAGTGAGGATGGAGGTAAAATGCTAGGGTTTTAGGGCCCAATGGATGTGAAGGGAACAACCACTTAAGTTGATTGCTTAACCTTATTCACAAAAGTGAATGCTCTTTTATAACCTGCCTTCCATATGCTAGGGTTTCAATGACACCAATGTGCATTCAAGATTAAAACATAATGGATGGCTAAGATTATATCTTTGAAATGTGACATGGATCAAGTCAAGTGGATGGTTGAGATTAAGTCATGATGAATGGTTGTGATTTATTCACACACACACACACAAATATATATATATATATATATATATATATATATATTGATTTAAAAATATAAATATAAATATTTAAAATATATTTATTTGTATATAAAATATAAATAAATATACATATATAAATAAATAATGGATGGTTGTGATTGTATGATATGGATGGATGGCAAGTGGCTAGGATTTGGTGTCTACAGTATCATAGCTATCAATGAAATTCTTCATTCAACTAATAAAATTGGTAGAGTTAGTATCCTCCTCAAGTTAGACATGAACAAGGTTTATGACAGGGTTTCGTGGGAGTTTTTGCTAAAGGTTTTGGAAAATTTTAGTTTTCTTAAAGCTGAATAAAACTTTTCCATGCTTGTATCTCTTCTGCCAAGTTTATGGTCTTAATAAATGAGTCACCAATAGGTTATTTTTCACATTTGAGAGGTATTCTCCAAGGGGACCCCTTGTCCCCTTACCTCTATATCTTAGTGATAGAATATTTAGGTAGGACTATCAAGTTAGAACCATTTGTGGAAGCTATCAAGCCCACTTTATCACTGGATCTTATTTCTCATCACCAATTTGTATATGATGTTCTACTATCCATCCTTTCTTTAGTTCCCCAAGTAAAGGTGCTAAAAGAAATATTGGAGGTATTTGAAAATGCAATTGGGCAAAAGATAAATTATATAAAAAGAAAAATATTATTTCTAAACACCTTCTTAGCGAGCTAGAGGATAATTTATCACATCTTGGGTTGTGAGGTGTCTACCCTCTGGTCCCTTTACCTTAGAATACCTTTGTTTAAAGGTAGGATTCAAGATTCACTTTGGGAACCCATGGTGGAAATATTGAAGAGGAAGCTAGTCAAGTGGAAAGAATCCCTCCTCAGTCAAGCTGAAAAGGCTACTCTGGTAAATTCTACTTTTTAAAGCATTCCAACATTATTATTATGTATGTTTAGAATTCCTAACAATATTTTATCGAATATTGAACATATTCAAAAGCCATTTCTTTTGTGTGGATCTAATGAGAAGGAAAAAAATTACTTAGTTGGTTGGGAGCAAGTCTGTAGACCTAAAAGGGATGGCTACTTAGGTATTTATAATATAAGACAAATGAATAAGGCTTTGGTTGCAAAATATATATGGAAGTTGACAAACCAAACTGAAATTAGCTGGGTCAACATTGTGTCATCCAAATACTTGAGATAGGAATTTTTTTTCTTGTTGATCCTTTATCGACTTTTGGTTTAGTCTTTTTGTTGAGTTTGTAAAAGTTGAGGGTGCTAGTCTCCAAAGGTTGCAGGTGGAGGTTGGGTGATGGACTCAAGATTGATTTTTGGAAAGATATTTGGCTAATGGATCAACCCCTTTTGTAGATTCCAAATTTGGCATGTTTGGAGCCTAGGATCATATTGGTCTTTGTGTCTAAGGTGGCTGACTTTATTGAGGTAGTCAATGGGTCAAAGGTTTGGAAATCATTATATTAGTTTATTCTCAACAATATTGAACTTGAAGCTTGGATTCTAATTGCTAATAAGTTGAAATTTCAAGTCATTAAACAAATAAATGGTGAGGATATCTTCTGGTCAAGGAAAATAATGGATTATTTTTATTCAAGTCCACCTACAATTTGTTGGCTATTAGGACTCCTTCATGCGTCCCACATTTCAAAGTATAGCTTAAGGGTCTAACACCAAAGGTGAATATCTTTTTCTAGTTGGCAACTCATAATAAGATTTTAATAAATAAAAATCTTAAAAAAAGATGTTGGTTGATGTTGAACAAATGCTACCTTTGTGGTGCTAATGAGGAACAAACAAGTCATCTATTCTTTCAATGCTCATTCTCTATGGAATTTCTTAATTCTATTTTTAATTTTTTATGATTGAATGGTGTCGAGCTTTCTTTTTGATGTTTTCACTCAATGATCATCTCCTTTTTACTCTCTAAGGCCAAAATGTTTTTGATGTTTTTGTTTATCACGTTTTTTTTTTGGTGTGGAAGGAGAGGAATAGTATATTTTTTAAGAACTTCCATAGATATCCTGCCTCTATTTTACCAAAGCCTTGGCTTCTACCTTAGAGAATGTATCCTCTCTAGTTTTGGAGAAGGGAAAATTTGAGGAGGTTGAGCTTGAAAGGAAAATTGGCTTTCAATAGATCAATAAGGTTGTTGGTCTTCCTAGTTCTAATTCTCGAGCCCTTGTGAGGTGGGAATATCCATCTCTAGGCTAGGTTAAACTAAACTTTAATGGAGCTTCAAAGGGTAATCTTGATAATACTAGTGTTGGTGGGGTTCTTAGGGATGATAGAGGTGGGTTTTTGCTAGCATATGCTAAATTTTTATATATGCAAACTTACCATGTTACGAAGTTCAAAGCTCTTTATCAAGATCTTCTACTTATGGAGAGGATGGGGTACCAAAAGTTTGCATTGAAGGAGACTCACTTAATATTATAAACTTGGTCGAAAGTGATTCAATCCACGATTAAATCATTGAGGTGGTGATTATAGAATCTAAGTGGATTCTCTAGGATAGAGAGGGCAGAGAGATAAATCATATCTTTAGAGAAGGAAACTACCATGTTGAATTTATGGTAAACCTAGGTATAAGTCTCAAGGGTCTATCTATTTGGAGAGATAATTTTCTCAAAGACCTTCAATTGGATTTAGTGATGCATGCTTCTTGATGCTCTATAAGATTTTACTATTTATGAAGAAATATTTTATGCACAACCAAGTGGGAGTGTTGGTTGGTTGGGGGGCTCACAAACTCTATTCTAGTTTTATTTCTTGTATCAAGTTGTAGCTGGTTCACTTGGTGATGCATGGTCAGTTCTAATGGTTTATAGCTATTCTTGTCTTAATACTATTGTTCTTAGGCTAAGTTTTGTAGGGCTTCTACTATTGTAAATGGTTCAAAGACCATTTCAAAACCTTTTCTATATCTATTAAAAAAAAATTCACACACATAGTTAAAATATGATTTAGATCCAACCACATCAACTAATGTTTTACCATTGACTCTCTAGACTCAAATAAGGTATTACAGGCATTGGGTAAGCTTCTAAATATTTATTCATAATTTATCTTTTAGATGTATGATTTCTAAGAAGGACTACTAATAGGAGTGGAATGTGTATGATATTTTTCCCTGATAGAAGCAGTAATACGATTAGCTGCAAATAATGCATCAAATCCATTATCTGTAATTATCACATAGTAATCTACGTAGTTTAGTGGAGCAGCAAAAGCTTTGCAATTTGTGATAAATGCATTTTCTATTAATAATATTATTGGGATTTTCACATTGGGCTTTCATAATCAACATGATTATTGTGAGTTGAGATGTTTATTATGACATTTGGATATTGAAATTAAACAAATAATTCCATAAGGAGGATCTGTAGAGGATCTAAAATATTTACCAAAAGCTTGATTTAATTTAATTCCCTATCATGAAGTGGGTTTAATGACAATGATTTCTTTGAATAAAGAATTTGGAATGTCTTATATATCCATAACTCATATGGGAGCTCTAGATATAGCAGAGTGGATCCAATAGATCCAAAAAAAACTTGAATACCTGAGCTTCTAGTTTATCAAGCAAAAGGGCTGATTATCAACCATATATTGATGGAAAAACTCTATTTGTTTGTCAAGCTACTTGATTCTGAAGATCTATTGATTGTCAAAATTTAACACGTAAATAAACAATAGTTTTATTTTACATAAATTATCCAAAGGCTTCCAACTATGCAAGCTGTGCTAACTCTAGTTAAATAACCATATACAATAATATCACAAAAAATGTATCACTTGTATTCATTGTGATGACATATAATTATGAGAGTTGGTCAGATAGCTAACCTTGTTGGTCCGTTCTTGCAACAATAGAAGCATAAGTTTCATTTGTGTATGTTTTTATTTACATGATTTCCTCACTGAATGAATTGATGACAATTCGATATCAATGAGGAATTACTTTTCATATCACATCAATGTGATTGAATTTCCACCAACGAAAATCATAAATTTCATCTCCAGTAAAAAAAACAACTCTTAATATTAATTATATATTATTATAATATATTTATAATAATATTAGTTATAAGTTAAACCTTTGTAAAAGGACAATTACTAGCCTTTATTTTTAAAGCAACTCTTTTTAAATTTCACCACTACTTTTATTAATCTTATAAATTTAGATATAAGAAACATAAAAAATATTCTAACACCACCATTAAAATTGGGGCTGCAAAACGAAACAACTTTATTGAATTTAGATGAGTTTGTTCCAGTTGAAATCAAAGAATTGCCTTGTTACTAGGTAAAATAAATTAAAAAACGACAATAAAAATGACAATTGAGATGGTTTTGTATATATTTATAGTGATAGCCAGCTCTGAAATTTGATAGTAACACTCGGCTTTTAAATTATTTTTATATATTTTATTATTATTTATTTATATTATAAAATTATATATAAAAATAAAATTAAAATTAAAATTTCCAGATTTCTTAAATATCAAAGAAAAATCCAAGACTGGTGATAGTTATCTAAGAAATAGATCATTCTTATTATATAAAGAGAGAAAAATAAAAAGAAATAATAGGTATGGCTCTACAAGCTAAAACACAACTTAAGAATAACTGAGAATCCAGCTTTTTAAAGGTGTGTAAGCCAAGCCATGTGCCGTGCAAAACGATTCTAAAGCGCCTCCTGTCCCTGCTTTATAGCAATCATACCAAAAGCTGGCCCAAGATGAGTCCAAGAAGTTTTGGTTGCTTATAAGTTTTATTTTACAGGTTTTTAGAAATTACAAACTTTCGAAACCTTTAAAATATATTAATTATGATGAGGCAATGAAATGCGCATGTACGATTTTTGTGTATTTATATTATTCTAAAACTAATTTGTTAAAATAAATAAAGAACAATTCTTTCTGTTTTTTACAGAGTCGGAAGTATATGATAAGTTCAAAATTTTTACAAAACCTTAATCTTAAAGGCTAATGACGAGCAATGTATTGTTTAGAGGCTTTAAGAAAATAAATCATATTTGACGACGTTTTTTTCTACTTATTTTATTTTAACAAGCAGATTGATGTGGCCGTCATGTCAAATTTTACTACAACTGTTCATAAATAAGTTTAATTTTTAAATTATTTGTAAAAAAAATTTTGAAGGCATTTGAAAAATCTACCTATATTTAACAACGTTTTTTTTTTTTTACTTATTTTATTTTAATAAGCAGATGGATGTGGTCGTCATGTCAAATTGTACTCAAGTTTTAAAGGTAATTTGAAAGACAATTAAAAATTTTCACTTAAGAATATTGCGGACTGACAGCTAGACGCAGAAGTGAAATTCTAGGTCTGCTTATAACATCTCAATAACAGAGTACAATACATGCCCACGTTCATAAGGATACAAATCATGTGATAATCAACATCATAAGCTTCTTTATTCCAATCACATTTGATATAATTAACGGAATAAAGTCTCCATAGATAAAGCAATATCAGTACACACATGTTCGAAGTGGTAAGACATAAAGTCTAAAGGTGTTCTTTTGAAAGCTAATGCCCCTAAAAAAAATGATGATGTCTTGTGCCCTATTTTTATTGGGCTCATAAAAAGGACCGTTTTGTTAATGTCGGTAAATCATAGCAGAGCAGAGCTGTGCTGTTTCATTCCATGGTGAGAGAATGATGACAGTGTGATTGCCTTGTCATTGTATAAATCTACATGTGGGTTGAATATGAGGATTTCAGTCAAAAGTTATCATTGCTCCAATCTTTTAGCCCTCTGATCTTCCCCCATCTACGTGTTGATCTCCAGTTCCAGGGAAATTGATTTGGATATAACCGTTCCGTTTCTTCTTTTTGTTCCGATCGAAAAAAAGACTGACTTGGGATTTAAAAGCATAGAGCATATGCATGCGTGCTGTATCTATAAAAAAGACAAGTTTGGGAGGAATATAACTCATTACTGCTGTTAAAAGGAAAGACATACAGGCAGGACCAATATTCGTTGCGTCTCTTTAGCTTTGTAAAAGACATAATGACCCCTTAACTAAATTATACAAACTGTTACGTGCATTATAATAGATAATGGTGGTGCTCACGTTGTCAATCTTTTCATTATCGTCACAGCATGCCATGTAGTCTGCTTCGCTCGGAAACAGTTATGAAAGATTGTGTTGATATTGAATGGGTAAGGCTGTTGTCGGCATCACTACTACTTGTTTTCCCATAAACGTACGCAAATAGGCAGCTTAGACGGGTTGACGGTGAACAAGGAATCATGAAGTGTATGGACTACAGGTCCCCCGGCCGAGGCTTTTTTCACATTAATTACATGGATTTACGACAAGTATTGAAATTGTAAGGATTTTGGATATTTTTTTAATATAAAAAAATTGAAAAGTTTTCACAAGGTTTTTAGGACTTGGGATTACAAGGATATTATTGAAGGGACTTGTAAACTTTTTTTTAAATACCTATCGGTTCTTTGCCTAAGATGATATTTTGAATACCAAGACCTGACAGAAATTATAGATTCTTTACCTTTGTCCTGTTTTTGACTGGTGGGGAGATTAGTAATCTGACTGGTGGAGAATGAAAACTATTCTGAGTGGTGGCCAGTGAGGTGTGGTGACTAAAGAGTTTTTATCGTAAATCAAAAGAACCATTCACATATAAACTATATATATATATATATATATATATATATATATATATATATATATATATAATGTTTTTTTAATAATAAATAAATAATTAATATATATTCAATTAATACTTTAAAAATAAATTTTAGATTTTAAAATATATAATAAATTAATTTTTTTTAATTAATATAAAAATAAAAGTAAAATAATTAAAAGTAATAATATATTTCTATTTTGATTTTACATGTTTTGTTAGATTTGTGAACGTGTAATTTTAGAATCTATTAGCTTAAATGCTTTGCTTTGTAGTTTTAAGGTTTATTATCCACACGGAAACACTCATCCAAATTTTAAGTAATATGATAAATTCAACCTAGAATAAATTTAATAAGTAAATTCAAAATATATCAATTTGAAAAACTAGAGTGATTAAATAAAATAGTATTAAAATTAAATATTAAATAAATGTAAATGTTATTATTAAAAAAAAAAAATTATGTATAAAACATATTTTTATGTAAGGGTTTGAGGAGGAACTAAGAGATGGAGGGTTTGAATGGATGGGAGGGTGTGGATGAGTTCTCATATTTTAGGGTTTGAATGTATGCGAGGGTGTGGATGGGTTCTCCTATTTTAGAACTCTATTTATGGGGTTAGGTTTGGCATGCCAGTTGGCTTGGAGCCCATAGGGATTGGTGTGGCTTTGCTTTCAGTTATTCTGATGATCCTTAAGGAGGTTTCTATGGTTCTCCTAACTTTGATGTCCATCTTGGATGTATTTAAGGTTTATCTTTTGGTCGATTCCTTAGGGTGGCCTTTATTTTTGGTAAATTATTTATTGGTTGTGGGGTTGTTTCCCAAATACACAGTTTGGTTGTGCACAAGATCTCGGATGATCCTAGATCTAATTTACTTGTTAACATGGATCCTTTCATGGGTTCTTGGAGGTCTTTTCGGGCTTTGATGTTTGTCTTGGGTAGGATTGATATTTATATCTTGGTTGAGTTTATGGGTTAGCTTTTGATTTTTGGTAGCAAGTTTGTTGCTTTTAGGGGTGTCTCTTGGATGCACATTTTAGTTGTGCATAGGATATCACATCCTATATCTGCTTTGCCTAAAAATATATATCCTATCCTTGTGGAACCATAAATGTTCTTACTGATTTTCCTTTTAACAACCTTGAGGCTTGGTGGGAGAGTAATTTTTCTTTGTTGATGCAAATAGGTTTTTAGCTGATTATTTCTTATTTACTGGCTCCAAAACTACTTTATCTGAAAACATGCATCTTATGATGGATCCTTTGAGGTTCTTGCAAGCTATCTCCCTCATGGTCGATGTGTTGGAAGGGAGAAAGATGCAACTTCTTAAAGTTGTTTTGTGTAGGGTTCTTGTTGTGTGGGACTTAGCAACTTTCCTTAGATACACCTTTGTAAAGTTTGTGGATCTATTTTTTTTCAAGATATCCTCATGTTGAAAGAGAGGATAATTCTAAGGTTTTTTGTTGATGTAGAATGAACTTTGGCTTTGAGTTGCTTATCCCTAGACTACTGTCTTGGTGATGGTCTTTTAGTGCTAGAAGATTTGATTCCAACTATTGTTGGTGTGGAACCAATTCGAGAGGTTTTTAAGGATCCAAGGAAGCATTATCAAGAGATATTTGACTTAGTCCTCTATATTTCTAGGCTTTAGACTCATTTTTTTAATGTCTATATCCTTCTATTTGTTGGAGCTTTTGTTGTTGGGGTTTTTGGATAAGCATATCTAATTGTTCCTATTAGTTGGATGCTTGTTCTCTCCTCTTTCTTTAGAGTGATAATGTTTCCTTTTTTGGATTCAAATTTGAGCAGAATCTAGATGGATAGTGGCTATCAGTTGGGTTCACATGTGTTCCTGCTTGGCTAGATAGGAAGGTGCTTTAAATTTTGGTTTTAAATTTTGAGGGGGAATTTTAAGATTTTCAATTTTTAAATCTTGCTCTTGGTTCTAAGTATTATTTTTTATTTATTGAAGGATTAATCTAGATCCCAAAAATTTTGCATCTCTCAATTGGAGTTCCCAGTTCAATTTTATTTTTTTGCTATAGGTTTTTTAGATCCTGGGATATCGTGATCTGTCTATTAGAGATCAATGTCTTATTCCTAGTATCAAATGCATTTGTATATCCTTCGGTTCCTATCCCTTGTTTCTCTTCGGGTCATATTTTTTAGATCTATTTATATTGTTAAAGGTTTAGGTACCCTCAAAACCCCTTTGTAAAAGGTTTTGATATTCTTTCATAACTCATATTTCAACTACTAAAAAAATAGAAATTATGTTGATTTTACATGTCTTTTAAGTCCCCTAGCATTATGCATATCATTTTTTTATATGCTTTAATTATAATTTTTTAGGTTTAAGTAACTTTAAAATCTCATAGCATTATGCATATTGTATTGTTATAGGGTTTACTATACACTTTTGACATTTATTATGCAAGGAAGGCACTCATGTTATGTTTATTTAAATCAATTTCAACTAATAAGAACAAATATTATTTTTAAAATTAAAATAAATATATAATATAATTTAAAAAGTAAATTAAAAAATATTTGCATTACAACTAATGGTAAATTAAAACAACATTATAAAAATAAATCTAAAATAGAAGCAAAAAAATATAATTATAATTAATTTACTAAAGGTAGGAAATATTTTCCACATCTATTTTATATGTCTTTTGGGTTTAAGCAATTTAAAAGTCTACTTGCATTGTTCATATCATACTATTTGTAGCAACCCAAGTCTAATCACTTGGTTGTACAATCTAAACTATTTCATTGGTTCCACAAGGTGAAATTTTTTGTTTTGTTTTTCTAGCAAACTCATTCTAAAGGTAATTTTTTTTTTTTAATAAAAGGTTTGATGTACACCCAAAGTTATTTCTAGTACAAGGTGTATCAGCCACATTTGGGTTTTAATCACTACAAATTATTTCCAAGTGGATGAGATTGACCAAATCTCATGGAAGGTATAATTTTTGTGGGTCTTTCTTCTCATTTCTCATCCTATTATTCCAACAAGAGTGTAGATCGATGGTTTGGGTTATCCTCTAGTGTCCATAAAACCTAGAGGGTAGATGCATACTCTCTCCATCCCTTAACATGGTAAACCTCAGTCTAAATCTAGTCAACTTATTCTTGACTTAGCATGCAAGGGGGTTAGCATATATATACCTAGTGCCTAACTGATTATCGACTCATCTAAATTCATCTAGAGCCATTTCATTACCCTAATGGACTTGGTACCACTTTTCCACTTATGACTAACAACAAATTATCCCATAGCAATCATCAATGACTAGACTAATTTCCCAGACATACTAATCTTCTCTTAGTCATAAAAAGTGTGAGGACCTATCACCATACTTCTCACTCAATTACCTAGAGAAGACATCTCATACTACCCGTTTTCACTTTCCTGTCCTAATTTATCTTGCCTAGAAATGGTCATTCTCGACTCACAGTGGTTTGGTTACCAACTTATAACCACTAATATTGGGTTTTAATGGTCACCCATCTTGCATGATGATTTAATTAAAGGATTAATACTTCTTTAACCACTAATATTGTTATTCATCCTTTCTGTTAGGTTAAAAAACATCTAGGAAAACATCCACAACTAACTTATTTGCTCCCATTTACTAAATATAATCTCTTCCCTAGGTCTAGGTTTAAAACTTCTCAAATAGATTCACTTTTTTATACTCATAATAATCTAAATTAACTTATATAGTTATTTCCTTATTTATATATATATATATATATATAAAATAATGCAACCCAAGCAAAATATATCTATAACATCATATTCTTTCTATATTAATGAAGTTTAAAAACTAACTATAATTTAATCCTTGAACACGGTAAATGGTTTGTCTTAATTATACTACATTCTTAACACCCTTCTTTAGTAAAATTACTCCTTTAGTCACTAAATTCCTAAATATAAAACCCTTACTCTTCGATATACCTTTCTTTAAATTATAAATCCGATAAAGAAATATTTTTTTACCCTTAGAAGAAAGGTACACATAGAGCAATACAATTTCCTTTAAATTTTCCTTTTTATGTATTTATCAACAATAAAGCACACTTATTTTAATAGAGGTTAATACAACTATATTTTGTTTTCTTCTACAACGTAAAGAGAAATCAGGCAATCACTCAAGACAAGACTTTAACCAATCAATGACTGGATTTCCAAAAAGTTATTCAATATCGTATTTCTATCATCATAAGAGAAAGGGCCCATTATTAAATCCGTTTACCAAAAATAAGCTATCCATTAATAGATATCAGTTACTACCATAAGAACTTTGTATTTAACCATTTATTTCATTTACAATTTGAAGCCTACATAGCAAACACACATAAATACATGAATAATAAATATGAATAGCTTGGATGGATATAAGTTTTTTATTTGACTGATGCACTATGTTAAACTTGACATACAGACATGATATGCGTTTAAGAGATGACATCAATCTACAAACAAACCTTCTATATGTTTCCCCATGATAGTGGAATGCAATATCATAGTTTTCAAGTTGTTTTTTTTTTTTAAATAAATTAAAACAATATTCATCATGACTTCAATATTGATAAAAATGGCTCATTATATAACATAGAGTGAGGGTAAAATTATCCAAAGCTTCTTAGGTTTATTGTTATCATGAACAAGGTATTTGTATGACCATAAAATATAGCAGCATATTTGAATATAATCAAACTTCCTTTAATTGTTTATCAATATGTAGTTGAGATTTCTTCTTTATTTTTATATATATAAAGGATGATGCCCTCCAAGAAATATCCTAAACAATAAACATCAAATTAACACCAAGATGTATGATGTTTACTTTTAATTAGAGAGCACACTATTGTCTAAGACTTAATTGAAAATTTTTACATAATGTAAGTGTTACAACACACGAAGGAGATAAGTTTCAAATGCTACATTGCTCGATTATACCAACTTATGTCACTCTAGAAAATAAGTGATGGCTCTACTTTCAATTCTCACCATCCTCCATTCAAGGTAGAACAAAAAGGGATCATATGACTCCTAAATTTTATGAATTGCTTTCTAAATGTAATTTATGATTCAAACATACAATTATCCAAAAAGACCATTTCAGCAATATCCATCAAATAGATTATATATATATATATATATATATATATATATATATATATATTAATCACTTTTATGTCTTTTAAAATTCAACATCTATTTAAATAGATTATCCATGCTATCAAAAGGTCGTTAGAGCATAGTCACAAAGAAAATAGGAGTATTATTATCGACTAAAAAATTATCACATACACCGCCAATTTAACCTATGTTTAGGTTACACATAATCAATATTCATAATAGATAATAGGGGTACACAGCTACTAGAACTAAGTTCTCTTATTTTGTAAGGACATTACAAAACATTTACCTATGCATGAAAGGTAGTATGGAGTAACAAAGTCCCAAGCTAGGCAGTAATGAAATGTTTAGAATGTATGGATAACTTTACCAAGTCTTAAGCATCTAAACAAAAATACCAATTACAAAGGAAAGACATCTTCAAATGAAGTAAACCGCATTGAGAAAACAACTATGTTTATCTGCATTCATCCCAAAATCTAACTTTTATGGTTACATTAGCACATTCATTTTAGCATAGTACCACATAAGACATGATACAAGCATCTCACATAGATAACAACATGAGATATTCAGCTAGATTACATGGAAAACTACATGTATTTTATGTTTAGATGATTCACTAATATGTTTTTAGTTTGTTGCTTCTTGTCCACCATCTCTTGCATGATTCCCCCAATAAAACCTCTCCTCTATCCACTTCCTTTAACTACCACTCTATTCATTTCTTATATGATCGAGGTTTCTAACATCCACCAAAAATAGGTTACATGTAGCATGTCACCTTGACCTTATCTCAACGCCTGTCAGGTGGTTTGTTTTTACTTTCCCATCCTTTAATACAATTAACCCTTTTATTGAAATTAGAATATACTCATGCAAAAATATTAAAATTAATTTAAGATTTACTTCATTTTATTAGATTTATTTATATTTATTATTATCATCATATATAGTTTATTTTAACACTTATAATTTTATTTTTAAAATAACATGTATAACAATTATTAATTAATAGAAATCATACATGTTTGGGCTACCATAATAAAATTTACCTCCAAGTTTTCTTCCCTACTAGCAACTTGATGTCTCCATATCCTAGAAGAGAATAGTTCACATGTTTTGGCACTTTTTTTGCCATTGAAGATTTAGTTATTCATTTATTCAGGGGCATAAAGTATATAACACATAATACATTCACACAATGCAAGTCAAACATTCTAAATGCTCTTATATGAATGCAATTGTGTGAGTGTCCATGTACTCATGAGTTGTTGTGATATTTCACACCACCATCATATCCCATTTTACCTTATTCGATCGACCTTTATCTTCTTATCGAAGGTGTGTACCTAGTCTTGCAATCACAAAAACCATAAACAATACTATATTCTAGGAGTAGAAACCAAGTATAGCTCATCAATTCATTTGTAACCAACAGTTGTGCCAAAAGGGTTGTTACACTACTATATGGTTAACTACTCCCTTACAAGGTTTATTATGCAAGGGAGGAACTCTTGTTGTTTTATTAGTTTACTTGGTTTACATAGCCCACCCCTATTGGATTTGAACCTTAGACCATCCAACAAATATACCAAAAAAAGATGATAAATTTAACATATTTATATAAAATTTAAAATGATGCAAATGATATTTTAAAATAAATTTTATATTAATGTTTTTAAGAACCATGAAAAACATATATTAAATTAAGGTTAATCATGAAATATGATTATAGATATAGGTGTAATAGTTTAAAAATATATATATATAGTAAGAAGATGAAAAAATAGACATATAAAAGTTGAATATTTAAATTTACTATCTTTATTTATAGATTATGTTAATGGAATAAGTTTTATTCTAAAAGAGTGATAAGAAAATGCTTATTTTTAGATATTATTTTATTTTATATTTGGATTTTTAATTTATTTAATGGTACTATAATCATTACTTTTAATAGATTATTATACTTCCACTGTCATTTGTTAATTATTATATTATTTATTATATTTATTAAAAATATTAAGATTATATTGAATATTGATTATTTGATGGGAAATTTATGCATGTAATTTTTGACAACATAGTTTTCATATGATATGATGATTGTTATGTTTAGCAAGTAATTTGTTAAGGTTCATGAGATAATAGGCCACCTCATACTTCTGCAAGTCCATAATGCATTGGAAGAGGAGTCATGTTGTGTTTCACCTATGGAGCACACATACCCTATCCAACTTCATATTCCAACGTTGAACCTCCCATATATAGTACTAAAGCCTTCACTATGAGGACCACATAGGTTGTACCACTTAGTTTGTATGTGTTTTACAAGTCTTATGATATGGATTTTACATGAGTTTTGGTATTTTATTAATCAAATTGCCTAAAATATACTAAAGTTTGTAGATAATAAATGATTATTTGTAGATATCTTAGTAAGAAAGTAAGTTTAATTACTAGATTTAACATAATTTTAACAAGACTCAATGTGTTTATAGGAGATGGTTTTACTTATTAAAGTGTTTTGGTATTCCTAATGATTTTATAATTGTCATTTAAGTTTGAAACTATTTTTTTCTTGATTCACACATGGTTTTTAATTTGATACATTCTAATAAATTTAGTCATTCACATGTAGCATAGTACTCTATGCATTCTACTTTTTTCCTTTTATACTTAACAATTTTCTAATTGAATTATCTAAATAGAATCTCAAGCGTACCTATCATTAATTTCTAGATCCTTCTACTAGACACTGGACATGGCACTAGAAGTTCTCATAATGATACATCATTGTTAACACATTATACTTATAATAGATACCAAGCACAAACACTTGTATATGTATTACCTATAACTAGGATAGTAACATGTCTATAGAAGCAAGTGATCTAAATAATGGGCGTCAAGAAATAAAATGTTTACAATGTGTGAAATTTCAATAAAATCATCAGATAAAATCACATAGGGCACTGCTTCAAAATTCATCGTTGGGCGACAATGATTTATTCATTTTAAAAATTTGGTCATGAAGCAAAAAGAGTGGCAAAGGCGCATTTACCTCTAATTCAAGGTGACTAATGCGTTCACCCTATCCTAGGGTGAACATGATATTTTTTATATAAATTAAATGGATAAAAATACTATGTTTCAAATGGAGATACTTTCACTCCAAATGAGGGGCGAAAGTCAAGGGGGTTAAGTATGTAATATTGAAAAGCCATTTTAAAATTAATGAAGAAGGCACCCGAAGTCTAAGTACAAGCATAATGAAATAAAGCGTGTTCACCCCAAAGTAAGGGTGACAACTTCATTTGACCCACTTTGGGTGTGAATGTCATTTAAAAATTATTTTAAAAAGGTGTTGACAAGTCAATGGTGCATTCACCCTAATTGAGGGATGAACGTTCCATTTGCCTCTCCTGGAGGCAAAAGCACAATTAAGATAAGCCTTGACAAAGTTGCAAAGTGTCGAAGCATAAGTTGAAAATTCAATGGCTCGTTCACCCCAAGAGGGAGGCGAATGTCACATTTGCCCTCCCTTGGGACGAAGCTACATGGAAATGACGTTGCTAATTTGTTGGGATTTTATTTTCACCAAGAGGGATAGCATTCAATAATCAAATCTACATTCACCTGAAGTAAGGAGTAACATCACATTTTCCCTCACTTTAGGGTGAACATGCATTTTAAGAATTTAAATGTCCTGTGAGAAGCGCTTCCACTAGGGAAGAAATTTGATGTTTTGGATCATTGATTTTGAAGGTGAAGCAATAGAAGGTGTATGTAATATTGAAGTCAGGGGGGTTATCCAGGAAGCATAATGATGCAAGTGTTGAACAACCAAAGCTAAAAGGTAACATTTTTGCATTCATGACTCCGTTTTGAGCAAATTCGAATTTAAGTATGAACAGGGGCTTGGACCAAATATGAAAAGCATTTAATGATTGGAGCGAGAGGTAGCCAAAGTTGTGAGTTTCAAGGTAAAGGAGCTACAATTTTTAAGATCACCAGATGATTCTTATGAGTTTTGAAATATTCTGAATGAAAGTGAATTTCCAAGGAATAAAGAAGGCTCTAATTCAATGACCAGGTTTGTAGTTTTTTGTGCACCAACACTAGGGTATGACAAATTTCTTGGATATTTTCCCCTTAAAAATTGGATCACTATCTCAAGAGAAATATTTTCAAGGATTTCAAGGAGGAATTGTCTCACCAAGGTCCCTTATCTGTGAATATTTTATCTTCATGTGTATTTAATGAAAGAGACGAAATCCTCTATAAATACTAATCAATTTTCATTGTAAAAGGAGGTTAGACATTCTGCAAGAAAACTATTCAAGTTGTCTGTATTAATAGAAGATAATTGGATTATGAATTTGCAAGCAATATTTGTGTGTGATTTCCTTCTATATATTATGCTCATATTCATTGTCTGTTGTTAAGTTTAAATTTTGCATTTGAATTTAAATATTGTTTATGAGAGAGTGAGTTATCGAATGCGATCCTAGAGGTTGTCTCTATAAGGTTGTAAGTAAATCCTACGACCTAATATTATTACATGATGTTTCAATGCTTGAGTGGAATTCATATTGCTAGTCTATCCCCAATCCTAAACCTTCGACCTGTGGCCATATTTCCCATCTCTTTAGGTCATTTCCAATTTATTTCCTATAGCCCTAAACCTATGTAGGATTTAGAAAGGGAGCCAACCTTCTCTATATATTGGCACGAAGGACATCTCTTTCCTTTGACCTTTCAATGTTGGTCATGTCTAGGGTGCACAAACACAAGTTTTTTTAATTAGGCAGATATTCGACCAAGAGTTTTTGGAACGCCTAGTGGGATATCAAAAGTTCTACTTTCAACAGTATTGAAGTTTGATGTTCACCTTTATACTATATTATTAGAGCATATGGTGACTCAGTTATACCCAAAAGCCTTTGAATGTGAAGGTATAAAAAGTTGTGCTTCATGATCACAAGATCAAAGGTCAAAAATCTTGAAGACCCTATTGAGTTCTACAAACTTGACATTGAAAGATTAAGTGAACATCCTAGGTTAGTTCCATCACCTTACACGTCATCCACAACATCCTCATAGATAGCTAGTGTGTTCTCCATTCCTTCAAGTCCAGCTAGTACAACTACTAGTGTTCCATCGCCTTAACCCCACACACCAGTCAAAATGGATTATAAACCACCACAACAACCACAACCACCAAGGCAATTTCTAGCATGGAATAGCTTAGGATATCTGAATCTACAAGTGCAAAATCTAGTTCCCCGAGTAACTTTAAAGGCTTTACCTACCTATTATGGAACTAGAAAAATTGCTTATGAGCATATATAATATGTGGCTTCCTTGGCAACAATCCATGGTATCACGAATGAAGATATTATGGTAAGGTTACTAGTGTTATCACTTAGAGGAAATATGTTATACTAGTATCATTTATTGCTTCCCATCACTATCGCCACATAGGACCAGTTAGCAGAATTGCTAATAAATAATTTTCATGAGCAAGCTGATCCATTCTCCTTGTTGCATCAATTTACAATGATTCAAAGACATTCGTAGGAGGAGATAGTGGACTTCAATGCCATATTCACCCGAAGTTGATAGAGAGTTCTTGATGGTCTTCGACCCACCCATGAGCAAGCTATATTCTATTATATCAGAGTTTTCAACTCTGATATTGGTATTGTTTTTCGACAACCTAATGTAAATATGTTTCCAAATTTTTACATGCAAGTGCAAAAGGTCGAAGCAAACTTTATTGTCATAGGTAAGCTTCCTCCAAAGGTCACTATGCCTATCCTTCTTGATCTTCCACAATATTTTTCTTCAAGTGTATTTTCACATCCCATGCCTTTTATGTACCTAGTTCCCTCATGGATATCGAGTCCACCTCAAGTCACTTTGATTTTTGTCCCATAATTTTGTTGAGCAAGGTGCAGCAAAAGAATTGCAAAAGTATTGTCATTGTTGTCAACACAGACAGATTGATGCAGTTGATGCAGTTCAGAGGTCAGTCGGATCAAGTGCAGTGAATTTCAAGACAAACGAGAGGTAACCCAGATTCAGAAATTGGCAGAAAGAGACAAGAAAGAAAAATGTCGCGATATCGCGACATGTTTTCTGTCGCGATTTCGCGACAAAAAGTAGGAGAGAGAAAATGCACGCCAAAATGTCACGATTTCGCGACATGTCGAGTTTTCACTGAGGAGAGAGAAAATGTGTCGCGATATCGCGACAAAACGAAGAGAGAGAAACGCAAGGAAGATTGTCGCGATTTCGCGACATTGCCGAGGAGAGAGAAAGTGCATGCCAATTTGTCGCGATATCGCGACATGGCAGAGGAGAGAGAAAGTGAAAGGTAAACTATCGCGATTTCGCGACATGCTGGCAGAGAGGGAAGCAAGGTGAAAAGATGTCACGATTTCGTGACATAAATGGAGAAAAGGAGCTAGCAACGAAAAGTGTCGCGATATCGCGACACGTCGGGTTTTCGCGACCCGAAGAGGAGAGAGAATGCTCGAGCAACAAAGGTGTAGCGATATCGCTACATGTTGAAATGAATGGAAACAAAGGTGTAGCGATATCGTTGCATGATGAAAATACATGGCACAAAGGTGTAGCGATTTCGCTACAATTAGGAAGTGCAGGAAAACAAAGATGTAGCGATTTCGCTACAAGTGAAAAGACACAAACAAGAAGATGTAGCGATTTCGTTGCATGACAAAATGTATAAAAACAAAGGTGTAGCGATTTCGCTACCATTCAAAGTTGAAAAAATTAAAGATGTAACAAGTCAAAAGCACAAGGCACAAAGTTGTAGCGATTTCGCTACTGCATGGAGCAAAGAGCGTACGAAAGCCAGAAGCGTCGCGATTTCACGACGAAGATAACGATGATTGTGGAGAAGGGCGAAAGTGTCACGATTTCATGACAAGTTTCAAGGAAAGTTAGGAAGCCAAAGGTCACGATTTCATGACATGAAGATGATGACGTCGGCAAAGCTGAAAGCGTCGCGATTTCGCGACAAGAAGGATGATGAGTTCGGGAAGAGCCAAAAGTGTCGTGATTTCGTGACATGTTCATGGAGGTTAAGAAAGCGTAAGAGCTAAATGTCGATTTCGTGACATGCTTAAGGATGACGTCAGCAAAAGTTCTAAGTGTCGCGATATCACGACATGAACAGAAGGAAAGCTTTCAAAGCCAAAATGGTCACGATTTCATGACAGCAAGGGCATGAAGTGTGTGGCTTCAAAAAGTGTCACGATATCACGACAGGTAACAGTCTGGCAGGTAAAACCCACAGGAGCATGCAAGGTGACACGTGTCGGAAAAAGCAGATAGGAAAATCATGCAGCCAGTTACGTAAAAAGTAACTGATGTCTGATCAGCAATTACAAATTGACAGGTGTCGATCATGCACTAGAACAGTTGTATACTCTTGATTGAAAAAGCATTCGATGCATCACATATGGAGTTTCGAAAAAGCATTCGAAAAGTCGTATTCGAAGAAATTGAACAGTCGAATATGGAGAATCAGAAAAGCTTTCTAAAAGACGTATTGCAGGGTTTCGAACAGTCGAAGTGCATGAAACAAAATAGTCGTATTGCATGGATTCAAAAGACGTATTGCAGGGTTTCGAACAGTCGAAGTGCATGGAACCGAACAGTCGTATTGCATGGATTCGAACAGTCAGAGTATGTGATTCGATTGCATGCAGGATTGAAAGGTTATAAAAGAATAATCGTACAGAGAAGATGTTGCTGTTGTTAGAGAGAAATTGCTGTAAAAGGAGGGTTAGAAAAGAATCAAGAGAAAAATAAGCCGAGCCGTGAGAGTGTGTAGAGTTGGGTTAATTGCGGACCGGTCGGGGTCGTGCATGAAGTGAAGACATTTTTATGTCATTCTAAATTGATCAGAATTGCAGTCCAAGTTGGTGCTTGGTACTAGGAGTTGGTGCTCCATCCGTTTGCAGCGAGAAAATTACGGGGGTTGGTGCTCCTTCCGGTTGATCTTTGGTAAAGTATTTGTAAAATTGATATTTTGCAAAGGCTTGGATTTGGATTGGAGTCCAAGCGGTCATTTTTGAGGAGTAGCCAAATTGGTGAACCTCGGTATATTGAGTGTTGTGGTGTGCTCTCTTGTTCAAGTTGTTTTTCAGTTGTCAAGTTCTCTTTATTTCATATTAAATGTTGTAGATATAAAAATTAATAGCTACACTGATTCACCCCCCCTCTCAGTGTCATTGTGTAATCATCAATTGGTATCAGAGCAAGGTTCCTTGTACAAGCTTAATCAGCTAAGGAGATCTTGGAAGAAACAATGGCAGGCGGTGAAGGATTTTCATCCAACAAAGCTCCCTTATTTGATGGAACAAATTACACCTTACGGAAACTCGAGAATGCAAACATATCCGAGTGCATTGGGATACGATATTTGGGATTATGTAGATAGTGGATACACAGCACCCACTACCCCTCCAACAGATACTTCTTGAGAAAAAGAAATTTGAAAACAACTCCAAAGCTAAGAATGCCATAATGTGTGGGCTTGTTGACAGTGAACTGATAAGAGTCATGAGTTGTAAATCAGCAAAAGACATGTGGGATAAACTGAAGAGCATCCATGAAGGAGAGAGTAAGATTAAGGAAGCAAAGCTGCAAACTCATCGAGCACGGTTCGAAGCACCTGCAAATGAATGAAGATGAAAACATAGAGACTTATATCTTGAGAGTCAACGGAATTATTAATGCAATCGAGAGGACTCGGTGAAGAAATTGATGATGCGAGTTGTTGTGAAAAAGGTTCTCGAGAACACTTCACAAAAGATTTAACTCCAAAGTCTCTGCAATAGAAGAGGCAAAAGATCTAAACAACTTCAGCATGGATGAGTTGCATGGTTCCCTGACAGACATATGAAATGAGAATAGGACAAACCAAGTCTACGAGACAGAGAAGCGACTTTTAAAGCACACAAGAATGTAAAAGCTGAACATGAATCCGAGGATGAAGGAACACTTGGATGAAACGAGAAGCCAATTTTGTTCGGAAACTCACAAAAGGAAAAGGAAAATATAGAGGGAAGCTACCTTTTAAATGCTTCAATTGTGGAGGAGTCGGTCATTTTGCAGCCAAATGTCCAATGCAGGAGAGAACCAAAAATGGTGAAGGTTCACACCAAGAAAAAGGTGATTGGAAGAAGAAACAAAATTTCGGAAAGAACAACTTCAAGAAGAAAAGCTTCATAACCAAGAATGTCGAGCGGTTACGAAGAAAGCACGGATGAGGAGTACGAAGAAGAAGGAGGTGAAGCTCCGTTCATGGCACTTGAAGAAGAAAGAACAAGAGGAAAATCGGGAAGGTGATGAAAATTCCAAGGATGAAGGCTGAAGTGTATTTGGAAGGAGAATTGGTTGCTTGCACTTGAAGAGTTGAGTGCGAGAAAGGAAGAAGAATAAAAAATTTTCAAAGAAATTAGAGAATACCACGAGACATAATAAACAATCTAAAAATACGAGACGAGAGGAATTCAAGAAAATGTACGAAGTTCTTGATGAACAATTAGCTGTAAAGACAGTTGAATGCGGCAAGCTAGAGGAAGACATTGTTATGTTAAGGATGCGGTTAGAGGAGATGAATAGAAAATTAAGCTGTTTTCATAAGTTTGAAGAAAGTACTTGTAAAGTCTGGATAAAATGTTAAATAACCAAAGGCCTTACGGCATCAAATTTGGTTTAGGCTTTGATGAAGGAGAATCTTCAAAGGATTCAAAGAACTTGAATATAGAACCCATAAAGAAAGAAGAAAATATCGGGGTTGAACCAGAAAAACAAAATCATGCAAAAGAAAACAATAATGCCAGATTCAAGAAGAATACTGACAAAGATGGATTCACAAAAGTCACACATCCAAGGAGGAGAAGAGTCATGGCTCCTACTTCAAACTGGCAAAGACCGGCACCCAGGTTTAATCATGCATTTTTTGGTTATTGTTTTAAATGCAATGCTTATGGCCATAAGATTTCAGATTGCGGGCATAATGTATCTCAAAGGAATTTTACCAGCAGAAATGTTTTTTCTCCTTTAATGAATTATGCAGTTGAATGTTATAATTGTCATAATTTTGGACATATTGCTAGAAAGCTGAGAAGCACTTTTGCATCAAATAATTATCGGGGTAGAAAATCTCAGCCAAGTGGGTTGAAACAAAACCAGAAATTTCTTGAAAAACAGGCACATGCTAATGAAAGGACAAAGGCAAAACAAGTAGCAAAATATGCTATCAAACGAGAATGGAAAGAAAAGGAATCTTTGATTGTCCAGACTGCTTTTAAAGCTCAGAACAAATCAGCACCTTGGATACTTGACAGTGGTTGTTCCGGTCACATGACAGGTGACAAGCAAAAGTTTGAGAATTTACAGAATTATGAAGGTGGTTCCGTGAAATTTGGAAATAATGATGGAGCAAAGATTGTTGGAAAGGGATCAGTCAAGATCAGTGATGGCAATATAAAATCAAAAGAAGTCTTGTTTGTAATTGGCCCGAAGCATAACTTGCTAAGTGTAAGTCAAATATGTGACAGAGGTCATGATGTAATCTTCAAGAAGGAGGGTTGTGAAGTAAGAAAGACAAAAAATGGAAAGTTAATAGCCACTGGACTGAGAACTTCGGAAATATGTATACACTTTCAGAAACTGTAGAAGGAACATGCTTGATTGGACAAGAAGATGAAAAGCGGCTATGGCACAAGAGGCTTGGGCATATTAGTTTTGACAATCCGGCAAAAATCGGTTCAAAAAGAGCGATTAGAGATATACCAAACATTGGCAAACCTGTAAATAGCATCTGTGAGTCATGCCAAAAGGGAAAACAAACCAGAGCCACTTTCAAAGCAAAAGAATACTTCACTAGCAAGCCATTAGAACTAATTCACACCGATCTATGTGGACCCATGAGAACTGAAAGCATAAATGGACACAAATATTTTATCCTGTGTATAGATGACTACTCAAGAATGACATGGGTACTATTTCTGAAACTCAAGTCAGAAGCCTTTGAGATGTTTAAAACCTTCAAAAATTTTGTTGAGAATCAATCAGAAAAAAGAATTAAATGCCTAAGATCAGACGGGGGAGGAGAGTTTATCTCCGAAGAATTTGCGAGAATACTGTCAAAAACATGGGATAAGAAGACAGTTTTCAGCGGCTAGGACACCTCGGCGAGAATGGTGTTGTAGAAAGGAAGAATAGAACGAGTGCGAGGAAATGGCAAGGACAATGTTGGAGAGAAAACAAAATAGGTGACGAGATTTTGGAAAGAGGCGGTCCATACTGCGGTTTACATTCAAAACAGGTGCATCTTGAGACCACATGAAAGCAAAACACCTTATGAGTTGTGGTTTGGCGAGAAAGGCAACAACAAGACATTTCAAAGTATTTGGCGGCAAGTGCTACATAAAACGGATGAAGATAACCTCGGTAAATTTGAAGATAGAGTGATGAAGGTATCTTTCTTGGTTACTCAACAAAAAGCAAGGCCTACACATGTTACAACAAGAGGTTGAAGAAAATTTTTGAAAGTTTTGATGTGAAAGTTGATGAAGGTAGAGAACAAGAAACTACTTATCAAGAAAACTACCCTATGTATGAAGAAGTCATTGAAGGTGATGATGAAAAAGAAAAAGAGAAGAATCGAGAAAATTGATCCGAGATGGTGTAAAAGCTGAATCGAAGAAGAAGAAAACAGGAAATTTAAAACAAGCAAGTGGCGAGAAAAATCATCCAAGTGAGCAGTTATTGGGGATCCCACGGATGGTATTCGGACAAGAAGAACAACGAGTGAGGAACTATTCTCTGTTATCTAGTATTGAACCTAAAAATGTTTTTGAAGCAAGCACTGATGAAAGTTGGATGAAGGCAATCAATGAAGAACTAGATCAGATAGAGAAAAACAATACCCGGGAATTAGTACCTAGACCAACAAATAAAAACATAATTGGCACTAAATGGGTTTTTAGAAATAAATTGAATGAAGATGGGCGAGGTTGTCGGAAATAAGGCAAGATTGGTATGTAAAGGCTATGCTCGAGGTTGAAGGCATTGATTTTGAAGAAACTTTTGCACCGGTAGCCGGACTAGAGGCAATCGAGAATGTTTACGGCATTAGCGAGTTCATAAAAACTTCAAAGTATATCAAATGGATGTAAAATCAGCATTTTTGAATGGAAAAGCTGGAAGAAGAGGTTTACATTGAACAACCAGATGGCTTCCAACTTGGTGACAATCCAGATTTTGTTTGCAGGTTAAAGAAAGCTTTATATGGATTAAAACAGGCACCCAGAGCATGGTATGCAAGGTTGGATAATTATCTAATTAAACAAGGGTTTAAGAAAGGTTTGGTGGATAGCAACTTATATGTCAAAATAGAGAAGGGTCATCTTATTGTTCTTGTTGTTTATGTAGATGACATAATATTTGGCAGCAGCATGGATGAATACTGCAAAGACATATCAATTAAAATGAAAAAAGAATTTGAGATGTCAATGATTGGTGAACTTTCTTATTTCTTAGGACTGGAGGTCAATCAAAATGAAAAAGGCATTTTTATTTCTCAAGTTAAATATGTAAAAGAAATGCTGAAAAAGTTCACAATGGAAGACGATAAACCGGTCGAGCACTCCCATGACAACAGTGCCAAGTTGAGCAAGGATGATAAATCCCGAGATGTAGATCAAACAATGTACAGGTCTATGATTGGAAGCCTGCTTGTATTTAACAGCCACTAGACCAGATATATTACAAGCAGTATGTATGGTTGCAAGATTTCAGGCCAGTCCCAAAGAAACTCATGTAACAGCTATAAAGAGGATCTTCAGATATCTCAAGGGCACTATGGATTATGGGTTGTGGTACCCAAAAGGTAAAGACTTCACTTTGATTGCATATTCTGATGCAGATTGGGCGGGGTGTATTGATGACCGAAAGAGCACAAGTGGAGGAGCATTTTATCTTGGAGACAGGGTGGTAGCATGGCACAGCAAGAAACAAGAATCGGTATCTCTATCCACTGCAGAGGCAGAATACATTGCAGCCACAACATGTTGTACACAGATATTATGGATGAGACAAACTTTGAAAGATCTTGGTATTCATTTCAAAGAGCCAATTTCAATTAAATGTGATAACACTAGTGCTATCAACATATCCAAGAATCCAATAATGCATTCAAGAACCAAACATATTGCAATCCGATATCATTTCTTGAAGGATAAAGTTGCGAGAAGGAGAGGTTAAATTGGATTTTGTTCCAACTACAGAGCAAGTAGCTGATATATTCACAAAACCTTTGCCAAAGGAAGTATTTGAATACCTTCGGAAGAAGTTGGGAGTAGTCACACCACCCAAGCACCGACTAGCTATGGGAAACACATTCTCAGGGGGAGCATTCAAACTTTTTAAGTCCGAGAATGTTGTGCATAGACTCAGGGGGAGTCTACAGCAGCCCTTTGGTATTATTGGCAAAGGGGGAGAAGAAATTAAGCAAGGTTGCAGTGTGTTGCCAACAATTCCAAAGGGGGAGATTGTTGAGCAAGGTGCAGCAAAAGAATTGCAAAAGTATTGTCATTGTTGTCAACACAGACAGATTGATGCAATTGATGCAATTCGGAGGTCGATCGGATCAAGTGCGATGAATTTCAAGACAAACGAGAGGTAACCCGATTCAGAAATTGGCAGAAAGAGACAAGAAAGAAAACTGTCGCGATATCGCGACATGTTTTCTGTCACGATTTCGCGACAAAAAGTAGGAGAGAGAAAATGCACGCCAAAATGTCACGATTTCGCGACATGTCGAGTTTTCGTTGAGGAGAGAGAAAATGTGTCGCGATATCGCGACAAAACTGAAGAGAGAGAAACTGCAAGGAAGATTGTCACGATTTCGCGACATTGCCGAGGAGAGAGAAAGTGCATGCCAATTTGTCGCGATATCGCGACATGGCGAGAGGAGAGAGAAAGTGAAAGGTAAACTATCACGATTTCGCGACATGCTGGAAGAGGGAAGCAAGGTGAAAAGATGTCACGATTTCGCGACATAAATGGAGAAAAGGAGCTAGCAACGAAAAGTGTCGCGATATCGCGACACGTCGGGGTTTCGCGACCCGAAGAGGAGAGAGAATGCTCAGCAACAAAGGTGTAGCGATATCGCTACATGTTGAAATGAATGGAAACAAAGGTGTAGCGATATCGCTGCATGATGAAAATACATGGCACAAAGGTGTAGCGATTTCGCTACAATTAGGAAGTGCGAGAAAACAAAGATGTAGCGATTTCGCTACAAGTGAAAAGACACAAACAAGAAGATGTAGCGATTTCGTTGCATGACAAAATGTATAAAAACAAAGGTGTAGCGATTTCGCTACCATTCAAAGTTGAAAAAATTAAAGATGTAACAAGTCAAAAGCACAAGGCACAAAGTTGTAGCGATTTCGCTACTGCATGGAGCAAAGAGCGTACGGAAGCCAGAAGCGTCGCGATTTCACATGACGATGAGTACGGAAGCCAAAGTGTCACGATTTCATGACAAGTTTTTTTTGAAAGGAGAGTGCTAGGAAGCCGAAGCGTCACGATTTCGTGACAAGCAAGAGATGACGTCGAAATGTTGAAAAGTGTCGCGATATCGCGACAAGAAGGATGAGAGCTTCCAAGAGCCAAAGCGGTCACGATTTGTGACATGTTATTGGATGGTTAAAAAGTTGAGCAAGTGTGGATTTCGCGACATGCTTAAGGATGACGTCAGCAAAAGTTCTAAGTGTCGCGATATCGCGACATGAACAGAAGGAAAGCTTTCAAAGCCAAAATGGTCGCGATTTCACGACAGCAAGGGCATGAAGTGTGTGGCTTCAAAAAGTGTCGCGATATCGCGACAGTGTAATGGTCTGGCAGGTAAAACCCGCAGGAGCATGCAAGGTGACACGTGTCGGAAAAAGCGGAGACGAGGGAAAATCATGCGACCGATTACGTAAAAAGTAACTGATGTCTGATCAGCGATTACAAATTGACAGGTGTCGATCATGCACTAGAACAGATTGTATACTCTTGATTGAAAAAGCATTCGATGCATCACATATGGAGTTTCGAAAAAGCATTCGAAAAGCCGTATTCGAAGAAATTGAACAGCCGAATATGGAGAATCAGAAAAGCTTTCTAAAAGACGTATTGCAGGGTTTCGAACAGTCGAAGTGCATGAAACAAAATAGCCGTATTGCATGGATTCAACAGCCGTATTGCAGGGTTTCGAACAGTCGAAGTGCATGGAACCGAACAGCCGTATTGCATGGATTCGAACAGTCAGAGTATGTGATTCGATTGCATGCAGGATTGAAAGGTTATAAAAGAATAATCGTACGAGAGAAGATGTTGCTGCTGTTAGAGAGAAATTGTTTGTAAAAGGAGGGTTAGAAAAGAATCAAGAGAAAAATAAGCGGAGCCGTGAGAGTGTGTAGAGTTGGGTTAATTGCGGACCGGTCGGGGTCGTGCATGAAGTGAAGACATTTTTATGTCATTCTAAATTGATCCGAATTGCAGTCCAAGTTGGTGCTTGGTACTAGGAGTTGGTGCTCCATGCATGTTGCGAGAGAAAATTACGGGGGTTGGTGCTCCTTCCGGTTGATCTTTGGTAAATTATTTGTAAAATTGATATTTTGCAAAGGTTGGATTTGGATTGGAGTCCAAGCGGTCATTTTTGAGGAGTAGCCAAATTGGTGAACCTCGGTATATTGAGTGTTGTGGTGTGCTCTCTTGTTCAAGTTGTTTTTCAGTTGTCAAGTTCTCTTTATTTCATATTAAATGTTGTAGATATAAAAATTAATAGCTACACTGATTCACCCCCCCTCTCAGTGTCATTGTGTAATCATCAAATTTTTTGCTCTAATATTTTCATATTTTATTGCACTAGTAATACCATAGTTTATAGCTCTCATTCCTTTCCCAGTATTACCAACGTTATCTATTCCACTACCATTTCCTACATTATCAGTACCTCTACCTTTAATGGTACCTCCTATGCCCTCGAATCCTGATCTTTATATGAAGCTATTACAAGAGGTGCAATTTGTTAATTCGGCCGTAAGGACGATGCCAAAAAAAATCACCATAGTAAGGAAGAAATAAGTAGAAGCTAATTTTTAGTCAAGGAGATTTTAAATAGCACTTATTACTCAAGAGCAAGCAACCACTAACAAGGGTCATGAAAGGAACACAACTGTGTGGACAAATGAATAAAATAGTACATTAGAGAGAGCATATTGGTGCTCCACCTGTAACGATCCTCATGGATAAGATACATGGATGGTGCATTTAAACTATGTACAAATATTAAAAAAAAAAAATTGTTGGTGAACAAGTTAATATGATAATGGAGGCTAATCATAATTTGATGGTCCCATATTTGGAATAAGTTTTAGCTCTTACGAGGGTAGGAAAGAAGCCAATGATTGTAGATCTAGTAGAAATAGAACCTGTGAAAGTCCTCACTAAGCAGAAGATATAGAATGAAAAGTCCCAACTACAAGCAAAAGCACCTAAGATGACAACGAAACAACAAGATTCTTTCTTATTGAAGGATCTATTTCCCAAGTAGACTCAAGAGAATATGAAGGCATCAAATTCATAGCTTGTAATTACTTAATTACAATTGGAAGTGAAATAAAAAGCCAAAGAACACCTCAAGTACCCATCATTGACAAAAATCCAAATGGTGGAGGCTACTCAGTAATATCACAATAAGTATGATCAGGTTGTAGAAGAAAATATTCTTAGTACTTCCAACTATAATATTGCGAAAGAAATAAAGAAAATTCCTATGAAAGTAAGCTTATATTATGCTCTTCAGTTACTTGGACAAGTTGATCTGCTACAAGAGTCTCTCAAATTAGTAAAATACCCAAAGAAAAGTCATTCCTAGATAGTGTTAGCACATACATTTCTGAATTCTGCCACTGGAAATAATAGACCACCTTCATTCTATTTGTCACTCAAAATGGAAGGGTGGATAGTGCATAACTGTATGATTGATTCTAGTGCTGCAACTATTGTCATACCAAAGGAAGTATATGAAGTAATGGGAATGGAATACACAATAAGTAGCCTAGGTGTATTACAGTTGGATGTAACCCCAATTAAAATAGTTGGAGTAATCAAGGATATTCTTATCATTCTACATAGCATACCTCAGATCACCATCATTCAAAGAGTAGTGGTGGTTGACCTGGAACCATACTTTAGCATGTGTCTTTCAAGAGAATTCACAGGGAAACTAGGAGGGTACCTTTCGTTGGACTATTCACATTTGAAGATTCTATTCAAGGGAAGAAGAATATGCATCTATAATGAGGAGCCCTCTACTTTTCATATAGTGAAATTGGAAGAGGAAGGAGAAAGGCCCACTGGTGCATTCAAAATTATGACAAAGGAATTACAAGAAGTTGATTTGATTGAGGAAGCACTTGGTGAGATTCACCTAGAGAATGAATTTTCATTGATGGATTTCAATGCGATGGTCAAAACTTAAATCGATTGTTATACCATAAATAAAGTTGAGTAGGCAAAAGGAAAGGTTCTTGATTCCCTAGACCCTTTCACATATTCGCTATGGAAATTGTATTTTGATGGTGCAAGGTGCAAGAATGATGCAGGGGCTGGTATAGTTCTTGTTTCTCCTACAGGATTATAGAAAACTTATTCTTATCATTTAAATTGGAGTGGTATAGATAATGCTACTGAATATGAAGCGTTGTGTCTTGGTTTGAAGAAAGCTGAGAAATTGGACATAAAACAGCTGCAAATATTCAAAGATTTTAAGCTCATTATCAACCAGAATACAAATAAATGTGTTTCAAAGCATCACTAATTTAAGGTATATCGTAACAAATTATGGGTCTTGTTTGAGTCATTTACCACATTGAATATGTAGGCAATTTCATGCAAGAAAAATAGACATGCAAATATTTTAGCTTCTCTTGGTGCCAATTTTTATCCTATAGAACAAGTGGTTAGGAAGCCCAAGATTGTCATGGTTATTTATAGACCCTCAGTCCCCAACAAGAACCTCTATTGGTAATTTTTCAACAATGATGAATAGATAAATTATTTTTTGATTAAGGAAGTTGCAAGTGCAGACAATAGGATACTTTTCGAAGAGGAAATAGAAGGAATGATTCAATTGAAGAACAATCACATTCCTAAGGGACTGATATTACTTGAGAGTCTATTTTATGAGAACAATCAGGTAGAGAAATACAAATTCAAGGTGGATGCAAGGGAGTACAAGGAAATGTAGTTGGAACCTAAGAAAATCATTAAATTCAAAATTGACTATACGGTCGAAGAGCTTAAAGATATCAAATTTTTTTGCTATGAATTCCTCGACATTTTTATCTACAGCTACCATGATTTAAAAGATATGATAAAAATGTAATCCAGCATACCATTGAACTGCAATGAGTAAAACCTTTTTGGGTAGAAACAATGACCTATTAATCCAAATATTGAGGTACTTGTGAAAGAAGAGCTGCTAAAAATGTTGGAGGTAAAGATAATATATCCGATTAAGCATTCAACATGGGTAGAAAACTTGGTTCTGGTTTGGAAAAATAATGGAGATATACGGTTATGCATGGATTTTTGAAATCTAAACTAGGTGTCGTTAAAATATCATTACCCCTTACGACAGATTGATAAAATCCTCCATGTGGTCATTGGGGCACAAATATTTTCATTACTAGATGGTTTCTCTAGTTGTAATCAAATTTAGGTGAAGGATGAGGACCAACACAAGACAACGTTCACTACAAAATGGAGCACTTTTACCTATCAAATAATACCCTTTCATTTATCCAATATTGGCACTACATTCCAAAGAGCTACGGATATTACTTTTGTTGAGTTGTTGAATAGAGTTATTGTGATTTATGTAGCAACCTCGGGGTGCACGCACCGCTCTTACTCTACTTGCAAATGTGTTAAACCCAAAATGAAATGAAAGACCATGAAAAAGCATATAACATGAAAGTAACAAAGATATGTCTCTTTATTTGTATTAAAACCCGGTTACATGTCGGTCCCTCTTAGGGATACCCATTTCGATACAATAAGGTTACAAGTGGGTAAAATGTCCCCTTGCAAAGGGGTGGTGTGCTATCACAAGCTTCCCGGTTCCACACATGGAAATGTATGAGGGCTTACAGATGCCTCCTTCCCTAGGTCTATTTCCTAGAGGGATCCCTTTTGCTCTCGTATGTTGCAGATTATGTTTGGTGAACCTATGGCCCTGTAAGCAATGAAACAACAACACATGCTTAGATGTTCGAGAATGCCTCCCCAGATGAGGTTGTTAGTAATGAATATATCAAATGAAAGCAAGTGCAAATGAAACTAATGCTATGAATGTGAATGAATGAAATGATGCTATGCTAATGATATGCTAAACAGAATAATGAAACTAATGTCTAAAACCCTAAGCTAGGCCCGTGGGCCACTGTCCAAGACAACGACCGCTAAAGTGAATCTTGTTCTCTTTGCTCCAAAGCTATGGATCAAAGCTTGTATCTGATATTCTAAAATGGTGATTTCTTTGCTCTCCAATTCATCAGGGCTTCACCGTAAATGTGATCTCCAAGGGAAGCTCTCCAAGTCTCGAAAGCTCTCCTCAAATTTGGACTTATTCCCCATTTTTTGGTGCTCTAGGCTTGCACCTTTTAAAGTGTGTGAAACCCTAGGTCTATGCCCAAGCCCTAGGACTGAATCCCTCATGCGTAGTGAAGGTTAGCATGAGAAGCTTTTGTTTTTTCTATGTTTAAAGACCAGTTAACTGAAGTCTAAATGCAAACTCAAGTCTCCTATGTGAACTGGTTGTGAAAGGGAATGCAAAGTTACTCCCGCTCACCTTTATTGCATGCAGACTGCCACTTCCACCCGTGATTAGGCATATCTGTTGGCAAAATACTTTTTATGGCTTAGCGCTATTGTCATCTGCAATGGCTAAGATCTGGCCACTATCATCTATAGTGGCTAAGGTCTGGCCACTCTAAGCTTGAGCGGCTAAGGTCTAGCCACTCTAGTCTTGAGCGGCTAGGCTTGGATGGGCTTAAAATGCCCCAGATGAGTGGTGAGAACCACTTCTGATGCTTGGAAAGTCCAATATTATGTCATATGATCTAATGAATGTGTCTATGTGAGTAGCTCCCCTAGACATGACATGTTTTAGGTGTCTATAAATACCCCTTTTTGTGATGCATTGTGTGGAAAACACAATGCTGAGCAAAAATATAGACTGATCTGTTTGTAGGGTGTATGGTGATCAGTGGTCTAATCAATGCCGGATGGCCCTATCATGCAAGATGGCACGCACCCTTTGAATCATTGCCTCAATGTTTGGAGGACTTAGCTCAGTGGCTTGGACATGTTAAATTGCACTCATTCCTCAAACTCAATCGGGTAGCTTCAACTACTACAATAGTTTTGATCGATAGGAGAGCTACAATTGAAAATGTCATGTCTGCTTACATTCCCAGCAAACAAGGGAAATTATGTGATTGTTGTATGCAATGATTCATAGGATGAACATGATTTTGTTATGATCGAGTGATATTTTGTTGATTTTGATTATGATTATTTTGAATATTTGAACTACCTCTTCACTCAACGAATTGGTGAAGAAATGACAATGAATGAAGCGACAAGTCGCTTGACCAATATGACTAATTTGGTTCCTTTCTAGCATTTGTTCCTTCAATGGGTGGACCCACATCCAAGTGTGATTCCAATTGTTTATGATAACCATCCATCCCTATCCCGAGGAGCGGTCCAACCATTAATAGCCTTCTTAGGGAGTTAGGATGAGTGATTCTGTTTATGCTCATATTGCATCACTTTGGCTTAGTGTTTTTGATGTCACAAGGGAATGAGGATGATCCTATCGCACCCGTGGAGCAGTCCGACCATCTTGGTCTTTTTTGGGTTTGAAGTGATACATCGTGATTCCAAAATGAATTTTTTTGCCCCAAGTAGCCTTATGGTGACTTACTCATCTTACCGAATTACATGGAGTGCAAGTCACTGCAATCGCTAAGTTGATAGAGTAAGTGACTGGATATGAGGCTTACTCAAGAATTTGTTTTTATGTGATTTTTATGTTATTTTGGTCATTATGATGACTAGAAGTCTTCAAAATGTGCTTATTTGAATGTTTTTGTTTCTTCTCATGGAGGGGTTGTGGTTGTTTTTGTCTAGGATCTCGACCGCTATCAGGTCCAGCGGCCACCAAAGGCCTAGCCCTGGCCACTCTCGTCCTGAGTGGCCAAGCAATGCGGGCCACTAGCAATGGCCAAGGCACTATAAAAGTTAACCTAGGGTTTTGTCTTTTCACTTTGCTAGTTGTCAATTTGCTTTCTTGAGCTTTGAGGTGAAAGTGACTTTTGTGATTTGGAGCGTTTCTATGACTTGGAAGATCATGGTTGCATGGGGTGAAGCATCTTTGGGTGGAGGATCCGAAGCTTCTCGAGTACTCCCTCAACCTTAACCCTACTTGTTCACTTTTTTCTATTTTGGGTAAAACTGAACCACATTAAGTAATCGGTAATTGAACCTCATTAAGCTTGTTGGCAATGAATCAAAACTCGTAGCTAGGCTTAGTTTAGGTTTTTATGTGGTGGGCTTGTCCCCATTTTGTCTTTTTGTTCTTTTTATATTTTTTTGGTATTTTTTGGCCTAGGGTCGACGTGTCTGCCTCGTCACCCATTGGCCACTATCGATCAGAGTGGCCAGGAAGGCCTACAACTTGGTCGTTGTCATTGGCAATGGCCGATTTGAATCCCAATGATCAGAAAATTGACCATTGGGGCTTGGTCATTGTCAGCTTCAACGGCCAATTTTTGGCCGTTGTAGGCGACAGCGACCAAGAACACTTAGTGAAATTTTTTATTTTTTTTGAAATTTTCTGGGTTGATTTATTGATTTTTTTGAAATTTTGACTTGTTTGATTAGGTGCAACTCTATTCCTTTACCTAGAATTAGGATAGCCCATCATTATTTGCACCATTTTCATGTTTATTGTGAGTTATGCCTTAGATGCATTGTAGTTATGATTCATTTTATTTCTTTTTCTTAGATTCTTATTGCTCGGGCTCGGGACCCAAAGCTCATGAATACACTTCTGCCCCTCTTGGATGATGATGATTGGGCTTGGCTCAAATCCCACGAGCTTTAGTATGTCACCAGACTACCCACCATCATGGTAGATCATGCCTACCTTATGACTTTGGTCCATCGATGGGACCCTCGGACCAATACCTTCCACTTTCCTATCAGTGAGATGACCATCATGTCGAAAGATGTGTATAGGATCTTCCGGATCCCCTTTGATGGAGTGGCCATTGTCTCTTTGGCCACTAATGATCAGGTTGTTGTTTTCACTCGGGTTTTTGAAGGGCACTCTACGGAGGCTCTCAAGGACACCAAATCTAGGGGAGTGTCCATTTCGTAGTGGTATGAGGAGGGTGTCTTCTCTGCGAGGCATGCAGTGTTGTTGATGGTCATCAGCAATATCTTGATTCTAGATTGCTCAGGTTTGAGGTTCCCATGGAACCTCTTGGTGATGGTTTAGGACTTGTTGGATAGTGAGGAGCCTATCATCTATGCATGGGGTAGGTCTTTGTTGGCTTAGTGCTATGATGAGTTGTACCACATCCATCGGTGAGGTCACATCGACATTGCTTGCAACTTGCTTCTATAGGTTTGGGGATGGGAGCACATCCAGGTAGATCATCCCAGAGGGCTTCCTATTGAGATTACAACTATGGAGGAGTGGATGCAGTGCTATATCGCTAGATGGGCTCGAGAGTGCGAGCTATGCAAGAGTCATCGTCATGTGGGGGAGCTTCCCCATTATACTACTACTTTCACTGGGTTGTAGGCCAAAGATGTTATGTGGTACCCATATCATGAGTGCCTAGCGTGGGATGATCTGACCAATTTTACTACTAAGATACGATGTGAGTGGTGGCTCCTTGGCCATAAGGTTGGCATCCAGGAGTATTTCTTCTACTCTCGGGTTCTCCATCAGTACGGGCTACAGCAGGACATGCCTCTTGTTCCATTTTTGTATAGGCACCTCACAGTGGAGAAGGACCTACCCCCATGGTAGATTACAGAGCTCTCAGATGAGGAGGATGCCCTAATAGTTGACCCAGGAGTCATTGGGGGCATTATAGAGGCATACACTCAGTGGTGGGGGATCATATGTGGCATGGTACCGGTAGCCTAGGTCACAAGGATGATGGTGGGGATGATGGCGTAGATCCAATAGGATGCAGATTCTGAGCTAGGATCGAGGTATGGGGTCAGCCAATAGAGTAGGTGGCAGTGGAGGAGCAGGAGGCTCCTAAGGAGGATGAGGAGGAGCTAGATCCCAAGGAGAGAGATTCTCCTCTGAGAGCATAGTTGCATGAGGTCGAGGTCGAGCTCCAGTCGACCCAGATCCAGGTGCAATAGTGAGATGCTACCATAGCACAGTGGGATGCCACCATAGAGCAGCTCACAGTGTAGATACAGGCTTTGCAGGCTACTATTGGGGGTGGTACTGCTAGGATGTAGTTTTTTGTTCCTCCTTCTACACCATAGGGGGATCTAGAGATAGATTCAGGGGTAGAGGTTCTACGCTTGTAGTTACTATTGGATGAGTATGAGGGGCAGATTTAGGAGCATGTTGGTCACATTACTGCTCTCTAGATGTAGCTCAAGAGGCATGGGCTTGTTCCTAAGGAGGCACCTGGTGCAGGTGGTTCACAGGTCAGTGGGCGCTCTACCTCAGGGTAGTCTTCTGCCCATCCTAGCCAGAGGACCCAAACTCGGACAGAGAGACTAGTAGGTTCACATCATTCGACCTGTGACACCACCATAGGGGGAGGTGGCACTGGGGGAGGTGCTACCAAGGGCTCAACCCCTGTATTTGATTGATGGTGTTCTTTTGATTCATTTTTGAGGTCGGCTTGACCTACCTGACTATAGCCCATGGGCATTTTTGTACCTTTATGGACCTGATACACACATTTATATGATATCTTTGCTTTATGACTCATTATGTGTATCATTTATTGCTTATGTTTTTGTTTTATTTTGTTTTATGATGCGATGGATGATGGTATTATGATGAATTGATATATGTATGTGTTAGGTGATAGATGATATTTATGATGATGTGGATTTGAAATAGATGCTAATGTGTGTATATCTGTAGATGTTCATATGATATGATGTGATGTATTATGAGTTGATCTAATGATGGATTTATGGTTATATGCAAATGGATATTGCTTATATGTTTTATGATGCACTTTATGATGTAATGATGGATGATTGATGACTTCTGTATTTATGGATGCAATGTTATTGTTAAATGCATGTTTAACTTTGCTTTAATTGTATGCATCTAGCTTATGTGATGGTATGGTATGAATGAACCTGTATGCTTTAATCACTTAAAACATAAGGAATGCATATGATATTAACAATATTAATGGGTGATACCACAGAAAGTAAAAAAATAATCATGAATTTAAATAATCCCTCTTATCATAAGAATTGATTAAGTATTCATATGTGAGATGTAATGGTGTGAAATGTATGTATTTTCTTGATAAGTTTCTGTAAATTAAAAGATATAAAGTAGTCAGTGGTCGTCTATATATTATTTCTAATATATATGCGGTATCTATCCTACTATGTTGATACCCCCTAATTTATAGAATCTTATAAAGAAAATGTTGGTATGATTGATGATATGATTTGTTGCTATATAAGAATTTTTGGGCTTTGCTTGAGATTCAAACATTCTAGTTACCCTATCAATAGTTGTGTACTGACCATACTAGACTTTTGAAGAAGCAAGGCTTTCATCATGGACCTATGGATTCATTGTCCCTATGTGTGCAAATTAATATATTTAGATAGAACTCAATATTTTCCTCCGATGTCAGGTGGGATTCTTTCAGCCCATTGCTAAGATCGGGGATCCTCAATTGTTCATCTTATCCTATGTTGGACTCAGTTGGACTATACCACTAGGGGACCTTGGGTTACCTAAAGCTAGCTCATCCACATTCAAACATTGGTCTACACAAATGCATAATGCCTTTGTATTAGACATATCGTCGTGCTTTTGGTTCGGTTGTGTTGAGAATTCCAGGGATTCAAGTTCCATTCCCTTCTTTTCTTCATTTTGACTCGGGATACTTGCTCATATCTAGTGATGAAAATCACTATTTATTTTGACTATTTTTTTTGTTTTCTTTTGAGCAAGGGATTCTTGTAGTGATGATAATCACTATTTATTTTTCTTTTGTTCTTTTGATATTTTGAACTATGACTTTGGGCGTTGATGTTCGACTTTTGAATATTTTGAACTTTCGATTTTGAGATTTGAATTTGGCTTTGTTCTAGGGTTTTGCTTATTTTTATGAAAGCAAGGGATGTATGCAGTGATGATAATCACTCATTTATAGGTAGGGCAGAACTTGTCCTTTTGCCAATTCTCAGCACCTTTGAACCGGTTGCACAGGGGGATAAGCAAGGATGACCCTTTTCGCTTAAGGTAACTTAGAACCCTATATGCAGCTTTCATCTTCCCTTGTCTAGCTAGGATTTAAGTTTTTATAATTAGTGATGGGATTCTGAATATCTAAGGTTTTCATGACTATTCCTTATTCTCTACTAATCAATATGGTTTTCCGCAAAAATTGATAAGACCACTAGATATGGTTGAATAACCAAAAAATCTTAGCCCATTCCTTATAGCAACTTTGATATGGTTGTGTTGAGAAACACAATTACACACATGAATGAATGGATGATGGTGGATTTTGTTTTGATTTATGATACAAACTATGGCATTACTTGTAATACTGTGATCATACCATATGCGAATGTAATGGAAATGATAATGTAATGCAACTATGTGGATGCAAGATGTGAGATGCAATTGTTTTTGCTTTTTTGATTTTATGTTGTTTTTGTATTTTTGATTAATGTGACCAAAGGGCTTATTGTGCCTTTGGGGCTTTTGATTTTTGACCAAGTAGCATGAAATACCCTTGGAGCATTTTGAATTTGACCAAATGGTTTGAATACCCTTGGAGCATTTTGATTGGAATTTGACCAAGCGACTTGGATACCCTTGGAGCATTTTGTGAGGAATTTTGACCAAGCGGCTTGGATACCCTTGGAGCATTTTGATTGGAATTTTGACCAAGTGGCTTGGATACCCTTGGAGCATTTTATGATGACCATGTTTTTTATTCTCATGACATATTCGAATCATGACATATTTGATTTTTGACATATTTGAATTTTTTGATTTTATGACATATTTGAATTTTTTTATTTTTTATTTTATGTGTAGAACGCCTTCAAGTGAATGATATTGAGAGGTTCAGGCTCTTCAACACCATCTAATGATATAAGGTGATATGCTCTAGGCCCAAATCTTTCTAAAACCATGTAAGGGCCTATCCAATTTGCCATGAATTTGTCTTGCAAGTGCGGTGGTAAATTAGAATTCTATTGGTTTTCTTTGAGCACAAGATCCCCAATTTTGAAATATCTTAAGTGGACTTTGTTATTGTAAGCTCGTGCAAGGCAATCTTGGTAAACATGAAGATGCTCTAAAGCATTGACTCGTCGTTCATCAAGAAGCATCAACTGATCAAGACGACCTTGTCACACGGTATCATCATCTATGAAGTCCTTCAATGCTATGCGTAGAGTTGGAATTTCTAACTCTAGTGGCATGATGGCCTCAGTGCCATATACAAGTGAAAATTATGTTGCCCCAATGGGTGTTCTTACACTAGTCTTATATGCCCATAGTGCTAGAGGCAATTGTATGTGCTAATCCTTATGATTTTCTTGCACCGTCTTCCTCAAGATGGAGACTATTGTTTTGTTTGAGGCTTTTGCTTGCCCATTTGCTTGTGGATAATAAGGCATTTAGTGAATTACTCAGTGGTCGTTATGATGAATGTGTGTCGGCCTGAGGATGGGGGTGAGATCTTCCCAATCAAGTCTAGTCCCCACTGCGATAATGGCCATGTTGCCTAGATTGGTTGCAAGGCTTGTGATGGCAAGTGCGTGAGATTTGCATGATGCTGGCACTTAATGCATTTCTTGACATATTCATAGTAGTCCTTTTCCATGGTGGGCCAATAGTAACCCATTCTCAAGATACGCTTGATGATGGCCATGCCACTAAAATTTCCTCCGCATGTACCATCATGAGCTTGTGAAATTGCCTAGGATGCTTCTTGGGGCTCAAGAAAATGGAGTAGTACTCCATCATATCCTCGTCTATAGAGGATATCTCCTAGAAAAATGTATCTAGTCACATTTTTTTTAAATATTTATCTTTCGGTATGCGACAGACCTTGTGGTACTATTCCAAGCTTTAGGAAGTCCTATAATTGGGAAAGCCAATCCTGATAAGCCATTGCTTCTATGGATAGAATGACATGCTCATCTTGTGATCTAGCATTTGTGAACATTGATTGGGAAACAACCCTATGATGAATGGTTGTTCCACATTCCATGGGACCTTGAGAGATCAAATATTCCCAAGGGGTCATTTGCAAGAAGGTTCTAACTTTGAATGACCAATCCTGATTTGGCTCGATTTGGATCATGTTGACTGACTCTAGGTTGTCAATAACCTCACGTTGTATTGCAAAAAATATGAGCACTTTCACATGAATTATTGTGAAATTAGCATATGGATTCTGAGGGATTAAGGATCCCAAATATGCCATGGTGTCTACAAATCTATTTGATGTACGAGGGATTGCCTTGATGTCATACCATTCCAGCTGGGTTAGGTAAGTGTCAACAAGCTCCTTGTAAGATTTTAGGAGTGGGCACCTACATTGGAACAATCCTTTGACTTGGTTTACTATGAGCAAGGAGTCATCGAAGATATTCAATATTTTAATGCCCATTGCAACTATTGTTTGGAGTCCCAAGATCAAGGCTTCATACTCTATGTTGTTGTTTGTGCATGGGAAGTCTAGCTTGAATGATAATGGCAATGGAATGCCCTACGGTGTGATAAATACTATCCCTACTCCACCCCCTTGTTCACACTTCAAACCATCAAAGAACAATGACATGTTTCTTTCCTTCTCAAGTTCTTTGAGTTATGGAAGATCTGATAATGCAAAGACTGCATCATCAGGCAATTCTATAGTGAGAGGCTTGCTATCCTAAAGAGGTGCCTCTACTAATTGATCTACTATGACTTGTCCCTTGATGGAATTTTGGCTTATGAATTCTAGATCAAATTTTGTCAATAGCATGATCCACTTTGTGATATACGTATTGTGATATGTCTTGCTCATCATGTACTACAAAGGATTTTGTTTTGATATAACATAGGTTGTATGGCTCAACATGTAGTGTCACAACTTTTGAGTTGCAAAGACCACTGTTAAACATAACTTTTTGACATATGCATACCCTAGCTCATAACTCACCAATGTATGACTAATGTAATATATGGCTTGCTCTTTGTTTTGTGTGTTCTTTTGGGCCAACATGGTGCCCAAAGTGAAATCAGTAGCTGATATATATAATAAGAATGGTATGTTTGGCCTTGGTGGAGCCAACATTGGTGGCATCGCCAGATAAGTTTTGATCTCTGCAAAGGCTTGTTGGCACTCTCCATCCCAATGAAATGGGACTTCCTTGTGTAGCAACTGGTTCATGGGCTGACACTTATCTGATAATTGTGCAATGAACCTTTTGATGGATGCTATTTTGTCTTGTAGGCTTCTTAACTCCCTAATGTTGGTAGGGGCACCCATCTCTAGTATAGCTTTTACCTTTGCAGGATCGACTTCAATGCCTCTCTTAGAAACTATGAATCCCAAAATATTTCCAGAAGTTATGTCAAAAATGTACTTCTTAGGATTCAATCTGACATTGTGCTCAATGAGGTGATTAAAGACTTTTCTAAGGACTTCAGCATGCTCTTGCCGCAATAGTGACTTGGCAAGTAAGTCATCCATGTAATCTTCTAAGATCTTATGCATGTAGTCATGGAATATGTATGTCATGGCCTGCTGATATGTGGCACCAACATTCTTGAGACCAAATGACATCACTTTGTAATAAAATGTTCCCCATGGAGTAATGAAAGTAGTTTTATGTTGATCCTCGGGTTTAATCCGGATCTGGTTGTATCCAAAAACCCATCCATTAGGGAGAGCATTTTGTGACCTACGGTTGCATCCACAAGAGCATCTATGTTTGGCAATGGGAATGAATCCTTTGGAGTTGCCCTATTTAAGTCTCTGAAGTTTGTGCAAATATGAACTCTTCCATCGGGTTTCCCCATGGGCACCATGTTCGATACCCACTCAAGGTAGTCGATAGGAACTATGAAAATTGCATCCAATAGTTTTTGCAATTCGTTCTTTACCATCAAAGCGATAGTGGGATGCATTTTTCTCAACTTCTATTTGACTGGTTTCTTCATGGGGTCTAATGAAATGTTGTGAATGACTAACTTTGGATCTATCCCAGGCATGTCCTTGTAAGTCCAAGAAAATAGATTTGGCCTCTCTTTCAGGAGAGGAATTATGATGGCTTGTTATTTTGGAGATAGACTTTCTCCAAACTTGACTTTCTTTGGTTGAGTAGGATCATCACTAATGTCCACTTTGAAAGTCATTTCTATAGCCATGTGTGACCCATCCTCCAACTGGTGAGGCATGGGTATCAAGTGAATGTCATCAATGGGATTTATAGGTCCTACTGACTCAGGATCCAAACCAGCATGGAATACGTCATGGGCACAGCCTGGTGTGAAATGAAATGGTTGTAACATCTCTTCATTAGAGAAAATATCTTCAGGCTCTATTGGTGAGTTATCACGATCCCAATAAATCATCTCTATGTCAAGACACAAAGGTTTATCGGGATCTACTAGGTTATGAATTGGAGTGGTCAAAATAAATGGAGATTGTATTGATGGATGGGATGAAATCTCCAGGACCACATGGGTGAAATCTTATCTCTGATATTTCCCTTCCATGCTCATGATGAGGCTCTGGAGGGATGGGGATCTCTGGATCTGGCCCATGAGTTGGGATGACAATAGGATCATTGGGTTCTAAGAGTTCCTTGAATATTGGTGGAGGGGGATTGACCATGCGATGAATGACATTCAAGTCAATAGGTCTCCTTAAAAATCACAAGCCAGGGTCTATGGCATGAAGTGTCACTTCTCTTTCCACCAACATATTGACTTGTCATAAATGGTAAGGCCCAAGATAGGCCATCTCAGTCTCGTCCTCAAAATCGTCATCACTGATCCAGAAGCCATTAGCATTAGTATGCGGCCCTAAGATGAGGGGCTCATGTCTTGGCTCTAAGTAAGCCATCTCTATTTCATCCTCATATTCTTTGTCACTTATGAAGAATCCATTTGCATTAGTATGTTGCCCTAAGTCATGGGGCCATTGCCTTACCCCTAAGTAGGCTCTCTCTGTTGAGTCCTCTGACTCATAGTCACTTTCATTGGATATGTATCCACTCTCATTGTGGATGGACCAAGTAAGTCTTTGTAAGTAGCGAGGCCCATGATAGGCCAAGCCCTCTTGTGCTTCATCATCACTTGCTACATATCTATTTTCTTCTTGCTCTTCATCCCACGAGTTGTACCCTATTGGGATGGCCTCAATTGTGAGTCTTGGATGATAAATCTTGGGTGGTGGTATGCTTACCGTGGCCACTTTCTTGTTGCTCATAAGTCTCAAACTTAGTGGGTGATAAGGAATAAAATCGATGTCTTCTCCTAACCCCAAGCTCAATCTATCTAAGGCTACTGCTAGAGAGTCATCTCGACTTCTGATGTGATAGCCTAACCCAAATCTATCAGTGGGAAGCTGGTACTATGGCTCGATTGGCCACCTTCATCCCTACTCGTAGATACCAAGACCATAACCATGCCAATGGCAGCACTCAAAGTAGCTTAAAGTGAACTCAGGATTAGAGAGGTAACGAACATTAATAGTGAACAAGTCATCATTGTCCTCTTCTTCTTCAGTAGACTTATGGGCATAGTCTAGTCCAACGTAGACAAAGTTTGACTGGTTGGGAGGGATTCCAAGTGGAACCACTATTCCCACTGGTAACCTTAGATCCTTTGGACGTCCCATATCTTGCGTAGACTCTATGATAGGTGTAAAGGTTATGTTCTGCACAAGATACTCTCCTATCCCTATGCTTGCCAAGTGTATAGTCGTATGTGAGGTGGATGACCCCACGGATGACACTGGCAAAGCGGGGTGGTAGTCATCGTCTTCGACTTGGTCTTGGTGATCTTCTTCCATGGGATTTGGACCCTCTTCAATAGCTATGGTTAGCATTTCCTTGAGTTTGTTTTTCTCAACCATAGGTGCCTTTAGCTTCTGATCATTTTTTGGTTTAGGCATTGATGGTTGATTAGAAGTATTGGCCACTTTGTGTACAAGATGAGGTGTTGATGCAGACGGGTCTTTTCGTACCCTTTTGTCTTTATTATCCAGTTGGGTAGTTGGAGATGAAGGTCCTACAGACAAGTGGGTAGAAGGAATTACAAATTCTCCTAGAAAATCCACCTGATGAACATACTTGAATGGTTCTTCATCGGCCAACACCATGTAGACTTTGTTATCATGCACATACTTGACACATTGGTGTAAAATTGAAGGAACACATTTCATGTCCCTTATCCAAGGTCTCCCTAGGAGGATGTTGTATTGCATGGCCCCTTCCAAGACATGACACATCATGGGGATGGTCTTATGCCCCACCTTGATAGGTAGGACTATCATTCCCATAGTATTGCATAAAGCATCATTGAAAGCTCTTAATGTATAGGCTCCCGAAATGATATTGGACTTGGGTATCTTAAGGTGTTCTATTGCCATTGTTGTGACGATGTTGATTGATGAACCTATATCGATCAAGACCCGCTTAAAAGGTAAATCATTGATTGATGCCACAATGTGCAGCAGAGGGTCTAGTAAGGCAGTAGGTACTATCTTAATCTCATAATCATAGAATCAAATTATAGGTTCATGGAATTCTTGTACTTGTCCCACAAAATGGGTGAATGCATTTGGATCTTGTGGTTGGATCTCAATTGACCTTAAAATCTCCATCAAGGTCTCCCTGTGCTTTGGGGACTATTGTATGAGCTCATAAATGGATAGCTTAGCCGGAGTCATTTGTAATTTTTGCTCAAGTCTACTCCGGATAGTTACCACAGGTCGAGTTGGTGGACCTGGAAGGTTTTTTTTTCCCTGGCAGTTGACCATACCGTCTACTTCTGGTTGCTATATTGACAATTTCAACCATCCCAACACACCCATGGGTAGGTGTATCAATTTGGACCTGATTGACTTGTGCACCTTGCCCTCTAGGGACCTCATGGTTTGGAAGCAGGTTTTTGTAGATGCCCATATCTCTATTTTTAGGGGCCAATGGGTTGTCCACTTTTAGTTCTCCCACCTCAATCATGTTTTGCACCTGATGTTTGAAACCAACACAAACTTCGATATTATGCCCCGGTATCCTGTGATATGGGTAGAATTGATCTTCCCTATATCCTTTTGGCTTAGGATGGTTGGGATCTATAAGAGGTATATCAAGGAATCTGATCTTTCCCACCTCGCTCAGTTGATTGAAAATTGATTGCATTGATTCTATCAATGGTGTAAAATAATGAGGGGGTTTGCATTCTTTGTTTCGACCCTGATTATTCTTTTGATCATAGTTGGTTGGTGGGGGCTATGCTTGATAATTCTAGGGATGTTGCACAACCCCGTACTTAGGCGTAGCCAATACCACTTGATTAACTAGGGTAGGGTTTGCCTGCTTCTGCTTATATTTGCCATTCTTATCATTTTTTCTCCACTCCTTCTTGGTTCAGAGTTTTATGGTTCCCTCATCTACTTTGATGTCCTCAATGAGTTTGGCTTATGCCAAATATTCCTCAAATGAGGGGTATTTTTGTAGTTGTAGCAAGAGGGAAATGTGTTTGGAACAACTCTTGGTGAACATCCGAACGATTTCTTCTATGGGAATGGAGAATGATAATTTTACCATGAATTTTCTCCATCTATTCCTGTAATCCATTACTAGATCATCATCATAATGTCTTAAATTGGCCAGGTCTGAGAGATTTACTTTCCTCTTAGAACCAAAGGAGAAATACTTTAGAAAAGCATTCACTAGTTGTTCAAAGTTGGATATGCTATGCTTGGGCAATTGGTTAAACCATTGGGTGGCTGCATCAAAAAATGTCATGATGAATGTCCTTAGCATAAGAGCATCATTGTCTTCGAGATGAAAACATGCGTTGATGAAATTGGTGACATGCTCTTGTGCATATTCTTCACCTTTAAAATTCTCTAGCCTAGGCATCTCAAAGTGCTTAGGATAGGGAGGGCTAGGAACTGATGGACACAATGGTTGGTTGTGTATTTTGCTCAATGTTGGTTGGCTCCCAGTAGCCTCTTTTTTCTCAAAGGCTTTCATTTTTTTATCAAGCTCTCTAAATGCCTTTGAAGCAAGGAGTTCTTCCTCTTGCAAACCCCCCCATGGTGATGGTGGAGGTAGCACTCTATCCATTTGATTTTCTCTATTTTCTTCCCTCCTACGAGGGGATCCAGGATATGCTTGATCCTAATTTATTAAGTCTACCATTTCCCCCCAGTTGGATTCCACTCATGATTTGGAGGGTGATTTTGGTGTGGGTTACTTTCTTGTCTAGTGTACCCATTCTGTTGTGAGTTAGTGCATTGATCCTTTTGATGATCATCTCTATTTTCTTGTTGGTTGCTACGAGCTAGCTGCTCAACTTGCTCTCTTAAGCATTGCTTATGTTTGTGTAGCAATCATTCTCTTTGTTTATCATGTTCAAGAGCTTCTACAAGATCTCGCTCCTTATATAAGGCATTTTCTAACCATCACACGTGGTTGAATTGCACGGTCATAGAAGACTCGTGCTTATCTGACTCCATTCTTGTAGTTCTGATTCGTAGATTCCTCGAAGAGGTTTCTATTGTCTCTTTTCTTTGGCTAGCTAGTGTGACTTGTTCAGTATATTTTTGGGTACATCTATGGTTAGACTCTGTATGTTTACTGTGGGGTCACCCTAAGGCACCACTAATTTGAGAAGTGGGCTTAGAAGTCATAGTTCGTGAACTTCCAAATGTAGAATTCTTTGTGGCTATAGTTTTGGGTGGTGGCCTCGGGTGCAACCAATCCAACTCATCCAACTATCTTGTTTTCCATGGCTGATCCCATGGGGTTCCATTCACTCCAATGAGGTCATAGTATAATGGAATCCTTCCTCTTGTTTGAAGGATATCTTCTATTTGATGTCTATGACTGGAGGTATCTCTAGTTTCCTGCCCCTCAGTGGGCTGATCTATTCTAAGTGTTGCATGTGAATGTTGAGATGTTTTGACTCTTGTGTGTCTTTGTGGTGATGAGGGTTTTGCAGCCCTCTCTACCCTCCATGAGGATGGATATGGGGAAACCTCATCGTATCTATGTGAAGAACAGGGTCTAGAACCCTCTTTATGTCTATGTGAGGAGGAAGCTCTTGAAGCTTCCTCATGTCTCTGAGAAGTTTTTGTGTGTTTAGAGGAAGCCCTTGAGGTTTCCTCATGTCTCCTTGATGATGGTTGTGAGGCCTCTTTTTGTTTATGAGATGTAGTTTCATGTTGTGGTTCCCTATTTGGGGTTTCTCGAGGAGATCCCCCAAGGGTTGAATTATCACCTCTTAGACTCGTGGAACTGCATCTCACGGTCTTCCGAGTAGGTCTTTCAATGTTACTACGGCTTTGCCTAAGGGTATGAGTTGCCTCATATTCCCCTTCGATGTCAGACCGAGGGTGTTTACTTCTTTTTTGACCATTTTTTTTGAAATTTTTAGCTTTTGTGTTGCACAAACAATATCAAGAAAATGTTTATCTTGCTTACAATTTTAAGTGTGCCCTAAACTATTCGTTGTATTTTGATGTTTTGTTGTTTCTTGTTTCTTGATTTGGATTTGGAATGAGGAGACTCATCCATAGTGATAATCAAGAGTACTCATGCCAAACATGATTTCCCAAAAGAGACTAGGGTACATCGCTAAAATCCTAGTGGGGGGTTCACCTAGCTCTTCCACTCTAAACCAATGAATGTTCCAATAGTGGGAGACAGTTTGAACACAAGTAACTTAGTGCCACTATGAAGAAGTTCTTCAATCCATTTCTAGGAGAATCTAGGGGGCAAACCGGTGGAAGGAGATGAATTCCAACGTCACCGGACTGAATTGAGGGTTGGTGATGAAATCCAACTCCCCAATGTTTAAATGATATGTGCGTGTGTGGTGTTCATTTTAAGCTTGCATGAAGTAAAGTGCATAATATAGTAGATATGACTCTTTCCTATATGCCTAAGTGCAAAATACATTTCAATTTTCAGAAATATGCATGAACTACTATGATTTGTATGGGTGCACTTTATTTCATGCAAATATGACCTCTTGCAAGGCCTCAAGGCAAGAAAACAACATACAATGTCTAGCACATTGGATCCTAGGGTGAAATTTTCAAGCATAAGCCATTGTTCCTAGCAATGCCTAGTGGAAATCTAAAAGAATATCTAAGATATGCAAAGTGCCTAATTCTTTCTCCTTTTATTCTTTCAATTCCCAAACATAAATGTGTTTTAAGTTCACTATTTTAAACACATAGAAGTAGACATAAAGCTATAAAATATCATAGAAGTTGTACCAACCTCTAATCCAGCTCAGAGAACCGAGGTTCTATCCTCTACTACTCTCCAATGCTGGCTATTGTTGACCAGAGTAGTTAGTTTTTAGCCACTGTTAGCAGGAGTGGCTAAGGCTCTGTTGGTCGTTGTGGCTCAGAGTGGCTGATTTTTGGCCACTGTAGACCAGAGTGACTAAGCCTACACACAAAATTAAGTTAGTATCTAGGTAGAAAAATGAAAAATTAGTGGAGGTCCCATCGTGATCGCCATTTATAGCGACCTTGGGGCACACGCACCGCTCTTACTCTACTTGCAATGTGTTAAACCCAAAATGAAATGGAAGACCATGAAAAAGCATATAACATGGAAGTAACAAAGATGTATCTCTTTATTTGTATTAAAGACCGGTTACATGTTGATCCCTCTTAGGGATACCCATTTCGATACAATAAGGTTACAAGTGGGTAAAATTTCCCCTCACAAAGGGGTGGTGTGCTATCACAAGCTTCCTAGTTCCGCACACGGAAATGTATGAGGGCTTATAGATGCCTCCTTCCCTAGGTCTATTTCCTAGAGGGATCCCTTTTGCTCTCGTATGTTGTAGATTCTTTCCGGTGAACCTGTGGCCCTATAAGCAATGAAACAACAACACACACTTAGATGTCCGAGAATGCCTCCCCGAATGAGGTTGTTAGTAATGAATATATCAAATGAAAGCAAGTGCAAATAAAATTAATGCTATGAATGCAAATGAATGAAATGATGCTATGCTAATGATATGCTAAATAGAATAATGAAACTAATGTCTAAAACCCTAAGCTAGGCCCATGGGCCACTATCTAATGATAGTGGCCGCTAAAGTGAATCTTGTTCTCTTTGCTCCAAAGCTATGGATCAAATCTTGTATCTGATGTTTTGAAATGGTGATTGCTTTGCTCTCCAATTCATCAGGGCTTCACCATAAATGTGATCTCCAAGGGAAGCTCTCCAAGTCTCGAAATATCTCCTCAAATTTGGACTTATTCCCCCATTTTTTGGTGCTCTAGGCTTGCACATTTTAAAGTGTGTGAAACCCTAGGTCTATGCCCAAGCCCTAGGATTGAATCCCTCATGCGTAGTGAAGGTTAGCATGAGAAGCTTTTTGTCTTTTCTATGTTTAAATACCAGTTAACTAAAGTCTAAATGCAAACTCAAGTCTCCTATGTGAACTGGCTGTGAAAGGGAATGCAAAGTTACTCCCACTCACCTTTATTGCATGTAGACTACCACTTCCACCCTTGATTGGGCATATCTATCGATAAAATGTTTTTTATGGCTTAGCCGCTATCGTCTGCATAGTGACTAAGATCTGGTCGCTATCGTCTACAATGGCTAAGGTATGGCTGCTCTAGTCTTGAGTGGCTAGGCTTGGATGGGCTTAAAATACCCCAGATGAGTGGTGAGAACCACTTATGATTCTTGGAAAGTCCAATATTATGTCATATGATCTAATGAATGTGTCTATGTGAGTAGCTCCCCTAGACATGAAATGTTTTAGGTGTCTACAATTTATCTTGGTGATATGACTATTTTCTCACATTTTAGGGAAGAGCACATCTCTCATTTGAGGTAAGTTTTCGTGAAATGTCAGGAATTTGGAATTTCCATTAACCCAAAAAAGTCTACATTTATTTTCAAAGAAGGAAAAATCTTAGGATATGTGATTTCATAGGAAGAACTGGTGATTGACCCTGCAAGGGCTGAGACACTCTTAAAATTACCTTTACTAGTTAATAAGAAATATCTGCTATAATTATTTGGCTAGATCAAATTTATTCGAAAGGTCATTGTCAATTTCACTCAAATTGTAAAACCAATGGTCGAGATTTTGAAGAAGAATGCAGATTTCAAATGGACCAAAGTGAGAAGATAAGATTTTTAGGAAATCAAGGAAAGTATCATTCAAGTTCCTATATCGATCAATCTAGATTACTCAAAATATTTCATTCTCTATGCAGTTGGTGAGCAGGAGAGTTATGTCATTGTTCTCAATCAAGAAGCAAGAAGACGGAGAGGAAAAGCCAATTGCCTTTTTGAGCCAAGTAATTTTGCCATGTCAAGAAAATTATAATTTCATTAAAAAAAATATGTATGTGGTTATGAAATCCTTAAAGAAGTTTTGATATTTTGTTTCACAAAATAAGACGATAGTCTATGTTATTCATCCAGATATTCGAAACTTCATTCTCCAAGGTGAATTAGGTGACAAAAGAGAAGGTTGGATGTAAAAAATTTAGGAATATGATGTGGAGATCTGATCGACTAATTTGGTTTGTGGACGAGCTCTCTTCCAAGAACTAGCCAAAAGCACGACTTCAAAATCATTGGCTCCAGCATAGAATGAAAAGCTTAGAAAAATTATTTATGAAAATAGTGCTATAGGCAATCATGACTAGATAGAGGACCTTATCAAATTTTTTACATCTGGAAGATGTCCATCACACCTATATGCTTCACAACAGTGGATATTAAGACTACAAGCACTTAAATATGCCCTGTTGCCAAGCAGATTGTTCTATAAAAATATTGATGGAATACTTCTCAGGTGTGTGAAGGAGTTAGAAAAAGAAAAAATATTGGAAGAATTGCATTCTAGTTTATCTGGTAGACACTATGCAGGAAGGCCTATGGCCTTGAAGATCATTCAATATGGGTACTTTTGGCCTACCTTTTTTGTAAATGCACATAAAGTGAGTGAAAGTTGCGATAATTATCAATGGTATGTTGGCATGACTAAAAATGCATCATTACCTCTACATTTGATTCAGGTTGAAGCACCCTTTCAGTAGTGGATACTGGACTTCATCAAGGTTATTGATCCACATTCTTCCATTGAGAACAAATATATTTTAATAGCAACAAATTATTTTACAAGATGGGTCGAGGCCATCCCAACAAAAAAAATTGATCAAGCAATAATCTCCTTTCTAGAAGAACTAATCATCCATTTTGGTGTTCCAGATGTGATAGTAATTGATAATAGGACTCCATTCATAGGGGATAATATCATCGAATTTATGATCAAGTCTAGGATTTATCTAAAAATATCTTCAAATTATTATCCATAGGGAAATGGCTTGGCTGAATCCACAAACAAAAACTTCCTCTGAATTCTTAAAAGAACATTGGGGAATAATAAAAGAAGATGGCACTTGCTACTAAATCAGGCTTTCTGGGCATATAGAATATCAGTAAAAAAATATATTGAAGCCTCTCCTTACTCCTTGGTGTATAAAAAAGAAGTGGTCCTGCCTACTCACATTGAACTACCCGTCATCCAAACATTGCAGTTATTCAAATATGAATATGAGGTGTTTGATCCAATGATTGTAAGGTTAGCTCAATTGTTGCAATTAGAAGATGAGAGAGAAAAGACATCAAACTTTCACTGAACATGCTAAAGTGATGCATAAATGGTTTGGAAAAAATATAATAGAGAACAAGTTTTAGGTGGGATATTTAGTCCTAAAATGGAACGAGAACAAAGCTAAACTAGGGAAGCACCACAAGTTTGATGTGATCTGGGAAGGTCCATTTCAGGTATCTGTATCTATTTGCAAGCAATTTTTATTTGAAACTAATTTAAAAAAAAGAAAAAAAAGAGAGAAGGCAAGTCAAAGGTGAGTCAAAAGGGTTTTTTCCCCAATAGGGGGTGAACTTCCTGTTTGCCCCTCATTGGGGTGAAGACGTGAATATATACAACTCATATTTTATTTAAATATGTGTGACATCCTTTAAAATCATAAAAGGCAAGCACTGGCTATTTTTGGTGAATGCATATAAAATTTAATGCAGTACATAAATGTCAATATATATAAGCAGATAATAGGGGGAATATAATTTCAAAAAAGAGTTGTATAAGATTTTTGGCATGCAGGTGAATTCAAAAAAGATAAAAATAAAAAAAACAAAAAGCCATAAAATCAAGTTTTTTTAGAAGAAAGACAAAATCCATGCTTTTCCTAAATTTGGGCTAAATGAGAAGTAAGAGATGGTTTTAAAAGGGAAAGATATTCACCATGAATTTCACCAAATATGTAAAGAGATTTTTTGGAGCGAAGGAAAATAAGGCCTCCATAGTATTTTTGCTCCCATACTTTTTGGAGTGCTACGATGTTTATAAGGGTTCTTTTTGAAGTGTTTTTACTCTCCAACACATGGAAATTATTGGGAAGTGTGCATGCAAGCTAAGATGGGGTTTCAGGGTATTTAATTTAAAACATACATCCAGATTCACATTGGAAGGTGGTTTGATGTTCCCAAGAAGCAAAATCTCACACTGGTAAAAATAAAAGTGTTCATCAGTCCCCAGGTGGTGGGTTTATTTTTCCAAGATAGTTTTAATGATCGGGATACACTTTTCAAAGGTGCAATTCAGCAAGAAGGGTGCACTTTCCTAAAGTTATTTCATGATGAATTTTATTTAGTTACCATTTAACTTTAGGATCAATATTGATTTTGGGAAACAAGGCGTACATCCTCCCAAAATCACCCAAGAAATTTACTACATTTACTCTGGTGGATGGTCCATTCTATATAAATAGAGCACATGTAAAATTGCTCAAAAATTTAAAGTTCTTTAAAAAAATTTGCCAGTGTGTTTTCAATATTTAGTTTCAGATATTGCAGAGTGTTTTCATATTTGTCATGGTTTATACAATGGGAAAGAAAAGCAAAGAGGCGAAAGAGGCTACAAATCCCAAGAAGTCAAAAAAAAAATAATAAGGTGGGTCAAAATCCAAGAAGACCCAAAGAAATGAGAATGTGGATTTGGACCCATACTCTGACACTATGGTAGAGATTGGGGACTATGTAATTACCAACAAGAACGTGGAGAAACTATGGCAAGATGTAGAGTTCACGGTAAATAAAGTATTAACAATAGAGAGCCCTTTAACTATGTCATTCCACAAGTAGTTATTTTGGTATTTGTGTATGCTCATACACTCTTGTCAATATTTTGTGAAGATAATTGCTCGATTTTATAATCCTATTACCATGACAGTGTGAAAGGTGAAAAAAGAAGCACTTTTTTCCATTTTTTTTGATGAAGTGTAGGAAGCATTTGCCTATGGGTTGAAACCTCCTTCATATGTGATTAGTAAGAAGTTGCATGCCAATGAGTAGGAGTACAAATATGCATCTATCATGGCAATGCGTCTATTCATGGAGACATAGTTGATTAAAGAGCCACAGCTAGGACAACTATCGAACTTGCCAAAGTTTCTTATAGTGTTCAAAATCCCAGACATTTAATCGATGTTAGTGTGGGTTGCTGGTCTATCGAAAGATTCCACTGTTCATAAGTGGCAAGTGGCCCTAGCATAGTGTATATTCCAGGTGAATTTTTACACTCTTTTAGACATGAGAAAGAGCACCAATCCGATTTACTTTGATTGGGCCGATTTTATATCTTGGAAACTGCATTTTCAATTGAAAAGGTTGCATACTAGAGAAGAAATGTCATTCAAGCACACCTCCTTTCTGGTCTGGTATTTATTTTTCCATCTACACCAATATCTGTAATTTATCACAATAAGGTAAATATATGAGAAATATGAGCTTCTTCTAGTATATATGTGGAATTTCGCTCAGTCAAGTAGGGAGTCATTTTATAATTTTAACTATTTTTTTCTAGGACCCACAATATATTTGCTTTGTGGTACAAGTGAAAGAATTCCATGAGAGATGAGATAAGTAGTGGCTACGGATGAAAATGGAAATATATTTTTGTTAACTCAAGGTATGGTCATAAGAATCTATGGCTTCATGGGTAAGCCATTCCTGCTCCTATACTTTACCATCGAACACATTTTTGCCATGGAGGTGGTGTGCCAAATATATTATGCTAATGATGTGTATGGAGAAGGGTGCGGCAAGAGGATGACTTGTAATATGACTTTCAAGTTTGGTAGTATAGAAGTGAATCAGGTCATGCATAATAGGCTACTCATGGTGGTGCTCCAAGACCTGAGGTTGATAGAACTACTGCAACGGTGGAGATATGACCCATTGGTGAAATTTTTAGAAATAATCAAGGCCAAGACCTTCCATTATTTTCCATGACCCAACATTTAGGATAGGTGTAATAATTTTTATGGCCATGACTTAGAGTGGCAAATTAAAAATATGATGTCACTCCCACCCTAGCATGATTTCTACGAAAAGGAGGTCGAGTACAATCTAACGGTATACAAAAATCATATTCCTCCACCTGGAATGTTTAGTCAGGTAAAAAAATGTTAGCCCCTATGGACCAAGGAAAAATTTATGAACTGGTGGATAATACGGATCCATAGAGGGAAAATCACATCTCCTTATGGGTTGAATATGGATGAGGCATTTTCAAAATCCTATGATGAATATGTCAATGCCTATCAACCCATCACTTTCACTAAGATCCTACCCCAAAGTTTTAAATATTTTGATAGCAGTAAGAGCACAGCAAGGGAAGAGCACCCGACAGCTGAGTAGGAGACACCTAAGGAGGAAGAGTAGTAGTATGTGTTTCAACGAAGGTAGTAGCGGGGAAAGTGCAAAGATGATGAGGTACCTTTACTAGAGAAGCAAATTGTCTGAGATGCACCCCCATTCTTAAAATTTGTGAAGAATCCAAGGACCGGTGTTACTTCATCATATACCATTGTAGTTATAGCTTTTGCAATTTCTATATTTGCAGTTATTTTAGCGACTACTAATTTCCCTTCACTAGTGATAGATGCTCCAATGAGTGTTGCCCAAATATTTTTTTTGATCCCTAAATATTCAAAGGACCAGTAAGTGGAGAACCTATAGGTGGAAGTCATTAAACTCAAGGAGAAAGTGGAGGAGTAATAGGAAAAAATTATTTCACAACCTCTTCCATCACTGGAACACACAATGCCTATGGACGATGGTACATATTCCTTTCCCCCTCCTTCTTCGAAGAATGTAGTGGTTGTTAGTTTATTTTGGTTAGTTTCCACATCAGTCTCTACCCCTTTGGTATGCCCTTTGGGTCCATTTTTCTCCCATCTTCTTACCTTTAAAAAGTCACTTATGCTCCTTCATATATTCCCCTTTCTTTGGCTTCCCTTTATTTGAGTTCATTTGCATCAGGAAAAAACCTATTTTTATGTCATTCCCCTTCTATTGTTGCTACCACTTGCATCGAGGTTATGAGTATGTAATATCCCCCCAGAGTGAATGTAACTATAGCCAAACTTGATTCCTTGACCTACTTCATTATTTCGGTCCCTCCCCTCCTAGCCATATGCTTCACTTCCTTTGAGTCCGACCACTCACAAATTTTGCTACCTTTCACACCATTTTTAGAGTTACAAGTACTACCAAAAGTTGAGGTGATGCCAAAGTAGCCTTACATAGGTAAAATCAATCAGGTGCATCTCAGTTCATCATAGTGGTTGAAAAGTCACCAAAGAAAAGAAGCACTGGATCCATCTTGACCGCTCAAGAAGTTTGCTTTTGATATGGTTTCCATGGAGGCTCACACAACTAAAATCAATCCATTGGTCTATAATCCACGAGGTAAAATGACATTGAGTAATTATGCTTATGAGACCATGATAGAAGACCTGACAAATATTGATCCAGTTGAAAAAATTGGCAATATGTAGGTGTATATGAGCTTAGTCTATTTGCACGGTGAGTATTACAAGAACATATTTTATGACATCAAAACAAATATTGTCAAACTTGAAGATGCTTTGGCAATAAGTAGAACACATCAGGAAAAAATAGCCATAGATAATGAATACTTGCATCAACATGTTAGAGTGCATCAAAAATAAAGGGATACGATGAGGTTGGAGATGCAAGCACTCAAGACATAATCGGAGGCCATACAGAATCAACTAGCTAAAAAGGCCACATAGGTTGTGCGCTTCTACCTGAAAACAATCAAAGAGGGTCACCTTCACTTGGCCTAGAGTTGTGAAAATATGACAACCAAAGTAGTTTAGGTATTGCATTATCTCTGGGTAGCTCGAATACAGATTCAGATGGGTCAATAGTTGATTGACACCACAAAGGAGATGCTAGAACCCCACATGGAAATGGCTATAAAAATCCAATATTTGGCTCAGTATAGCATGCACATTCACCCCTTAAGTGAAATTGATCATGGTTGGTCTATCGCCAAGGTCACATTGTGATGTTATTTTCAAATAATGGACCTAGTGCAAGAAGGCAGGAAGATCCGTAATGATATAGAGCATGAGTATACTATTTCCATTATTCATTTTGATGCTCTCGTCTATATAGTTTTTCCAATATTTACTGATGAATGGGGAAAACCTCTACCAAAAGAACAATTGGAAGTGTCCTAGAAGAATTTTGTGGAGGACACCTTGAAGATTGATACATGGAAGGAGCCCATCACAGAGGAGCATTTCATTTTTTGAGCTAGCCCAGCAAGCAAAGCGCCTTAGTTTGGAGGATGTCCAAAATCTATGGTATGTGTATGAGTCATTGAGTATTCTTTGCTTATTCACTACACATTCTTGGGAGGAGGAAGTTGTAGTCTATGAGGTTACCTATAAAATATTGAAATAGTATGAGGAGCAGGCTACAACGGAGCGAGAAATAGTTGAACAAGCAGTGGCAGAGCAGGAGCAAGTAGAAGTTATACGAGTAGCTACAGAGGCAAAGGTGGTTAAGAAGGCAGTAGAAGAGTAGGTGCAGAAAAATGCTTCCATATCAAGAGCACCAGCTAAATCCGCCAGTAAAAAAACTCAATAAAATCCTAATGGATAAAGGCCTAGGATCACTTGCATCCATATGAGTTGGATACCCCAGGAGCCCCTAGAAATATTGGTAGTTTTGCAATATGCCACATTAAAATTTTGATGAAGTTTTATTGATGTAAAATCAAAAAATATATTAATGCTATATTTTTATAGTTTTTGTGCGTATTAATTACTTTGTTTTCATGCACCTCTTTCTTGGAAATAATGGGCATCGAGAAATAAAATTTTTACAATGTGAGAAATTCTAGTAAAATCATAAGATAAAATCACATAGGGTACTACTTCAAAATTCATCATTGGGCGACAATAATTTCTTTATTTTAAAAATTGGGTCATGATTCACCTCTAATTCGATGCGACTAACACATTCACCCTATTCTAGAGAGAACATGATCTTTTTATATAAAGCAAATGGAGAAAAAGGCTAAGTTTCGAATGGAGATACTTTCACCCCAAATGAGGGGTGAAAGTCCCTTTCACCCTTCTTTCGGGTGAAAATCTATTTTAAAATTAATGAAGAAGGTGCCTGAAGTCAAATCGCAAGCATAATGAAAGAAAGTATGTTTTCCCTAAAGTAAGGGCAACAACTTTGTTCACCCCACTTTGGGGGTGAACATAATTTAAAAATTATTTAATGAATGTGTTGACAATTCAATGGTGCATTCACCCCGGTTGAGGGGTGAACGTTCCATTCACCCCTCCTAGAGGTAAAAACACAATTAAGAGAAACCTTTACAAAGTTTCAAAGTGTCGAAGCATAAGTTGAAAAGTCAATGGCACATTCATCCCAAGAGGGAGGCGAATGTCACATTCATCCTCCCTTGGGACGAAGCTACACGAAAATGACTTTGCTAATTTATTAGATTTTTATTTTCACCAAGAGGGATATCATTGAATAAATAAAGCTACGTTCACCCGAAGTAAGGAGCGGCATTGTCTTTCACCTCACTTTGGGGTAAACGTGTGTTTTAAGAAGTTAAATATCATGTGAGAAGCGCTTCCACCAAGGAAGAAATGTAAAGTTTTGGATCACTATTTTTGAAGGTGAAGTAGTAGAAGGTGTATGTAATATTGAAGTTGGGGGGGGATATCCAAGAAGCATGATGATGTAAGTGTTGAAAAAATAGAGCTAAAAGGCAGTATTTTTGCATTCATGACTCTGTTTTGAGCGAATTCAAATTTAAGTATGAATAGGGGCTTGGACCAAATATGAAAAGCATTTTATTGGAAATTTTGAGTAGATGAGTTGTCATTGATGTCAAGAGTGAGTGGTCTTTTATGTCAAGCCTTCAACACCAGTCAATGGTAGTTTCAGTGGGTAGCATCAGTTTTAGGTTCTCCAATAAGTGCAAAATAATAGTACGTTTTCAATTAATCAAAGACCCGGTTCCAAGTAGTTAGATGTGGTCCAAAGTGCAAAGAAGAAGCCCAAATGAATAATATTATAATAATTCTTTATAATATTATACATGGAAGTTTAAATTAAGTATAAATTAATCAATATAATTTGTATTATTAAATTAATTTATTAATTAATTTACTTAACTTATAAGTTATTTAAATTAATTATTAATTAATTTTAATATTAATTATAAGTTAATTTATATTAATTTTAAATAACCCTAAGGTGGGTTATTGAATTAAAATTCAAATTTTGAATTCGAATTCTTAGCACCGACGTGGGAGCAAAATCAACCAAATGTGTATAAAAGAGGGACTACCCCACCTTAGCCAAACTTACCTTATGCCTTCAAATTAAATTGATTAATGCGATCTTATATGAATCATACTGCATCAAAGAGGATTGCTTTGTAGTTTTTGTGTGAAGTCAATGGTGCACAAAGGGTTAATAGGAAATAAGCCTTCCTCCCTTCATGTGGGCTCTTATAGCCCATGTGGTGGGCTCCAAAGCGCTAAGGTGCTTGGTGCTTGGGGAGACGGTAGTTCGAATCATGCCAAAACCCTTTTGGGGAGAAAAATGAAGGTATGCATTAGTTGAGCACCGAAATTTTTGGAGGAGTTAGTTGAGGTATTAAAAATTAATTTTTGCATATTTTATTTGGTTTATAAAGTTGTAAGGGGAGTTATAAGGTTGATGCAAAATAAATTTTTGGGTGCTATTTGCTTTAGTGTTTGAAAATGGTAGTAAGGTGTTTTAGGAAGATTATTTGAGGTTTTGTAGTGTTGGATATTATTTTAAGTTGGAGATTATAAGGTGTATCAAAGTGATTATTTTTTCATGCATGATTTGATGGATGTTATTGTCAAAAGGGATCAATAAGGCATAATTGAGCTTTAATTATATTTTTGTCTAAGGAATATTTTGAGAAAGTGTTGAAGTGATATTTTGTCATTTAGCCATTGAAATTGGAAAGAAGAAAATTATGATTGAGACAGGTTTTCCAAGGGAACTTTTACATAAAAAAAGGTATGGGCACATCTTCCTAGTGAGTGGTTGTTGAATGTTGTGAATGCAATGTTGGAGTGAAAGGGATTGTTTGGTAAGCATTATTGAGTGTATGTTTTGAATTAATGCTTCAAGGTTTTCTAGAATAAAGAGTTGTGTTGGTCAAATATATATCTAATTATACAAAACTATGTTTGTGCACCCTAGACACAGCCAAAATTGAAAGACAAGAGGAAAGAGATGTCCCCCGTGTCAATCTCTAGAGAGGACTAGTTCCCTTACTAATTCTAAATTGGTTGAAGACTAGATATGTAGGAAAGAAATTAGAAAATATGAAAGTAAATGGTAAATATGGCCATAGGCTGACTGTGTAGGATGGGAATATATTAATAGTATGAATTCACACCAAACAATGAATAACATACATCAAATAATCAACAAGATTTACTTAAAACTTTGTACATATAATATTTCAAATTGGCACTCCAGCACTCACTCCTCTCATCAACATTATTCAAATTCAATTTTCAAAATTCAAATTAAACATCAAATAAAGAATTCGAGCAGGAAAAGAAATGCGTAAATCAAAATCCAATAATGCACCAAGTCATTTACAAATCCAAGAGCTCTGTATTCTATTTCTGCAAAGAACTTGAAGTGTTTTCTCATAGGATATCTATTTTTTCCAATCCCTTACAATGAAATTTTTCTTAGTATTTATAGAGGTTTGCACCTATTTCATTGAATACATCAAATTATCTAATGTCCATAGATCAGAGAAATAATGAGTCATCATTTCTTGGAAATCTTCTTTCGGTAGCCATGATCCTAAAAACGGTTTGAGATGATAGCATTCAGGCACCATAGCATTAAATTTGAGTCAGCTCCATCTTCTTGGAAATCAAACATGAGATTTAACAATTTACTCCATATTCAATTTGCTTTGAAGAGGGAGTAAAACCTTCGAGAATATGTTCTTGAAAATGACAAAAATCTTCCACTTTGTCACCAACATTAAATTGTAGTAGTTACTCGAAGCAAATCTTCAACTGAAAAAATCAATCTTTAAAATTTCTGAAGATGATGGCAATTAATAATTTAAATCTACCTCATTTTATTTGACTCACATCTCTACTTCAAATTTTATCTTTGGGTGTCGCAAGGAATTTTCTTTAGCAATGAAAAAATTTTCACCTAAAAGTATTCATAAAATTTCATCGCTTTCACTTTGAAAAATTAATCACAATTGCTCAAAAATAAGTAACATTTTTTTTCAAAATACCTTCGCCACATTTATGAAGACATTCACCCATTAAAAAATTATCACTTGGACCTTATCTCTCCATGCCATTCACCTAAAAAAAAACTTCGAATGAACCCGTAGCCATTTTAATTAAGAGCGACCATAACATTAAAATTTTTTTCACCCTACTAAGGGGTGAACACTACGTTCACTCTTTTTAAAGGGTGAACGCGAAGCATTCATATTTTTTAACTTGGGTGCACTATTTCATTTTGGGAGTGCATTCTCCTCTTCATTAGGGTGAACGCGTTTTGCATCCGTACTTGCCAAATTTCTCTCTCTTCTTTTTTATTTTCTTTTAAATAAAATATCTTCTTCGATTTCGTAGCCTTCTTTATCTTGCTACTGCTCATTCTCTGAGGCCAATTTTTTTTTTTCAACTGTTGCTGGTACTTCAAAAAAGTGAATCCAAAGTAGATTTCCAAGTCATGTTTTGGGGGTTAATTTATTTTGCAAAATGAAAATTTGCAAAGAATTGAAAAAAAAAAATTGAGTTGAGAAAACTCAATCATAAATGTCTTCGGATTACAATAAAAAAATATGGCATGTTGCAAAATACCAACAAGTTGTTGATAAAACCTTATTTTATAAGCATTGTTGTTAAAGTGATTAAGTTGAGTGAATTTTAACTAGGTTTTGCAAATATAATGAGTATCATTGTTATGTGATATTAGAATTGTTGTTTAAGAACTTAGTTGAGTGAGGAACTTGAACTAGGATTTGCAAAGATCTTGAGTATCATTGTTATGTGAGATTTATTGATAAGCATTATTGGAAATATTTGAGTGAGTGTTCATATGCTTGGACTAGGGTTTGTAAGAAAAGGTTAATTCATTGAGTGATTGGTTGAGTAAAGTTGGTTGAGCATAGGTAAGTGGATGTGTTGAAGTGATAGTTCAAGTTCTATGAAATAAATTATTCTATATTCTAAATTGATTTGAGAAAGAGGTTGAGTGTTGGTGAATGTGAAGCATATTGAGTCTCTAACAATTCTCTATATGTTTCTATGGTAAAAAGAGTTATTTAAAGTAATTGAGCATTGTGGTGAATGTCAAGCATATTGAGTTACTAATAATTTTCTATATATTTTTGTGGTAATAAGAGTGATTGAAAGTGATTGAGGATTGTGGTGAATGTGAAGCATATTGAGTCTCTAACAATTATCTATATGTTTCTGTGGTAAAAATAGTGATTGAAAGTGATTGAGAATTGTGATGAATGTGAAGCATATTGAATCTCTAAAATTTTTATTTATGTTTCTATGATATTGCAAGTTCTAGTGTGGACTTGTTGATTATATTTGAGGTAAGTCTTACAAAAGACTTGTGGACAGATTTGTGTGAGCTTTTGAGGAAGCTTACAATATAGTTTGAGAAAAGAGATTGAGAGCAGATTTGGACAAGTTCTAGTGAGGACTTTTTGAGCAGATTTGGACAAGTTCTAGAGTGAAATTATGGAAATATTAGTGTGAGATTTTGTGGAAGCTTACAAGGCATATTTGAGACAAGTATTTGAGAAGACTTGTGAGAAAAATTGATTGATTTATTTGTTCAAACCTTGAGTTAAGAATTGGGCCAGATCTAGAAGTGTTGATTTGTGATTGGATCAAGATTTGTGTTAAGGCTTGAGGACAGATATTGAGGATAAATTTATGCTAGACCGAAGGACCATGTTTAGTGCAGATCAGAGGATAGAGATTGAGGATAAATTTGTGCTAGACCGAAGGACTATGTTTAGTGCAGATCAGAGGATAGATATTGAGGATAGATTTGTGCTAGATCAAAGGAATATGTGTAGTACATATTTAAGGATAGATTTTGGTGCAAATTTTAGGACATGTTTTTTCTAGAACAAAGGCATAGATTGAGCAGATTTGTTCTAGACCAAAGGGTTGTGTATAGTGTAGATTTGAGATAGATCTTTGAATGTGACAGAGTATAGAGGATGATAGTATCCAGTGGATAAAGATCCATTAGCTAGGGCAGTAAGAATATGTGTCTTCAGTGGATAGAGATACATTAGCTAGAGTAGTGGGGGCAGTAGTTCTTCTAGAAGATCACCAATCAAAACTACGGAGAAAGAGATTCTCCTATGGATAAATATCCATGAAATTTATTAGGGGATAAGTGTTTCCTTTGGATAGAGGTCCATAAACACTAGAATAGGGAAAGGATTCCCAAGAAATTTATTGACAAAATTTTAGTGAAATATTTTCTCCGTGGAGTAGCCCACATTGGGTGAACCACATTAAATTGGTGTCTCTATTGTGTGTTGTGATTTGTGCATTACTTTGATTACTCCTGTTGATATTTATATCTATACATTGCATAATATTTATTGGGAAAGAAAAGTAAAAATTGGTCTTATATTGTTCATGCCCCTCTCAGTATAAGCTTGTGTTCTTCACATTTAATGATTGGAGCAAGAGGTAGCCAAAGTTATGAGTTTAAAGGTAAAGGAGCTATAATTATTATGAGTTCTAAAACATTTTAAATGAAAGTGAATTTTTGAGGAATAAAGAATGCTCCAAGTCAACGACCAGGTTTGCAATTTTTCGTGCATCGACACTAGGATATGACTAATTTTCTAGAGATTTTCCCCTAAAAAAATGGATCACAATCTCAAGAGAAATATTTTCAAGGATTTTAAGGAGGAATTGTCTCACCAAGGTCCCTGATCTATGAACATTTTATCTTCATGTGTATTTAATGAAAGAGGCAAAATCCTCTATAAATACTAATCAATTTTCATTGTAAAAGGAGGTTAGACATTCTGCAAAAAAACTATTCAAGTTCTCTACATCAATAGAAGATACTTGGATTCTAAATTTACAAGTGATATTTGTGTGTTATTTCCTTTTATTTTATGCATTTTTATATTATGCTCATATTCATTATCTATTGTTAAGTTTAAATTCTGCATCTAAATTTGAACATTGCTGATGAGAGAGTGAATTCTGGAATGTGATCCTGGAGTTTTTCTCTATAAGGTTGTAATTAAATACTGCTACCTACTCTTATTGCATGTTTTTTCAATGCTCGAGAGGAATTCCTACTGCTATTTTATCCCCAATCCTACACCTTCATCCTGTGGCCATATTTTCCATCTATTTTCATCATTTCCAATTTCTTTCCTACAACTCTAGCCTTACACCTATGTAGGATTTAGCAAGGGAGTCAACCCTCTCTGGAGATTGGCATGAAGGACATCTCTTTCCTTTTGCCTTTCAATTTTTGCCATGTCTAGGGTGCATAAACAAAAGTTTTGTTAATTAGGTAGATATTTGACCAACATTGTACCACTTAGTTTGTATGTGTTTTACATGTCTTATGAGATGGATTTTACATGATTTTTGGTATTTTATTAATCTAATTACCTAAAACATCCTAAATTTTATAGATAATAATGTCTTATTTGTAGATATCTTAGTAATAAAGTAATTTTAATTACTAACTTTAACATAATTTTAACAAGATTCAATGTTTTTCTAGGATATGGTTATACTTATTAAAGTATTTTGGAACTCTTAATGATTTTATAATTGTCATTTAATTTTGAAACTATATTCTTATTGTTTCACACATGGTTTTTCATTTGTTACATTCTAAGAACTTTAGTCATTCACATGTAGCATAGTACTCTATACATTATACTCTATGCATTCTACTCCTTTTTTGTCTTTTATACTTAATAATTTCCTAATTCAATTATCTAAATAGAATCTCAAATGTACTTATCATTAATTTCTAGATCCTTATACTAGACACTAGACATGGAACTAGAATTTATCATAATTATACATCATGGTCGACACATTATACTTACAATAGATACCAAGCACAAGCACTTGTATATGTATTACCTAAAACTAGGATAATAACCTTGCATGTCTATAGAAGCAAGTTATCTAAATAAAATCTTGAAAGCATCAAATAAAAATTGTTAGAGCATTTCATTGCTTTTGAATTTGATGTCGATATTTTCTACCATCATATTGATTCCCATATTATTTAGCTTGATGAGAAATATAAAACCCACAATTTATCAATTGTGTTTTTGTGTGTGTTGTAATAGCTCTAGCATTTCCATGTTTCTTACATTTTATTATTATTATCTTGAACCCTAAAAGTAGGAAGAGTTATATTGTAGTTGGTGTAGACACCTAAATCGTGTCATTCGTAGGGGAGCTACTTACATAGACACACTCATAATATCATGAGACATAATCTTAGACTTTATAAGCATCCACAGTGGTTCTCACCACTCATTTGGGGCCTTTTCAAGCCATCCAAGCTTGGAAGCTCAAACCAAGAGTAGCCAGATCCTAGCCACTCAAGCCTAGAGCGGCCAGACCTTAGTCATTGTAGATGACAGCGGTCAGATCTTAGCCACTACAGATGATAGCGACTAAGCCATAAGAAGTAGTTTTCTGATAAAAAGGTCTAATCTCAAGTGGAATTGGTCGTTTGCATGCAATAAAGGTGAGTTGGAGTGAATTTGAATTCCTTTTCATGACCAGTTCACATAGGAGGCTTGGGTTTGCACTTAACATTTAGTTAACTGACCTCCAAGGATAAACAAAGGACAAATGCTTGTCATGCTAATAATCAGTTCGCATAGGAGACTCAAGTGGGCAGTTATATTTTAGTTAATGGGCCTTCAAACATAGACAAAATACATAAAACCTCTCATGCTAACTCGCACTACGCATGAGAAATTCATTTCTAGGGCTTGGACATAGGCCTAGGGTTTCACACTATAAAATGTGTAAGCCTAAGAGCACCAAAGGAGCAGATCTTCTAGCATCAAGATATCTTTTATTGAGGATATCTTTCAAGACATGGAGATTTCTCTTTGAGATAACATGTACGACAAAGCCCTGATGAATTGAAGAGCATAACACCTCTTATTTCAACATCAAATATAGGCTTTGACCCATAGCTTTGGGGAAAATAGAGCAAGGTTTACCTTAGTGGTCATTGTCTTCGATAGTGGCCTATAGGCTTAGCTTCGATTTTAGACATAGCTTATTTTATTCTGTTTCTTCATGTTTCTGTATCATTAGCATAAATTTACATGATTTCATGGCATAGTTTTAGTATATTTTCATTAAAATTATTTTATTACTAACAGCCTCATCCAGGGAGGCAGTCCCAGACATCTAAGTGTGTTTTTTTATTTCAGTGATCACAGGACTACATGTTCATTAGATAGATTAGCAACATACACAAGCAAAGGGATCCCTCTAGGAAACATACCTGAAGAAGGAGGCATATGTAAGCCCTCATACATTTCTATGTGTGGAATCGAGAAGCCTTTTATAAGCACACCATGTCTTCATGAAAGGGGTACTCTTTGCTTATTTGTAACTTAATGTATCGAAATGGGTATCCCTAAGAGGGACCAACATGTAGCTGGATTTCAATATTAATAAAAATGATCTATCTTTTGTGTTTTCTATGTTATATGTTTTCTGTGGTCTTTTTATTTTATCTTCAATACAATATTGCAAGTAGAGTAGAGCGGTGTATGCATTCCTAGGGTCGCTACATATGGTGATCACGGTGGGATCACCACTAATTTTTCATTTTTTATCGAAATGCTAACTGATTTTGTGTGCAGGTCTAGCCTCTTTGATCTACAGTGGCCAAAATTAACCGCTCTGAGCCACAACGATCAAGAAAGACTTAGTTGCTCCTGCTAATAGTGGCCAGGAACTAGCCACTCTGGTCGACAATGACCAGTAGTGGAGTGCAGCAGAGGTCAAACGATGACTCTCTGAGCTGGATCAGAGGTTGGTATAACTTCTATGATATTTTACAACTTTCTATTTGCTTTTGTGTTCTTAAAATAGAGAACTTAAAACACCTTTACATTCATAAATTGAAAGAATAAAAGAAGAAGGAATCAAGCATTTTGCATATCTTAGATCTTCTTTTAAAATTTTCACTAGGTGTTGCTAGGAACAATGACTTATGCCTAAAAATTTCATCCTAGAATCCAATGTTCTAGAAATTGTATGTTGTTTGCTTGCCTTGAGGCCTTGAAAGGAGGCCATAGTTGCACAAAATAAAGTGCGTTCATACAAATCATAGTAATTTTATGCATATTTATGAAGTATTGAAATGTATTTTTGCACTTAGGCATATAGGAAAGATTCATTGCTGCTATATGATGTACTTTATGTTATGCAATATTAAAATGAACACCACACATGCACGTCTCATTTAAACATTGGAGAGTTGGATTTCATCACTAACCTTCAATTTAGTCCGGTGATGTTGGAATTCATATCCTTCCATCTATTTGACCCCTAGATTCTCTTAGAAATGGACTGAAGAACTCTTTCATAGTGGTACTAAGATACTTATGTCAAAACTATCTCCCACCATTGGAACAATCTTGTTCAGGGTGGAGAAGCTAGGTGAACCCCCCACTGAGATTTCAACGGTGTACCCTAGCTTCTTTTGAGAAAAATCATGTTTGGCATGGGTGTTCTTGATTTCCACTATGAATGAGCCTTCTCTTTCTAAATCCAATAAAAACAAGAAACCAAAGAATGAAACATCAAAATACAGCAAACTATATAGGGCACACATAATCTGTTAATAAAGATAAACATATGTGTGGTATTGTTTGGATACCTCTAAAAGTGAAATCTAAAAAGACTAAGTCACAAGAAAAATGGTCAAAATAAGAAGCAAACATACTCGGTCTGACACTGAAGGGGAATCTAAAGCAACTCATACCCTTAGGCGAAGCCGTAGTAACACTGAAATACATACCTATAATACCATGAGATGTAGGTCCACGAGTCTGAGGGGTGATAACTCAACCATTAGGGCTTCTCCTCGAGAGACTCCAAGTAGGGAACTAAACCATGGAACAAATTCACACAAATAAAAAGAAACTTCACAACCATCCTCCTCAAGGATACATGAGGAGACCTCAAGGGCCTACTCTAAACACACATAAACATCTCAAAGATGAGAGGAAGCTTCAAGGGCTTCCTCCTCAAATAGACATAAAGAAGGATCTAAAATACACTTTTCACATAGATATGAGGAGGTTGCACCATCTCCATATTCATGGAGAAAACATGATGCCACAAAACCTTCATCACAAGAAGGCAAACAAGATTTGAAACATTCCAATGTTCAAATGAAACACTTAGAATAGATTAGCCCACTGAGGGGCAAGAAACTAGAGACACAACCAATAATAGGCATCAAACAAAATATATACTTCAAAAAAGAGGAAGTATTCCATTAGACTATGACCTCATTGGAGTGAATGGCACCCCTAGGGATCATCCATGGAAAATAAGACAATTGGACGATTTGGATCAGTTGCATCTAATACCACCTCCCAGAACCATATCCATAGAGAATTCTGCATCTAGAAGCTCATGAACTATGACTTCTAAGCCTACTTCTTAGACTTGGGGTACCTCAAGATGACCCCATAGCAAACACAAAAAATTTGATCATAAAGACACTCAAAAATTTACTAAACAAGTCACATTAGCTAGCGAGAGCAACGAAACAACATAAAACTCTGAGAGAGATCTACAAATCAAAATAGCTAGGATAAGGTCAGATAAGAAAGATTTCTCTATGACCGCACAAGTTAATCGCATGCAACGGTTAGAGAATGCCTTACACAGATAAGCAAGAGCTTGTGGATGCTCTTGAACAATATAAATAGAGATAACGGTTGTTGCACCAACATGAGCAACATTTAAGAGAGCAAGCTGAGCAGTTAGATTGCAACAACCAACAAACAAGTGGAAGTGACCATCAAATAAATCAACGCGTTAACTCGCTATGAGAGGAATGTATTAGACAAGAAAATGGCTCATAACAAATCCCCCTTCCAAATCATGAGATGAACTCAACTGGGGAGGAAAGGGTAAACTTAATAGAGTCAAATCATACACGTCTTGAATCCCCTCATAGAAGGGAAGAAATTAGAGTCAATAAAACAAATAGAGTTTTACCTCCATCGCCATCGTGAGTAGGCCTGCACGAGGAGGAAATCTATGGATCAAAGCCATTTCAAGAGCTTGCCAAAAATATGAAAACCTTTGAAAAACAAGAGGTAGCTAGGAACTCGCCAACATTGAGAAAAATACACAACCAACCATTGTGTCCATAAGTTCCTAGCCCTCCCTATCCTAAGCACTTTGAGATGCCTAGACTAGATAATTTTAAAGGTGAAGAAGCTGCACAAGAGCATGTCACCAACTTCATAAATGCATATGTTCATCTTGAATAACATGATGCTCTTATGCTAAGGACATTCATCATGACATTTTTGGGCGTAGCCACCCAATGGTTCAATCAGCTGCCCAAATATAGCATAGCAAACTTCGAGCAACTAGTGAACGTTTTTATAAAGCATTTCTCTTTTGGTGCTAAGAGGAAAGTGAACTTTTTAGACCTTTTCAATTTGAAACAATATGATGATGAAACAGTATGATGATGATCCGATAATGGATTATGGGAATAGATGGAGAAAAATCATGCCAAAATTATCATTCTTCGTTCCCACAGAACAAATTGTCTGAATGTTCACGAAAAGTTATTCTAAACACATCTCCCTCTTGCTACAACTACATAAGTATCCTTCATTTGAGGAATATTTTGCACAAGCCAAGCTCATTGATGAGATAAAAGTAGACGAGGGAACTATAAAACTCTAAACCAAGAAGGAGTGGAACAAGAATGACAATAATGGCAAGTACAAATAGAAGCAGGCGAGTCCTGCTCCAGTTAATAAAGTAGTGTTAGCTATGCCTAAGGTTGGGGGTGCACAAAAGCCAAATAATTATCAAGCACATCCCCCACCAGTAAATTATGATCAAAATAATAATCAAGGCCAAAACAAAGAATGCAATACCCCTCGATATTTTACACCATTAAAAAAATCAATGCAATCAATATTCAATCAATCGAGCGAGGCGGTAAAAATCATATTCCCTAAAATACCACTTATAGATCCCAACTATCCTAAGCCAAAAGGATATAGGGAAGATCAATTCTGCCTATACCATAGGATACCTGGGCATAACATTGAAGTCTGTGTGGCTTCAAACATCAGGTCCAAAACATTATCGAGGCAAGAGAAATAAAAGTGGACAACCTACTAGCCCCAGACAACAGAGATATGGGCATCTACAAAACCCACTACCAAACCATGAAGCCCCTAGAGGGAAAGGAGCACAAGTTAATCAAGTCTGAATTAAGACACCCACCCATGGGTGTGTTGGGATGGTTGATATTGTCAATATAGAAACCAATACTAGATGGTATGGTCAACCGAAACCTCCTGTAGCTCCCATCAATGTCCCAGCTGCACCTAGGTAGAGGCAGGGGCAAGACAACCTTCTAGGTCCACCAACCCGACCTATGGTAAACATCCAGAGTAGACTTGAGCAAAATTTACAAATGACTCTGGCTAAGCTATCAATTTATGAGCTCATACAACAATCCCCAAAGCATAGGGAGACTTTTATGGAGATCTTAAGGTAAATTGAGCTTTAGCTGCAAGATCCAAATGCATTCACCCATTTTATGGGGCAAGTACAAGAATGCCAAGAACCTATAATTTGATTCTATTATTATGAGATAAAGATAGTATATACTACCTTACCAGACCCTCCATTGCATATTGTGGCATCAGTTAATGATTTACCATTTAAACGGGTCTTGATCGATATAGATTCATCAATCAACATCATCACAACAATAGCAATAGAACACCTCAAAATCCCTAAGTCCAATATCATTCCAAGAGCCTACAAATTAAGATATTTCAATGATGCTTTATGAAATACTATGGGAATGATAGTCCTACCCATCAAGGTGGGGTATAAGACCATCCCTATCATGTGTCATGTCTTGGAAGGGGCCATGCAATACAACATCCTCCTAGGGAGACCTTGGATCAGGGACATGAGATGTGTCCTTTCGATCTTACACCAATGTGTCAAGTATGTGCATGATAACAAAGTCTACATGGTAATGGCCGATGAGGAGCCATTCAAGTATGTTCACTAGGTGTATTTCCTAGGAGAATTTGTGATTCTATCAGCCCATCTATTGGTAGGGCCTTCATATTCGAATGTTAAAATGGAGAACAAAGACAAAGGGGCACAAAAGGACCCATCTGCATCAATGCCACATCTTGCATACAAAGCCATTAATGCTTCTAGTAAACCGTTAATACCTAAACCAAATAATGATCAAAATCTAAAGTCACCTATGGTTCAGACAAAAAATCTCAAGGAAACACTAACCATAGATATTGAAGACAGTCCAATTCCCATGGAAGAAGAAGATCATCAAGACTAAGTCAAAGACGATGACTATCATACCGCTTCACTAGTGTCATACGTGGGGTTATCTAGATCACATGCAACTATACACTTGGAAAGAACAGGGATAGGAGAGTATCTTGTGTAGAATATAACTTTTATGCCTATCATAGAGTCTTCACAGGACATGGGATGACTAAAAGATCTAAGACTGCCAGTGGGAACAATGGTTTTGCTTGGAATCCCTCCCAACCAGACAAACTTCATATATGTTTTCTTGGATTATGACCACAAATCTACAGATGTAGACAAGGATGATGATGGGATATTTATTATCAATGTTCATAATCTCTCCAATCTTGAGTTTGCTCTAACCTATTTCGAGAATTACCATTGGCATGGTTATGGTATTGGTAGATATGAGCAAGGGCGAAGGCAACCATTCAAGCCGTAATACCAACTCCCATCTAAAACAATTGGGTTAGGATATCACATCAGAGGTAGATATGACCTTCTAGTAGCAACATTAGATAGATTTACCTTGGGGTTAGGAGAATACATCAATTTTATTCCTTATCACCCACAAAGTATAAAATATATAAGCAACATACAAGTGGCCACGGTAAGCATACCACCTCCAGAAAATTATCATCCAAACACCTCAATTGATTCCACCCCAATAGGGTACAACTCATGGGATGAGGAGAATAGATATGGAGAAAGTGATGATGAGGCACAACTTGGCTTAGCCTATCAGGGGCCTCGCTATTTGCAAATATTCATGGTCCATCCATGATGAGAGTGGATATACATTAGATGAAAGTGATTATGAATCAGAGGACTCAACAAAAAGAGTCTACTTAGGCCTAAGCCATCAACCCCTAACTTTGGGGCAAGATACAAATGAAAATGGGTTATTAATAAGTGACGAAGAATATGAAGATGAAATAGAGATGGCCCATTTGGGTCTAAGACATGAGCCCCTTATCTTAGGACCACATACCAATGTTAACAATTTTTGGATAAGTGATGATGAATTTGAGGATGAGACCGAGATGGCTTATCTTGGACCTCACCACTTGTGGTAATTCAATGAGCTAGTACAGAGAGATGCGGCACTTCATGCCATAAACCCTCTTCTCCTATTTTTTGTGGGACCTATTGACCTTGTATCCATTCATCGGATGCTCAATCCCCATCTGCATACATTCAGAGACTAGTTAGAGCCCAATGATCCTATTGTCTACCCTGCTCATGGGCTAGATCTAGAAATTCCCATTCCTCCAAAAACTCATCGCGAGTATGGAAGGGAAACCCCTGATACAATATTGCACCCATGTGGTCCTGGATATTTCATTCCATCCATCAAAATGATCTCCATTGATTTGACCACTCCACTTCATAACCCATAAGATCCTACCAAATCATGGCATCTTGATGTAGAGGCTATTGATTGGGATCGTGCTAGTTTACCCATAGAGCCTGAAGATATTTTCCCTAGTGAAGAGATATTGCAACTATATCATTTTGCATCAAGTTGTGCATATGATGTATTCCATACCGGTTTGGATATTGAGATAGTAGGACCTATAAATCCTACCGATGACATTCACTTGATATCCATGCCTCACTAGTTGGAGGATGGGTCACATATGGATATAGAAGCAACTTTCAAGGTAGACATCAGTGATGATCCTACCCAACCAAATAAAGTTAGGTTCAAAGAAAGTCTATCTCCATAGGAAAAATCCATCTTGATTCCTCTACTCAAAGAGAGGCTAAATATCTTTTCTTGGACTTACAAAGACATGCCAGGGATAGATCCAAAGTTAGTTGTTCACAACCTTTCGTTGGATCCCGCAAAGAAGCCAGTCAAGCAAAAATTGAGAAAAATGCATCCAACCATTGCTCTAATGGTGAAGAACGAATTGCAAAAACTACTTGAGGTAGTGTTCATAGTTCCTATGGACTACCCTGAATGGGTTTCAAACATGGTACCCATGGGAAAACCCGATGGAAGAGTTTGTATATGTATAGACTTTAGAGATCTGAATAGGGCAATAGCAAAGGATTCATTCTCATTGCCAAACATAGATGCTCTTATAGATGTAACTGCAGGTCATAAAATGCTCTCCCTAATGGATTTTTTTTTGGATACAACCAAATTCAGATCAAGCCTAAATATTAGCATAAAATTGCTTTTATTACTCCATGGAGAACATTCTTTTATAATGTAATGCCATTTGGTCTAAAAAATTTTGGTGCCACATATTAGCGGGCCATGACATACATATTCCATGACTATATGCATAAGATCTTAAAGGATTACATGGATGACCTACTAGCCAAATCCCTATTGTGGCAAGAACATGCCGAAGTCCTTAGACAAATATTTGACTGCCTCATTGAGCACAATGTTTGATTGAATCCTAAGAAGTGTGTATTTGGTGTAACTTCTGGCATGTTTTTTGGGATTCATCGTATCCAAGAGAGGCATTGAGGTCAATCCTACAAAATTAAAGGCTATATTGGAAATGGCTGCCCCTACTAATATTAGGGAGTTGAGAAGCCTACAAGGCAAGATAGCATCCATCAAAATATTCATCGCATAGTTATCAGACAAATGTAGACCTATGAATCAGTTTCTATGCAAAAATGTTCCCTTTCATTCAGACAAATAATACCATCAAGACTTTGTAGAGATCAAAACTTATCTGGAAATACCACCAGTTTTGGCTCCACCAAGGCCAGACACACCATTTTTATTATATATATCAACTACTGATTTTGCATTAGGCACCAAGTTAGCCCAAAATATGAAGAACACAATCTTATACTGAGAGGGGGGTGAACAGGATAAGACCTCTTTTTACTTTTTCCTTTATACTTCAAAATAGTAAAGCAATATACCCAAAGCAATATCAAAGCAATGCACAATATCATCCATAAAGTGACACCAATTTTAACATGGTTCACCCAGAATGGCTGGGCTACGTCCACAAAACTTTTCTCTAAAAGTTATCTCAAAGTTCTTTGGGAATCCTTCCCAATTACAATGTTTATGAGCCTCAGCCCAAAGGAGATACCTTCCCCCAATCAGAATTTATGAGCCTCTGCTCAAAGGAGATACCTTCCCCCAATCAGAATTTATGAGCCTCTGCTCAAAGGAGATACCTTCCCTCTCGCTCTGGAAATGATCCCTCAGAAGATCAATCGCCTCTACCTCTTTCCAGCACGTGGAACTCCTTTCCACCGAAGACCTCCTGTCCTCAATGCTTAGCCTAAGAGACCTCTGCCTTCTATGATCACGTCCACAGTAGCTCAGCAACCTGTACCAAACACAGTCAGTCGGTCTAGTACAAGTCTTCCTCTGTTTGTCAGATCTATCCAACTCTTGAACAAATCAATCCTCTGCATACAAGCCTTCTCAAAGACTTGCCAACTGTCCTCAAGTTCTTCTCATAGAACCAATGCACCTCTGTCCTCAAGTTCTCTGATAGAACTATCAAACTCAGCTCACAAGTCCTCTGCTAGGACCTGTCCAAATCTTCTCACAAGTCCCCACCGGAACCTATCCAAAACTGCTCACAAGTCCCCACCGAAACCTGTCCAAAAACTGCTCACAAGTCCCCACCGGAACCTATCCAAAAATTGCTCACAAGTCCCCACCGGAACCTGTCCAAAAACTCAGCAAGCTCACCAAGAAAAACTTTCTTAGTAGGAAATCACAAAGTGAATTGTTAGAGACCCAATGTGATTTGTCAAACTCATAGAAGCATAAAGAGAATTTTTAGAGACTCAATATGTTCTATACTCAAATCCCAATCTCAAAACTCAACTCAAATCAACTCAACTCAATCTCAATCTCAAATCTGAAAACTCAACTCAATATCTAAAATGGATAGGATAGAATGTTTTCTTTCAAGAACATGAAACCCCAACAATTGCCAACTATGCAAAGAATCACATAACAATGATACTCATGTTCTTTTCACCATCAATTAGGGTTTCAACAACAATGCTCATCAAACAAGGTTTAGTCAACCAACACCATTCAACTCAACATCAACCTTGAAGCATTCAACCAATCATCACAAGAAAAGGAAACAAGTAGAAATCCTTTTCCCTCCAAAGATATTTGAACAAAACAACCACCAACACAATATCACCAAATGCAAAGAATAACTTGCTCAAATCAACTCAATGGAGTAAGCCCAATATCATGAATCAAGTAAAGCAATAACTTGATCAAACAACCTCTATGGAAGCAACTCAACCATCAAACTCAAAACAGCCAACCAAGGGTTCCACCAACTCAATGCAAGTAGCTAGACTCACAAATATAAACCCTAGTGCACAAAGCTTCCACTATCTCAAACCAAAAATTATGCATTCACCAAAAACTCTCCTTAAGGATAACAATGCATAAGTAGTCTTCAACAAACCAGAAAATAGGATTTACACCTAGCCAAAGGATACCTAGTAGAATACCTTTTCACTCCAACCTTATTTCAGAAAACATACACCAATCATACTCATAAGAAGAATGTGCCCATACCTTATTGGAGTAGAAGATAATTGAACCTTCAAGCTGTCACCACACACAACTCTCAAACTTCCAACCAAGTTAGGGTTAGAATAAAAAGAAATGAGCAATAATATAAACTTCCTTTATTACACCTTTTAGCTCCACTTCTTTAAACACAACCACCATAACATGCCAATAAATCAACAATCATAGACTCACACCTTATACCTCCATTTTTAATTTTAGCATAGCAAAGAATAATCTTAAAAATACATCCAAGGAAATATGCCCTTATTTCTCCTAAGCTTTTATTCAATGCTAATCACAAAAGCCAAAACTCATAAAATTTAATCACACCTTATAAATCGTTGTCCAAGAAACTCCGAATTTCGTGGCATAAAGACGTTTTAATAAAAATGTGTGTTACTCTAGAAAAGCACCCCTGCGAGACTCGAAACGACGACCTCTGCCAATGCAACACCCAACAGCAGCCTTCGCTGCCACTAGCCCACACGGGCTACGAAGTTCACAAGTGAACTTCCCTCCACTTCACCCTCGAAAAAAACTCCCGAAGACTTTTCAACCGCACGTGCTTCTAAGTCTTCCTTCGATCGCAGTGAATACAGAGCACAAACACCGCAAATTGCATTTGAGGAATTTTGAATTAATTAGCCTTCCAACCTTAGGAGTTGGAGAATAAATAGTCTCTTCGAAGACACCTTGACGTCGGCGAAAATAAAGACCATTTCGAAATTAATCAAAAGTCTTTTCAAAAAGGGTTTAAAAACCCTTAAATAATTTTAATAAATTAAGAATAAAAAAGGTTTAAAAACCTTTAAGTATTTTTAATAAATTAAAAATAATTTCTCCCTTAATTAATTAAATAATTAATTAATTAAAACCATTTAACTTGGTTTTAATAAAAACCCTATCCAACTTGGTTTTAATAAAAACTGGTTTGGTTTTAATGAAAAACCCTTGCCAATGGAATCTCTCTGGATTCTCTTAAAAATATTCTCTTGGAATCTTCCACCTTTGAAGCCAACACATCCTCTTAACATTAATGCCATTTCCTTTTGACATCAATGACAACTCATAGACAAGAAGCTAGGATCTCAAACCCAAAATTGCCAACAATCTCCCCCTTTGTCATTGATGGCAAACCATGCTTCTCAACAACATAGAAACTCAACATAAATAGCTCCCCTTGTCTTGAGGCTCTCCCCCTTACTCAAATATCTCCCCCTTTGTCATCAATGGCAAAGGGTCACCTTTGGGGCTCAGGACTAAGAATGAGCCTCTTAGCTTAGTCCCTCCCCCACCTCCTGATGAGGTGATTAATTCTTGGGTGGGAGTAAAACTCCCATTAGGCATTGATCATCATCAACGTCTATAACTTCCTTTTTGGGCCTTCTCTTGAACTCTTTGTCCATATTCTTGTTCCTGTCACTATTCTTGTTCTTGTTCTCATCCCTGTTCTTGTCCATGCCTTGATCCTTGGACCTGATCATGCCACTATTCCTGTTCCTGTATTCTGGAATTTCAGCTCTACACTGTCTAATTTTGTGACCTTCATTGTTGCACTTGAAACACTTGACGATGTTGTTTCTCTGAGGTAAACCTGATCTTTGAATCCACCAGTTCTGACCAAACCTGTTCTGACCAAACTTGTTCTGGCCAAACCTGTTCGACCAAACCTATTCTAACCAAACCTATTCTGGCCAAACCTGTTCTGACCAAACCTATTCTGGCCAAACCTATTCTGACCAAACCTATTCTTGTTATTTGCCTTGCAATAAAATGCCTTGTGCCCAAACTATTGACAAGAGTAGCAATACCCTTGAAAGTAACTAGCACTTCTGAAACTGTCATTTACCTTCCTTCACTTGAGCCATGCAATGTGAAGCCATGTGACCAAACCTGTGACAAGCAAAACATCTACCATTAAAACTTTCCTAGATTTGACTTCCTAGGTCTTGAAAACTTCTTCTCATTTTGAATTCTATTTTATGTTTTTGTGCATCTATCATCCAAGGACTCCTTTTCTGAAATACTTTCCTCATCAGAACTCTCTTCCTTTTGGAGTCTCTTACTAGACTCTCCAACTTGTTCCTTGTGTGGCTTAACAAAACCAAGGCCTGTTTTATCTGTTGTCTTTCTTTGACCTTTGATGAGTGACTTAACCTTTTTGGAGCTATCTTGAAACCTGTAAAGCTTATCCTTGTACTCTTTAGTTTCCTCTTTCAAAGAAGCCATTTTCTGTTCTAACTCACTATACTCAAGAACCTTAGACTCTAACTCATCCTTGAGTTCTTGTGTCTTAGCTATAGAGAAGTCAAGACTTTCTATAAGATCATCTCTCTCCATACAACATTCATCTAACTTATCCTTGAGTCTAGAATTCTTCTTTCTTTCCTTTTTCAAAGCACTAAGAGCACTAATAAGTTCACCTTCAAGATCTACTTCACCTTCCTCTATATCTTCCTCTATTTGTTTGCTTTTTGAATCATCAAGGCCTTTTTCAGATTTCTTATCACTAGAGGTGCTACCCTTTTCAAAAACCATACATGCATCTTCCTTATAGTTTTCTAAAGCATCCTCATACATACTAGAAACCAAATCATTATTTGTGCAATCATCCTCAAGGTGACCAAAATTTCCACATCTAAGACATTTCATGATAATGAATCTATGTTTCGGTTCTTCCTCTTTTTTCGATATGAACAACATCTCATTTTCATTATCACTTGAAGAACTTTCACTATCACTACTAGAACACTTACTTTTTTTTTTTTTTTTTTTTGTTTTTTTTTTTTTTTTTTGTTTTTTTTTTCTTTTTTTTTTGGGGATTAGTAGCATAATGACCAAAATTTCCACAATTGAAACATCTTATATTTTTCACACTTTTGTGTTTTCTAGAGAACTTGCCTTTCTTGTTGTAATATGCCTCTTCATCACTAGAAGACTCATCACTATCTTGAAGTTGTTTACCCTTGGAATTCTTGGTAGCCTTGAAAGTTGCCTCTTTCTTGACATCAACCTTCACTTGAGTTCTCAACTCAAATGCTGCAAGTATACTATGGAGCTCATCCTTTTTCAACTTATCCAAATATTTAGCTTCCTCAATAGTAGAAATATTTTCACTAAATCTATTAGGAAGAGATCTTAAAATCTTATCACAAACATCATTTTCAGCAAGCTCAAGACCTAAGTCTTTCATGGAGTTAACAACCTCATCCATACGAAGCATGTAGTCACTAATATTTTTATCATCATTCATATTGAGTTGTTCAAACATACCTTTGAAGTGTCTCAACTTGGCCTTTCTGACATTTGTATCACCTGTATGAACCACCTTCAACTGATTCCACATTTCACTAGCTGTCTTGCAGTGAATCACTTTGGTGAGATCTACTTTCTATAAGCCTTTTAGGATTGCATTCATTGCTTTTGAATTGTTGTGATGTAGGAGCCTTTCTTCTTTAGTATTAGGACCATGTCCAGGAATAGTGTACTCATCTTCAATCACTTCCCAAACCTCATTCCCAAGTGCCATTAGATGAACCTTCATCCTTGCACTCCAAAGACCAAAATCTGACCCATCAAGAATAGGTGTTGCATTGCCACTTGAATGATCCATTGTGTTCTTTACTAGCTTTTCCTTCAAGCTGTTAAACTTTTCGAAGGCACCTGCTCTGATACCAATTGAAGAACACAAGCTTATACTGAGAGGGGGGGGTGAACAGTATAAGACCTCTTTTTACTTTTTCCTTTATACTTCAAAATAGTAAAGCAATATACCCAAAGCAATATCAAAGCAATGCACAATATCATCCACAAAGTGACACCAATTTTAACGTGGTTCACCCAGAATGGTTAGGCTACGTCCACAAAACTTTTCTCTAAAAGTTATCTCAAAGTTATTTGGGAATCCTTCCCAATTACAATGTTTATGAGCCTCGGCCCAAAGGAGATACCTTCCCCCAATCAGAATTTATGAGCCTCTACTCAAAGGAGATACCTTCCCCCAATCAAAATTTATGAGCCTCTGCTCAAAGGAGATACCTTCCCCTCTGCTCCGGAAATGATCCCTTAGAAGATCAATTGCCTCTACCTCTTGCCAGCACGTGGAACTCCTTTCCATCGAAGACCTCCTGTCCTCAATGCTTAGCCTAAGAGACCTCTGCCTTCTATGATCACGTCCACAGCAGCTCAACAACCTGTACCAAACATAGTTAGTCGGTCTAGTACAAGTCTTCCTCTGTCTGTCAGATCTATCCAACTCTTGAACAAATCAATCCTCTACATACAAGCCTTCTCAAAGACTTGCCAACTATCCTCGGGTTCTTCTCATAGAACCAATGCACCTCTATCCTCAAGTTCTCTGATAGAACTATCAAACTCAGCTCACAAGTCCTCTGCTAGGACCTGTCCAAATCTGCTCACAAGTCCCCATTAGAACCTGTCCAAAAATGCTCACAAGTCCCCACCGAACCTGTCCAAAAATTGCTCACAAGTCCCCACCGGAACCTATCCAAAAACTGCTCACAAGTCCCCACTGGAACCTGTCCAAAAACTCAGCAAGCTCACCAAGAAAAACTTTCTTAGTAGGAAATCACAAAGTGAATTGTTAGAGACCCAATGTGATTTGTCAAACTCATAGAAGCATAAAGAGAATTGTTAGAGACTCAATATGTTCTATACTCAAATCCCAATCTCAAAACTCAACTCAAATCAACTCAGCTCAATCTCAATCTCAAATCTAAAAACTCAACTCAATATATGAAATGGATAGGATAGAATGTTTTCTTTCAAGAACATGAAACCCCAACAATTGCCAACTATGCAAAGAATCACATAACAATGATACTCATGTTCTTTTCACCATCAATTAGGGTTTCAACAACAATGCTCATCAAACAAGGTTTAGTCAACCAACACCATTCAACTCAACATCAACCTTGAAGCATTCAACCAATCATCACAAGAAAATGAAACAAGTAGAAATCCTTTTCCCTCCAAAGATATTTGAACAAAATAGCCACCAACACAATATCACCAAATGCAAAGAATAACTTGCTCAAATCAACTCAATGGAGTAAGCCCAATATCATGAATCAAGTAAAGCAATAACTTGATCAAACAACCTCTATGGAAGCAACTCAACCATCAAACTCAAAACAACCAACCAAGGGTTCCACCAACTCAATGCAAGTAGCTAGACTCACAAATATAAACCCTAGTGCACAAAGCTTCCACTATCTCAAACCAAAAATTATGCATTCACCAAAAACTCTCCTTAAGGATAACAATGCATAAGTAGTCTTCAACAAACCAGAAAATAGGATTTACACCTAGCCAAAGGATACCTAGTAGAATACATTTTCACTCCAACCTTATTTCATAAAACATACACCAATCATACTCATAAGAAGAATGTGCCCATACCTTATTGGAGTAGAAGATAATTGAACCTTCAAGCTGTCACCACACACAACTCTCAAACTTCCAACCAAGTTAGGGTTAGAATAAAAAGAAATGAGCAATAATATAAACTTCCTTTATTACACCTTTTAGCTCCACTTCTTTAAACACAACCACCATAACATGCCAATAAATCAACAATCACAGACTCACACCTTATACCTCCATTTTTAATTTTAGCATAGCAAAGAATAATCTTAAAAATACATCCAAAGAAATATGCCCTTATTTCTCCTAAGCTTTTATTCAATGCTAATCACAAAAGCCAAAACTCATAAAATTTAATCACACCTTATAAATCGCTGTCCAAGAAACTCTGAATTTCGTGGCATAAAGACATTTTAATAAAAATGTGTGTTACTCTAGCAAAGCACCCCCGCGAGACTCGAAATGGTGACCTCCGCCAATGTAGCGCCCAACAGTAGCCTTCGCTGCCACTAGCCCACGTGGGCTACGAAGTTCACAAGTGAACTTCCCTCCACTTCACCCTCGAAAAAACTCCCAAAGACTTTTCAACCGCACGTGCTTCTAAGTCTTCCTTCGATCACAGTGAATACAGAGCACAAACACCGCAAATTGCATTCGAGGAATTTTGAATTCATTAGCCTTCCAACCTTAGGAGTTGGAGAATAAATAGTCTCTTCGAAGACACCTTGACGTCGACAAAAATAAAGACCATTTCGAAATTAATCAAAAGTCTTTTCAAAAAGGGTTTAAAAACCCTTAAATAATTTTAATAAATTAAGAATAAAAAAAGGTTTAAAAACCTTTAAGTATATTTAATAAATTAAAAATAATTTCTCCCTTAACTTGGTTTTAATAAAAACCCTATCCAACTTGGTTTTAATAAAAACCGGTTTGGTTTTAATGAAAAACCCTTGCCAATGGAATCTCTCCGGATTCTCTTAAAAATATTCTCTTGGAATATTCCACCTTTGAAGCCAACACATCCTCTTAACATTAATGCCATTTCCTTTTGACATCAATGACAACTCATAGACAAGAAGCTAGGATCTCAAACCCAAAATTGCCAACAAAATAATGAACAAGACAAAGAGCAAGCCATATATTACATTAGCCGCACCTTGGTGAGTTATGAGCTAGGATATGCGTATGTAGAAAAGTTGTGTTTAGAAGTGGTTTGCAAATTGAAATTTACGACACTACATGTTGATCCATATGACCTACGTCATATCAAAACTAAATCCTTTGCAGTACATGATGAGTAAGACATATCATAGTACACGTATCACAAAATAGATCATGCTATTGATAGAATTTGACCTAGACTTCATAAGCCAAAATTCCATCAAGGGACAAGTCATAGCAGATCAATTGGCAAAGGCACCTCTTTAGGATGACAAGCCTCTCACCATAGAATTACCCGATGATGTGGTCTTTGCATTATCAGATCTGCCAGAACTCGAAGAACCTAAGAAAGAAAGAGACATGTCATTGTTCTTTGATGGTTCAAAGTGTGAACAAGGGGGTGGAGCAAGAATTGTCTTTATCACACCACAAGGTGCTCCATTGCCCTTATAATTCAAAATAGGCTTCCCTTGCACAAACAACAACACAGAGTATGAAGCCCTGATCTTGGGACTCCAAACAATAGTTGCAATGGGCATTAAAATATTGAATATTCTTTGGTGACTCCTTGCTCATAGTAAACCAAGTCAAAGGACTATTTCAATGTAGGTGCCCACTCCTAAAGTCTTACAAGGAACTTGTTGATACCTACCTAGCCCTACTAGAATGGTACGACATAGAGGCAATCCCTCATACATCAAATAGATTTGCAGACACCATGGCATCTTTGGGATCCTTAATCCCTCAGAATCTGTCCATTGATTTCACAATCATCCATGTGAAAGTGCTTTCGCACTTAGCATTATGTCGTGAGGCTTTTGACAATCAAGAATCAGTCAACATGGTCAACATCGAACAAAATCAAGATTTGTCCTTCGCAGTAAGATATTTCTTGCAAATAGCACCTTGGGGGTTTCTGATCTCCCAAGGGAATATAGAGTGTGGTGCAACCATACACCATAGAGTTGTTCCTCAATATGTGTTCACCATTTCAAAAAAACAAGAAGAACAAGTTGTGTTTTCCATAGAAGCCATAGATTATCAAGATTGGCTTTCCCAACTAAGGGATTTCTTGAAAATTGGAATAATGCCTCAAGATCTATCACATATTGAAAAGCAAACATTCAAAAATAAAGTAACAAGATACATATTTCTAGGAGAAATTCTCTACAGATGAGGATATGATGGAGTGTTACTTCATTTTCTTGAGCCCCAAGAAGCATCTTGGGAAATTTTTCAAGCTCATGATGGTACGTGTAGTAGTCACTTCAGTGGCATGGCCATCATTAAGCACATCTTGAGAATGGGCTACTATTGGCAAATAATGGAAAAGGACTACTATGAGTATGTCAAGAAATGCAGTAAGTGTCAACATCATGCAAATCTAACACACTTACCATTGCAAGCCTTGCAACCCATTCAGGTAGCATGACCATTATCACAATGGGGACTAGATTTGATTGGGAAGATCTCACCCCATCATCAGGTCGACATACATTCATCATAATGGCCATAGAATATTTCACTAAATGGGTAGAAGTGATCCTATTAACGTCAAAAACTGGACCAAGGATTGCAGAGTTTATACTCCACAATATCATGTCATTTTGGGGTCCCTTCTAAGATAATATGGAATAATAGGCCATATTTTAAGAACAAAAATGTGTGTTCTTTAATGAAAAAATATCATATTTAGCATAATTTTTCTCCAGCAAATGGGCAAGTAGAAGCCTCAAATGAAACAATAGTCTCCATCTTGAGGAAGACAGTGTAAGATAATCACAAGGACTAGCATATTCAGTTGCTACTTGCACTATGGGAATACAAGACTAGTATATGAACGCTCACTGGGGCAACACCATTTTCATTAGTATATGGCATTGAGGCCATCATGCCACTAGAGTTAGAAATTCCAACTCTGTGCATAGCATTAAAATACTACATAGATGATGAGACCGCATGACAAGGCTGCCTTGATCAGTTGATGCTTCTTGATGAATGTCGAATCAATGCTTTAGAGCATCTTCACATTGACCAAGGTCACCTTGCACGAGTGTAGAATAGTAAATTCCATTTAAGGGAATTAAGGGTTGGAGATTTAGTGCTCAAGGAAAATAAACAAAATTCAAATCTATCGTTGCATCTGTGAGATAAATTAATGGTAAATTGGATAGGTCCATACATGATTTCACATATAGTTTGGCTTGGAGCATATCGTCTTATATCATTATATGGTGTTGAAGAGAAATAACCTCTCAATATCATTAACCTAAAGGTATTTCACACATAAAAATAAAAAACATTCAAATATGTCATAAAATCAAAAACATTCAAATATGTCAAGAAATCAAAAAACATTCAAATATGTCATAAAAAAATGCTTCAAGGGTATCCAATCTGCTTGGTCAAAATAAAATAAAATCTCCAAATGCATATTAAAGCCCTTTGGTCAAAATCAAATCACAAAATGCTCCAAGGGTATCAAAACCGCTTGGTCAAAAATCAAACAAAATGCTCCAAGGGTATCCAATCTGCTTGGTCAAAATCAAACAAAAGCTCCAAAGGCATCTTAAAGCCCTTTGGTCAAAATAAAATCACAAAATGCTCCAAGGGTATCAAAATTGCTTGGTCAAAAATCAAACAAAAGCTCCAAAGGCATCTTAAAGCCCTTTGGTCAAATTAAGCAAAAATACAAAAACAACGTAAAATCAAAAATAACAAAAACAATTGCACTTCGCATTTTGCATCCACATCATTGCATTGAATTTTAGCATCCATTACAATTGTATATGTCATTCAAGCCTTAAAAGTGATACCATAGTTTGTCGCACAAATAATTCATATCCATACCTCCATCCACATCAGTGTGTAATTGTGTTTTTCAACACAACCATTATTGTTGCTATACATAATATACTAAGGTTTTTGGTTAATCAACCACACCTAATGATCTTATCAACTTTTGAGGAAAACATCTTTGATTAGTATAATGTAAGGTATAGCTGTGATAATGCCTTGGATATTCATGATCCTATCACTAATTGAAACACTAAAATACTAGCTAGTACAAGAAAAATATGAAAGCTACAAAGTGGTCTAGGTTACCTTCAGCAAAAAGGATCTTCCTTGCTTATCCCCATGTGCAACTGGTTTAAAGGTGCTAAGAATTGGCAAACGGACAAACTTTACCCTATCCAAATCCCTTGCTTACATCAAAATAATCAAAATCCCAAAGCAAATTACATATTCAAAAGTCCAAGCATACAGTTCAGATTTCAAAGCAATAATACGATACACAAATCATATATTAAAAAATTCAAAAAAAAAAAAATCAAAGATCCAAAAAATCAATAAAAAATAAACAACAATTTTCATCACTAAATATGAGCAAAATAAACAGTGATTATCATCACTACAAAAATCCTCGCTCAAAGAAAAAAATAAATTAAAAAATAAACAGTGATTTTCATCACTACCTATGAGCAAAAATCCAAAGCCAAAAAGAAGCTAGAAAGAAGAGAATAAATCTTGAATCCCTGGAATTCTCAGCATTGTACAAAACTGGAAGGAGAAATCCTTACGCATGATGATATGACTATTATAATTGCTTCATGCATTTGTATATACCAATGTTTGAATGTGGATGATCTAGATTAGGTAACCAAATATTGCCTAGTGGTATAGTCAAACTATGTCCAACATAAGGATGAGAAGAACACTTGAAAATCCATGATATTAGCAATGGGCTGAAAGAATCCCGCCTGATATCAGAGGAAATTCTTGAGTTCTACCTCAAAATATACAATCACATTCACACACAAATATCATGAAAAACTAGGTCCATGGTAAAAGCCTTACTTTTCAAAAGTCTAAGTGGTAAATATATAGTTGTTGATAGGTTAACTAGAGTGTTTGAATCTTTGGAAAGCCCAAAAAATTCTTAAATAGAAACAAATCATAAAATCATTCACACCATCACTTTCTTTATAATATTATATAATTTAGGGGGTATCAACATAGTAGAACAAATACCACATATATATTAGAAATAGTATATAGATGACCACTGACTACTTTATATATTTTAATTTACAAAAACTTATTAAGAAAAAATTACACACCATTACATCTCACATATGAATACTTAATCAATTCTTATGATAAGAGTGATTATTTAAATTCATGATTATTTTTTTACTTTATGTGGTATCACCCATTAATATTGTCAATGTCATATGCATTTCATATGTTTTAAGTGATTAGAGCATACAGGTTCAGTTATACCATTCCATCACATAAGTCAGATGCACAAAATTAAAGCAAAGTTAAAACATGCATTTAGCAATAACATTGCATTCACAAAAAAAAGTCATTAATCATCTATAAACCACATCATAAAACACATAGGCAATATCCATTTGCATACCAATCATAAATTCATCATTCATCATCAAAATACATCGCATCATATCATCAAATCATATAAGCATCTACACATCCATCTAAGCATCTTCAAATATCATCTATCATCTAACATATTCATCAAACCATCATAATACCATCATCTCATCATATCATAAAATAAAATAACAACAAAAACATAAGCAATAAACGATACACATAATGAGTCATAAAAAGCAAATATATCATAAGAGTATGTGTGTCAAGTCCAATGGATATACAAAAATGCTCGTGGAGTACAGTCATATGGGTCAGTTGACCTCAAAAATGAATCAAGGACCAAGTAGAGCATCAATCAAGTATCGGGCCTGAGCCCCCTACATCACCTCCTCCAGTGCCATCTCCCCTAGTGGCGATGTCATGAGTCGAATGATGCGAGCCTATCGGTATCTCTATCCGAGTTTGGGTCCATTGGCTAGGATGGGTGGAAGACTACCCTGAGGTGGAGCGCCCACTGACCTACAAACCACATGCACCTGTTGGCTCCTTAGGGATAATCTAATGCCTCCTAAGATACATCTGAAGGATAGTGAAATGATCCACAAGTCCCCAGATCCGCTCCTCATGCTCATCCATCAAAGACTAAATTCATCCTACATCTGCCCCTAAACCTGCCATTGGAACCTACTATTGTGTAGAAGGAGGAACAACAAACTACATCATGGCATCGCCACCCCCAATAGTAGCCTAAAAATCCTGAATCTATGCTAAGAGCTGATCAATGGTAGCATCTTGTCGATGTACCTAGATCTTAGTGGCCTAAAGCTCAGCCTCAACCTCATGTAGCTATGCTCTCAAAGGAGATTCTCTCTCCTTGAGCTCTAACTCCTCCTCCTCCTTAGAAATGTTAGGATCCTCTACTACCACCTACTCTGCTGGCTGGCCCCATACCTCAGTCTTGGCTCGAACCCTACATCTTGTTGGATCTGATCCATCACCTCCACCATCATTCTCATGCCCTAGGTTACCGATATCATGCCACATATGATCACCCCACCACTGAGAGTAGGCCTTCATAACTCCCCTAGCCATTGTGGGGTCAATAGTTGGGGCCTCCTCCTCATTTGAAATCTCTATGATATATCATGGAGGTAGGTCCTTCTCTGCTATGAGGAACCTATACAAAAATAGTACCAAGGGCATATCCAACTGCAACTCGTACTAATGAAGAACCTGTGAGTAGAATAAATACTCTCGGATGGTAATCTTATGACCAACGAGCCATCACTCATGTCGTGTCTTGGCAGTAAATCTAGCTGGATCATCCCAAGTAAGACACTTGTAGTAAGGCCACCACATGACATCCCTGGTCAATAGTTTGGTAAAAGCATTAGTATAGTGGGACATATCCCCTATGAAAGTGTGGCTCTTATGCTCCTCATGCTCCCGAGCCCATCTGTCGACATAGCAATATGTTCGAGCATCAATCATTGTGATCTTAGTTTGGAGCCCCTTAGGGCGATCTACTATAATATGCTCCCATCCCCAAACTTGTAGGAGCAAGCTGCAGGTAATGCTAAAATTTCCCCACCGATGGATGTGGTACAACTCATCATAGCACTAAGCCAATAGTGATCTACCCCATGCATAGATGATAGACTCCTCGCTATCCAATAGGTCATGCACCATCACCAGAAGGTTCCATGGGAACCTCAAACCTGAGAAATCTAGGATAAGAACATTGCTGATGATCACCATCAGCAATATGACATGCCTCACCGTATAGACACCCTCCCCATGCCAGTGACTAATGGACACTCCTCCGAACTTGGTGTCCTTGAGAGCATCTACATAATGTGCTCTAAAAACCCAAGTGAAGACAACCACTTGATCATTACTGGCCAAAGAGACAATGGCCACCCCATCAAATGGAATTTGAAATATCCTATACACATCCTCCGGTATGATGGTCATCTCGTCGATTAGGAGGTGGAAGGTATTAGTCCATGGGTCCCAGCAATGGGACTGAGCTATAAGGTAGGCTTGATCTACCATGATGTAAGGTATCCTGATGACATACTACAACCCATGGGCCTTGAACCAGGCCCATTCTGTATCATCAAATCTAGGAAGCAAGTCAAGCAGGAGCTTTGGGTCCCATGCCTGAGTAGTAAGGATCTAAGTAAAGCAAAAGAAAGACAAAACATAAATACAGTGCATCTAAGGCATAATTCACAATAAACATGAAAATAATGCAAAAGAGTATGAGTTACTCTAAATATAAGCAAAAGAAGAATAATATTGCACCTAATCAAACAAAGCAAAATTTAAAAATTCCAAAAAAGTAAAAAAAAATCATAAAAAATTCAACAAAATATATTAAAAAAACAAAAACAAAAAAACAAGGCTCAAGCTTTAGCCACTGTCACCTACAGCGGCTGAAACCTGGCCACTGGAGGTAGCAATGACCAAGACCCAATGATCAAATTTTTGACTATTGGGATTCAAGCTTGGCTACTTTGAGTGATAGCAGATCAGAGTTGGACGCTCTGAGCAACAATGACCAAGGGGCAGCACGGTAAACCCGTGAACCCTTGGCTAGAAAATATAAAAAAAAATTGCAAAAATAATAAAATAATTTCAAAAAAACAACATAGGGAGGGAGAAAAAACAAATTAGAAAGTAAAATTTCCTATACAAGCATCAAAACTAAGCTAAGTTCAAAATGCCCACAATGGCAGCAGCAGGTAAATAATTGAAAAATTAAAAAAAAATACTAAGCTAAAACCACTAGTAGAAAGTAAAATTAGGGACTAACCCACCATAGCAAAGGGGAACCTAAGCCTAATTACAGAGTTTATTCATTGTCAGCAGATTTAGTGAGCTTTGTTTTACCCATTACTTAGTGAGGTTCAGTTTTACTTAGACAAAGAAAAGAGATCTAGGGTTTTGAAGAGAGAAATACCTGAGAAGCTCTGGCTCCTCCAATAGCTGATGTCTCACCCTATGCATCCATGTCCTCAGCAGCAGCAAGATCCAAAGTCACAACCATCACCGTCACACCAGAGATTCCAAAGCTAATCTTCAAATAGTGAAAATGATAGGTTGAACCCTAGAGATTGCAAATTTTATATTTCCTTAATCATGCCTTGGTCGTTTCTGATGTTAGTGGACCAAAATTCTTGGCCGCTCAAGGCGATAGTGGCCATAGGCAAGAACTCAGAGGTCATTGGACTTGATAGCGGCCAGGTCCATAGATCAAAGTAAAGCATTTTCTTCCATGAGGGAATAACAAAAACAACAAATAAATACACTTTGATGGGTTAGGACCCTTAGAGTGTTCAAAATAATAAAAAAATCACATAAAATAATAATCTCAGGTAGGCCTCGTACTTAGTTACTTACTCTATCAACCTAGTGATTGCAATGATTCACACTCCATGTATTTCGGTGAGATGAGTAGATAACCATAAGGCCACTTGGAAAAAAAAAAACTGATTTTAGAATTACGATGTGCCACCTTAAATCTCGAAGAAGATAAAGATGATCGAACCGCTCCATGGGTACAAATGGGTCATCCTAATTCTCCTATGATACAATCTAAACATAAATAGAATCACTCATCCTAACTCCCTAAGAAGGCTATTTATATTTGGACCACTCCTTGGGATAAGGATGGATGATCATCATAAACAATTGGAATCACACTTGGATGTGGGATTGCCCATTAAAAGCAACAAATTCTAGAAAGGAACCATATTAGTCATATTTTTCAAGCGACTTGTTGCTTCATTCATTGTCATTTCTTCACCAATTCATTGTGTGAAGATGTAGTTCAAAACTTCAACTTAATCATAATCAAAATAAGCAAAATATCACTCGATCATAGAAAAATCGTGTTTGTCCTATGAATCACAAATTTCTCTTATTTGCTAGGAATGTAAGCATACATGACATATTCAATTGTAGCTCGCCTACCGGTAGGAACTATTGTAGCAACTGAAGGTACCCGATTGAGTTTAAGGAATGAGTACAATTTAACATGCAAAAGCCACTGAGCTAAGTCCTTCAAACATTGAGGCAATGATTCAAGGGATGCGCGCCATCTTGCATGATTGAGCCATCTGGCATTGATCAGACCATTGATCACCATACACCCTCAAAATAGAACAATCTATGTTTTTTCTCAGCGTTAAGTTTTCCACACAGCGCATCGCAAAAAGGGGCATCTCTAGACACCTAAATCGTGTCATTCTTAGGGGAGATACTTACATAGACACATTCATAAGATCATGAGACATAATATTGGACTTTCCAAGCATCCATAATGGTTCTCACCACTCATTTGGGGCCTTTTCAAGCCATCCAAGCTTGGCCACTCAAACCAAGAGTGGCCAGATCCTAGCCACTCAAGCCTAGATATGCCAGACCTTAGCCACTGTAGATGACAACGACCAGATCTTAGTTGTTGCAAATGACAGTTGCTAAGCCATAAGAAGCATTTTATTGATAAACAAGCCTAATCTTGGGCATAAGTGGTAATCTGCATGCAATAAAGGTGAGCGAGAGTGACTTTGAATTCTTTTTCATGACCAGTTCACATAGGAGGCTTGGGTTTGCATTTAAATTTTAGGTAATTGACCTCCAAGCATAAAAAATGGACAAAAGCTTCTCATGCTAACAATCAATTCGCATAGGAGACTCAAGTGGGTAGTTATATTTTAGTTAATGGACCTTCAAACATAGACAAAAGACATAAAAACTCTCATGCTAACTTGCACTACGCATGAGAAATTCATTTCTAGGGCTTGGACATAGGCCTAGGGTTTCACACTATAAAAGGTGCAATCCTAAGAGCACCAAAGGAGTAGATCTTCTAGCATCAAGAGAGCATATCTTCCAGCATCAAGATATATTTTATTAATGAGAGCTTTCGAGACTTGGAGAGTTCTCTTTGAGATTACGTGTATGATGAAGCCCTGATGAATTGAAGAGCATAACACCTCTTATTTCAACATCAAATACAATATTTGACCCATAGCTTTGGGGAAAAGAGAGCAAGATTTACCTTAGCGGTCATTGTCTTGGACAGTGGCCCGTAGACTTAGCTTATATTTTAGACATAGTTTCTTTTATTCTATTTCTTCATGTTTCTATATCATTAGCATATATTTACATGATTTCAAGGCATAGTTTCAATATATTTTTGTTAAAATTCTTTTATCACTAATAGCCTCATTCAGGGAGGCAGTACCAGACATCTAAGTGTGTTTTGTTATTTCAGTGATCACAAGACTATAGGTTCATCAAACATATTAGCAACATACACGAGCAAAGAGATCCCTCTAGGAAACAAACCTAGAGAAGGAGGCATTTGTAAGCCCTCATACATTTTCATGTGTGAAACCAGGAAGCCTTTTATAAGCGCACCACCTCTTCGTGAAAGGGGCACTCTCTGCCTATTTGTAACTTATTATATCGAAATGGGTATCCCTAAGAGGGACCGACATGTAGCTAGATTTCAATATTAATAAAAAGGATCTATATTTTGTGTTTTCTATGTTATATGCTTTTTATGGTCTTTTTATTTCATCTTCAATATAATACTACAAGTAGAGTAGAGTGGTGTGTGCGTTCCCGGGGTCGCTACAGTTAGAGTCATCTTTCATATTCAAATATCAGTTGCCTATGTTGCACATATTAGATTTTTCCCTATGCAAGTGGTTTTGAGACTTTTACCTCTCTCTATATATAGTATTTGTATTGATTTGGAATTTATAATAGGTTACTTGTATTATTGTTTTTCTTACATTCAATATAATTTATATATTTTAGTAGATGTTTACTCTTGTGCATCACTAAAATGTTATTGCTAGTATTATATCTTGAAATTTTTGTTCAATATATGTGGGTATGCATGTCTATCTATCTATCTATATGTATGTATATATGTATGCAATGTTTCTAAAAACAAATCAGCAACCTTTATTTCAAATTTTGAAACAAATTACAATGAGATGGGTATTTTATACCCTCATATACACCTTACTAAGTAGACCCATTTATTTCTATTCTTAAATCTCCCAACAATGACTCTAACTTATCTAAAAATTCTATCAAATTGGTTACAATAATAACATCCTATTGCAAACCTTTAGTCATATTATAAAGGGCCATTTTGGTACTCAAGCCCTATAGCCATTAGTCATCTTATGTACATGACCTTAATTACCAAAAGATATAAAAAGGAAGACAAAGGTTTTCTTAAACCATGACTTCTATCGAATGAAAAAGAGTATCAAAAGAGTGTAGACTGTGGTGGTATCAGTCCCACACACTACTCCGTACTTTAACTAGGTACCAACTAGAATATCCAAGGCAAATTACGATATGCCATCTCCTTTATAATTTAGTTATCTATAGATATGTTTATAAGATATCTTTTTAATTGATTCTTTTAGCAATTTCACTTGCTTATAATAAGTCTTAAGTATGAAATATTGCATCCCTACTTTTTTTGGCACCCAACCCACCATCAATTTTGTGTCACCAAAAATATGAAGTTTCGTTATTCCCTATTCCACTACCATTCTTAACAAAAAGATCAAACACTTTTGTAGACACACAATTTCGACACAAATCACAAAACTTCCCGGAATTGGTCACAAACATCACAAAATTTTCCAAAACCAATTGCAAACATTACAAAACTTCAATTTGATAATTTTACAACTTATTGGGCATTATTTTTTCATCTTTACCAAATTTTCCACTCTGACCAAATTTGCTAGTAGTGAATTTTGCAAGATGAGTGGTGAATTTGGCAAAACTACAAAAATCAAATTTTGATAGTCATAATCAACTATGACCAAATTTTCCACTCCTAAAAAATATGCCAATGGTAAATTTGGCTAGTGGTAAATTTGGAAAAAAATTAAATTTCAAGATTTAAAAAGTTAGTTTGGCCTCCTCATCAAATTCGCCACTCGGGTCACAAAATTCGCTAGTGGAAAATTTTGTCGACAGTGGTGAATTTGGCAAAATAACTCAAAATATTTTAGCACAAACCAAGAGCACACTTATTACCCTCCTATATCCTCTACCACTTATCCCACATGCCCCAATAATGCACCATATTTACTAATTTCAATTTAATATTATCAATGTTCCCTCCAATTCCCCTCCGAAATCCTATTTAAGGTGCCCTTTGGGTAGGCATTTAGTGTGGATTTTTATTGTAGCTACATGCTACTAATATTTTTATCTCCTTCCTTCTAAGCTCTTCTTACATAGCATTCTCCATTTTCAAGCATTTCCTAACCTTTTGAGGTATTCTACAAGCATTTTAGAGGTAAGCCAAGCAAGGCAAGAATGACTTGGGGCAAGGAAGTTATCTTGGAGGCAGGGAAGATAGCTCTCCTAGAATATTATTTCTCTCCTTTAAGCTTTGATTCACTACATTTTATCCTCTAGGTTGTAGCCTTGCTAACTTGTGCTTTCCTTTTGATATTTTTTATATTTTATGCCTCTAATTTCATCTTTACAGGGTTCTATTATTTATTTGTAGCCATATAACATTAAATTTGCATCCTATTTTTCAATCATAACACCCCCATTTGATCTCTAACATCCATTTTTCAGGTTTATATTGGATTATATGCATATATCATCCTTACTTTCATCATAACTCTCTTTTTTGTAGGGTTTTAATGCATATTCTCTTTACATTTTTCACCATATTACTTGATGCACCTATTTTTATAGTCATATAAATAACATAGGAAACATACTAACCCTCTATTTTCTTCCATGCGTATCTAAATTTCATGCTTCTTTTACTTGCAAGAATATATTTAATATAGCCATTTATTTTGCAATTTCCTCTTTCATGCATTGTATGCAATTCTCCATGTCATACATATACCACTTTTATTTCATCCTCAAATATAAGGTGTTGAGGATACAAGGATGTTATTTCCTTTTAATCTCCCCATTTTTCTAAGTTTCAAGCATCCCTCATTACAATTCCCCTTCCTTTCTTATTTACTGTTGTAGATTTTACAAGTTTTGGGGTATTTTTACACATCTCAACATTCTCACTAAATTATCACTACTGTGTGCTTTTTATTTACTAGATGTTATATTGGTTAGTATACATCAGTATTGGCATAATTTCATACATATCTCACTCCCATATAACCCTATTTGAATTTCAATTTCAGTCCCCTTACTCTTTTACTTATTGTTGTAGATTCTTTAAAGCCTGGGTAACGCTTTCATATCTGAGTAATTTCATTGGATTTCATTACATAAATGCTAATTTGCTTTCAACAGAAGTTAAATTATTTATTTCATATAATTTCTAACTTCATTGCATACATTTTTCACCCTTTTACATCCTTGTTTAATCAAAATTTTAATCATATTTGGAATTTCATTTTATTTACATGCATTTTAAAATTAGTCATTAAATTGCTTAAATTAGAGGCTTAGATATATAATTTCATTAGTTACAAACTTAGAAAACACTGTTAGGAACATTCCCCTATAATATCAGTCCAAAACCCCATCAAAATCCATTTAAAACAATCCCCAAAACCTTCAAAATATTGTGTTTAGACCAAATTCACCACCCTCCACAGTCAGTGGCAAATTTGGAAACCAAAAAGCACTTAGAACCAAATTCACCACTAACCATAATTTCCAATGGAAAATTTGGTAAAAAACTAGTGGTGAATTTGGCAAAAGGTCAAAATTCATTCCAAGAGGTAAGCATACCAAACTCGCCACCCTAGAGGTGAATTTGGTAGTTTTAGTGGTGAATTTGGCAAAAGGGATCTAAAAGAGATGATTTTGTTACTTGGCACTTGCATAGGTTTGTATTTTCTATTTTTTTTGTTTCTCTTATTTTTGTTTTCTATTTTATATCATAAAATTACATTTAATTTGTGGATTTAAGGAATCTTAAGTAGAAACCCAAATTGATTACAAAACACTTTAATTGCTTTACAAAATATCCTAGTTTCTTTACAAAATATCTCTAAAATAATCATTAAAGGGATGCTAGACTTAATACTATTTTATTGATCACTTTCAATTACATAGGCAAATAATCAAAAGTCATTTAGTTGCGTTTAGGCTAACTTGTCTTCTTGCACCTTCTCTTGTTTTACGTTGAAATATAAAAATCTTATAGCTAGCTCATGCAAACTTTAAAATTATATAGGATAGCTCTTGTATTCTTGCATTTGTGTGTTGAATAGCCTTAGAATTACATTTATATGATCATTAAATTTTAGGTTTAAATAATTGTTAATGTTCGAAATAGGGTCAATATATATAGTGATCCAAAACCTTAGGTGTTTTCATTGAATAAATCCATAAAACAACAATCAACCAAGAATAACATCAACTTCTACAATGTGTGTGAAAAAACATTGAGTAGGAGTCTAATTGTGTTGAGAATTTTCATATTCTCGGTGTCTCATTTGGAAAGAGACCCTCAAATGGGGAAGTAGATAGTTTAAACGAATATCTCCCTCACACACTTAACATTGAATTAGACTTTAAGATAAAAACCAACAAAATATTTTTCCTCACCATCTACATATTTGGTGAACCCAATGTGAAACACTCCTTTTGCCTTAACAAATATAATTTTTTTTAAACCTAAACAATATCATCTAATTTGTTTACAAATTAAGATAACAAGAATATAATGAATTGTTAATCCTAGTGGGATAAGGATAACAACCCCTTGAGTAAACCAAAGTACAAACCTTAGAGGACAATTTTATTTGGCTAGTATATCATGGTGGATTAATAAGAGTCATAAGAAGGGCTACTTTTCAAGGTGAAATAAATATTTCAATCATTTTATCTTCTTTGCTATAAGTACTCTAGAAACAAAAATTTAATAAATTAACCTCCTTCAAAACTAAGGTTTCAAACCATGTCTCAACAACCTTACAACACCTGAAACAAGGGTATACCTTCTTCATATCATGAAGGATATTCCCATGAACATATTAAGCTAGAAGTAAACCCTTGGTCACAATAAGCGACTAGGGAACAAGAATAAATTATTGAACAAATTTATTTCCAACATATGGATCATGGCAAATAATACATCAAAAGAAAAAAAAATATCTTTCTAGATGTCCTTCAAGATGAACTTATAGAATAATCAAAAATCTAATAATTTACAATGAATGATAATATTGAATATTCTAATGATCAATCAACAATTGCTCAAATCAACAAAACTTGAAACAACTTGGCAAGTTTCAATATGGCTATGGCACAACCTTCTGATTCTACAACACCTCCAAGCATATCTATGGGGGTGTCTGCCATGGGAAACCCATTTTTAATGTCTCCTAATGATATAATCAATACTACAAATCCTTTTATCACTCACAACATGGGACTTAGCCAAGTCCCTCCTACCATAACATCAAATCAAAACATGCTTCGACTCTCATGAATATACCTTTCATGTTGTAAAATTTTTCTCAACCACTTATGCAACCATTAATAACATTACCTACACCACCAAATCCTCCATCAAATGATATTCAAGATATCAAAACTAAGATCTTGGATTTAGAAAATAAGGACTCCAAGTTTGAAGAACTTGAGCATCAAATTGCCTCTCTCCAAGGAAAATATAAGTTAAAATACTCCTTTGAATAATTTTACAATCAGTTGTTAGATCTAGTGATCCTTAATCATCTATTTCCAAAGGACATTGAAAATCCACAATTTCAAATGTACAATGGAAAAAATACCTTATTAACCATCTAAGGCTATTTCAAATAGATTGTAGTGATATCAATCATGATGAAAAACTTCTATTTAGATTATTCCCTAAAAGTATTAGTGGTCTAGCCTTAAAATGATATTTTTAAATACCTTATCATTCCATCAATAATTTCAAGGAACTTATGGAAGCCTTCATTAAAAAAATTTCAATCTATATAGAAGATAAGGTTACCATAGATGACCTTTATCAACTTAAACAATATAAGACTAAGCAATTCTTAGATTTCTTAGCCAAATGGAGAGGTTTAGTAGGAAGGATTCAATATATTCCTCCTCCTAAATAAATCTTACATATTTTCATATGAAACCTTTACGAATAGTTTCCATATCCCTTGGAAATTTTGAACCTTACCTCCTTTGAAGAAGCTATCAAGATGTCTAAAATAGTGGAAGCCATCCTCATAAGATGAAGGCAACTCAACTATAACAAGCAAGAAGATGAAAAACCCCTTAATAAGGGGTAATACAAAAATAAACATGTTGTAGGAGATGGTGTAACCAACTCTCATCAAAACAACAACATAAAAACTTCTCAAAATGCTTCTCATAATTTAGTTATCCAAAGATATGAAAAACCCCAAAGGGAATACACAAATACTAGACAAACTCAAACATCTATGCTAAAAATGCTCCTCAATTCTAAAATGGTCGAACTTCCATCTATCAAAACCTAGGATCTATCCAAAGGGGTGACTATTTAGTATAGACAAGATTAATACTATGACTTCCACCGAACAGAGGGACATACTACCAACAAATGTAGAAATTTTAAAAATATTATCCAAGACCTTATTGATGAAGGAAAAATAACATTCAATAAACCAAAAAATCCTAACAAAGACATGGGAATATTTCAATATCCTTTATCAACATGTGATTGAAAATCATTCAACTTCATAGGTATTATACACTTATCAAGATCTTCCTACACCATGACTAGGCAAAAAGCAAGGAATCAATCCTCAGATTAACCCCCATTAGTTATGCCAAGAACAAAGATCAATATTCCTAGTAAGTCATATTTGGTACTCATACCTTCTCAAAATACCTTACATACTTTCAATATCCTTCAAGAATTAGTGGAGGTGCACACAAATATCTCCATTTTAGAAATGCTAAAAACATTGTCCGCTCACAAGGAAATATCGCTAAAACTTTTAAGTGAGCAAGAAGTCCGTCTAGATATATCTTCAAATGATATCACCAACATGGTCAAACTAGCTGGAGTAAACATCGATATCTTAGCATTTTATGATGATTATTACTCTCTATATATCATAACTCAAATAGGAGATAAATATATCAAGAAGGTCCTAGTAGATAACAAACTGAGCTTGAATGTATGCAACATTAAATTCTTGCAAAATTTTTACTTAAATGAAAACGACTTCCAAAAATTAGATCTCATTATTAGAGCTTTTGATAATGAAGAATAAGATGTAATAAGCACTATTAATTTACCTATAAATATAGGGCATTGTGTCTTCAATACCCTCTTTTATTTCATATCATGTGATGTGACATATAACATGCTCCTTGGAAGATCTTGGATACACATTATGAAGGTCGTACCTTCTACCTTACATCAATGTCTCAAATATGAATATCAAGGAAAGATTATCTATGTTCCTGGAGATCCATAACATTTTGCCATGTGTAAATATATTGACTTAAAATATTTTAACCTCTACCCTTTCATACAATTAGCAATATCAAATGATCAACCAAAAGTAGACAAAAAAAGGAAATATTAGAGGAGCCCCTCATAAACTTAGAGGATACTCCCCAATCATCCTCTTCCAATGATCAAATCAACTTAATTTATAAAAATCTAGATCCCTTCACTGAACTAGTAAGCATGCTCCTATCTCCTTGTGACATAGGTATGCCTAGTAGAAAAGGACTCAAAATCCAAATAGGATCTTGCACCTTCATTCATGGAGGAACTACCATTGATGAAAATATTCAAGGGCATAACTTTATGCCAAGCGAATAAACATATGCTACATGCTACATATCACCCTCATTATCTATAGATAAATAAATTCTATCCAACATGGGTTATCAATGCAAAGGCTTAGGTTGCTATGAACAAGGTATCAAATAACCCCTAGAAGTAAAACATTGGTTAGCATGATGTGGGATTGGATTCATCCCTAGAAAAAATGAATCTTCTTCTCTATTAGATGAAGATATAAAGATAATTATCCTTAATCACTACATGGCTCTCAATGGGGTGATGATGATGAAGAAGAAGTTTGGTCCCTCCTTAACCAAATACCTTGTAAAACCATACAATTTGGTAGAATCAATGTAATAGAATTATTTCATCCAAAATTAATAGCAACAAAAGAAAATCTTGAAGATTATTTCAACAATTATCCTATAGAAAAATACCTCGATTAGATATTCAACTTAAACTCAACCCAAATTTTAAATATGAATCCCTAAGAACTCAAATGGTTAGGGATAATAGATGCCCCTCTCCATTTTAAATATGAATCACAAGCATTAATCGAAGAAATGATAGATGTTAACATTGGAATAGATTAAGATACTTGCCTTATCAAGCTTGGAAAAGTCCTAAATCTAGAAGAGTGAAACAAATACATGAACCTATTAAAGGAATTCTTTAACATCTTTTCTTGGGAATATGATGACATGTTAGGACTTGACCCATAGTTGGTAGTTCATAATTTTGTAGTGCACCCCAATGCCAAACCCATCAAAAAAATTGAGAAAGATACATCCAAGAGTCGCTATTTTAGTAAAATACCAATTACAAAAACTCTTAGACATTGCATTCATAAAGTCCATAGATTATTTGGATTGGATATCTAACATTGTTCATATAACCAAGAAGGAAGGATCCATTCAAATATGTATAGACTTTAGGGATATAAACAATGTTTGTCTGAAAGATGATTTTTATTTGCTAAATATAGACATGATAATGGAATTCACTATAGGATCTGAGATGTTATCCTTAATAGATGGATTCTCATGCTACAAAAAAATTAAGATAGCACCAAAAAATCAATCTAAAACAACCTTCACTACTCCTTTGGGAACATTCTGCTATAAGGTCATATCATTTGGCCTTAAAATTGTAGGGGCAACATATCAAAGGGCCATGACATATATATTTTTATGACCTTATGCAAAAAATCGTATAATATTAGGTAGATGACATCTTGGGTTAATATCAAGAAAGACAAAACCACACTGGATATCAAATGTATCTTCAAAAGACTATAAGATTATAGGGTCAGACTAAAACTCAATAAATATGTATTTAGGGTAACATCAGGAAAAATGTTGGGATTCATCATATCTCATCATGGGATTGAAGTTTATCTCTCCAAAATTATAGCAATAAAAAACATGTTGCCACCTATAAACTTAACTATATTAAGAAGTTTGTAAGGTAAACTAAAATCTATTTGTAGGTTCATATCACAACTTGTAGATAAGTGTCAACCTTTATCCAAGTTATTGAATAAGGGAACAAAATTTGAATGGGATGAAGGATGTCAAAAGGTCTTTGAAGCTCTAAAGACTTACCTCATGACACCACCTATCTTGGTGTCACCAAATCTAAAACAACCGCTATTTATATACATAGCATCCACTAAGCACACTCTTGGAGCTTTAGTAGACCAATATGCTAAAAAACATTGAGAAAGAGGGATCTACTATATCAGTAGAACTTTGGTAAACTATGAAATATGCTACACACCACTAGAGAATATTTTATTAGCAGTTGTCTTCTCATATCTCAAACTAAGTCACTACATGCTTAGTCAAAAAAATTATGTCTTAGCAAGGGTAGACCCAGTGTTACCTTATGTTAAAACCCTACCTATCTGGTAGGACCACAAAGTGGGTCATATCCCTTGGTGAATTCAACATAGAATTTGTAAATAAAAAATCACTAAAGGGGTAAGTTATAGCTATCAACTTGTCTCATTCCCTTTAGAGTCAAAGCATCCCATAACCACATATTTTCTAGATAAAACAATATTTTTGATAGAATCCCAAGAACCTAAAAATTGGGTCTTATAGTTTGATGGAGCTATATGTGCAAAAGACATAGGGGCAAGAATTATCCTATTCACCCTGTAATAAAAAATCATTTTTTTATCCTTTAAACTTCACTTCTCATGTACTAACAACACAATAGAATACAAAGAACTCATCCTAGGTCTTAGGGATGCAACAAATCTAAAAATCAAGAACATAATACTATACTATGATTCACAACTAGTAATCAATCAATTTAATGATACTTATCAAACCAAAGACAAGAAACTAAAGTCATACAAAGATATTGTAGATATTTTGAAAAATTACTTCAACCAAATTACCATAGAAGCCATACTGTAATCTAGCAATCATCACACTAACACTAGGGCTACGCTTGCATCTCTCATACACTTATATTTGGAATACAAATAGGCTTTTATCATCATAATATCAAACAATTAATATTCCACGCTCGAATCATGTGTACAACCTCTTAACATATCCAATATTGAAAGGTATATACCTCAAGAACCCTGGTATTAGGACATGTTTAAATTACTCAAAGAGGGAACATTCCCAAAGGGATCCAACTATTAAAAATGAATATAGTTTAGGTTAAAAGCTTTCAAATATGTCATCATTGGATATATCTTGTATCGATTCTATTTTGAAGGCATACTCCTCACATGTGTAAATACGGATGAAGCCCAAGCTATCATAAAAGAATCCATGATGGATCATATGGTGGACATTTTAATAGATTATCCATAGCCAAGAAAATCTTGAGGATGAGTTACTATTGGCCATCTATGGAAAAATATGCTCACAACTATATCAAGATATGTGACAAGTATTAATTACATGACAACCTTGTTCACACCTCTTCTCAAGAATTACAACCGACCACATATACTTGGCCTTTATCCTCTTGTGGATTGGATATTATAGGTAAAATAAACCCTCAATAATTAGAAGGACACAAATTCATTATCTCTGCTATAGAATATTTTATTAAATGGATCAAGGTAATATCCTTATCCACCACAATAGGGATTCAAGTATTAAAATTTAATCTAAACGAAATCATCAGTATATATGGCATACCTTCTACCTTAATAGTTGATAATGGCACCCTTTTTAAAAATAATAAAGTTTCTAAAATATGTGCCAAATAAAAAATTCAACAAAAATGATCTACACCATAATACTTGTAAGGGAATGGACAAGATGAATCCTTCAACAAAACATTATTCAAAATACTCAAGAAGCTAGTAAACAAAAAATGCCAAGACTAGCACTTACAAAACTATCCATCCCTTTGGGCATACCATACAATTATGTGTACTACTATTTGAAAAATGCCATATACCGTAGATTATAGCATTGAAGCAGTCTTTCCTTTCGAACTTAAAATACCCTCTCTAAGATTCTTGTTACGAGATTTTTTAGTAAGGGATGAATATTGCCTAAATAATTTACAATAGCTATAAATCCTAGAATAAAAATGCATTAACACTCTATAAAACCTTAGGATATACCATGATAGACTTTAACGTACCTACAACAAGATCATACATCCAAGATCCTTTGAAGTTGAGGACTTAGTCCTAAAAGAAAATCAAAGAAATACTAATGTTGATGTTGACCTAAAATTAAAGCTCCTACCTAATTGGTTAGGACATCTCATCATTGTAGCCAAATTTTAATTTAGTTCTTACTACCTAGCCACATTAGATGACCAAGAACATAAGGAACCAATCAACATCATGCATATTAAATAATACTATACATATATCAAGTTGTTTTGATTATTCATTTAACTAAATGCACAAAAAACAACACCATACCCTCATACACATTTTACCTCTTGCATGACTTACTAGTTTTCTTGATCATACCATAGTTTCAAGAGTGTTTACTATGATGCAAAATCCAATCCTTATTATGAATACATATGCATTACATCTGCATAGGCTAACCATATGTTGAGTAAAATCTCTTAATAAAAGAATATTCTCTACAAAATTTTCTTCTGCATCGCACTTTGCTACTACCATACTTATATTATTCTCACTCTCTTGGGTTAAGTGATGTATGATGCAATAATTTTTGGCCCTAATGACCTGATCTTTCCTCTTTCTTCTGTTTCATATTAGGACACACAAGAGTAAATAATAATCAGTTACATCTACTCTTCTACCCTCTTCTCTTTCATCGACCATACTTCCTCTCTCTCTTTAGGATAAATAATATGCATATCCCACTTTCATCTATTTCATACATGGTCACATCACTAGTATCAATATTATGTCACAACAATACCACCAACAATACATATCTATAATATCCTTCAAAAAAAGAACCTCTATTTGATCAAAACTCATGATTATTTAATAGACTCCTCAAGGACACATTTTCCTCTCCTATAATACATCAATGACCTTGCAAGACCTTTTGTAATATTGACACATTACATAGAAGAGTTTTGAAGAGCAATCTATCAAATAAGTCATAACATCTACCCATCACATTCTTCAACTAAAAATCATTTGATATACCATCCAAGGATGGTAAATCACATTCAATAAATATCTTATGAATTCATAATCATTTGTGAATTTCACTAGGCATTGGTTGAATGGGGTTATCTTCCATGATTGGCTTGTACTATGAGTTCACAAGATCATACCTAATACAAAAATCATCATCCTCTTACTTACTTGATAAGTTGCATGGACTAAGAAGCCCTTAATCATTCATTATCCTATGGATTAACAATTACTTGTCAAATTTTTATGGGAATATATGATTAAGGGTAGTATTTCCCATTTGACCTACCATTTTACTATACAATTAGTCATAAATCAAATCTCCATGCATTTATATGATAATATAGATCATGAGAATCATAACATTTAATTAATCCTATATCTTACATGTTTTTTAATTATTTTTAAGCCTCATTAGGCAATGGATCAATGGTATCATAAAATTCCTCTTGATTTATTAAATGAATATGCTATCGCATCTTCCTAAATCTCAATAATTGTCTTTGATAGACCATGAAATACAAGAAGACCTTATTGATACAATATCTTGTAGATATACAAATATTTACAAATATTATTAGGCACTAGATCAATATTGTCCTTGTATCCACCTGGTTCATTTCATTGGCATTCTATCAAATAAAAATCAAGATTTCTCATAAACTATTATAGATCTATCATACTACGAAGCTCCATGGATCCAATGCATTGTGAGCCTACAATTATTTGCAGGTTTCACAAAATATTAGATCGATGTTGCCTTCATAGTTTCTTTGTCCTCTACAAAAATAGGACATCTACAGATCATAATTTTTTCATTAGCTATTTTCCTAATAAGTTATTGTAATAATAAGATTTTATCTACAAGTTATTATGGAAATGTGCAAATCTCAAAATAATCACTCATAAACAAGGCTAGATATGCTCTATCTGTTTATAAAAATGTTAGTAAATAGATAGAGAACTTCCTCCATATTGACCAATGACAATAAGCTATCATTCATTATCATATGAAAATATCCATACTGACTAATGGGCCCTTCGAGAACATTAGGATTTGGTAATTAACACTTCACGTACCCATAATAATGTATTATTGCATCAAGCAGATGATTATTAGATACTTGTGCATCCTAGTGGCCTATGAGCCAGTATATATGTTATCTATTTATCATACAATAAGATACTTTAGACTAAGGGCAATGTTATCGCATGGACCTCCTAGAAAAGAGGATTTATTTTTCCCATATTTTGCACATATAAAATTCTTTGTACACATGCCAAGCAAGGGAAAAGTGCTTCTTCTTTCCTCATATCATCCATATCAAGCATTACCCTAAGTCTAAAAGATTTTGTTTATCCTATAAAATTCTTATATATTTCAACACATTAGAGGTGGCAATGAGTATTAAGTCCAATTTCTCATGTACATGTAAATATTTGCATATGTGTTAGGTAATGAACTTATATACTCTTGTTACCCTCTCTCATGTGTTAAGAAAATCAGCGATTTCAAATCATCTTACCAAAATATTTGCTTTCAAACAATGAGGGTAAAATAACAATACAAAATTATTTGCTAAATCACATTGCAAATATTACAAACATTATATCATCCTTTCAAAAGCACTTCAAATATTACATTGCCTATCTATTTTAAAAACATTATCAATAGCATCAAAACATTACATAATATTGAAAAATATTTTGCAATTATCAAAAACACTACATTACAAAATATTATGATCATTATTTCAATATCAAAGTAAAACACTTACAATACATTTGCAACCTTAAAAAATATTGCAATTATCATTCCAAAAAACTTTGTAAATATCAAAGCATTATGTAACATGATCATAAAATATTTTACAATATCAACTAAAAAAGTGTTTAATCACTTTGCAAAACATTTTCAAAGAACATAAAATCAATTACAAAATCATATCATTTCCTTGTGAAAAGTTTTGCAAGCATCAAAACTATATTATCTACACAGTCAAGTGTTTGCAAAGAGCAACACTTGAACATTGATAAGAATCAAAACTATCTTATCTATGCAATCAAGTGCTTGTAGAGAGAAACACATGAACATTGATAAGAATCAAAACTATCTTATCTACATAGTCAAGTGCTTGCAAATAGAAACACTTGAATATTAATAAGGATCAAAACAATCTTATCTACATAGTCAAGTATTTTTAGAGAGTAGCAATTGAACACTTATAAGGATCAAACTACCTTATGTATGCATTCAAGTGCTTGTCAAGAGCAACACTTGAACATTGATAAGGATCAAACTATATTATATACATAGTTGAGTGTTTACAAAAAGTAGCACTTGAACATTGATAAGAATCCAAATACCTTATCCACACAGTCAAGTGTTTACAGAGAGCAACACTTGAACACTGATAAGGATCAAACTATCTCATCTACGTAGTTAAGTGCTTGTAGAGAGCAACACTTAAACATTAATGAGAAGAAAGTAGGTACCTCATCTATTGGCAATTTTGGGTATGTTGCCTAGCTTCATGGTTGTGAGTTGTCATTGATGTCAAAAGGAGTTTGTGTTGATATCAAAAGGAATTTGTGTTGATGTCAAAAAGAGTTTGGTGCCAAAAATATCTTGAAATTTCCATGATGTTTGTTTAAGGGTTTTTAATTAAAACCATGGTGACAAGGTTAAAGGTTTTTCTTAAAACCATATGGACTCATTAAGGATTTTTATTAAAACCATCTTGGCTTAATGAAAAGTTTTTTGCTCCTTGAAAAAACCTTAAAAGTCCATTTTTATTATTAATAAATAAATTAACTCAAACCTTTGAAAAGGTTTTAAGTTAATTTTATTATTAATAAAATAATAATTATTAATTTAATAATTATTATTGAAAGGGTTTCTAAACCCTTAGCGATGCCAATGTAGAAGACTTACCTCGCCGACATCGTTTGTTTGGAAGGAGCACCAATGTCAACTTGCATGGGATGCAAAAGACTATTAAAGGGCATTAATTACTAAGGTTCAATACAACTCCAATTTGCGCAATTACCTTCAAATTCGTATTGCTCTGTGACCTTCGATTTTGTATTGCTCTGTGAACTTCGATTTCAGATTGCTCTATGATTTTCGAGTTTCATATTGCTCTGTGTTTAAGTTTCAATTACGTACGCCTATGAGGAAGATAAATATGTGTCTTTAAATTTATGTGAGCAAAGGGAAGGTAAAATGATGACTGGCACTTGAGATTTTTTTTGGGCACTTGTACTCTAATGGCGGAGGCAATGGAGCTAAGGCGCTTTCTAGGTAGAGGTATCGAGATCAATTTGCATTGGGCATGTTTCATTTTTGGTCACGGATTATTGTGCACATGGTACAACAGTTTCCTTGGACCACAATTTTGGAGGAGGAAGCGCTTTGGCGCTTATGGTAGTGTCTCCACACTTCTCCTAAGGTTGGAGAATTGATTTTTGGCCAAGGTAGATCTTTTTTTGATAATGTGGAATATTTGATTTTACTTGGAAAATTATTGTTGGTAATTGGATGGAGGTATAAGTTTAAATAGAAATATTGCTTTGACATTGTTATTATTGATGCTTAATGTTTATGTGGTAAATTCATTTAGAAGTAAATGTATTTTAGGAGTTATAAGGGTTTAAGGAATAATTGTGCTTAATGTCATATTGGGGTTAGAAAGCCTTTGGAGTTATTGAGTGGATATTCTCTTGTAATTATTTTTGAGGTTGAAGTTATTTTGTGATATATTATGTAGGAGTTATAAGGTGTAAAGGGACATTGTTGATATGTATATTTATGAGTTTTAATTATTTATGAGTTGGAGTGATAAGGTGTTATTAGGACTCTTATCATTGTGCATTATTCCATTGTTGCTAACTCTAATTTGTGGTAAATTGAGAGTTAGTGTTGTGACATATTTTGAGTTCTCCTTCTTCATCAAAGTAAAGGTATGGGCATATTCTTCCATGGTTATTATTGATTGATGGCTTTCTGAAAATATGTTTGGAGTGAAAAGGATTAAATTAAGTTTTCTTATTTGGAGAGAATATTATTTTATGAAAGTGTAAATATTGATTATGCATTATGAGATCATGATGAGTTTATGAGTTATTGCATAATTCTGGTTTATGAGAGTGGAAGCATTTGAAGTTTGCTTTACAATTTTTGAGTGAGAATTTTATGCCATTTCTATAAGTTTTTGAAACCCTAATTGAGTTGTTTGGTTGTTGAGAGTTGAAGTATAGAACATATTGAGTCTCTAACAATTTTCTTTATGCTTCTATGATATTTATTTGAGTTGACATTGAAAGTTGAAGGATAGAACATATTGAGTCTCTAAAAATTCTCTTTATGCTTCTTTGAGATTGATTTGAGTTGAGATTGAGAGTTGAAGGATAGAACATATTGAGTCTATTAAAATTCTCTTTATGCTTCTATAATATTGATTTGATATGATTGGATGAAACACATTGGGTCTCTAATAATTCTCTTTGTGTGTTCACATTGGGCAAGTTTCTTGGTAAACTTGCTTGAGCTGATTTGGGCAAGTTCTTGGTGAGCTTGCTAGGACTTATTTGGATAGGTTCTTGTTGAAGAAATTGTGGATAAATTTGATGAAGTCTTGGTGAATACTTGTGAGCAATTGTGTTTGATTTGTTCAAGCTTTTGGCTTAAGCTTGGGACAAATATGATAGATATTTGAGAGCAGATTTGTGCTCAACTAGAGGATTGAGTTTGGTGCAAATTTGTGACAGAGTTTGAGAGGACTTTTGCTGGACTGACTTACTGTGTTTAGTATAGGTTTTGATGAGCAGCTATGGGGGTGATCATTAAGGACAGAAGTCTCTAGAGCCAGAGCAAGGAGGACATGACGTATTCTATGGAAAGGAGTTCCACCTGCTAGTGGTAGAAGAGGCAGTGATCTTCTGAAGTATTATTTCTAGAGCTTTGGGGGATACGAAATCTCCTTTGGGTAGAAGTCTCATAAATACTTATTGAGGGGATAGGACATCTCATTTGGATAGGAGGCTCATAAATACTTGTTGAGAGGAAATATTCTCCTTTGGGCAGGAGGCTCATAAATACTTGTTGAGGGGAAGAATTCTCCTTTGGATAGGAAGTTCATAAAATTTGTAATAGGGAAAGTATTTTCTCAAAGAACTTGATTGAGAAAGCTTTTGGTGAAAATATTTATGTGGATGTACCCCATTTTGGGTGAACCACATTAAAATGGCTCTTCTTTGTGTGTTTCTTTCTATGATGGTTAATATTATGGTGATGCCACTGCTATCTAAAGTAATTTTTTTTAAATGGTTGCATATTATATTGTTCACCCACCCTCTTAGTATAATTCTTTGTTCTTCAATTGGTATTAGAGCGGGTCTCTCCAATAAGAGTCTAACAACTTGGAGAGGGATCCCTCAAAAGATCATATGAACATGAAAAGTGATGAAGAGATTGAATTTGATTTGAAATGAGAATTATTTTTGGCCCTAAGAAATTTGGAAAAATTCAGGGAAGAGAATTTTGTTTTAAAACAAAAAAATCAAGAAGAAGATATGGCCAAAATAGAACTATCTCAAAATCTCATAGAATTCAAGATCCTAGCTAAAGAAGGAAAGAATGTTGAGTAGGTTTTGACAGAGGTTTTGAAAGGGAAGGAAGATTAATGTGAGAGACTTGAAGAAGAGGTGGTTTCTCTAAGAGTTAGACTTGAACAGATGAGTCTTAAACAAAATATTTTTCTTGTAAAGCAAAGGGAAGAAGATCTCCATATCCAAGAAGCAGGAACATCCAGTAGAAATAAAGTCAACTTTCAAAAACCAAAGGATACCAAAAAAGAAGAAAACAAAGGAGAGCAATGGACAAGAGTTGATCACAAAATAAGGAACACTCATCAAAGGCTTCCAAACAGGTTACATAATACTTTCCATGGCTATTGTTTTTCTTGCAATAAATATGGTCATAGAGCTATCCATTGTACTAGGATTGTGAATGACAATGTTAAGAAAAATGTTAATTATTTTGCACCACTCATGGATGATAGTATTATGTGTTACAAATGCAATAATTTTAGGCATATAGATAGAATGTGTAAATTGGAAATATTTAGTGAAGTGAATGTTAGGAAAACAAATGGAAATAAAACTAGATCTATGATAGTTCAAAATGCTCTTCATGCTCAAGATAAGGAATAAAAATGGTACCTTGATAGTGGATGTTCTAGGAACATGACTGGAGAAAAATAAAAGTTTATAGTTCTCAAAGAAACTAGTAGAGTGTCAGTTAGCTTTGGAGATAACAGATCAGCTAAAATTTGTGGAAAGGGTTCTCTAAGTTTAGATGGAAAAACCAAAACTAAAAATGTACTTTATGTAGAAGGATTGAGACACAATATTTTGAGTGTTAGCCAACTTTGTGATCAGGGTCATATGGTGACTTTCTATTCTGATAGATGTGAGATAAGGAAAGTAGATAATGCAGAAATCATTGCTAATGCAAGACGAACTCCTAAAAACCTCTACATGCTAAGTGAGGTAAAAATGGAAAAGTAATTTTTATCTCAAGAGGATGAAATTTGGCTATGGCATAAAAGAATGGGACATTTGAGCTTTGATAATCTTATCAACATTAGCCATAAGAAAGCAGTCAGAGACTTACCTAAATTGAAAAGACCCCAAAATACTATTTGTGGTCCTTGTCAACATGGAAAGCAAAATAGAACCAGCTTTAATGCGAAAGGGTACATGTCATCCAAACCTTTAGATATTATTCATACTGATTTGTGTGGTCCTACCAGAACTCATAGTATACAGGGATAGAGTTACTTCATGTTTTTCATAGATGATTGCTCTAGAATGACTTGGGTTACCTTTCTGAAAGAAAAATATGAAGCCCTTGACAAGTTTAAAGCCTTTAAAGAAATGATAGAGAATGAAATAGACAAAATAATAAAATGCTTAAGATTAGATAGAGGAGAATTCACTTCAAATGAATTTGTGGATTATTGTGAACAACAAGGGATTAAGAGAGAATTTTCAATAGCAATAAATCCTCAAAAAAATGGAGTAGTTGAAAGAAAAAATAGAACTATTGAAAATATGGCTAGAGCTATGTTGAATGAGTCAAATATTCCTGATGGTTTTTGGAAAGAGGTAATTAGTACAATAGTGTTTATTATCACCAAATCTTAGTTAAGAGACAATCATCAAAAAAACTCCCTAATGGAAAGGAAGACCAGCCACAGTAAAACATTTTAGAGTTTTTGGTAGTAAATGTTACATCAGAATGGAAGATCAAAATTTAGGGAAATTTGATCCTAGATGTGATGAGGGCATTTTTATTGGGTACTCCAGCAAGAGAAAATCCTATAGATGCTACAACAAAAGAAATTGTACTATTGTGGAAAGCATAAATGTTATAGTGGATGAGAAAATAGGGATAAGAGAACTAGTTCAAGAAATTGATGATGAAGATTGCCAAGAAGAATTCAGGGAGGATTTAGATAAAGAAGAAGAGGAAAGACAACAACTCCTTCCTAAAACTCCATCCAGATATGTTCAAAAACACCATCCAAAGGATCAAATCATTGGTAATCCAAAAGTCAGACAGATAATGAGAAGAATCATATCTTCAAATTCCCATACATATTTTTCGTTGTTATCTCATATTGAGCCAAAAGATCTCAGTGAAGCCTATGTAGATAAGTTTTGGATGAATGCTATGAATGAAGAATTGGAACATATAGAGAAGAGTGATACTTGGGAACTTGTTCCGGGACCTAAATATAAAAATGTCATTGGCACTAAGTGGGTCTTCAGAATAAAGCTAAATGAAGATGGTCGGATAGTCAAAAATAAAGCAAGGTTAGTTTACAAAGATTATGCTCAAGTAGAAGGAATTGATTTTGAAGAAACTTTTGCTCCAGTTACTCGTCTTGAGGCTATTAGAATGTTTTTGGCTTTTTCAAGTTTTAAAAACTTCAAGGTCTATCAGATGGATGTCAAATCAGATTTTCTAAATGGTGTGTTAGAAGAAGTCTACATAGAACAACTAGAAGGGTTCTTACTTTCAAAAAAATTAGATTTTGTGTGTAGATTTAAAAATTCATTGTATGGTTTGAAACAAGATCCTAGGGCTTGGTATTCGAGGCTTGGAAGGTATATTCAGAAATAAGGTTTTAGAAAAGGTATGGTAGATAGCAATTTGTATATCAAAAATGATGGAAATAATATATTAATTATGGTTGTTTATGTTGATGATATCATTTTTGGAGGTAATAACACCAAAATGTGTAAATATTTTGCTAAAAATATGCAGAGTGAATTTGAGATGTCCATGATTTGGGAATTGTCCTTCTTCTTAGAACTTCAGATTACCCAATTAAAAGAAGGAATATTTCTCTCACAAGGCAAGTACATAAGAGAGATGCTGAAAAAGTTTCGTATGGAGGATAGCAAACATGTTAGTACTCCAATTATTATAGGGTGTAAGTTGAGCAAGGATGATGAATATCCAAAGGTAGATCAAATGTTGTAAGATCCATGATTTGCAGTTTGCTTTATGTTACATCTACCAGACTAGACATCATGCAGGCAATGGGACTATTTACAAGGTTTCAGGCTGCACCAAAAGAAACTCATGTTATGGGAGTAAAAAGGATTCTTAGATATCTGAAATGCACTACGAATCTTGGGCTTTGGTATCCCAAGAGCGATAAGTTCACTCTCATAGATTTTACAGATGCAGACTGGGCCAACAATATTGATGACAAAAAAAGCACCAATTGTGGAGCTTTCTTTTTGGGGAATTATTTAGTTGCTTGGTTAAGCAAGAAACAACCTTCAGTTTCATTGTCTACAGCAGAGGCAGAATACATAGCAGTAGTAGCTTGTTGTACACAAGTTTTATGGATGAATACTACCTTGGAGGATTTCAAAATAAAGCATGATCAACCCATTTCCATATTGTGTGATTACAAGTGCCATAAGTATCTCCAAGAATCCAGTAATGCACTCAAGAAAAAAGCATATTACCATCAAATATCATTTTCTGAGAGAGCAGGTTTAGGACAAGTAGATTAAGCTGGAATATGTGCCTACTAAGGAACAAATTTTTGACATTTTCACCAAACCTCTTCCAAGAGAGAATTTTGAGTATTTAAGGAAGAAGTTGGGAGTAGTCTTACTCCCACCCCAAAATTAATCTCCTCAATAGAAGGTGGGGGAGGGGCTAAGCTAAGAGGCTCATTCTTAGCCCCGAGCCCCAAAGGTGACCCTTTTCCATTGATGACAAAGGGGGAGATATTTGAGTAAGGGGGAGAGCCTTGAGTCAGGGGGAGCAAAGCTTCAGAGGATGGTTTTTAGTTGGTTTCAGTTTTGACAGTTGGCAGTGGTTTTAGTAGTGGTTTTTCATCAATGACAAAGGGGGAGATTGTTGGCAATTTTGGGTATGTTTCCTAGTTTCATGGTTGTGAGTTTTCATTGATGTCAAAAGGAGTTTGTGTTGATATCAAAAGGAATTTGTGCTGATGTCAAAAAGAGTTTGGTACCAAAAAAATCTTGAAAGTTCCATGATGTTTGTTTAAGGGTTTTTAATTAAAACCATGGTGACAAGGTTAAAGGTTTTTCTTAAAACCATATGGAGTCATTAAGGGTTTTTATTAAAACCATGTTGGCTTAATGAAAAGGTTTTTGCTCCTTGAAAAAACCTTAAAAGTCCATTTTGATTATTAATACATAAATTAACTCAAACCTTTGAAAAGGTTTTAAGTTAAGTTTATTATTAATAAAATAATAATTATTAATTTAATAATTATTATTGAAAGGGTTTTTAAACCCTTAGAAATGCCAATATAGAAGACTTACCTCATCGACGTTGTTTTTTTGGAAGGAGTGCAGACATCAACTTGCATGGGATGAAAAAGACTATTAAAGGGCATTAATTCCTAAGGTTCAATACAGCTCTGATTTCCATGATTATCTTCGAATTCGTATTGCTCTGTGACCTTTGATTTCATATTGCTCTATGTCCTTCAATTTCATATTGCTATATGATTTTTGAGTTTCGTATTGCTTTGTGTTTAAGTTCCAATTTTGTATGCCTATAAAGAAGACAAATATGTTTGTCTTTAAATTTATATGAGCAAAGGGAAGGTAAAATGACTAGTGGTACTTGAGATTTTTTTTTGGCACTTGTGCTCCAACGACAGAGGTAGTGGAGCAAAGGCGCTCGGTAGGCAGAGGTTTCAAGATCAATTTGCATCAGGCATGTTTCATTTTTGGTCACAGATTATTGTGCATGTGGTACAACAGTTGCCTTGGACCATGAGTTTGGAGGAGAAAGCACTTTGGCACTTATGTTTGTGTTTCCACACTTCTCCTAAGGTTGGAGAATTTATTTTTTGCCAAGGTAGATCTTTTGTTGATAATGTGGAATATTTGATTTGACTTGGCAAATTATTGTTGGTAATTGGATGGAGGTATAATGTTAAATAGAAATACTGCTTTGACATTGTTATTATTGATGTTTAATGTTTATGTGGTAAATGCATTTAGAAGTAAATATATTTTATGAGTTATAAGGGTTTAAGGAATAATTGTGCTTAATGTCATATTGGGGTTAGAAAGCCTTTGGAGTTATTGAGTGGATATTCTCTTGTAATTATTTTTTAGGTTGAAGTTATTTTGTGATATATTAAGTAGGAGTTATAAGGTGTAAATGAATATTGTTGATATGTATATTTGTGAGTTGGAGTGATAAGGTGTTATTAGGACTCTTATAATTGTGCATTATTCCATTGCTGCTAACTCTAAGTTGTGGCAAATTGAGAGTTAGTGTTGTGACAAATTTTGAGTTCTCCTTCTTCATCAAAGTAAAGGTATGGGCACATTATTCCATGGTTATTATTTATTGACGGTTTTCTGAAAATAAGTTTGGAGTGAAAATGATTAAATTAAGTTTCCTTATTTGGAGTGGATCTTATTTTTTGAAAGTGGAAGTATTGATTATTCATTATGAGATCATGATGAGTTTATGAGTTATTGCATAATTATGGTTTATGAGAGTGGAAGCACTTGAAGTTTGCTTTAGGGATTTTGAGTGAGAATCTTATGCAATTCCAATAAGTTGTTGAAACCCTAATTGAGTTGTTTGATTGTTGAGAGTTGAAGGATAGAACATATTGAGTCTCTAATAATTCTCTTTATGCTTCTATGAGATTGATTTGAGTTGAGATTGAAAGTTGAAGGATAGAACATCTTGAGTCTCTAAAAATTTTCTTTATGCTTCTATGAGATTGATTTGATTTGAGATTGAGAGTTGAAGGATAGAACATATTGAGTCTCTAAAAATTCTCTTTATGCTTCTATGAGATTGATTTGAGTTGAGATTGAGAGTTGAAGGATAGAACATATTGAGTATCTAACAATTCTCTTTATGCTTCTATGAGATTTATTTGATATGATTGGATGAAACACATTGGGTCTATAACAATTATCTTTGTGTTCACATTGAGCAAGTTTATTGGTAAACTTGCTTGAGCTGATTTGGGCAAGTTCTTGGTGAGCTTGCTAGGACTGATTTGGACAGGTTCTTGTTGAAGAACTTGTGGACATATTTGATGAATTCTTGGTGAAGACTTGTGAGCAGTTGTGATTAATTTTTTCAAACTTTTGAATTAAGCTTGGGACAGATCTGACAGAGATTTGAGAGCAAATTTATGCTAGACCAGAGGACTGAGTTTGGTGCAAATTTGTGATAAAGTTTGAGAGGACTTATGCTGGACCGACTGACTGTGTTTAGTACAGGTTTTGATGAGCAGCTATGGAGATGATAAGTGAGGATAGAATTCTCTAGAGTTAAAGCAAGGAGGACATGACATATTCTATGGAAAGGAATTCCACTTGCTAGCAACAGAAGAGGTAGTGATATTCTGAAGTATCATTTCAATAGCTTTGGGGGATAGGACATATCCTTTGGGTAGGAGTCTCATTAATACTTATTTATGGGATAGGAAATCTCCTTTGGGAAAGAGGCTCATAAATACTTGTTGACGGGAAGGATTCTCCTTTGGGAAGGAGGCTCATAAATACTTTTTGAGGGCAAGGATTCTCCTTTGGATAAGAAGTTCATAAAATTTGTAATAGGGAAAAGATTTCCCAAAGAACTTGATTGAGAAAGCTTTTAGTGAAAATATTTCTGTGGATGTAGCCCATATTGGGTGAACCACATTAAAATGGCTCTTCTTTGTGTGTTGTTTTCTATGATAGTTAATGTTATGGTGATGCCACTGCTATATAAAGTAATTTTTTTTAAATGGTTATATCTTATACTGTTCACCCCCCCGTCTCAGTATAAGTCTATGTTCTTCATCATCTACGCAGTCAAGTGCTTGCAAAGAGAAACACTTGAACAATGATGGGAAGAAACATACATATATAATGTGCATATTACAAGTACCTCATCTACATAGTTAAGTTCTTATAGAGAGAAACACTTAAATATTGATGAGAAGAAAGTAGATACCTCATCTACATAATCAAGTGCTTGTAGAAAGAAACACTTGAACACTAATGAGAAGAAATAAATACATATCATGTGCATATTATAGGTACCTCAGCTATGTAGTTAAGTTCTTGTAGAGAGCAACACTTAAACATTGATGAGAAGAAAGTAGGTACCTCATCTATGCAGTCATGTTCTTGCAAAGAGCAACACTTGAACACTGATGAGAAGAAATAAATATATACCATGTACATATTATAGGAAACTCATCTACATAGTTAAGTATTTTTATAGAGCAATGCTTAAACATTGATGAGAAGAAAAAAATGCATCTATCATTTACATATTACAAGTACCTCATCTACATTATTAAGTGTCTGTAAAGAGCAACACTTAAAAATTGATGAGAAGAAAAATACATATATATATACAATGTATATAATATAGGTACCTCATCATGTACTAAATGCTTATATTTTACATGGATCCATATGTCACCATTTATACATGATGAGATGATGTTTCCTCTTGCGAAAACACACAAGGGACATAGTTTCCCAAGATACATGAGCATTATCCTATATTAGGTCTTGAGACCAACGGTCATAATAATACATATAAGTTATTACCTATAATTTACAACCTAATACATATCTCAATAGGGTAACTACCCTCCCTTAGTATTTTATCATCATCATGGTTCCACAAAACCATCAATCAATCAAGACTACAATCACTTAGTCAAATACATCATATAATCTCAACACATCAATATATAAAAACATCATACACATTTTTACATCACACAATCAAACCACAAAGAGTCAAAACATCACATCAAAATCAAAACACAAGTATCATCATCATCATCATCATCATCATCATATATATATATATATATATATATATATATATATATATATATATATATATATATATATATATAAATATCTCATATCATACATGTCATTGGAGAAGGTGTATCACAAATAAAAAAAAATGATACACTCAAATCATGAAATGAGGGTGTACCACATCCCTAAAATTGGTATACTCACTCAAGAATATACATAAACATGCCTAATTTTTAGAACCAACCTCTTCCCTATTACCTCCTAGTGGAGGAGGAGAGGGCAGATAAAAGCAAATATATCTCTAGGAAGTATCACTCGTCAAATCGGTCCTTGATCATGATATTGTAGGTGATGGTGGTCAATGCTCTACAGGGACCTTTGTCTAATAACTGTCGATAATAAATGATCATCTACTGATTGTATCCCTCTCTCCTCTCATCTGATACAACTCAAACCATAGGCCAATATTGATTGCTTGGTCCTTAGCACATTCCTCCCCACTTGGGCCATAGTTGACTGGAGCCCAGAAATAGTCTCCTTGCTCATGGCTATCATTTTATCTGGATTGAACCTTAAGCTAACGATGGCCAGCTAGTCCATAGCCCACTACTTTTTAACTTGATCTAGAGTTTCTTGGAACCTAGATATAGTATCCTCACTAGCAGTATTCATTTGAGCCATCTCATCCTAGACCATGATCATCTCCTCCAATCGCATAATCTCAAAGGATTCCAACTACCTCCTCACCTCCTCCAAATTATTATGGAGATAACTTAGCTCTACCATAAAAGCCTTCTCTTTGGTCCTAATAGGATCTACCTCCCCACCAATGTTTGGCCTAGTCCAACCAAATTCTAGGTTTGCTCCACCAAAATTTGACCCTACTCCACCTAAAATTGACTCTACTCCACTACATCGGGCACTAAAATTGGCATCATGGTAAATGGAGGTATATCCAAGGGAGTACTATATGATCCTCCAACATTCCATCTAACTACCTTCCTCTACCATCTCTCTCCCACAACTACACCTAGCCCCTCTCAAGGAATTAAGCATATCCTAAAAGGCATATCTTAGGTCCCTCAATGTTGGGTCCTCTATCAATGGATGAGGCCTAAATCCCTCATACCAGCTGGTATACTCCTCCTATCACCTGTATATCATATCTCATGGGGATTAGTACTATGGGATCATATGTATTGACCTCTACATAAGTGTTGAGATCCATAGGATCCCACCATATCTCATGGCATACTCATTGTATCCATACCTCACTAACTACTAATATCCCCTACACTTCCCTGTGCTAGTGTAACACATGGTCATACCTATAAAATGCATAGGCCTTGTTCCCATAATTCAACCATCGTATCTACCTCACCTTAGCCAAGTCCTTGTGGTTATCAAACCACACATACCTATCCCTCCATGATCACCAAACAATGTGTGCCACCCTCACATCATCAGTCAAGTACCTCACCCAAGATAGAGAGCAAAAAGAAGGTTGGAAAAACCTCTCCCACCTATAGACTTCTATTATCTAAGGGTCGATACCCCTCATCACTATGATAGGCCAGTGGATGGCTATGTGTTCCCATACCTAGACATGGAGCAGAGTGCAACATGTTAGGATTTTACCCTATCTATATACCATCTGATATAAGAAGTGGTATAATATCACCAAAATAGTAGGATTCTATGCATAAATAGTCTACTCATTCCTTAATCTTGAGATAATCTCTCCCCATACCCATGATATAAAGCATCTGTTATTTTTTCCCATCATCATCCGTAACACAACAAATGATAGAAATATGGTCAATCGTTCAATGTGTCGTCATACATAAGCATAATTAATACTCAATCTATCCTTCATCCCATCCAAGTTAGCCCTCTCTAAGAAGGCTAACTTCCCAACATCTAAATTTGTCCCTATACATATAGGAACACCTTGAACATGAACTTTGAGGAGATGCCATACATCTTCTAATGTAATAATCATCTCACCTATTGGTATCTTGAATGTATTATAAGATGGGTACCACCTCTCTATAAGATTTATTAGAAAAGTACAATCAAAATTTAAATTGAGCATATGTGCCACATAATACATCCCAATAGCTATCAATAATCCCACATCCTCTGCCCTCTGCTCACTCACAAAAATATTCTATAAGCAATTACATTGATGATCCTAAATCACCAAGATCTTTAATGCATTCCAAAACCACATCCAAAATACTCAGTTAGAAACCCTATCCAATCATATCAAAATTGTACGAAAATACCACTATTAGATACGTCTAAAAAAGATATTTCAAATTAGTACAAATATACCTATATTTGGATACATTGATGCTTAAAAATACATAGAAAAAAATTATAGTCGAGTACCAAATTCACCACTTACACAAAATTCACCAGCACAAAATTTGCCACTGGTACCAAATTCACCATTGGTACCAATGCCAAATTTACCACTACTTTTTAAATTTTGAAAAAGAACATACCTATTGATATTGCTCTGACACATGTATTATCCCTCAAATGACATCCACACAATGCACCCATCCTCGATTATGCACCATCTCCTCAATCAATGCATTTTATCTCTCTCTAACTTTCTAAAACTGGTAAGGTGCAAATAAGGGTGTTCTTACCTTCCCTTTCACCTATTAACCCACATGTCTATTGTTGCCAACTCATCCAAGTATTCATTATTCTAGGAATTTACCTCAAAATTTGTTTTTTGACATACCATTCTCATGGGAGAGACCATGTCATGGGGTAAAATTTTTCACATGGAGAAAAATAATTTTCTCCAGACATCAAGGCATGCAAAATGAGCCATGTATACATGATGATACAAAAGCAATCAAAATGAATAAAATTCCAATCATCTCTTCAAATAAACAAAGCAATACAACATTAATACATCACAATATCAAAATTGAGTATCACAACTTAACTTTTGATCCAATATCACAAACATCGCGTCAAAATTGGGGTAAAATGTAGACACCCAATTTTGACACACATCACAAAACTTCCCAAAACTAGTCGCAAACATCACAAAACTTTCCAATATTGGTCGTAAACATTAAAAAACTTAAATTTTACCATTTTAAAATATTTTGGGTATCATTTTTTACCTTTATAAAATTCACCACTTTGACCAAATTTTCTAGTGGTGAATTTGCTAAGATGAGTGGTGAATTTGGTAAAACTACAAAAATTGAATTCTGACAGTCAAAATCAACTCTGACCAAATTCACCACTCCTACAAAATTTTCCAATGGTAATTTTTGCAAGTGGTAAATTTGGTAAAAATTCAAATTTCAATATTTAAAAATTTAGTTTGGCCTCTTGACCAAATTCACCACTCAAATCACCAAATTTGCTAGTGGCAAATTTGGTCAATAGTAGAAAATTTGGTCAAACGACTTAGAATATTTTGGCACGAACCAAGAGCATGTGGATTACCCTCCTCTATCCTCTACCATTGATACCACACACCCCAAAAATGCACCCTATTTACTAATTTTAATTTAATCTTATCCATTTTCCCCTAATTCCCCTTCCAAATCCTATTTAAGGAGCCCATTGGGTAGGCATTTGTCATGGGTTTTTACTGTAGTTAAACTCTAATAATATTTTTATCCCCTTAATTCTAAGCTCTTCTTCCATAGAATTGTCCATTTTCAAGAATTTCCAATCTTTTAAGGCAGTGTAGAAGCATTTTGGAGGTAAGTCAAGCAAGGCAAGGAGGACTTGGGGAAAAAACGTTATCTTGGAGGTAAGGAATATAGCTCTCCTAGAATATTCCTTCCCTCCTTTCAGCTTTGGTTCACTGCATTTTATCCTCTAGGTTGTAGAAATTCTAACTTGTGCTTTTCTTTTAGAATTTTCTATGTTTTATGCCTCTAATTCCTTCTTTGTAGGGTTCTATTATTTATTTACAGCCATCTAATATTCCATTTCCAACCTATTATTTAACCATATCACCCCCATTTTATCTCTAACATCTATTTTTCAGGTCCATTTTGGATTATATGCATATATCATCCTTACTTTGATCATAACTCTCTTTTTTGCAAGGTTTTAATGCATCTTCTTTTTATATTTTGCACCATATTACTTTTTGCCCCTATTTTTATTGTCAAATTAATAGCATAGGTAGGATAGTAACCCTCTATTTTCTTCCATACTCATCTAAATTTCGTGCTTCTTTTATTTGCAAGCATAGATTTAATATAGCCATTTATTTTACAATTTCCTCTTTCATGCATTGTATGTAATTCTACATTTCATACACATATCACTTTTATTTCATCCTCAAAGGCAAGGTGTTAAGGATACAAGGTTGTTATTACCTTGTTATATCCTCCTTTTGCTAAGCTTCGAGCATCCCCCATTACAATTTCCCTTCCTTTCTTATTTACTGCTGTAAATTTTACAAGTTTTGGGGAGTTTTACACATCTTATCATTCTCACTAAATTGTCACTACTAAATGCTAGTTTGGTTTACTAGATATTATATTGGATAGTCTACATAAGTACTGGAATCATTTCATACATCTCTCACTCCCATATACCCCTATTTTAATTTTAATTTCAATCCCATTACTCCTTTACTTATTGTTGTAGATTCTTTAAATATTGGGCAGCACTTTCATATCCGAGTAATTTCATTGGATTCCATTACATGAGTGCTAATTTTCTTTCAAGAGAGGTTAAATTAGTTATTTTACATCATTCCTAAATTTATTGCATACATTTCTCACCCTTTTACATCCTTTTTTAAGCAAATTTTTAGTCATCTTTGGCATTTTTATTTTCTTTACATGTATTTTTAAATCAGTCATTAAATTGCTTAAATTAGTGTCTTAGACATTTGATTTCATCACTAATAGATTTAGCAAACACTATTAGGACCATTATCCTACAATGCCAGCCCAAAAACCCATCAAAATACATTCAAAATAACCCCCAAGACCTTCAAAATCCCATGTTCAGAATAAATTTACCACCTTGCACAGTCAGTGGTGAATTTGGCAATCATAAAACACTCAGAACCAAATTTGCCACTGACCAAATTTGATAGAGGTAAATTTAGCAAAAACCAATGGTAAATATGGCAAAAGGCTAAAATACATTCCAAGAGGTAAGCATACTAAAATTTTTCATCAACAAGGTGTTTAATCACTTTTCTACTCTATATAGCCCTTAGAAAGACCCCTCAAAGTAGAAAACCCTAGTTTTTTTGTTCTTTTTGTGTAGGTACCAAAATCACCACCCCAATGGCAAATTTGGTAGCAATGGTAAATTTAGAATTTTCAATGGTAAATTTAGAAAAATGGCTCTAAAAGAGGAGATTCTACCACTTAGCACTTTCCTAGCCTTGCATTTTCCATTTCTCTATATTTTCCTACTATTTTTTGTTGTTTTATATTAGAAAATCAAATTTAATTTGGGGAATTAAGGAATTTAAGTAGAAACCCAAATTTTTTACAAAACACTTTAATTGCTCTACAAAATATCTTATTTTATTTACAAAAGACCTCTAAAATAGTCAATCAAGGGACCCTAGACTTAATACTAGCTTATTGATCACTTTCAAGTACATAAGCAATGAATCAAAAGTTGTTTAGTTGCATTTAGGCTAACTTGTCTTCTTGCATCTTATCTTGTTTTACCTTAAAATATCAAAATATCCTAGCTAGCTCATGCAAACTTGAAAAGCATAGAGGATAGCTCTTATATTATTGCATTTGTGTATTAAAAAGTCTAAGCATTACATTTAGATGATCATTAAATTTTATGTTTAAACAATTGTTAAGATTCAAAAAAAAGTCAAGATAGATAGCGATCCAAAACCTTAAGTGTTTTCTTTGACTAAATCGATAAAAAACCAATCAAATAAGCATAACATCAACTCCTACAAGGCTTGAAAAAAAGCATTAAGTAGGAGTCTAGTTGTGTTGAGAATTTTTATATTCTTAGGGTCTCCTTTTGAAAGAGATCCTCAAGTAGGGAAGCAATGATTTTAGAGAATCTCCCCCATGCACACTTGATATTGAATTAAAATTTAAGAGGAAAACCAAAAACAAGACTTGTTTCCTAACCATTTACACCTTACACTCTGCTACATTAGTGATACATCCACCAAGACCCATTTTGAAAGTGAATTTATGATTTTCATCCTGATATAACTCTCCTTTCCCACATATATATGAATTGTCTTTATAAGGACCACTGTTAAATTATCAACTTGTCTTATAAACTTTAATTTTGGGTTTTTTAATGCCTTCACAATTATATTTTATTTGACCTTGAACTTGTATAGGTAGAATTTTCTTGCTCTTAAACACAAAAATTCTTGCCAACTATAGACCCCATACCACTATTAATGAAATGCACCTGTATTTATTTAAGCCCTTATCTTTGAACCATTATTGCCTATTCTCTAATAAATTCCTTGTTGGCCAATGTCCCTTCCATTTAGTCATAGTTAGAATAGACCTCCACACTTCTCTTTAGAAATCACAATGGACCAGTAGGTAATCCATTATATCTTCTTCTTTTTTACACAAACTATATTTATATAGACTCTACCAAGACCTCTTTTGTAGAACATCCCATGCCAATGCCTTCTCTACTAAAGCTAACCAGGAAAAATTTCGTATTTTCAAGGGTTCTTTCACCTTCAAAATCTTGCTTCACCATCAAAGGACCTCCTTATTATTATCTTAAAATATTTCCTTGTATCTTTCCTTAATTGTAAATTATCCACTAGTTTGGTTCTTTGACCATAGTAAAGATTCTTCTGCTTATTTCATATATTATAAAATCCCTTGTTCGATCCCTTGTATGCTTTCTCCATAGTCAACTTCATTTCCTTCCCAAATTAGTTCTTTTGCTAATAGCCACCCCTAATTCAATAATTTTGTTGTATCCATAGAGGCTACATCTAGCAATACCCTGAACCCTTATCTATTTAGGTGTTCTATTAATTTTTGAGATAGCTGATAATTTCCTCCATCCCTAGCCAATGATCATTTTATATCCTTATTTTCTTCCCAATTCCTATTTTCCAAACTAGAAAATTACCCATTAATTGAAAATCCTTCACTAATGCTTTTCAAATGATAGTTGCATCAGTCACCAACTTGATAGGAATTCTAATCCACTCTTCAAAGTACATGGAACCCAAATATTTCTCCTTGTTAACCTCATGCCATAATCCTTTAACAATTATCAATCTCTAAAGACTCTTAGCAAGTGGTGCTTTCCCAAAGTTATATATGTTGTTAAGACCCCACCATCCTCTTGATTAAGATTTGGCTGTCTTACTCCATTTAACGAAAGGTATTGCATCATTCTCCTTTCTTCTCATCCAAAGGAAATGGAAACATTTCTTCCATATTTTTCCCACTATTTTACCAAAAATATAAACCATGTAGAGCCAAAATATTGGAATAGTTTCTAGGACTAATTTCACTAGTTTTAAATGACCTCCCAACTATAACCATATATTTCACTATGAAGTTACCTTTTTTCCCACTTTATTGTATAACCAAATCCAATCTTAATATTCATAGTTATTTGGTTTTAGTATAAATACCAAATATTTATGAATAAACAAATTCCAGGACTGATGATAGTTATCTAAGAGATAGATCATTAGAGAAAAAGAGAAATAAATAATAGGTATGGGTCTAAAAGCTAAAACACAACGTAAGAATAACTGAGAATCCAGATTTTTAATGGTGTAAGCCAAGCAATGTGCCGTGAAAAATGATTCTAAGTGCCTCTTGTTCCTACTTTATAGAAATCATAGAAAAATGCTGGCCCAAGATAAGTCTAAGATGTTTTGGTTGCTTATAAGTTTTATTCTGCAAGTTTTTAGTCATTAGGAACTCTTTCGAAAAACCTACATGATTTTTAAAATATTTATAGGTATTTAAATATATTAAAAATGATGATGCAATGAAATGCCAATGTATGATTTTTGTGTACTTCGATGGTGTTTATATTATTCCTAAAACTTATTTGTTTAAATAATGAAGAATTTTTTTTTTTGTTTTTTTTAAAGGATCAGAAGTATATGATAAGTTCAAAAAATATACAAAACCTTAATCTTAAAGACTAATGTATTGTTTAGAGGTAGTAAGAAAATAAATCATATTTGACGATGTTTTTTTTAACTTGTTTTATTTTAATGATGTGGTCAAGTTTAACATGCAAAAAGTGGCGGGTGGCAATGATCACACCCCTGGAAGAAACAAACCAACCCTAACCATGGGTTGGGAAACCACAAACCAAAGTTCACTACAGTCTAGGAAACATCAATCAAACATACAGTAAAACATGCATGCAATCAGTAATGATCATAAGTGTGTGGATGCTCGTCCACGTTAGAGTCCCATGGAATGGTCGAGGTATGCAACCATTCCCAACCATCCGTGTGTCCATGATCATCATGAACATTTGCATCTCCCCACCCACGTCCTTGAGATCCATCAAACTGGTGGTTATGTGCATTTACATCACCTGCACTCCAGGCATGATCTTGTGTGCCACCATTAACTTCCACCAGCTCATCCCAGGAACCTCTAGGTGGAGAACATGGTGGTGAGCGAGTTGGTTGTGCAATCCATCCATCATTGTAGGTAAAAGTTTCATGTCGCAAACCTCCCTGCGCATGCACCGGAAGTGGCAGCCAGTGAGACCTTGATTGCAAATAGGACATCTGTTGTGAGTTATTCGAAGGAATCCTACTAAATGAGCATGGTGCATTTTTTTAGTAATCCAAAAGTGCCTTCATGTGTGTCTACTCAATGTTGATTTTGGCCTGTTGATTGCATATCTAGAACCATGTATCTTGAAACACCTCAATTTTGTTAGCTAGAGAAAATTCATCAGAAGGATTTTGATGTTTAAAAACTATCTTGTTTCTAGCTTTCCAAATGTGAAAAAGAAGACTAATTCGAAATATGTGCCACACTTTGGACAAGGTAAGAACAAATTTAATCTTATCCCCTAACAGAGCTTACTACCAAACAAGGGATTCATCCCAGAATTGGAAAAAAAGAGACCATCCCCATTCCTAGGCACTCCTTGCTCTTGTGTAGAACCAAAAAATATGAGGAGAAGATTCATCCTCATTACAGAACGCACATTTAGGGTTTGTAAATCCCAATTTCCTGAGTCTGTCTCCTAAGGGTAAACTTTGAAAGAGAATGCTCCAAGCAAAAAATGATTGTTTTGGCTCAAGAAAGGAAGACCAAACCCTCTGAAATCAATCTTTCCAACCAGAATTCGCCACTGGGTCACCCCATTTATCATTAAGTCTAGGCACCATTGGAAACATTAGGGAGAGCCACTCTTAACCCAATTTAGTCAAGTAATTCAACAAGGGTATATCTGAAAAACAGGACCAATATTTCCACCCTGGCCTTTGAGAGTGCCACCCACACTTGTGCCACATGAAAATAGGGATAATGTCAATTACTGTGTCATAAGTGAGCTTGTCACTAGTGCTCAAATGAAATTGTTTAAAAAGCAGCTAAGGGATCCAATCCCTCGAGGCTTGATAATAAAAATCAAAAACTATAGATATACATTTTTTGAAAAACTTTTTGATATGAATCCACGGGTCCTGAGCAAGAGGATTTCCCTAAACGTTAATCACCGAAGACCACTAGATGTTTAAAGAATTGATGGACAATCCTTTATGGACTCGATTCCATTTCCACTTAAGCCAAGGAGTGAATTGCTTCCACGCTTTAAAAATACTTTTAATCACAAAAGAACCAAATATTTTTACAAATACTGGTAGTACAATTAGGGAAGGGAGGTCAATTCCTCTCTAAGCTTGTTTTTTCAAAGGTGGCCCTAAAGAAATACAATGCCTAATGAGGATTTTCCAGGCCTCTAAACCTTTAAGGGCTCGTATGTTCCATTTGGTACAGAGAGTCATGCCTTGTATTTTACAATAAACCATACCCATTCCTCTTGAAGCTTTAGGTAAACAACACATATCCCAAGCAACCTGGTGAAAACCTTTCTTCTCAGCTAAGTTTACCCACAAAAAATTCCTTAATAGTCTTTCAAGCTTAAGGTAGCAAGCTTGTGAAGGAACCCAACAAGAAGAGTAATACACATGAGTAGAGTCAAGGACCTTAGAACAAATATAGAATTTTCTTGCAAGAGACATATTTTTAGTAATCCAATACTCAAGTTTTTTCTCAACTTTCTGTAGAATATTATTCCATAACTAAGCAGGGAAACCATAATAGGCAAAAGGGATCCCTAGAAATTTGAACACTTCTCCTGGAAAAATCCAATGCCATTGAAACTATTGTAGCCAATGAGGGAGCGGGGTAGGAGGGGACTGCCTATAACAGGAAGTTTTTCTCCACTTAATACTAGAACCATAGGCCTAACAAAAAACTTCCAAACATCTAAGGGCTTCCTTCACTGAGTGTTCCTCCTCTAAAATAGTGAGAAAATAATAATCAGCAAAGTAACCATTAATGAGTTGACCTTGGTTATCATGGAGAGAAATACCCTTAATTTGGCCCAAAGAAGCATTCCTATCAATAAAATACCCAAAGGCTTCCACAACAAGAATTACAGAGAAGGATCCAAGGGACACCCTTGCCGAACAGATCTGAACAAACCTACTGGCCTAGTTTGATGATTATTCAAAGATAAAACAGCCGAAGCATCTTGAAAAATAATATTGACAGATTGAAGAAACACAGGCCCAAACCCTAAAGACTATAACATGGAAAGAATGAAGTTCCATTCAATTCTATCATAGGCCTTTTCAAAATCAATCTTTAGGAAGAGGGCTTGTTGACCAGACCGCCTAGCCCATTCCATACCTTCCCAAACTACAATGACATTATCCAAGATATATCTGCATTTAATAAACCCTGTTTGCTCTGGCCTAACAATAAGAGGCAACATGGGCTGGAGTTTCAGAGCCAAGACTTTTGCAATAATATTATAGCTAACATTGAGCAAGGTAATTGGCCTCCAATTTGTTATACATTCAGGATCCCCTTATTTTGGCCTCCAATTTGTTATACATTCAGGATCCCCTTGTTTTGGAATGAACTTGATAGTACCCCGGTTTAGAATTGCTCCAAGAGAGCCACTGTGCATGGCTTAAAGGTAGACTTTGTGTAAATCAAAACCAAAAAAGTCCCAATAGCCCTTGTAGAATTCACAAGGGAATCCATCCAAGCCCGGGGCCTTCTCGTTGGTCATTTGAGTTAAGGCCGAAGCAAGATCAGCAATAGACAAATAATTTTCACACTCCTCTCTTTGAGCAGTAAAGAGTTTGTTAGGGACATCATCCATCCAAATCTTGATAGCTTCATCCCTCTCTAGAGAAGAGGATCGAGTAGCAAGAACTTGAGTGTAATGCTTAACAAAAATATCAGCAATATTGGGCAAAGAGGTATGGCAAATACCATTGTCCACAAGAGATTTGAATTTAGTGGCATTGCGAGGAGGACGTAACTTTTGGAAAAATTCCTTAGAAACTCTATCCCCAATTTTAATCCAATGTAAGCAGGCCTTGATTTGAGCACCTTTAGCTTCATAGAGCTCCACCACATTGAGCTCATGATGAATTGGAGTAGCATGCCCCTACAGAGCAGGATAGAGAGGGTTGGCTTCAAGCCTACAAGAGGCTTTTTTCAATTCAGTGTGTAAAGCAAGCAAGAATTTTTTTCTAAACTAAGCAACTTTCTTGCCCAGAATGTGAAGAAGTGCTATGGTTCTGGATATAGCATAATTCCACCACTCAATCCATCCTTCTTCACCAACAGGTCTATCACCCAAATTCCAGACTCTCTGAATATACACATCATGGAAGAATGTTGAAGAAAGGATGTGTTAAGAAAAAACTGAGACTTAATGCCCTGAACAGGTAATTCTGAAGACAAAACATTGAACATAATTGGAGAATGATCAGATCCAACAGTACCAACAATAACCTCCACAACTGGAGCATCTCCATGCTTCCTATGAAAATGAAATTGGGTATGGTCTTACAGCATAGCTCTATCTAGACATTTGAGAATCCTTGCCCATCCAACTTGAAAGTTATTCCAGGTAAACTAAAGGTGCTCATAAAAATTAGCAGGAGAAAGAGAAGAATTAAGGTCATACAAACATATTTTATTTTTCATAAAAAACGAGGCTTCACACTCACCAAGCGCCCATCGGTGATTTAGACCCCCTATTTTAACAGAAGCATGCTCAACCATATTAAAATCTCCATAGACGGTCCAAACCACTGGAGGTAACGAAAAGGTACACCATTTCCAAAGCAAACAACACTCTGGAGCACTATTGGAGGCATATATATTTAAAATTCCAAAGTACATTCCATCAACTTCAAAAAAAATCCAAACATATTGGTTAGAAGGGTCAACCCCCCAATCAACAAAATTCCCATGCCATCTATTGGCCAAGAGAATAACAACACAACCATGACCGAGAGGGTGCTTGGTGGAAAAAAGCTGACTACCAGGACAAATGAGTGCACAGGCACACTGCAATTGGAACTCAACGATTTTGACTTCTTGCAAGAAAACAACATCTGGGTCCCCATACTTGGTTGCACAGAAAGTAATATCATCGCAGACCATATATCTTCAATCTGGGTCCATTAGTCCTCTAACATTCCATGATAGAAAAATCATTTTGACCTATCGATGATCAAACTTCCTCCGACCTCGTCAGAGTCACCCAGAGTAGAAAGCGACTGAAACGAGTTGCTATAATAGCTTCCCATTTGTCACTTTTTGTCTGCATGCAAACCCTACACTGGACTACGAGACCTTCGGATCCGGGCATGCACACCTTCTTTCTTCTCCAACTGGTGAACAACCATGGAGACAAAAGGGATACCATCATATTTGAGAACCATCGACATATCTTCAGCAGCAACTGCTTAATTTGAAAGGATTTGAGTACTTTGGGAAGCATTCTAAGATGGAACTGGGACATGCAAGGGTGGTTTGATCATTGCGGCTTGAGCATAAGAGCCAACAGGCTAGCCCCCCTGAGGATTGTGGTCAGAAGACTAGCATCCTTGAGGGCCTTTACCAGGGATATGCTTGTCTTTCTTAGAGACCACCTTCCACTCATTGTCAGACCAATATTTGGTCGGCTAGGTTTTCTCATTATAAGCTTGATTATCAGAGGCTAGGCCCTTGGATTTAAAGTTATACGCCATTAAGGGATAATATTTAATCTTGTGCGCAGCAGACTGGCACCTGTAGCAAGTGTTTGGCAAATTGACATACACCACTCTTTAGTGGATATTAGTATCACCTACCTTAATATCAATAAATTCCTTGAGGGAAGTGGCCAAATCAATTTTCACATAGAGTCGACAGTTAGGCCAGGCATTATAGAAGCGCTGAGGCTCTTCACAGACATTCCCCAACTTTCATGGCAACATCATGAATAAATGGGACCAATACCATTGGCAAACCTGGGAATTCAACCCACACAGGGACAACAAGAGAGACACCATTGGCAACTTGGAAATTCTTGTGCCATGGTTGAAAAATAAGCAAACTGCTATGAACATAACAAGGACCATTACTGAGGACTTTTTGACACACTTTGGATCAGAGAACCGAATATGAAAGAAACCTTTGGTCAGGTTTTACACAGACTCTACAAAGATACCATATGGGTTCCAATAACTTTGAAACCAGTTTCGTAGAATTGCATCAGAGGGGATACGACCCAAGAAATAGTCTATGAAAGTATTTTGCTCTAGCCAAGTACAAGCTTTATTGAAACTATCCAGAGGAATAGAAATGTTTGGCACATTACCTCGTGAAACACCTTGGGAACGAACCTCCGAGGTTGCTTTCCTGTCATCCTTCTCTCCATTAGCTTCACCAAATGATGAACTAAGAGGAAGCAAATGTGACATAATAAAAAACACAGAAACTTCGCCCAAGGTGGATTAATGATGGAAGGACAAAGTAGCAAATCTCGTCCATTGGCACAAGTGGCAGTGTGACGATGCCAAAAAAACACACATGCAAGCTATGAATGCAAATTCAGCTCGGCTCCTCAGGATGAGTTGCAGAGCTCTTCTCTCTTGATCATAAATTGAATTTGGTACAAATTAAACGATGACATGTCAAATTTTGCTACAACTATTTAAAAATAAGTTTAATTTTTAAATTATTTGTTTAAAACAATGAAGGTATTTGAAAAATCTATTTATTTATTTTTTTAGTAAAATATAAAAAAATTATTAAAAAAACTGATCAGTTTATACAAATTTATTTTGATATGTTATTCTTTTTTTGGTAAGGTTAAAAATGCAGTTTTTTTGTTTTCTGCCTAGATCTTTGAATACCTGTTCTTTAAACTTAACTTCCTTGTTAACTGTATATGTCCTTTTCCAACAAAAATTACAGAAGCCCTCTTTATTTTTTTAAATAAATTTTGTAATTTGAAATTCAATTAAATATTTTCACTTAATAATATTGCGGACTGACAGCTAGAGGCAGAAGTGAAATTCTAGGTTTGCTGATAACATCTCAATAACAGAGTACAAGACATTCCCACGTTCTTAAGGATCAAAATCATGTGATAATCAACATCATAAGCTTCTTCATTCCAAACACATTTGATATAAATGAAGGAATAAAGTCTCCATAGATAAAGCAATATCAGTACACACGTTTGAAGTCGTAAGACATAAAGTCTAAAGGTCTTCTTTTGAAAGCTAAAGCCCTAAAAAAAATGATGATGTCTTGTGCCCTACTTTTATTGGGCTCATAAAAATGACCGTTTTGTTAATGTCGGTAATCATAGCAGAGCAGGGCTGTGCTGTTTTATTCCTTGGTGAGAGAATGATCACAGTGTGATTGCCTTGTCATTGTATAAATCTACATAGTCGGTTGAATATGAGGATTTCAGTCAAAAGTTATCATTGCTCCTATCCTTTGGCCATCTACGTGTTGATCTCCAGTTCCAGAGAAATTGATTTGGATATAACCGTTCCGTCTCTTCTTTTTGTTCCCATCGAAAAAATGACTGACCTGGGTTTTTAAAAGCATAGAGCACATGCATGCGTGCTGTATCTAAAAAAGACAAGTTTGGGAGGAATATAACTCATTACTGCTGTTAAAAAGGAAAGACATACATGCAGGACCAATATTCGTTGCGTCTCATTAGCTTTGTAAAAGACATAATGACCCCTTAACTAAATTATACAAACTGTTACGTGCATTATAATAGATAATGTTGGTGATCACGTTGTCAATCTTTTCATTATCGTCACAGCATGCCATGCAGTCTGCTTCGCTCGGAAACAGTTTTGAAAGATTATGTTGATATTGAATGGGTAAGGCTGTTGTCGGCATCACTACTACTTGTTTTCCCATAATCGTACGCAAATGGGCAGCTTAGAGGGGCTGATGGTGAACAAGGAATCATGAAGTCTATGGACTACAAGTCCCCCGGCCGAGCCTTTCTTCACATTAATTACATGGATTTACGACAAGTATTGAAAGTACAATAATGACATGGATATCTTCATAAGTATTGAATTGAAAAGTTTTCACACGATTTTTAGGACTTGAGATTACAAGGATATTATTGAAGGGACTGAATTATTATATTTTTTAAGTCCTTATCGGTTCTTTACCTACGATGATATTTTGAATGGTGTCTTCATTCTACCAAGACCCGACAGACCTAATAGATTCTTTACCTATGTCCGGTTTGATTGGTGGGGACGTGGGGAAATGGGTAATCTGACTGGTGGAAAATGAAAACTATTCTGAATGGTGGCCAGTGAGGTGTGGTGAGTAAACAGTTTTTATCATAAATAAAAGAAACCATTCATATATATATATATATTCAATTTATTAGAATATAACAATATACTCTAATTAAACCCATTTTAATTGATGTCAACAAATGTATTTTTTTGTTAACGTAATAAAATTAATTTAAAAAAAATAATTAATATACATTTAATAAATACTTTAAAAATATATTTAAAATATATAATAAATTAAAATAAATTTTAAAACAATATAAATAAAAGAAAATTTATTAAAGGTAAGAATATATATATATATATATATATATATATATATATATATATATTATTATTTTTTTTAATTTACATGGTGGAATCGATAGCCGCCACGAATCCAGGCAGTCGTCCAACTTTTATGGCCACCACGATATTTTGTGCCGTCCGCCCTAGAAGCCGCCACACGGATCTTCGCACAGATCCGCCCCTATAACCACCATGCCACAATCATTTTAAACCTTTTACGCCGCTGAAAGCACCGGAAAGGGACAAGCGTTCAGTCCAACAAGGCCCGAGATTTGAACCTTGGACCTCCACCCCCTTATGGAGTTTGGATGAACCAATTGGTCTACACCTCGGACCTCTATATATATTTATCTTGATTTTACATGTTTTGCTCATTTTTAAGGTTTAAGTAATTTTATAATCTATTAGCTTAAATGGTATATAGTTCTAAGGTCAACCTAAAATAAATTTAATAAGAAATTTGAAAATAAGATAACCTAAAAATTGAAATGATAAGGTAAAATAGTATTAAAATTAAATTTAAAATAAATGTAAAATTAATTAAATTTTATTATGTAAAAATTAATTTTATGTAAATTATTTTTTAATGTAATGATTTGAAGAGAAGGAGATGGAGGAGGAGTTGTTGAGAGATGGAGAGTTTGAGTGGATGAGAGGGTGCAAATAGGTTCTTCTACTTTGGAGCTCTATTTTTGGGATTGTGTTTTGTGTGCTAGTGGGCTTGGAGCCTATAAGGACTGGTGTAGTTTTACTGAGCTTGTAAGGGTTGGTGTAGTTTTACTTTCAGCTATATCGGTATAGTTTTGTTGAGCTCGTAAGGATTGGTGTAGTTTTACTTTCAGCTATATCGGTAATCCATAAGGAGGTTCCTATGGTTGTCCATCTTGGGTTTATTTAAGGTTTGTCTCTTGGTTGAGTCTTTGGGGTGGCCTTTGTTTTTTGGCAACAAGTTTGTTGGTTGTAGGGGTGTCTTCCAAACTCATAGTTTGGTTGTGCACAAGATCTAGAATGATCCTAGATCTACTTTACTTGTGAACATGGATCTTGTCATGGATCTGTGGAGGTCCTTGCAGGATTTGATGTATGTCTTGGATGGGATTGACATTTATATCTTGGTCGATTTTATGGGTTGGCATTTGATTTTTGGCAACAAGTTTATTGTTTGTAGAGGTGCCTCCCAGATGCATAGTTTATTTGTGCACATGATATCAGATCCTATATTTTATTGGCCTATGAATATGAATCATATCCTTGTGGATCCACAAATGTTCTTACTGGTTTTCCTTTTAATAGCCTTGGGGGATTTTCATCTTTGCTAATGTAAACAGATTTTCAGTTGATTATTTCTTATCTACTAGTCCTATTATTAGTTTCCTGCAAGCTATCTCTTGTTGAACTTTTGAGTTTCTTGTTGTCTATCTCCCTCATGGTCAGTGTGCTAGAAGGGAGAAAGATGTAAATTATTAAATTTGTTTTGTGCAGGGTTCTTTTTGTATGGGACTCAAAGGCTTTCCCCAAAGGCATCTTGGCAAAGTTTACGGATCTGATTTTTTTGGGTTTTGCAAATTTTCTTTAGGAGATCTTCATGTTGAAAGGGAGGAGGATTCTAAGGTTTTTTGGTGATACATACCACACTTTGGTTTTGCGTTTCTTCCCCTCAAACTATATTATTGATGGTCTTTCAATACCAAAATATTTGAATCTAGTTGTTGTTGGGGTGGAACCGATCGAAGAGGTTTTTAAGATTCCTAGGAAGCATTATAAAGAGATCCTTACCTTAGTACTCTATATTTTTGAGCTTTAGACTCTCTTTTTTATTATTTTAAAGGTTTGCATCCTTTTGTTTGTTGGAGCTTTTATTGCTAGGATTTTTGGACTGGTTGGTTTGATTGTTCCTATTAGTTGGATGCTTGCTTTCTCCTCTTTCTTTCGAGTGAGAAAGTTTCCTTTTTTGTATTTAAATTTGAGCAAGATATGGATGGATAGTGGTTGTCAATTGGGTTCACATGTGTTCCTACTTGGATAGGAAGGAATATGCTTTAAATTTTGATTTTAAATTTTGAGTGGGACTTTTATGATTTTCAAATTTTAAATCTTGCTCTAGGTTGTAAGGATTATATTTTTCTTTGCAAAAGGATTAATATGGATCCTGGGGATTCCAGATCTCTCAGGTGGAGATTTGCTCCTAGTTCTTTCTAGTTTCTATTGTTATATTTTTTTCAAATCTTGGGAGATCTTGATTTTTATATTAAATATTGGTGTCTTGTTCCTATTGTTAGATCAATTTGTATTTCCTTTTGAACCTATCCCTTCTTCATCTTGGGATCGTATTTTTGAGGTATGTTTCTTTTGTTAAAGGTTTGAAGACCCTCAAAATCCCTTTGTAAAATATTTTGGAATCCTTTCAAAACCCCCCTTCCACCTAATCAAAAAATAAAAATTATGTTGATTTTACATGTCTTTTAAGTCCCCTAGAATTATGCATATTATTTTATTATATATTTTAATTATAATGTTTTAGGTTTAAGTAATTTTAAAGTCCCTTATAATTATAAATAGCATATTGTTATATGGTTTACTATACATTTTTTATGTTTATCATGGAAGGAAGACACTCATGTTGTGCTTAGTTAAATCAATTTCAATTATTAGGAACAAATATTATTTTTAAATAATATATGTGTTGAGGAGGACCATTTATGGAAGGATATTATGAGAGGTAAGTATCTAGAAAATATCATTTCTTTTTTGGAAGTGTTGTTTCGCCTAGGTGCTCTGTGATCTGGATGTGTTCTTTGGGTGGATACTTGGGTTCTTCTTGAACCTCTCTTTCTTAGTCCTAAGTTTTATGAGTTGAAGGCTTCTTTGTCATTGAAATATGGAGAAAAAATAATTGATTACATAATCATCACTAATGGCAAGAGGATTTGGAAGCATCTAACTTTATATACAATTGATATTTAGATCCTTTAGAGTTTGGTAAGTTTGAACATGTTGCTACAACAATACTTTCTTCCTCAATAGAATGACAGGGACTTCCTTCTATGGACTCATTCTCCTAAAGGTCTTTTTTCTATCAAGACTATGTATGAGGTCCAATCATTGTCTAGGGGAGGATATTTTCTAGTAGAAAGGGTTTGGTGTTCTCATTTGATCCCTAAAACTACATTTTTTTGTGGTTGTGTTTGTCTCTTGTGTTCTAAGGATGTTGAATCTATGAATCTATTTTTCATCCATTGTGATTTGTCAAATAAGGTGCTCAATGATTTATTGGACTTGTTTTCCATAAAATGGACATTACCTCAAACTTTCAAAGAAATGTTCACTCAGTGGAAATCCCCCTTCATCAATCACATCCTTACTAGGGTGTGGTATCTAGTTCTTTCTCATTTTTTATGGAGTATCTTGTGTGAGAGGAACAAAAGGATTTTAAAGGATATTACTAGGGTTGAATCCTTTATCTTTATAAGGATTAAAGTTGCTATTGATAATAACCTAACTGTATTTGATGTTGGAAATTGTAGGGAGGAAGTTGTGGAGAAAGAGGCAGTTGTTAGTTTGAATCTGAACTTGAAGAATTTTACTTATGTATCCACTATTCAAAAAATATTGGCTACTAGATGGCATAAACCAGCTAAAGGGCGGGTTATTCTAAAATTTTATGGGGTACCAAAGGTAATCTCGGGAGGGCTAGTGGAGGAGGTGTTGTCAGAAATGATAATGGTGAGGACATTTGGGCTTACGCTGAAGCTAAGGCTCTTTTCTTAGGTGTTCACTGGGTTTTTGAGAGGGAATTCAAAATATTTCTCATTCAAGATGACTCCTTGAACATCATTCAAGATTTTTAGGTTGGAAAACCTAATAATTATTTCATCCTCAATATTATTAGGGACACATTAAATGTTCTGGAAGGTATGTTAGAAGTTAAAATTAAGCATATTTATAGGGAAGGTAACCAGGTTGTTGATGTTATGGCCAATTTGGAGGTGGATAGTGGTCAGTTCAAAATTTGGGAAGATAATTTTCCTTCGTAATTAATGATAATTATTTCTTTGGAAGCATTGGAACTACCTATCCAATAGGCCTTTTTGTTATCTTTCTACTTGGATGAGATATTAGTTGTGTTCTAGTAATCCTTTCTTTGGGGGGTCTTTTTAAGGGAGTTGGTCCGTTTGCTCCCTGGTGGTTACTATTCTCAAGAAATATTCTTCGTGTTTTGCCTTCATCATTGCTCTCTAAGTTTGGAGTTTCGTTATTTGCATCTTGATGTATTTACTACCCTTACAATATTATGCAAAAATAGAGCAGGATCATTGGAGTCTATAAAAAAAGTTGAATAAAATTATCCTTTATGCCATATTGAGTGGTGGGTTGGTCTTTGCTTTTGGATGGTTGTTTTAGTTTAATTTATATTTCTTTTGGCTTAGAGACTGGATTGTGCTTAATTAGATTTATCTTTTTCTGCCTCCTCTAATGTAAAAGGTTTTGTTGGCATTTTTGCCACATTGTTTTGATTGTTGCTTATTCATGCATAAATTGTTGAAGTTCTCACTCCTCTATGTTTTTCTACGAGTTTTGGTGCCAAAACAGCTAAGTCCAAAGACTGTCACGATATCGCGACCAAAAAATAGCATGGAGAGCATGGGTTCAAAACTATCGCGATATCGCGACATGTCGCGTTATCGCGGGTTTTTTGAGGAGAGAGAAGCCAAAGTCGGAGAATGTCATGATATCACGACGTGTTCCAAAATCATGGTCAAAGTGGTCAATGGAGGCAGAGCAGTAAAATTGTCGCGATATCGCGACATGTCGCGTTTTCATGACTTGCGATGGCCATGGAGCAGAGTAATAGAAAAGGTCACGAAATCATGACATAATTGAGCAAAGGGCAATGTCAATGAACCTCGTCGTGATATCGCGACAAAAAAGTGAACAAGGAGCAGAATGTAAAAACGTCGCGATATCGCGACATGTCGCAAAATCTCGGTCAAGATGAAGAAAAAGCATAAGGCATGAAAGATGTCGCGATTTCACGACATTTTTGAAGATGAGAGCAAGCAAGAGGAAGACGTCACGATATCGCGACAGAAAGCGACAAAAGTAGAGAAAGCAAGGAAACATCGTGATTTCATGACATATTGTGGAGAAAAGGCAAAAGAGAGAAAGATGTAGCGAAATCGTGACTTGTCACGTTTTTGCGGTTCGAAACAACGAAAGGACAACATGGGGAAAGAACGTCGCGAAATCGCGACATGTCATAGTTTCACGGGAGCAAAGCAAAGAAGAAGCAGAATAGTACGAAACATCATGATTTCGTGACGCCTAAGGTGACGAAGGAGAACAAAGAGCCAAATACGTCATGATTTTGCGACATGTTTGGTTTTCGTGACCCAAAGTGGCAAAAGCGTACGGAGAAGGAAAATGTCACGATTTCGTGACATGTCACGTTTTCGCGACCCGTCATGGTTTCACGCCAGAAAGCAGTTCAACGGCCCGATGAAGTATTGTGATTTCCAAGGATTAAAAGCTCTCCAGAATTTAATGTTTCGCTGCTTTCCAATGTGTGCAAGATAGAAGAACGTGCTCAGGCCTATAGCTTTCGAAGCCACCAGAATTGAAGATGCCTCCATTATTCAAAGCTTCTGTTCATGATTTTCTAACGGTCCAAGCATGCTCCGAGAACGACCATTTAATGAAGACGACCGGTTCCTTGTTTCATTCAATTTTTGATTTCTCCGAGGCTGGTTTAAGGGGATCATTTCCTTATTTTTGTTGTATATTTTGTGGATCTCGAGGAAGTCCATTTCATGTTTTAAATGCTACAAAGAGGCAAGACCTCTATAAATATCAATGTATATCTCAAAAAGAGGCATCGAGAGAGAGACTTTTGCTGAAAAACTTTTCAAGTTCTTTGCATGAATAAAAGATATTTGGCCTCTGGTTTAGCAAGCAACTTTTTGTGTGTTTATCCTTCTATCTTATGCATTCCTCCTTTACGCTCGTATTTCTTATCTGCTACTAAATTTGAATTTTGTGTCTGAGTTTAAATATTGCTGGTGAGGAAGTGAGTTCTGGAATATGATTTCTGGAGGTTATCTGTGCAAGGTTGTAAGTAGATTACGTCGCTATATTTTGTTATATGTTGTTCGTGTGCTTGAGGTTATCTGCTGCTAATATTTCTCGATCTAATTTGGCCTGTGGCTATATTTCCCATTTCTTTCTGCATATTTCCTATTTCTTTCCTACAACTCTAGTCTTCAAGAACATAGAATTTAGTAAGGGAACCAGCCCTCTCTGGAGATTGGTCCGGGAGACATTTCTTTCTCTCGGCCTTTCAATGTTGGCCGGGTCTAGGGTGCATTTCGCATAAAATCCTTTCCTGTGGCAGATTCGTGACCAACAATTTTTGGCACGCCCGGTGGGACAGACTGTTTCTGTCTCAGAAAGATCCCATAGTATTGAGGGTTTAATGTTCGCCTTCATGCCGTATAGTTAGAACATTTGGTGACTCTGTAGTACCCAAAAATCTCTGAACGTGGATACAATGAAAGTTGTACTTCATGATCACGAGATCAAAGTCCAAAAAAGTTGAAAATCTTGTTGAGTTTTTTGAACTTGACAGCACAAAAAAAGGTGAACACTCTAGGTTGGTTTCCCCATCGCTTGCATCATCTGCCATATCCACACAAATCCCTGGTATTGTTACTAGTTTTCCATCTTCTCAGTCACATACACTAGTCCCAATGGCCCAGTATCCTCAACCCAGGCAGTTTTCAGCATGGAATAGTTCAGGAGCCTTGAATTTGCAGGCTCAAAATCTAGTTCCCCAGGCTGCTTTGAAAGCCTTGCCAACCTATGATGGTACTGGTAAGACTGCATATGAACATATTCATGATATAGCTTCTTTGGCAGCCATTCATGATATAACAGATGAAGATGTGATGGTAAAGTTATTAGTGTTATCCTTGAGAGGAAAATTGTTGTATTGGTACCGATCTCTGCAACCAGGCACTATTGCATCATGGGATCAGCTAGGAGAACTGTTAATTAAGAATTTTCATGAACAGGCTGATCCATTTTCATTGCTGCATCAGTTTAATGCAATTCAGAGGCACCTACAGGAGGCGATAGCAGATTTCAATGTTTGATTTACCAGAAGCTGGCAGTGAGTGCCTGAAGGTCTTCGCCCTACCCATGAGCAAGCTACATTCTACTATCTTCGAGCGTTCAACATAGACATTGGCTTGGCGATCAGGCAGTCCAATGTGATGACCTTCTCAAAACTGTTCGAGCAAGCACAAAAGGCAGAGGCAGACTTGATTGCAATCGGTAGGCTTCCTCCAAAGGTAGCAATGCCCATTTTACCTGATATTCCACAACATTTATATCCTAGTTCATTTTCGCAATCTATGTCTTCCATGTACCCTATTCCATCATGGAGCTCCAGTGCACCTCAGATTGCACCCATTCCAGTTCCTCAGCTCCCTACTCCAGCAAATCCCTAGTTGCCTACACCCAACATTCTACCATTCCCCGCTTCCACTTCATTCCTGGCATTACCTGTGCTGCCAGCACCTTTGCCCTTACCAGCACCTCCTGCACCTGTAAATCCTGATCCTTATACGACACTCTTGCAAGAGGTAAAATCTGCCAATTCTGCTATAAGAGCAATGGGCAATAAGATCACACTTATTGAAAGGAAGCAAGCTGAGCGAGATTTCCAGCCCAGGAGATTTCAGCCTCCGTCGATTACTAGAGAACAAGCTGCTTCAACAAGCAAAGCACCCGAGAAGAACTTGACTGTTTTGGCAAATGAAGATGCAGTCCTTGCAGAAAGAACATATTGGTGTTCAACATGTAATGATCCACATGGCAAAGACACTTGCATGGTTCATTTGAATTATGTGCAGACATTGGCCGCTAGCTCTTCGGGAGGGCAAGTCAACATGATCTCTGAGGTAGGTCATAGCTTAATGGTTCCATCTGAAGAACAAGTTTTAGTTCTCACGAGGACTGGAAAGAAGCCTGTTACAGTAGATCCTGCTGAGCTAGAGCCATTAAAAGTGCCAGCTGATTTGAAGAAACAAGTGAAAACTCCTATGTCAGTATCAAAGCTAGATGCGCCTGTTTTACCAAAAGATCCTGTTCCACACAGAGTACAAGAAAAAGCTTCAGCTACACAGGCAAGATCGAAAGAAGAGGAACAAGCAAGAGAAAAGCTGAAGTACCCATCATTGACTAAAAGGTTGAGAGTAGAAGCCACTCAGCAGTATCGGAGCAGATATGACCCCCCCATTGAAAAGAAGGAATCTGCTATGGTTGCATACAACATTGTCAAAGAATTGAAGAAGATCCCAGCTAAGGTTAGTCTTTATGATGCATTACAATTGCCTGGACAGGTAGATTTATTGCAAGAATCCTTGAAATCTGTAAAGGATAGTGAGAAGAATCCTACCCAGACAATTTATGCTCAAGCGTTAACCACTTCAATCACTGGCAAGAATAGACCACCCCCATTTTATCTGTCACTTCGAATGGAGGGTTGGATCGTGCATAACTGCATGATTGATTTCGGTGCCGCTACAACTATCATGCCAAAGGTAGTTTGCAAAGTTATGGGTATGGAATACACATGAAGTAGCCCTGGAGTCTTGCAGTTGGACGGTACTCCTATGAAAATAGTAGGTGTAATCAAGGATGTCCCGATTGTTTTACATAGTATGCCTCAGATTACAGTCATTCAGGAGATAGTTGTGGTCGATCTAGAACCGTATTTTAGTATGTGCTTATCAAGAGAATTTACTGCTAAGTTGGGAGGCTACCTTTCACTGGATTATTCTCACTTGGAGATCCCTTTTAAAGGAAAGAGAATCCGGATTCATAATGAAAAACCTTCCTCTTTTCATATTGAAAGGTTGGATGAAGCAGGAAAGACCATGCAATCTGTCAACATGCTAACCGAAGAGTTAGAAGGTTCTGATTTGATGAATGAGGTTTTGGATGAGCTTCAGTTGGAAGACGAGTTTTCAATGCTTGATTTCAATGCTATGCTAGAGACCGAAATCGGTTGTTATTCTATCACAAAGCCCGAGGATGGCACAATGCAGGTATTCCTTAACCAAGATGATCAGAGCTCTGTCCTCGATCAATTATGGAAGTTGTATTTTGATGGGGCAAGATGCAAAAATGGTGTAGGAGCAGGTATTGTTCTTGATTTCTCCTTCTAGCTTACAAAGAACATATTCATACCGTCTCACTTGGAATTGTACTAACAATGCTGTCGAGTACGAAGCATTATGCCTAGGCTTGAAAAAGGCAAGAAAATTGGGAATTGAACAGTTGTAGATTTTTGGTGATTTTGAGTTGATTGTAAACCAAGTAACAAACAAGTGTATTTCCAAGCAGCATTATCTCAAAGCATATCGCAACCAAGTGTGGGACCTGTTCGAGTCTTTCATAGCTCTGAATATTCAAGCCATTTCATGAGAGCTGAATAAGCATGTTGATCTTCTAGCATCTCTTGGAGCAAATTTTTCTCCCATTGAGCAAGTAGTAAAGAAACCAAAAATAGTAAGAATGGTGTACAGGCCTAGTGTTCCAGACAAAGACACTTTTTGGCAAGTCTTCGAGAGCGATGAGCAAATCGTTAACTTTTTGATTCAAGAAGCTGCCACTATCAAAGGAAGAACCTTGGAGCACGAAGAAACCGATGGTCTGATTCAGTTGCAGAATAATCATATTTTGAAAGGTCTTATCACTCTAGAAAGTTTGTTTGATCAGCATGATCGGTCCAAGAAACATCGGATTGAGATCGACAAGAAAGAGTATATGGAGCTATAGTTGGAACCCAATAAGGTCATTAAGATTGGGACTGATTCTACTCCTAATGAACTGCAAGAGATCAAGCAACTGTGTCAAGAATTTTTTGATATCGTGGCCTGGAGTTATGAGGATCTGAGGGGATATGACAAACAGATTATTCAGCATACTATTGAGTTGGAAGAAGGAGTCAAACCCTTCAGGCAAAAGCAGCGACCAGTGAACCCAAAGATTGAGACTCTTATGAGGGCCGAACTTGTGAAAATGTTGCAGGCCAAGATTATATATCCGGTTAAGCACTCGACTTGGGTCGCTAATCTGGTTTCGTTTGAAAGAAAAATGGAGACATACGACTATGTGTAGATTTTCGAAATCTGAACCGTGCATCTCTGAAAGATCACTATCCCTTGCCTCGCATTGATCAGATACTTCATGTTGTTGTTGGGGCTCAGCGTTTCTCACTGCTAGACGGTTTCTCTGGATATAACTAGATTTGGGTTAGGGATGAGGACCAGTACAAGACTGCATTCACAACCAAGTGGGGCACTTTTGCTTATCAGCGCATGCCTTTCGGATTGTCCAATGCTGGGGCCACATTCTTGAGAGCCATGGACATTGCATTCGAGGAGCTTTTGAACAAGATTATTGTCATTTATCTTGATGATATGACTGTCTTTTCACATAAACGGGAAGATCATTGTTCTCATTTGAGGCAAATCTTTGGAAAATGTAGAGAGTTTGGTATTTCCATTAATCCAAAGAAGTCAGTTTTTGTAGTGAAGGAAGGTAAACTCTTGGGGCATGTCATTTGAGAAGATGGTTTGGCAATTGACTCATCTCGAGTCGAAGCATTGAAGAAACTGTCGCTCCCTGCCAATAAGAAAGAGCTGTAGTCTTTCTTTGGGCAGATTAATTTTATCAAGAAGTTCATTTTTGACTTTGCCCAAGTCGTCAAGCCCATGACTGAGTTGTTGAAGAAGGATGCAGAATTTAAGTGGACGACTCAGAGGAAGGAGGCATTCCAGGAAATTAAGGACAGAATAGCGCAGGCTCCTGTATTAATTAATCTTGATTATTCAAAAGATTTCATTCTGTATGCAGTTGGAGAAGATGAGAGCTATGTCGCAGTACTCACATAGAAAGGAGATGATGGGAATGAAAGGCCCATTGCTTTCCTTAGTCAGGTTATCTTACCTCATGAGGCAAGATATAATTTCATTGAAAAGCAGGTATATGTTGTTATGAAGTCTCTTAAGAAATTCAAGCACTTCATATCTCAGAGTAGGACAGTCGTCTATGTTATACACCCCGATGTAAGGAATTTCATCATTCAAGGTGAGATGGGTGATAAACGCACTGGTTGGGTCACCAAAATTCAAGAATTTGATGTTGAGATTCATCCGACCAAGCTGGTGCGGGGTAAGGCCTTATGCCGACACTTAGCAAAGACTGCAACATCTGGGATAGTTGATTATCAAGCGGATGATCTTGCTGGAGATAGGAATCTGGTGAACCTCTTAGTACAAGGACAAGATTGGGTTGATGACCTAATTAGCTATTTCACAACTGGCAGATGCCCTTCACAGTTAAATGCCTCACAACGGAGAAGGTTTCACCTGCAAGCTCTTAGGTATGTGTTGTTGCCGGAGGGATTGTTTTTCAAGAATATTGATGGCGTTCTTTTAAGGTGTGTCAAGGAATCAGAGAAGGCTAGACTCCTGGAGGAGTTTCATTTTGGCATATCAGGAGGACACTATGCAGGTAGACCAATGGCTTTAAAAATTATTTGGGTTGGTTACTATTGGCCAACTTTGTTCATAGATGCTTTCAGGATTGCCCAAGCATGCGACAGATGTCAAAGGTATACAGGAAGGGTTAGAAATGCATCATTGCCCCTGCATCCAATTCAGGTTGAAGCACCTTTTCAGCAGTGGGGACTGGACTTTATTGGGATTATTGATCCGAATTCTTCAGTTGGACACAAGTATATCTTGACGGCTATAGATTATTTCACGAGATGGTCTGAGGCTATTCCAACTAGGGTTGCAAATCAAGATGTGGTGATCTCTTTCATTGAAGGGCTGATCACACGTTTTGGCATTCCTGATGCTATTATCACAGATAACGAAACTCCATTCGTTGGAGCTGAGCTAGCAAAATTTGCAAACAAGTATGGTGTTTTCTTGAAGACATCCTCTAACTATTACCCTCAGGGGAATGGCTTGGCGGAGTCCACAAACAAGAACTTGCTATGGATTTTGAAGAGATCCTTGGGGGATAACAAGAGATCATGGCACCTTCTGCTAAATCAAGCCTTGTGGGCAGATAGGATTTCAATCAAGAAGTCTATCAAGACTTCACCATATGCCCTGGTATATGGAAAAGAGGCAAGGTTGCCTGTTCATCTAGAATTGCCAGTATTATAGCAGTTGCAGGGATTTCAGGATGATGAAGCAGATATGGATTCCATGGATATGCAGTTGGCTCAGTTGTTGCGGTTGGAAGAGCAACGTTCTTTGGCCTATGAGGAGTTTGCTAAGCATACACAGGTTGTTTCAAAATGGTTCCATAAAAATTCCGTTGATCGTCCACTCAAGGTGGGTGATTTGGTCCTGAAATGGAATGAAAGGAAAGCCAAGCCAGGAATGCACAAGAAGTTTGACGCTCTATGGGAGGGTCCATTCCGCATTGTCAATACCGGTGCAGCAAATTCGTTTCATCTGGAGGATTTGGATGGCAGCCCACTTCCTATTTCAGTGAACGGATTTCATCTAAAAGCCTACACTCCATGAAGTATGAGTCCAGTATTACCTTGTACAGTTATTTTGCTTTTGTAAAAAAAAAAAGAAAAAAAGAAAATAGAAAAAGAAAAAAAAAGTATTGTGAATTTCCTCTATGAATCGTCAACTTCGGCTCTTTTTGTATGCGAGCCCGCAGGTACGTTTATTTCTTTCTTTTTTCTTCTTCCTTCCCAATAGATAGTGGCTTCCATCAATCTCTTCCTTCCACTTCCTTATTTTCATTCCCTTCCTCTTCTTCCCTTCCTCTTCCACTTCTTCTTTCCCCATTCGTAATTAAGCCACTACTGTTGTTTCTACTCCCCCCTCTGATATTCCCACTTCTTCTTTTCCTTTTCTTCTAATCCTTTGTCGTTTCAGCATTTATCCATAGTTTCCACCGCTTTCACCATCCCATCCACTTCCATTTCATTATTCGTTTTTCCTCCATCCCCACAGCTGGTGACACAGTAGCTCCCTCTTCAGTTGCTGTATCTACCGCTTTCACTCTTTCATCTTCGACCATTCCATCATTCCACATTCCCATTCCATGGCCTGCACATTTGCTGGCCATCACTCCATTCATTCTGTTCATTTCATTTTTGCAACCCTGGTGCTTTCATCACTGTCATGGAGATCCTTTTACAGCACCTAGTGATTACCCAGCTCGACCGAGCTAGGTGCAATGCAGATCCACTTGAGTGCCAAATATCAGCAAGAGTTTGTTGCAGCAGTCCGAGAGATGTTTCCCATCAGTCAGCATTCTGTTCCTCCAGTTTTTCTTGACTCTGTTGCCCAATGGATTCAGGCTTGGGATTCGTGCATACAGCAAAACTGTATACCCCACGAGCCGCCAAGAATGTTGGCATTTTTGCCACATTGTTTTGATTGTTACTTGATTCATGCATAAATTGTTGAAGTTCTCACTCCTCTGTGTTTCTCTACGAGTTTTGGTGCCAAAACAGCTAAGTCAAAAGACTGTCACGATATCGCGACCAAAAATAGCATGGAGAGCACGGGTTCAAAACTGTCATGATATCGCGACATGTCGCGCTATCGCTGGTTTTTAGAGGAGAGAGAAGCCAAAGTCGGAAGAATGTCGTGATATCACGACATGTTCCAAAATCATGGTCAAAGTGGTCAACGAAAGCAAAGCAGTGAAAGATGTCACGATATCGTGACATGTCGCGTTTTCGTGACTTGCGATGGCCATAGAGCAGAGTAATAGAAAAGGTCACGAAATCGTGACATAATTGAGCAAAGGGCAATGTCAATGAAACTCGTCATGATATCGCGACAGAAAAGTGAACAAGGAGCAGAATGTAGAAACATCGCGATATCGCGACATGTCACATTATCATGGTCAAGTTGAAGAAAAAGCATAAGGCATGAAAGACGTCGCGATTTCATGACATTTTTGAATATGAGACCAAGCAAGAGCAAGACGTCACGATTTCGCGACAGAAAGCGACAACAGTAGAGAAAGCAAGGAAATGTCATGATTTCACGACATATTGTGGAGGAAAGGCAAAAGAGAGAAAGATGTAGCGAAATCGTGACTTGTCACATTTTCACGGTTCAAAACAGTGAAAGGACAACATGGGGAAAGAATGTCATGAAATCATGACATGTCATAGTTTCATGAGAGCAAAGCAAAGAAGAAGCAGAATAGTATGGAACGTCATGATTTTATGATGCGTCATGTTTTCGCGACCTAAGGTGACGAAGGAGAACAAAGAGCCAAATACGTCACGATTTCGTGACATGTTTGGTTTTCACGACCCAAAGTGGCAAAAGCGTATGGAGAAGAAAATATGTCATGATTTCGTGACATGTCACGTTTTCGCGACCCGTCATGGTTTCGCGCCAGGAAGCAGTTCAACGGCCCGATGAAGTATTGCGATTTCCAAGGATTAAAAGCTCTCCAGAATTTAATGTTTTGTTGCTTTCCAATGTGTGCAAGATAGAAGAACGTGCTCAGGCCTATAGCTTTCGAAGCCACCAGAATTGAAGATGCCTCCATTATTCAAAGCTTCTGTTCATGATTTTCTAATGGTCCAAGCATGCTCCGAGAATGACCATTTAATGAAGACGACCGGTTCCTTGTTTCATTCAATTTTTGATTTCTCCGAGGCTGGTTTAAGGGGATCATTTCCTTATTTTTGTTGCACATTTTGTGGATCTCGAGGAAGTCCGTTTCATGTTTTAAATGCTACAAAGAGGCAAGACCTCTATAAATATCAATGTATATCTCAGAAAGAGGCATCGAGAGAGAGACTTTTGCTGAAAAACTTTTCAAGTTCTTTGCATGAATAAAAGATATTTGGCCTCTGGTTTTGCAAGCAACTTTCTGTGTGTTTTTCCTTCTATCTTATGCATTCCTCCTTTACGCTCGTATTTCTTATCTGTTGCTAAATTTGAATTCTATGTCTGAGTTTAAATATTGCTAGTGAGGAAGTGAGTTCTAGAATGCGATTCTAGAGGTTATCTGTGCAAGGTTGTAAGTAGATTACGTTGCTATATTTTGTTATATGTTGTTCGTGTGCTTGAGGTTATCTGTTGCTAATCTTTCCCGATCTGACAAATTTGGCCTGTGGCTATATTTCCCATTTCTTTCTGCATATTTCCTATTTCTTTCTTGCAACTCTAGTCTTCAAGAACATAGAATTTAGTAAGGGAACCAGCCCTCTCTGGAGATTGGTCCGGGAGACATTTCTTTCTCTCGGCCTTTCAATGTTGGCCGGGTCTAGGGTGCATTTTGCATAAAATCCTTTCCTATGGCAGATTCATGACCAACAGGTTCTAAGACCTTTCAAAACCCTATTGTTCACCGTTACTAAAAATAAATAAATTATATAAATTTAACAAGTATTTAAAAAATAAATTTGCATTTAAACAAATGATAAATTAAAACAACATTACCAAATAAATCTAAAATAAAAGTAAAAAAAAAAATCTAAATTGTCATTAATTTACTAAAGGTATATTTTATATATCTTTTGGGTTTAAGCAATTTTAAAGTCTACTAGTATTGTTCATATCACACTACTACATGGTTAACTATGTAGGGAAGAACTCTTGCTTATAGTCTACTTGGTGTACATAGTCCACCCCTCCTGAGTTTGAATTTCAAACCATCCAACAAATATACTTCAAAAATATAAATTTAACATATCTAAATGAAATTCAAAATGACGTAATAAAAAATAAATGATATTTTCAAATAAAATTTATATTTATATTTTTAAGAACAATTGAAAAACATATATTAAATAAGATTATGAAATATGATAATAGATATAAGTGTAATAGATTATAAAAATATATATTTAAATTTTAAGAAGTTGAAAAATACACATATAAAAGCTGAAACTTAACTTTACTCTCTCTATTTATAAATTATGTTAATGGGATAAGTTTTATTATAAAAGAGTGATAACATAATGCTTATTTTTACATGTTATTTTTTTCATTTGTATTTGGATTTATTTAATGCTTTTATAATTATTACTTTTAATAATTTATTATATTTTGATTATCATTCGTTAAATATTATGTTGTTTATTATGGATTATATGATTATTAATTTGATCATATGATCATTATTCCTATCATACAATTTATCTTTATTTTGAATATGAGAGTTAGATATTTTAAAATGAGAGTCAAAGATTTTGAATCGAGAGACGACGAGAAAGTGTAGGGTCTGAGAAGGGAAGATGGTGCAGTGGAGGAAGATGATGGATTTCTAGGATCAATAAATGCATTTGATTCTCAAGATGTTGGAGCTACTAGTGACATTTTGGGGAATCTACTTGTGAGGACCTAACTCTTGAGGTGGTCATTAATGATGGTGAGTTCCCTCATTCATTTGCTTTCAATAATTCTTCTAGCGAGTTTGATGGTGGATCTCCAGTTTTTGGGCATCCCTATAATCTAAGTGTATTTTCCTTTGTTGCAGTTACAGCTAAGGTTTATGGTTCCCATAACTCTAGTGTTATTTTTTACCTTTCTCCCTCTAGTAACAAATTAGTTATCCTAGATGAACTATTGTATGTTACCATGGAGGAAGGCCCGTGGAATTTGGTTGGTAAGTTTTAGGAGGTAGTCTGGACCTAGAATCCATTTAGAGTTGGACCATCAATAAATTAAAGCCTTTGGGATCCTCGAGATAGTTCCAGTTTCTAATGCATTTTTCTTCATCAAGCCTAAATATGAGGAGGGTTCAAAGTGAATTTTTTGTGGACCCTAGTTCTATGATAAAAAGGGTGTTTTTCTTTGCAAATAGGGACCATATTTTAATCCCAAGATGCATAAGGTTAAATTAGTTCCCCTATGGGTTAGACTCCAAAAATTTTCCTTCTATTTGTGTCATGATGACATTTTGATGGGTATAGCGAAAGCTATTGGAGATCTTGTTCTAATTGATTCAACAAGAAGAGCCAAGTATAAGATATTTTTTTCTAGAATGTGTATAATGGTAGATTTTGAGGTTGATCTCTCGAGGTATATTGATCTCATTTCCAAACATGGGTTATGCCTTCAACCCATAGGTTTTGAAAATAGGCCTATCGATTATTCAATTTGTAAGAATTTTAGACACTCCTTTGGATCATGCCCTAGTAATACCTAGAATAAAAATTCTACTCCTAGAAATAATTAGAAAAAAAAGTAGTATTTGAAGGATCAGGGCCAAGAAAAAATTATGATGCCTAAGGAGATTCCCTTTGAAGATCCACCCCATATCGAAGGAGAAAGGATTATTGAAAATATGGTGATAATGGATGTAAGTAACCCTTGCATGGCTATAGTGCATGTTAGTCTTACAATGACACTGAGAGGGGGGGTGAATCAGTGTAGCTCTTTTAATCTTGAATTTACAGCTCTTAAAATAGAAGCAATTAAAACTTATGACAAGATACAACAAGAATAACAAAAGAGCATCACACAACACAAGATTTAACGAGGTTCACCAATGTGGCTACTCCTCAAGAATGACTGCTTGGACTACCATCCAAATCCAGCCTTTGCAAAGCAACAACTTTACAATCACTTTACCAGCACCCACTGGAAGGAGCACCAACCCCTTATTTATCTACACCAATAGAAAGGAGCACCAACCCCTGATGCCAAGCTGCAACTTGGACTTGAATTATGAATCTAGAAGATTAACATAATGATACCTCCACTTTTACAAGATCTCGACTAGTCTGCTTCACCTTTGCGATCTCTATGCACTCTGCTCTCTCTACGAAATTACTTCGCATAATCTACTGCATCATAATCGAACGATCATCTTCTCCCTTTTGTGCACTCTGCTTCCTTTGCGAATTTTGCACTTAGCACGATTCGATACGACTTGCACTCTACGCTCTATGATCGAACTTCATGCACATCGACAACACTTAAATCTCCAAACAACCCTCCTTTTATAATAGAATATTTGAGATGAAAACCCTAATCTTAGTCGGCTATAAATCCTCATCTTAGTCGGTTTTCATGACATCTATAAACCCTAATTTTAGTCGGTTGTTCATCGGTCTTCATCGGCTTCAACTTAACCATGAGAATACAACATGTCGCGATATCGTGACACTTTTTCTCCTTGCTCTTTCTCTTAGCTTTGACCCATGAAAATACATGTCGCGATATCGCGACACTATTCTCTCCTCCTTTCTCTTAGCTTTGGCCACGAAAATACAAATGTCGCGATATCGTGACACTATTTTCTCTCTCCTCTTTCTCTTTGCTTTGGCCTATAAAATACATGTCACGATATCGTGACACTATTTTCTCTCTCCTCTTTCTCTTTGCTTTGGCCCACGAAAATGCAACATGTCAAGATATCGTGACACTTTCTCTCTCCTTTCTCCTTGTATCTTGTATGATATCGTGACACTTCTCTCGTACCTTCTCTTTGCTTTTGTGGAATCGTGACACTTTCTTCAGTCTTCTTCTCTTTTGTCGTGAAATCGTGACACTTCCTTTCTTCTTCGTCTGAAATCGTGACACTTTTTTTTTCCTCTCTTCTCATGTCAAAATCGTGACACTTTTCTTTCTTTCCCTTCCTCTTTTAGTCAAAAATGCGACATGTCACGAAATCGTGACACTTTTTCTTTCTCTGCCTACCTGGCCTTTTCAAGTCGTAAAAATGCGACATGTCATGAAATCGTGACACTTTTTCTTTCTCTTCCTTCCTGCCTTTTCGAGTCATGAAAATGCGACATGTCATGAAATCGTGACACTTTTTCTTTCTCTTCCTTCCTGCTTTTCGAGTCACAAAAATGCGACATGTCATGAAATCGTGACACTTTTCAATTTACTTTCTCTCTCCTATTTTAGTCGCAAAATGCGACATGTCATGAAATCGTGACACTTTTCAAACTTGTTCTCTTTCTTCGAACTTGTCATGAAATCGTGACACTTCTTCCTACTTTCTCTTTTTCTTCCAACATGTCGCGAAATCATGATAGTTTTTCCACTTGTCTTTTTCTCAGCCAACATGTCACGAAATCATGACAGTTTTTCCACTTGCCTTTTTCTTTGCCAACATGTCATGAAATCGTGATAGTTTTTCCACTTGCCTTTTTCTCTTCCAACATGTCTCGAAATCGTGACAGTTTTTCTACTTGCTTTTTCTCTTCCAACATGTCGGAAATCGATAGTTTTTCCACTTTCTTTCTCTTCCAACATGTCATGAAATCATGATAGTTTTTCTACTTCTTCTCTCTCTTCCAACATGTCACGAAATCGTGATAGTTTTTCTAGCTTTTTCTCTCTCTTCCAACATGTCATGAAATCGTGACAGTTTTTCTTGCCTGTTGTATATGTCGCGATATCGCGACACTTTTCTTACTTGTCTTTTTCTTTGATCTTTTGCAAATGGGCTACTTCGGTCTTCTTGGAAACTCACTGTCCATACTCTGAATAACCTTTGAACTCCTGTCTTCTGCATCTGAATAGCTTTTGAACTTCTTGTCCACTGAAACACCAGATCTATCTGACTGTGTTGACAACAATGACAATATTGTTGTTGCACCTTGCTCAACAATCTCCCCCTTTGGAATTGTTGGCAACACATGTGCAATTTCCTGTAACTCTTCTCCCCCTTTGACAATAATACCAAAGGGCTACTGTAGACTCCCCCTGAGTCCATGCACAACATTCTCAGGCAAAATTGATTATACTTAGCAAAAATCATGAACATGAGCAACAAGATAATCAAATACTTAGATGCTCCCCCTGAGAATGTGATCCCTGTAGCTAGTCAATCTTTGGGAAGTGTGACCACTCCCAATTTATTGCGAAGGTACTCAAAAACTTCCTTGGGCAATGGTTTTGTGAAGATATCTACTACTTGCTCTGTAGTTGGAACAAAATCCAATTTAACCTCACCTTCTGCAACTTTCTCCTTCAAGAAGTGATACCTGATAGCGATGTGTTTTGTGCATGAATGCATAACTGGATTCTTGGAGATGTTAATGGCACTGGTGTTATCACACTTAACTGATATTGGTTCACTAAAGCAGATACCAAGATCTTTCAGGGTTTGTTTCATCCACAATACCTGCGTACAACATGTTGTCGCTGCAATATATTCTGCCTCTACTGTTGATAAAGAAACTGACTCTTGCTTCTTACTGTGCCATGCAACCAATCTGTCTCCAAGATAGAATGCACCTCCACTGGTACTCTTTCTGTCATCTACACATCCTGCCCAATCTGCATCTGAATATGATATAAGGGTGAAGTCTTTACCTTTTGGATACCATAACCCATACTCCATAGTACCCTTGAGATACCGAAGAATCCTCTTTACTGTTGTCACATGAGTCTCCTTGGGATTGGCCTGAAAACGTGCTACCATGCATACTGCCTACAAAATATCTGGTCTGGTAGCTGTCAGGTACAGTAGGCTTCCAATCATAGATCTGTACATGGTTTGATCAACAGGTGGAGATTTGTCATCTTTGCTCAACTTGTAGACTGTCGTCATGGGAGTGCTAACTGGCTTACAATCCTCCATTGTGAATTTTTTTAACATCTCTTTTACATATTTAACTTGAGAAATAAATATGCCCTTCTTACTTTGATTAACTTGCAAACCGAGGAAATATGACAGTTCACCAATCATTGACATTTCAAATTCTTTTTGCATCTTATTTGCTAAATCTTTACATGACTCATCTTTGCTGCTGCCAAATATGATATCATCTACATATACAACAAGAACAATAAGATGCCCATTTTCTGTTTTGACATACAGGTTACTATCCACCATACCTTTCTTAAACCTTTGTTGAGTGAGATAGTTGTCTAGTCTTGCATACCATGCTCGGGGTGCCTGTTTTAAGCCATATAAAGCTTTCTTCAACTTACAAACAAAGTTTGGATTATCACCAAGTTGGAACCCATATGGTTGCTCAATATAAACCTCTTCTTCAAGTTTCCCATTCAAAAATGCTGATTTCACATCCATTTGATAAACTTTGAAATTCTTGTAGACTGCTAAAGCCAGAAACATTCTGATTGCCTCTAGTCTAGCTACTGGTGCAAACGTTTCCTCAAATTCAATGCCTTCAACTTGTGCATACCCCTTGCATACCAATCTTGCTTTATTTCTGACTACCTGTCCATCTTCATTCAATTTGTTACGAAAGATCCATTTAGTCCCGATTATATTTTTGTTCGCAGGTCTAGGTACTAACTCCCAGGTTTTGTTTTTCTCAATCTGGTCTAATTCTTCATTTATTGCCTTCATCCAACCTTCATCTTTGCTTGCTTCAGCAACATTCTTGGGCTCAATGCTGGATAATAGAGAGTAGTTACTTGCTACTCTTCTTCTTGTTTGAACACCAACTTTGGGGTCTCCAATTATTTGATCTCTAGGATGATTTTTCTGCCAGCTGCCTATTTTGAATTTCTTATTCTCTTCCGCTTCTGAATCACAACTTACATCATCTGAGTCAATTTTTTGTATCTTTTCAATTTCATTTTCCTCATCTCCTTCAATAACCTCTTCATAGATTGGGTAGTTCGTTTCATAGCTAATTACTCGTTCTTTACCTTCATCAAACTTAACATCAACACTGTCCACAATTTTCTTTAGCCTTTTGTTGTAGCATTTGTAAGCTTTGCTTCTAGATGAATAACCAACAAAAATACCTTCATCTGCTCTATCTTCAAACTTACCAAGATTATCTTCAGTTTTTTTGATATAGCACTTGCTGCCAAAAACTCTGAGGTATTTTGTTGTTGCCCTTTTACCGAACCACAATTCATAAGGAGTTTTGCTTTCATGTGTTCTCAGCATGTACCTATTTTGGATATACACCGTAGTATGGACTGCTTCTTTCCAAAATCTGTCTGCTACTCTACTTTCAGCCAACATAGTTCGTGCCATTTCCTGCACTGTCCTGTTCTTTCTTTCTACCACTCCATTTTGTTGAGGTGTCCTGGCTGCTGAGAACTGTCTCCTAATACCGTATTTTTCACAGTATTCTACAAACTCCTCTGAAATGAATTCTCCTCCTCTGTCTGATCTTAAACATTTGATCCTCTTTCCTGTTTCATTCTCAACCTGGTTTTTGAAAATCTTGAACATATCAAAAGCTTCTGATTTATGCTTCAAGAAGAATATCCATGTCATTCTGGAATAGTCATCAATGCACAACATAAAATATTTGTCACCATTTATGCTTTGTGTTCTCATGGGTCCACATAAATCAGTGTGTATTAGTTCCAAAGGTTTGCTTGTGTAGTATTCTTTTGTTTTGAAAGAGACTCTAGTTTGTTTCCCCTTTTGGCATGAAGCACAAATGTTGTTTGCAGGTTTGCTGATGGTGGGAATATCTCTCACTGCTCCTTTTGAGGTGATTTTTACTAGGTTATCAAAACTGATATGACCGAGTCTCTTGTGCCACAACCAATTTTCTTCTTCCTGTCCAATAAAACAAGCTCCTTCTGAAGTCTCTGAGAGCGTGTACAGGTTTCCAGATGTTCTTGATCCAGTTGCTATCAATTTTCCACTGTTTGTCTTTCTGACTTCACAACCCTGCTTCTTAAAAACTACCTCATGACCTTTATCACAAATCTGACTTACGCTCAACAGGTTATGTTTCAAACCATCCACAAACAAGACTTCTTCTGACTTAATTTTTCCATTAATAATTTTGACTGAACCTTTGCCAACTATCTTAGCTCCATCATTGTTTCCAAACTTTACTGAACCACCTTCATATTTCTGCAACTTCTCAAATTTTTGTTTGTTACCTGTCATATGACTGGAGCATCCACTATCAAGTATCCATGGCACATATTTATTCTGTGCTTTAAATGTTGTTTGTACAATTAAGGATTCCTTTTCTTCCTTAAGTTGTTCCTTTTCTTTCCACTCCATTTTGATAGTGGTTTTGGGCTCTTGTTTTGCCTTTCCCTTATCAGCAGCTTGTGCATGTTTTACGGGAAGTTTTCTATTTTGTCTCATCCTGTTTGGTTGAACTTTTCTTCCCTGAAACTGATTTGATGAAAATGTGCTTCTACAGTTTCTTGCAATGTGCCCAAAATTGTGACAGTTATAACATTCTACTTGTATAATTCATCAGAGGAGAAAAAGCATTTCTACTGGTGAAATTCCTTGGTCTAACATTATATTTGCAGTCTGAGATTTTATGTCCATAGCCATTGCATTTAAAACAGAAACCAGAGAAGGGATAATTGAACCTGGGAGATGGTCTTTGCCATGTTGTCGTAGGAGCCATAGGTCTTCTTCTTCTTTGATGTGTGACATTGGTGAATCCATCATTGTCAGTTCTCCTTTCGAGCCTGGCATTATTGCTTTCTTTTGCATGAGGCATTTTCCCTTGATCAACCTGTTTCTTATCTTCATTCTTTGTGGATTCTACATTTCTGGCCTTTGATCCACTTGATGATTCTCCTTCGATGAAACCCAGACCAAACTTGATGCCTGCAGGTCTTTGGTCATTTATGATCTTATCCAGCTTCATAGAACTTTCTTCACGTTTGTGATAACAACTAATTTTCTTATTCATCTCTTCTAGCTGCATTCTCAAACCAACAGTCTCTTCTTCTAGCTTGCTACAATAGTCTATTCTCATGGTTATTTGCACTTCGAGATCTTCGAAGATTTTCTTGGATTCTTCTATCTGTACTTTCAAACTGGTTATGATTTCATTTGCATCCGCAAGCTTTCTTGAAAGTTTCTTATTCTTTTTCTTTTCTATCTCCCACTCTTCAAGTGCAGAGATCAACTCACCTTCTAGATCTACTTCAGCCTCAGGGTTTTCACCACATACTTCGGAGATCACTCCTTCCTTTTCTGATTTTGCTTCTTCAAATGCCATGAAAAGAGCTTCACCTTTTTCCTCTTCAGACTCTTCTCCGGAGCTGTCTTCTGATGAACTGACATTCTTGGAGATGAAACTTCTCTTCTTGAAGTTGCCTTTTCTGAAGTTCATTTTCTTCCGGTCACTTCTTTCATGGTGCGATCCTTCATCATTTTTGTTCTGCTCTTTAAGTGGACATTTAGTCGCAAAATGCCCGACGCCTCCACAGTTGAAACATTTAAATGGTAGCTTCCCTCTGTATTTTCCTTTTCCCTTTTTTAGCTTTCTAACAAAGTTTGCTTCCATTTCATCTGATGTCCCTTCTTCCTCGGACTCTTGTTTAGTGTTTTTATTTTTAAGGGCTTTAAAAGCCGCTTCTCTTTCTGTGGGTTTAGATCTTCCTATCCTCATCTCATATGCAGTTAAAGAACCATACATCTCATCTATACTAAAATAATTTAGATTTTTAGCTTCTTCTATTGTTGAGACTTTGGAATCAAACCTTTGAGGAAGAGATCTTAGTACCTTTTTCATGATGGCAGAGTCTCCAATATCCTCGCCGAGTCCTCTGATCGCATTAATGATTCCATTGACTCTCAGCATATATGCCTCAATGTTTTCATCATCGTTCATTTTCAATGCTTCGAACTGAGCTCGATGTGTCTGTAACTTGGCCTCCTTGATCTTATCATCTCCTTCATGAATACTCCTCAGTTTGTCCCATATCTCTTTTGTCATATTACAGTTCATGATCTTCACTAGTTCACTGTCTGCTAATCCACACATGAGAGCATTTTTTGCTTTTGAGTTGTTTTCAAATAGTTTCTTTTCGTCAGCCTCTTTTGGAGGAGTGATGGGAATTGTGTATCCACTAACTACTGAATCCCAGATGTCGTAACCCAAAGCACAGAGATATGTCTGCATCCTGATTCTCTAGAATGCGTAATTAGATCCATCAAACAATGGTGCTTTGTTTGATGAGAAACCTTCACCACCTGCCATTGTGTTACTTCCAAGATCACCCTAGCCGGTTAAGCTTGTATAGGAACTTGGCTCTGATACCAATTGTTAGTCTTACAATGACACTGAGAGGGGGGGTGAATCAGTGTAGCTCTTTTAATCTTGAATTTATAGCTCTTAAAATAGAAGCAATTAAAACTTATGACAAGATACAACAAGAATAACAAAAGAGCATCACACAACACAAGATTTAACGAGGTTCACCAATGTGGCTACTCCTCAAGAATGACTGCTTGGACTACCATCCAAATCTAGCCTTTGCAAAGCAACAACTTTACAATCACTTTACCAGCACCCACTGGAAGGAGCACCAACCCCTTATTTATCTGCACCAATAGAAAGGAGCACCAACCCCTGATGCCAAGCTACAACCTGGACTTGAATTATGAATCTAGAAGATTAACAGAATGATACCTCCACTTTTACAAGACCTCGACTAGTTTGCTTCACCTTTGCGATCTCTGCGCACTCTGCTCTCTCTACGAAATTACTTCGCACAATCTGCTACGTCACAGTCGAACGATCATCTTCTCCCTTTTGCGCACTCTACTTCCTTTGCGAATTTTGCACTTAGCACGATTCGATACGACTTGCACTCTACGCTCTATGACCGAACTTCACGCACATCGACAACACTGAAATCTCCAAACAACCCTCCTTTTATAACAGAATATTTGAGATGAAAACCCTAATCTTAGTCGGTTGTAAATCCTCATCTTAGTCGATTTTCATGACATCTATAAACCCTAATTTTAGTCGGTTGTTCATCGGTCTTCGTCGGCTTCAACTTAACCACGAGAATACAACATGTCGCGATATCGTGACACTTTTTCTCCTTGCTCTTTCTCTTAGCTTTGACCAATGAAAATACATGTCGCGATATCGCGACACTATTTTCTCCATCCTCTTTCTCTTAGCTTTGGCCCATGAAAATACATGTCGCGATATCGTGACACTATTTTCTCTCTCCTCTTTCTCTTTGCTTTGGCCCATGAAAATACATGTCACGATATCGTGACACTATTTTCTCTCTCCTCTTTCTCTTTGCTTTGGCCCATGAAAATACATGTCACGATATCATGACACTATTTTCTCCCGTCCTCTTTCTCCTTGTATTTATGTCATGATATCGTGACACTTTCTCCTCCGTACACTTCTTCTGCTTTTGTCAGGAAATCGTGACACTTCCTTTAACTTCTTCCTCTTTTGTCATGAAATCATGACACTTCCTTAGTCTTCTTCCTCTTTTGTCATGAAATCGTGACACTTTTCTTCTTCCTCTCTTAGTCAATGGACATGTCAGAAATCGTGACACTTTTCTTTCTCTTCCTTCTTTTTCAAGTCGTGAAAATGCGACATGTCGTGAAATCATGACACTTTTCCTTCTCTTCCTTCCTGCACTTTTCAAGTCTGAAAATGCGACATGTCATGGAAATCGTGACACTTTTTCTTTCTCTTCCTTCCTTTTTGAGTCATGAAAATGCGACATGTCACGAAATCGTGACACTTTTTCTTTCTCTTCCTTCCTACGCTTTTCGAGTCATGAAAATGCGACATGTCATGAAATCGTGACACTTTTCCAACTTACTTTCTCTCTCCTATTTTAGTCATGAAACTGCGACATGTCACGAAATCGTGACACTTTTCAAACTTGTTCTCTTTCTTCGAACTTGTCACGAAATCGTGACACTTCTTCCTCTTTCTCTTTTTCTTCCAACATGTCGTCGAAATCGCGACAGTTTTTCCACTTGCCTTTTTCTCTGCCAACATGTCACGAAATCGTGACAGTTTTTCCACTTGCCTTTTTCTCTTCCAACATGTCATCGCAAATCACGACAGTTTTTCCACTTGCCTTTTTCTCTGCCAACATGTCACGAAATCATGACAGCTTTTTCCACTTACCTTTTCTCTTCCAACATGTCACGAATTTTTCCCTTCTTTTTTCTTTTTCCTCTTCTCTCTCTTCCAACATGTCACGCGAAATCAGTGCGGTTTTCTCTTCTTCTCTCTCTTCCAACATGTCACGAAATCACGACAGTTTTCCTTTTTCTCTCTCCTCCAACATGTCACGCGAAATCGTGACGTTTTTCTTGCCTTGTATATGTCGTGATATCGCGACACTTTTCTTACTTGTCTTTTTCTTTGATCTTTTGCAAATGGGCTACTTCGGTCTTCTTGGAAACTCATTGTCCATACTCTGAATAACCTTTGAACTCCTGTCTTCTGCATCTGAATAGCTTTTGAACTTCCTGTCCACTCAAACACCAGATCTATCTGACTGTGTTGACAACAATGACAATACTGTTGCTGCACCTTGCTCAATAGTGCAATCCCCATCTAGTTCATACAGTGGTCTCCCTCAATATGTATATTAGATTACTGAGACTCTCGTCCCTCGTGAGTTTTTTAAATACTCTTTTCCCTATTTGATCTCCCAATATGCAAATCTAGAGGAGCCTGACATTTATCTAGAAAAAATTTTGGAAACCTTAGGTTCATCATAGAATCCAATGACTGAATCAACCTCTCCTCTCAAGGCTGATATGAAGTCCTCACTCCTTGGTAAGAGCTCGCTAGGAATGTGATCTTATTAACCAAAAATGAGAAGCCTTCAAAAATTTTAGATTGATGTCAGGGTAAACCAAAAGGTATGAAAGCCTTCTAACAAGGATCTTAGGATTAGAGGGGCAGAATCAGATATCACAAATAGACTCCAAATCCTAAATTTTGAGAAGGAAAACTATTCTAAAGGCAAGCAAATTAAACTTGATTCATATTGCCAATGCCTACAATCTCTAGATGGTGGAAATTTCACCAAGTCTCACAAATGAAGCTAATCTCTTGGAATATCAAAGGCCTAAATGGGACCTCCAAGCAATGGGCTCTAGCATACATTAGGAAATATGTTAAGCCACAAATAATTCTTATTTAGGAAACAAAAATGAACAACAATTTTGTAGATATAGTTAAAAAAATAATTTGGAAAGAGGATATTTTTGTGGTGAATTTCGCCAATGATGCTTAAGGTGATCTTATATGTATATGGGATCCTAACCTAATTGAAGGGTCTAGTCCCTTTATTTCGAGGATAGAGTTATTAACATATTATTTTCTTCCAAAAATTTAGGCTTTAGATGGATTAACTCCAATATTTATACTCCTAATTTTCATCCTGATAGGGTCATTCTCTGGGATTATTTGAGTGCCATGAGAGAAATTTTCAAAGGACAGGCTTGGTTGTTAGTGATATATTTAAACACTCCTCTTTATCCTTCTAAAAAAAAGAATGGGACTTTAGTGTCTAGTAGTATGGAAAATTTTGCCTCAATTTTTAACTCATAGGAGATGATGGATTTAAACCTAAAAGGTTCTAGATTTATGTGGAACAATAAACGCTAAGGTAGCCAAAAGATTCAAATTTAACTTGATAGAGTCCTAGTATCTAAGGGATCCCATATTTTGGGTATGCATCCATTTGCTCCCTCCTCAAAATGTCCTCTAGTCATAATCCATTAGTTCTTGAGAAATTGCAAAACCTACATTTTATCCTAGGCCCTTCAGATTTTAAACTATGTGGTTACAACATCTAAACATAGAAGCCATAATTAGAGAGTGGTGGTTGAGAGAATTTTTGGGTCCTCTCATTGCCCAAAAGGCCTCTAAGATGATATTTATCAAGGCTAATTTGAAGGCTTGGAACAAAAACATCTTCAAGAATTAGATTTTAAGGAAAATAGATCTTTGTGAGTAGCTTAAGGATTTGGAATCCCATATTAAAGACTCAAATCTAAGTGGGGATCAGAGTTCTAGAGAAAAAAACCTACTTTCAAATCTACATAACATCCAAGATTATATTTATCAAGGCTAATTTGAAGGCTTGGAACAAAAACATCTTCAAGAATTAGATTTTAAGGAAAAGAGATCTTTGTGAGTAGCTTAAGGAGTTGGAATCCCATATTAAAGACTCAAATCTAAGTGGGATCAGAGTTCTAGAGAAAAAACCTACTTTCAAATCTGCATAACATCCTAGCGAAAGCAAAAATCATGTGGTGTCAGAAATCTAAGATGCTCTAGCTCAAAGAGGGTGGCTGCAATATAAAATTCTTCCACACGTCTACCTTGAGACACGAAAGTAATAACAAAATTAAATAAATTCTTAAAACTAATGGAGATATAATAAAGGACATTGAGGAAATCAGAGATGAAGCTTATAAATTCTTTAAAAATATCCTCTACTCTAATGTTGCTAGGGATTTGTAAGCTGAATATAGGTTGCTTCACAATATTCCTTCATTGGTTTTTAAAGAAATGAACAATTATTTGTACGATCCTTTCAGAAATGATGAAATTAAAGAGGCAGTTTTCTCCATGGAGGAACTAAAAGCTTCGAGGCCATATGACTTCCCCCTTGTAGAAATTATAGCACTTTTTAGGGTTAAACATTTGTTGGGCACTTAGAAAGATCCAAAGATCAAATTTCATTCCTACAGATGTGAATTCAACTTTTTTAGTTCTTATTCCTATATTAGAAGGTGCAAGATATTTTAAATATTTTAGGCCTATTAGACTCTATAATACCATTTTAAAAATCCTAATCAAAACAATGGCAAATAGGCTAAAAACTCTCCTTTTGATTATAATTGATCCTCAGTAGAGTGGGTTTGTAGTAGGGAGATAAATCTTGGATGGGATTATTGTGGTTCATGATATCATTCACTCAAAAATAAAGAGTGGCAGACTCAGTATTCTTATTTAAATTGATATGAATAAAACATATTATACAATCTTCTCAAACTTTCTCATCAGAGTTCTAGAAAAGTTTGGTTTCATGCAAAGTTGGTTAAGATTAATAAAATCTTGCATCTCCATTGTAATGTTCTCAATTGTTATTAATGGTTCCCCATCCAGGTACTTTCATATTTAGAGGAGGATTCATCATGGGGACCCTTTATCTCCATATTTATTCGTTTTATTGGTTGAGTCTCTAGGGATAACTATCAAAACTGACCCTATCATTGAGGGATTAAAATCAGCCCACTCCGTTGTCCCAATATCACACCATAAATTTGTTGATGATACTATGCTTTCCTTCTTGACATTGATTCTACAAGCTAAGGTAGTGAAAAGCATTTTGGAGGACTTTGAGAAAGTAGTAGGCAAAAAAGTTAATTTCAGGAAAAACAAAAAAAAATCTTGAATACTCCTCTCACTAGGAAGATGTAGATTGCAGGAATTCTACGCTATGATATTGATTCTCTTCCATCAGTGTAATTTGTAATACCAATGTTCAAGGGTTCTTATAAAACCTCTTTATGCGAGACAGTGATTGAAATAATTCAAAGGAAACTTATAGGTTGGAAAGGATTTCTCTTGAGCCAAGCTAGGAAAACTGTGCTATTCAAAGCTACACTTTAGAGTATCCCAATTTATTTCATGTCTCTCTTTAGGATACCAAGTAATATTCTAGAAAGAAATGTGTATATTCAATGATACTTTATCTAGTCTATAGAAGATGATAAGAAGAAATTTCACTTAGTGGTCTAGGACCAAGTTGTCAATAGGAAAGAAGAGGGTGGCTTAGACCTTAGAAGATTAAAAGTTATGAATATAGTTTTGATAGCCAAACAAGCTTGGAGGTTGGTCCAAGATGATAATTTCAGTTGGGTGAAGATTTTAAAATCCAAATACTTACGTTTTGGTGGCCATTTTTTCAATGATCCACTCCCCTTTAGGGTTTTGTTTTTTGGTTGAGTTTAGTCAGAAGTTGATCAAATATCGAGAAGGGAGTAAGATGGAAATTGGGTGATGGCCAATATATAGATTTTTAGAGGGACATGTGGGTATTTGAAGCCTCAATGGAATAATTTTCAAACATATTTCTACTAAAACCAATTACTAATTATTTTTTTGATGCCAAGTTATATGACTTTATTGAAACAGATAATGATCATCTCCATTGTTGATCCTTATCTAATATCATTAGATGGATTCTAATCCCTAGTAGAGGTATTTTAGATAGGTTTATTTGGTGTCCCATACATAATGGTTTGTTCTTAGTCAAGTCTACCTACCTTTGACTTGATGCCTTTATCAACCCCTAATTCCTGATGAGTAGTGTTTGGTTAAAAGGGCTTATTCCCAAGATCAATATCTTCTTCTGGTTAGCTATTCAATGTAAATTCCCTACTCTTAATAATATCTATAAAAGAGGTATGTATATCCATAATAGATAATTTTTATATGGATGCTTGAAAGAGACTCCAATTCATCTATTGTCCCTTTACCCATTTACTTGGGAAGTATTCGGTATTTTCCTCAAGAAGCTTAGTGTTTCTTGGGGTTTTCCTAACAATTTAAATATTTTTTTGGAGCAATGGATATCCCCTTTTTCGTCACCCCATATTTGTAGCTTTTGGAACCTTGTTCTACCTCATTTATGGTGGAACGTGTGGAAGTAAAGAAACACTCGAGTGTTCAAAAATATTTCTCACCTAGCAAAATTGGTTTCTTTGTGGGTAGTTTTGGACACAGTAGAAAATGCCAAAATACTCGATCTGGGAAAAGTTACTTTTGACAAGAATATTGGTCTAGAAAGGTATTTAGACCTCATAACTTATAAGCAACCAATATTTGTATGGGTATCAACACATAGATCCAAAATCAAATTGGAACCCCCTCTTATAGGTTGGCTGAAGTTGAATTTGTATGGAGCATCAAAAGGTAATCATAAACTTTATGGGGTTGGGGTTTTATTAGGAATTGAATGGAGATACCATTTTAACCTTTTCTAAAAATATGGGTTGTGATACTAGCCACTTTGTAGAAGCAAGGACACTATTTCAAGGGGTATCTCAATTGGAATCCTTGGAATGCAGAAAGATAATCGTAGAAGAGGACTCGCTTAACATTATAAACATGGCCAAAGTAATCTAGAATCCCACCTGGACTATTTCAAACCTTTTATTGGAAGTCCAAAGAATGACCCGAAGCCTAGAAGATATCCAATTCAAGCATCATTTCAAAGAAGAAAATAGAGCAATGAATTTTTTGGCCAACCAGGGTATATCCTAGCAAGAATTAACAATTTGGAGGGGTAATTTCCTAGTGGGTCTAAAATCTATTGAAAATTATTTTAGACAAAGTCAAGTCCCCCCAAACAATTAATAATCTACACTCATGGCCTCCCTTCTTTTGGAAAATACTAGCTAGAAAGTTGAATTCCTTGAATCACTAGATTTTGAATTACTCAAACCGCAAGATTTTATATTCAAACAACATTTCTTCTATAACCAACAAATATTTTAATAGTTAGGAGAATATATGAAGGACAAGAGCACAACATCCAAGGTGGTAAAATTGGGTTTTCAAAAATCCTTTTTGAGGCTAAGATGGAAAAGGCCAAGATGACAACCTAACACAGTTTCTAATAACCACCTCAGTAGCACTCCCTACCTGGAGTATTATACCATCTTCCCATTTGTTAGTCATAATTGCCATGGAAGGAGCTCTACCACAAGATCACTAGATCGCACTTGTGACAATAGATCTAACACAAACCAATCCATGATGAGGCTTTGGAAAAAGATATTGGGGAAGTTTAGGTATGGAATTCCTAATGGTATAGTTTCCTTGAAAATAAAAGGATAGATATATTCCTTATATCCCTTGGTACAACAACATTGGATAGACCATTTGGCATGTTTCTTGGTCAGGTTTTCAAAATTTGAGTTGGATAAGTGACATAAAATTAATTTTCATTATAAATTGGTGGCTCGATAACACATGCTTCACACTATTATGGGATTTCATGGGTATCATAACTATTATGGCCCATTTCAAGGGATACAATTACCAAAATCAATGCTTCCCAAATTAGAAACTTACCAAAGCATATTGGGGAAACTGATAGGGCAGTTTTTCTTTAGTGTGATTCCAATTATACAAGTTGGCATGAAGGTGGTGGACGAATCACGATCCTTCATGATCTTTCAAGACCTTGCTTTCTCTTGTGGTTGTGTACCTTGGAAATTTGTATTCCCTCTTTGGTCATGAGGATTCATGAGTCTCTAAGATGGGTGATTGGTAGGTTGATGTATTCCATCCACCTCTCTTAGTATATTTTTATCAATTCAATAATTTACTCTATTTGTGATGTCCTCGTGAGTGATATGCAAATATTTATAATTAAGTGGGCTTCTCTGAGTGACATTTAAGATTTTTTTACAATGGAAAATTTGATCTTGGAGCAAAATTCCCTAACAATAGACGAGGATGTTAGGGAAATATTAAAGAAGGGGAACATTTTCTAATGTCTTCTAAAGTTTGATGGACACCACAAGGAGATGGCCAAACACTTAGCATATTCCTAGAAATATGGGGTGGTCAGGATTGGCAATGTGGAGTTTAAAATTAATATTCCTCTAATTGCTAAAGTGACTGGGCTGGTAGCAGATGGTATGGTTCACAACCGATAAAAACACTCCCTAGTAAAGGAAGCTCAAATTTTCCTAGAATATGAGGAGGAATAAGTACAAATATAGAATGGTCACAAGAGGAATTCTTTGAAGGCTCCATGGTATCATGTGGCTTTATTCATAATGCAATAAATTACCCTTGGTAAGAACCATGAAATTATGTGGATCTACCATTTGATGTTCATAAATCACCTCCATCATAAGAGGACGATGAATGTCTTGTATTTCCTATTTCAATATTTTGCTAGGTCGATCAGTAGGGTGAAATAAGGTGTGGCTCCAGACCCAATTCATCAAGGTTTGGAAAATATACTTTTTGACTTCATTGTAAAAGCTAGATGCTTGGATGGAGATAGCATTCTCAGTTCCTGTAATAGGGCTTCTCCTCCAATTATGGATTACCCCTTCTCCTATAATCTAGGAGAGTCTCATGGTTCAAGTCAGGGTGTAGCTCCTACTACTCCCTTAGCTTGACTTGTTGTAAGGGTGGTTGATACCTTTCCTCAAGGATCATGACTAAGTGAAGAAAGGACTAGAAGGTCTAAAATTTTGGTCACTAAGATGATGAATAATAAGAAAGCTCCAATGAACATAGATGATTCTAATTTTGAGGATTATTTGTCATCTCCCAAGAAAAAACTCACTCTCATAGTAGGAATCTTGAGAAAGACTCATAATACTCAAATCCAAAATGGGTGTTCGAACCCAAAATATCTAAAAAATATGTTGATGAAGTTTCAGATATCCCTAATTAATTCCAAGCAAGCTTCAAACACGTGTGTTGAGGAGATTTTTGCTCTCATGGGATGAAAATATTGGGATATGAATAAGTACAAAGAGGATAATGGTGTAGGTCCAAGTGGTACCAAATATTTATTTCTCTATTTGTGGTCTTGGTTCCTTTAGGCTTCTCTCGACAAGGTTTCTTCACCCCTAGTTCTTGTGCTTCCTTTGGTCCTTTTTGCTTTAGGTTTGTTGGCCCGTGTACCTTTTGGTTTCTTTGGTTTTTCCCTTGTATGGGTTTTTGGCTTCCTTATTGTAGTAGTTTGTGTTTTCCTACTTTTCTTTGGGTAGTCTATTTCCCAAAGTGGTTCTATTCCAAGGCTAGTAAGTTTTTGGGTTGTTTTGTTCACTGTCACCCTTCTAGTTTGCATTGGTGATTAGTATGTTTTTGTAAAATGTTTCAATATTCTTTCAAAAATCCTTCATCCATCAAATAAAAAAAACAATATTATGTTGTTTATTATATTTATTAAATATATTAAAATTATATTAAATAATTATTATTTGATATAAATTTTATGTATGTAATTTTTCACAACATATTTTCATATGATATGATGATTGTTATGTTTAGTAAGCAATTTGTTAAGGTTCATGATATAATATGCCACCTCATACTTCTCCAAGTTCATAATGCATTTCAAGAGGGAGTCATGTAGTGTTTCACCTATGGAGTAAACATATCGTATCCATTTTCATATTCCAACCTTAGACCTCCTATCTATAGTACCCAATTCTATACTATGAGGACCACATAGGTTGTGCCACTTAATTTGTATGTGTTTTACATGTCTTATGAGATAGATTTTACATGAATCTTGGCTTTTTATTAATCTAATCGCCTAAAACATCCTAAATTTTGTAGATAGTAAAGGCTTATTTATGGACATTTTTGTAATAAAGTATGTTTAATTGCTAACTTTAACATAAATTTGACAAGATTCAATGTGTTTCTAGGAGCTAGTTTGTCTTATTAAAGAGTTTTGAAACTCTTAATGATTTCATAATTGTCATATAAGTTTGAAATTATTTTTTTTCTTGTTTCATGCATGTTTTTTCATTTGTTACATTCTAAAAACTTTAGTCATGCACATGTAGCATAGTAATTTATGCATTTTACAATTTTTTTCCTTTTATACTTAACAATTTTCTAATTGAATTATTTAAATAGCATCTCAAGTGTACCTACCATTAATTGCTAGATCCTTCTATTAGACAATATACATGGCACTAGAATTTCTCATAATGATACATCATTGTCAACAAGTTATACTTATAATAGATACCAAGCACAAGCACTTATATATATAGTACCTAAAATTAGGATAAGAATATTGTGTTTATAGGAGTAAACGATCTAAATAAACTCTTGAAATAACCCAATAAAAATTATTAGAGCATTTCATTGCTTTTTAAATTTGATATCAACAATTTCTAGCATCACATTGACCCTCATATTGATGTCAATATTCTTTAGCTTGATGAGCAATATAAAATCCACAATCTAGCAATTGTGTGTGTGTGTGTGTTGTAATAGCTCTAGCATTTCCATGTTGCTTATATTTATTATTATTATCTTCAACCCTAAAAATAGGAAGAGTTATATTGTAATTGGAGTTATATTTCATTTTCAAATCTTAGTTGCCCCTGTTGCACATATTAGACTTTGCCTTCTCCAAGTGGCCTTGAGAATTTTATATCTCTCTATATATAGGATTTGTATTGATTTGGAATTTATAATATGTTACTTGCATTATTATTTTTCTTTCATTGAATATAATTTAAAATTTTTAGTGGATGTTTACTCTTGTGCATCACTAAATTGTTATTGCTATTATTATATATTGAAAAAATCAATATATGTGTGTGTGCATGTCTATCTATCTATCTATATGTATGTATGCATATATGTATGCATATTTTCTCAAAAACAATCAACAACATTCATTTCAGAGTTTGAAAATTACAATGATAAGGGTACTTTATACCCTCATATATGCCTTACTAAGTAGACCTATTTGTTTCTATTCTAAAATATCCCAACAATGCCTCTAATTTATCTAAAAGGTTTATCAAACTGGTTACAATAATAACATCATATTGCAAGCCTTTAGTCATCTTATAAAGGTCATTTTGGTACTCAAGACTTGTATCCATTAGTCATCTTATGTACATGACCTTAACTACCAAAATATATAAAAAAGAACATAAAACATTTTTTAAACCATGACTTCTATCAAAAGGGAAAAAAAATATGAAAAGAGTGTAGACTGTGGTGGAATCAGTTGATATGATCTTGTATGAAATATTGAGGAGGGTAATAGGTCTCCAATAAGATATTTGGTTACGAGTCGTACCTTTAGAAATCAGCTTGATAAGACCTACATTGATATAATATCCAAGGGAATTATTATGGAGTTATTCCTGGTAAATGTGATGAAGATCAAAAATACTGTGCAATTTTTTTCATAAAACTTGACTAGAAGATCATCCAATCTAGGAGATTTGTCATTATTCATAGAAAAAGAGTAGTTTCCATATCGTTCATAGAAAGAGATTCAAGTTTATCCTGAATAATGTGGTCTACTAGGGAGGGAATATATCCCTGCACATATTTCATTAAGATACATTAGATATCATCCCTTGTATTAGTTGCAAAAATTTGAGAGAAATGAGCTACAAAAAAATTCATGATCTCTTTAGAGTCAAAAATAGAATGACCTGAACGGTCCTCCAACTCAATGATCCTTTTTGAAATATTCTTATGTTTGAGGTAGTTAAAAAAATTTAGTTTGTTTGTCTCCCTAGGAGATCCAATTTATATGAGATCTAACATGTGTCCTTCTAGCATGGTAAGACTCATATGCTCTAGCTCAATTTTCAACATTAGCTAGATCACATTGAACAACAATGTTGGTAGGGTCTTTCATAAGCATGGAACAGAGATCAGAGATCTCCTTATGAAGGTGACACTCTTGAATATTCTTCCTCTTGGAAACTAAGCGTCCATATGATCTAAGGGATGAAATCGTATTGGAAATATTTATTTCAAACCATTTGATCAAGCCAATATTACCAATTTTCCTTGGAAACCTATTCCAGATATGCTCTACGAGGTGGTAGTAGGTAAGACTATCAAGGTGAGAAACATTTAATTTAAAATGAAGCAACATGAAATTAATATAGATAGAGAAATTTTGGATAGAATATAATATAGGAAGGTGGTCAGATAAAGTTGTGTGAGAAATAACGTGAACATGCTCGTGGATGGAGAATTTATCCAAGAAATAATTGTTGAAATAAAATCTTTCTAGAAGAACAAGCTTCCTAGAGGAACCTTGATGATAGTTGGACCACAAAAACCAATTATATCTATGATAAGAAGATTTACCAAAGAGAGGTTCATGCACACCAAAATTATTATGATAAAACAATCAATTACTAAATTTAGCATTTGAAAGGGGTCTACTACAAGTCCAACTTTTATCACTAGGATTATCAATCATATTAAAGTCACCCTCCAAGGGTCCATTCTATAGGAGGGATAGAAAAAACTAACCATTCCCAAAGGACTATACAACTAGGAGGGTCATTAGTAGCATAAATAGAACAAATTTGAAAAACCTAAGAGTTGAGAGCCAATCTAACCCACACACAATAGTGAGCAGGGCCTTCACCATGGTCTAGAATAGCATAACAAAGAGAATTGGCTATGGAAATGGTAACACCTTATTTACCATTAACATAAAAGTAGTAAATGTGGATGCATATCCACCACCAGTGATGTCCATACAATGGGTGAGAGTGTGACCAGTGAATTTCAGTTCTAGAAAAAAACATAAATATGATTTTCAGCAACAACTTTTCGAACTTGAAATTTACGATAAAGGAGGGATAACCCCTAATATTCCAAGATATAAGATTTAAATTCATTAGGGGTGATTTATAGGCTTCTCGACCTCATGAATTAGAGCCTTGAATATATTTTCAGTGATGGCAACATTTGATGGGAAACATCTTAGATATGTCCATTTCTACACAAATATGAGGGTGAACTCTAAATTAGATAGTTTTTCTGACATAGGGAGAGACCACAAAACCTTACCAAGAATAGGAAAAATGTTATCAAGAAAGGGGTAACATGAAATATATTTAAAGGTTAACTCTATTTATAAAGGGTACTTTTCTCTAGAGGGATCTTCTAGATGAAAATCTAAAGATTAGCCTTGCAGATAACAAGTTTACCTATAGATAACCCAAGTTCCATATTGGAGGGATTTTTGGGCATGTTCAATATTTGCAAAGGAGACTACTATGTACCCCATTCCCAACCCTTGAATAGACTCAACTATCAAACATCTAGTATTTTCCCAAGCCCCCTAACCAATTTGAGAAATTCAGCCTTAGGTGGTATCCCCCGTAAAAAATAAAATGATAGTACGTTCAAACAAGTCATTAGCTACTTCAAAAAAGAAATTAGTAAGAACAAATTAAAGGGACTTAACTTTCTCTGCATGTGGTTGAGGTGTTGTTGGATTAGGGTTTGACTAGTGGTAAGTTCTTCTCGCTCTCTACATTTGCAAGCTTCTCCATGGAATTGTTTGCAAGGTTCCCAATGGGAATCAAGGGAACTTGAGATTCAATATCATTGAGGGATGGAGTTTCATCCATCATAGAAACCTCACATCCTATGTGAACTATTTTTGCACCCCAATGCTTCTCCACTACAAAGTTGATCTTGTTTTCGGATGGCAACGATTGTCCCAATTCTTCACTCTAAGCCTTAAAATATGCACAACTTTCGACAAAATCCAAAGATAGGTAAAAACCCTAAAAATAGCACAGGAGTGCCATAATGTTTTTTTCACAAATCTTTGAAATTTTTGGATATTCATCGGTGGAAGTAAAATGCCCTCAAAATGTTGAAAGTTGAAACTATGATTGCTTTTGAAAGCAAAACAAGTTGTATAAGGACTCTACTAAACCCTATTTATAAAGCATAAGCGGTCACAAAAAGGCTCTTCAAAAACCTATTCAAAATATATGTTATTGTTCTAAAAATATCAACTCTTAGGGTAAAAACCCTAAAATGAACAAAAAAGTGCCTTATTTCCTTTCACAAATCTTTAAAATATTTACTGATGGAATAAAAATACCCTTGATATGTGAAATCACGAGGATATGGAAACAAAAAGGAAAATGTCAAGTACTATGTGTCTAAAACCAAACTTAACACCAAAAGCCTATGTATTGAAAAATGCATAAAAGGAAAGAACATGAGTGAATCGACACAAGATAAAAGCAATATGGAATAGATTCCTCTTTACTGATATGCTTTCAAAGTCGTGTTACAATACGTCTCCTTCCTTTTTAGGGGATAGGAGTGTTAAATATGTTTTTGATCACATCCATGGATAGCAATCCTTCTTCCGCATGCCCACATGTAATATGGGCGGACCAAAACGTCATCGTCGCTTGTGTATATGAATTTTGACTCTTTTCTGCTCCTCTAATGTTAGAAACCTACGTTCAAGGAAATAGAAAAGTTCAGTAGCACCTGCAGACGGAATAAAACATGTATTTCCCAAGGCCTACTGTTAGTGTATGCATGAAAATATTAAAATGATAACCAAATGACATCAGATTAACCTAAAAATTTAAAAGAAGCATGAATATGTAACTAGGAGATCACTGCAAAAGGAACAATATAGAAATTCCTCACAGATTTGTATTTGCTCAGGGGTGGGATGAATAGACCTGCAATAACTTGTCATAAAGAACCCTCTTCAATGTCCTATCCAGAAAGCTCCAAATGACCTGCAAAGTTGGGGTTAGCTAATTGGGGGTGTTTTGGGAAGACCTAGAAGGTCAGATTTCTCCAATTTTGCCTCTATAACCTAGATTTTTTTGGTGCCATATGCAAGTTAGTAAATGCGAAAAATGATAAAAACTTGGTCAAAAATGCTCAGAATGAAGTGAAATTTAAACTGCAGCCTATTTAAATAACCTAGAATAAGATGCAAAATAAAAATCAAAGAAATATATCACAAATTTGTTTTCACTCTGGGGTGGTGCGATTAGGGCTGCGATAGTTTGGGGGGCACCCGGGGGAAAGACGCCCACCGTTTGGGACTTTGTTTCAAAACCAATCCACTTGGGATGGGTCCAAAAATTCTTATGGGGTGTTGTCGACAAATTTTGTGGAATATTGTGGCCAAATATTTGGGTTTGGGTCTTAGAATGCACCTCTAATGATCACCCGATAACCTCCCTCCAAAAGAGAGATCAAGGATGTGAAAGCATAAACAAATGGTGAGGATATATTTTAGAAGCACTTCATTGCTCCAAAAGCTCCTCTCTGTCTATTTTTTGGGTGAGAAGACTCACCAATTTATAGACCTAGGGTCTCTTTTTTTTGAATGCACATGCGAGGGTGCCACTTGAGTTGATTTTCCTATTTTGAGAGAAAATATTATTCCCTAATTTAGAGTCTCCTTGCATTAGGTCTCTAAAATAAAGACATGCACGATTGAAGTCTCTCTTCTTGATTTGAAGCCATTTATCGCAATTGCATATCCTGAAGTTGTAGTTAACTGGAGGACCTATCGAGGTTTGAATTTTTGCCAGTTAAACCTGTTATTCACGTCACCTTGGGGTGAATGTTGATAATCGTCCCTGGGTGGGGTGAATACCAGTTTGTATTCATCCCAGGGTGGGGCGAGTAGGAAGCAAAGTGCCAAAAAGGTGCCAAATTGACCTCTGACATCCAAATCTACTTTTGGAAGTGGTTAGGACCACCGTTTAACCTCTAGCGGTTGCCCTAGAGGTTGTGTGTGTTAATGCGATCAGTGCTTGACGTCACATAATCGGATTGGTGTTGTTTTGGTGTCTATAGATGCCCCTTTTTGGGAAGCGATGTGCAAGGCACAGTGCCAAGCAAAAATAGATGACCAAAGCACTAATGATTAGGTTTTCTCAGTAACCTAACCAATTCTTGACGCCCCAAGTATGGAAAGGGCACGCATTCTTGAATCCTTGCTTCTGACAAGCTAAGGAACTTAATTCAAGTGTTAATATTTTTTTGGTGAGGTGTTACTTGAGCTTGGACATTGATCAGTCATGAATATGCAAAGGGTGCAACCTTTTGTCTATGGGAACCTTTGAATTCATGATTCACGAATGCCAAGTGTTTAATTAGCTTGTGATTATTGCTTTTTTTCTACCCAAGCGAGAGCATTATTGTCTTTGTCAATGATCCTTTGAATGCATGTCATTTCCTTGATTGGGTATATTGTTGTTGATTGGTGACTAAGTGTGACTACCCCCTCAAGTGACGAATCGATGAGGGAATGATCGACATGAGAAAAGTGACGAGTTGCTTGACCCAATATGACTTAGGTAAGGGTGCCTTCAGTTGTTTACCGTTGAATGCTTAAGCAGTGTCCAAACATTCTGACCTATTTTTGGTGGGTTTTAACCCTTTTTGTGACGCATTTTGGAGCTAAAATTGTCAATAATCTGTCCTCTCGAGGAGCGTTCTGGCTATGGTAGCATTCTTAAGGAGTATAATAGTGACAATTTGTAACTCCAATATTTATTTTGGGTGCCAATAATGTCAGGTGCAAAGGTGCCTTCGTTCGACAATGTTATTGCTATTTTTGGTTGGGTTTTGACCCTTTTTGTGACGTCGTTTGGGGATGAAATTCTCAAAAATCCATCTTCCCGTGGAGTGGTCCGGCTATGGTAGCCTTATTATGAAATAGGTTAGTGAGGATTTATGACCCTGACATATGTTTTGGATGCCAAGAATGTCAGGCGCAAAGGCACCTTTGTTCAGCAATGTTATCGCTATTTTTGGTTGGGTTTTGACCCTTTTTGTGACGTCGTTTGGGGATGAAATTCTTGAAAATTCGCCTTCCTGTGGAGTGTTCCAGCTATGGTAGCCTTCTTAGGGAATAGGGTAGTGAGGATTTGTGACCCCAACATCTATTTTACATGCCCATAATGTCAAGTGCAAAAGCACTCTCATTGGACAGTTTTAGTGCTTGTTTTTGTGCATTTTGGTGCATTTTTTTCTGTTTTAGAAATTTCTACTCTGTATTCATCCCTGGGTGGGAAGAATACCAGTTTATTAATCATCTCTAGATGGTACGAGCACTAAATAGAGTACTCATCCTATGTGGGAATGATTATAGGCTCAAAAAGCCTATTTAAAGGTCAAAACTGGGTTTTGGGCTCAGTTGCATTTGTTTTTCCTGGCGATTTGGAGGTCTGAGGAGGAGGAGGTCAAGTCTGTGAAGCGAAGCACTATCAAATTTTACCTGCTACCATGATTTCATGGATGGGATCATCCAGTGACAGATCCAATGTGAGACCAGTGAGTGCTCTTCCTCTTTATTATTAGTTGTTTTTGTTCTTTTGAAAACTTGTAATGTAGTTGTTTTAGATTCTTTTTCTCTTTTTGTTGTTCAGATTTAAAAATGAAACCCTAGTCTAGCAAAATTAACCCTTAGATTAGAACTTAATTGAACCCTAGTGACACAAAGATCCAAATTTAGATGAAAACTAAGCTTAAAAACTAAGTTTAGAACATAACTTTTAAAAAAACTTTGCTTAACCTGAATTGAACAAAAATCAAAACTTAGGTTAGAAACGTAGGGTAAAACTAAGCTTAAAAATGTAGCTCAACCCTAGTTATGTGTTGTGGTTTGTTTTTGTGTTTTTAATTTACCATTTCAGAGTTAAAAACCCTAGGTTGGAAATTTTTTTTTTTTAAATATATATATATTTTTTTGAATTGATCAGTTAGAGTTAAAAACCCTAGGACTGACAACTTATTTTTTTTGAATGTTTGTGTTTTTGTTTAATTTATTAGTTAGAGTTAAAGTAAAAAAAAAAAAAAAAACCCTAGGACTAAAAAATTAGTTTTGAATGTTTTTGTTTGTTTTTTAATTTATCAGTTAGAGTTAAAAACCCTAGGACTGACAACTTATTTTTTGAATTTTTTTTTTTTGTATTTAGCTGGACATTGTTTTATGCATCGCTGTATATTCATGTTTTTTTCGTACAATTTTTTAGTGTTTTAATGTGTTTGTGTTATTTTCTATTGCAGGTTATGAAGAGACGGTACTGTGTGCCCATGGTTTTCATTGAAGCGTGTGTGGCACTGACTTTGGCTTAACGCCCTTGGGCTCAAGCAGGTGACTCGACTAGAGCCGGTGGTCGGGGATCAGGCCTATCTGACGGCCCTCATCAACCTGCGAGATCCCTAGACCAACACCTTCCATATACCAATAGGGGAGATGATGGTGACCTTGGAGGATGTCTATCGGATCCTTTGAATTCTGATAGATGGACTACCGATACGGATGACGTTGTGGGATCAGCGAACAACAATGTTGACACGCTGCTTTGGACATGGAGAGGATATGGGGGTGGACAGCCCAATGGAGAGGGTAGAGGGTGACTGCCATATTGGTGGCATATTGGTTCGATGGTGGCTAGAGAGGGGTGTGTTGGGAGTGAGGCATGCATTACTTATGGGTCTCATTTCCAACATGCTGCTACCCAACTCTTCGGGTGGGAGGTTCCCATGGAACCTGCTAGAGGTGATTTTCAGGTTAGTGGAGTGTCTGATGGAGGAACCTATGATCATGAGATGGGGAAAGAATCTGCTGGTACAACTCTATGATGAGCTGTATGAGGTTCACTACCAGAGGTGGAAGGGGATTAGTTGTAGCTACTTGTCATAGTGCTGGGCTTGGTAGCACATAGCAGTGGAGAGGTCGGTTGGGTTGCCATGGACAACTTGGGCAAAGATGATAGACCGAAAGATCAGATACGGGGCATTATGGCAGAGATCGAAGGAGCAAGGTTAGAGTAGGCAGTGGGAAGGTGTCGTAGGGCACTATGCCAATGCTTTTCCTTGACTTACTCTAGGGGAGGTGTTCTGGCACCCTTATTGAGACTGTCCAACTTGGCCTGAGGCTGGAGAGTGGCTTCGACGGGTATAGAGGGGGTGATGGCTAATTGGGCATCATGGGACTGAGTAGGAGTTCTTCCCATATTACCGGGTGACACGATAATTCAAGTTGCACCAAGGGTTTCCTAGGGATTTTGTGGTCTATCGACGTTAGGGGGATGAGAGTACTCTAGCTTAGCCAGTCATTGTTCCACTAGGTGAGGATGGGGACACAACGATAGATGCCCCAGACATGGATGACGTTAGGGTTACCACAGAGTATGAGAAATGGTGGACTCTATGATGATGGTGAGGTGAGGGGCTACTAGGCGGTGTAGAGGCTGTAGCAATAGGGGATGAGGGTGCAGAGGCACCAGGTGAGGGTTGGGGTGTTCCACTGGATGATGCAGACATGGTGGAGGTTGATGATGCGGGTGTGGATTATGAGGTTCCAAATCAGTCAAATATGTAGGATGTTTCGGAGTAGTGGAAGCTAGAGTAGGCTACTATGCCAAAGATGTCAATGCCTCAAGCAGTGGCAGAGGACACAGAGGCAGGATGGTGCACGAAGAGTGCACGATTGGTGGGGTTACTCTAGAGGCAGGATGAGGAGCTCGGGGATGCACTGCGGGAGAGGGATCTCCTACGAACGTAGCTAGTAGAGCGAGAGAACGCATGGGCTACGTATCTCCAGCAAGATGGGGATACCAATTTTATGTGGGAGAGGGATTTCGTACGGACATAGCTAGCATAGTGTAACAATACGTTGGCTATGTATCATCAGTGAGAGATGGACTCGGTACAGTATCGATTGGAGATGGAGGTAAATATTAGTCGCATTGGTGGGCGGGTCCCTACACCCTCTAGAGGTGGCTCTTTACACCATATGAGGGGCAGTGATACTAACCAGTCAACATCATCTCATCATTGGTGATTGGATGAGGGAGGCGGTAGTAGGCATGATATAGGGGTGAGCAACAGTCACCTTGAGGTGTCCCATAGGACCCACACCATGGAGGGTAGTTCTCGTCGCACTAATCCTTTGTGATCATGGTGGCTGACGCCCTAGGCTTAGGGGTTTTTGAGCTATTGGATTTTTTTACGGGGTCAGAGGACCGGTTCATTATAGCCTGCGGGTATTTTTGATGATATATATATACAAATGACTTTCTTTGTGTTTATACACTTTTCATGGTTTGTTTTTATGTACATGTATTTACATTGATGTGTGCATATGCTATTATGAATGTGATGTTTCTAATTTATATGATGTATGCATATGGAATGAATGAAATGAGTTGTTGAGAACTTGTCGATGGCACCATAGACTGTACAAGATTTACTGGCTTGTTGTACTAATGGGATGGCTTTGTGGAATAACTTTGCATGTGAAAACTTTATTTTTGTATTTTGCATATTTTTTGATGGTGATGTACGAAATGAAATGTACCAGTTGTTTTAAAATGTAGGTAAGCTTTTCTAAGATTCAGATATTTTAACTAACTAGCCAAAACTATATATTTATTTTACAAGACTTTTGAACAAGGTATAAATTTGACGTGAGTGTAACCAAGTTATTTCACATCCCTGTGTGTGCAATTGAGTTTGTTTATGTGGTATTTGTGAGGATATCGCCAGTGCCAGATAGGCTATCTGTTAGGAGAAATAAAACTGATGGGATTAATTTTATTGATACTAATGGTTACAATATATAGGCATAAGCCTATATTCAACACATGACACTTGTCAAGACAAACTGACAAGTGTCAAGGTGAAGGCATAGTGCATTTTAAATCTAACATTCCCCCTTAAAGTGCACTATCTTAACTAAATAAGAAACAAAATAAGTCAACATTAGGTAACATTCCCCCTTAATGTTGACTTCTCTAAAACAACCTATCATCCTCTCTTATTGTTAATATGGTTTAGGCTCGTGCTCTTTGCGCTTGGCTCTCCAACTGTGAATAATGCTAGATTCACTATGTATACATCTCGGTCTATTGCCTCAGGGTCACTTCCATGGGTCTGTTGCCACTGGGTCAGTCATCTAAGTGCCTCAAGGTCATCATGGGTGCCTCAGGGTCAGCCACTTCTGGGTCTGTTGCCTCTGTAGGTCATCCTCAGAGGATGTTGCCTCTCGTAGGTCACTGACTAGATTCACCATAAATATCAAATATCTCTTTATGGTGAACTCAATCTAGAAGGTGTCGATCTCTTCCAAAAATGCACCTAATACAAAGGAAAAAATGAGCCATATAAGAGTGTTGGTCTCTACCGAAAATACACTCAATACAATAAAATGAGTCATAGATCAAAATAGGAGGAGAGAAGAAGAAAATAATAGAATCTTCTGAAGTTTCTTCATCTGTAGTCTTCAGAAGTAGATCCGAAAAAACCTCACATAGAGTCTAAGGTGTCTATGTCTGTAGTCCCTAGTATAAGTGTCCTTATGGTGACCATGCCATCCCATCGAAATGCATGGGTAACCAGCCGCTGCATTTGCTGAGTGTATAGAAAAGATCACTAGGTACAAGGATCACATATAAAATTACCTTGGGAGTGTCGGGTACAACCGAGAGTGTAATCCAAGGTATAAAAACTTTGAGGCTAAAAACTCAATTGAAATAGCCTCAAAATTACAATATGACACCACCATTGTGTCCTTCACGGAAAGACGTTTCCAATGACTATAAATACCCCTATATTCCACCATCAAAGGGGCCTTCATTATGTAGAAAAACCATCATGCCTAGCCAAGGCAGCAAATAATCATCGCATTGAGGCGGAATAAAAACATATAGTTTTCAATTTTTCCACGCAGGGGAATTATATGGGCAAATACAATAAAGGCCTTGTGGGCCTTCCAGTTCTATTCCCATATGGAAAAACATTAAAGAAAGGTGAGACCATACTGTAAAATTTTCTTATACAAATTTAAATCATTATTTTAACCTTTAAAATCCATGTTTAACGTGGTGGCACATCACCTAGTTTTTAAAAGAACTTCCCTCCACCAAAAACCTACAAAATTAATATATCAAACATACATTAAGCTTCCCAAGTTTCTTGTCAAACAAACATGTCATTGTCTTCCTTTTTCATCGTCGTGATGATATTAAACAAATAACATAGCTCCATGTCTTCTGCTTCAACGTGCAATAGATTCACTAAGCATTTGTGGGGCCCACCTGGATGCTCACGGTGCTAACTGACTTGGAGAGCTTCTACTACCCTGGCTCCGCCATGATATGGACATGTGGCGCCACCTCTCCGTCATCGGTGACTGCTTCCTTTCCCTCTGAAGAACCATCCATGCAGGTTCACCCTCATGGTCGTCCTTAGCCTCAAAAACGTCTACATAATCCCCGTCTGTGACCTCGAATCCGTGAGCCACTACCATGTCTGCCCAAGGTTCCTAGTTCGAAGTGCAGCATCACTTGCAAATTCGGTAAAAAAAAGAGTCGAATAATTAAATCAGAACAACCAGCGTCAGAATCATCCTCAAAGAAGCTCTACAGTTCTGGCCATGCACGAGTAGCAATGATAGAGAGCACATGATCGATCTACACTTGCCCCTGCCACAACCCTTGGAAGGAGTCTATTCTCTATTAGGGTTTTCACAACACCAACATGAAAGGCACCCAAGGAAGCTCCTCCACTGAGCAATAAGGCTGTCCGGCCAAAGGCATGTTGGGTCTCATGCATAAATGCAAGCTTTTCTTCCAGTGGTAATTCTTCATAATCCCATCAGTTTACTCGTCGTACGTCAGCGCGTTTCGCATCAGATTCTTCCAAAAATTTCCTTGATACACCGATCTAGCCCGTGACTTCACGTTCGTGTACCGCCTCAGCACAATCGCCATACACAAAACCAGAGCCAACAAAACCTGGGGATTCTGTGGGTGGAACCATGAAATCATGGGCACCACAACTTTCCTCCATTTCTTATAATAATACCACACATAAATCAAAATCGTTCGACAAACTTTCATGAAGGATCTTTCGAAGAGAATTCTAAGAGCAATCGCTCTGCCCAAGACCGTGGTCGGCCCAATCGAGAACGAATCTACCCGCGCCTCGCTGCTGATCTCCATTGCTGCTTTGCTTCACTTTTTTTGGATTTCAAGCAGATATATACACAATGTATATCCTTCGGATTGCACAGGACATAATAGCAACTACTCAGGTTTATGACCAAACACATCGCCCTAGGTCTCATATGCTTTCAAATCCCACAAACTGATTTCACATGGCCTACGCAAGAGGAATACCATTGCCATATCTGCCTGCAACTTGTAAAAAAAATGATCCCTAAAAAAATTACAAAAAATAGTTCATGACTCCAAGCTTGAAGCTTCAGGGGCAGCCATTAATGATATCTTGTTTCTGCGGACGGATACATATGGGGAAAATTGATCACTAAAAAAAATTTGGGAGCCATGATTTTTCAAAATTCTGGTTTCTGATCCATTGTAAACAATGGAGAGCATACTCCCTGTTTTGAAAAAAAAAATGGAGGGAAAATGAAAAAAATGAAAAATGGAGGAAAAATATGGGGGAGGGAGGGATTTCCATGAGGGAAATCCCCCCTCAAGCTCACAAGGCAGAGAAAGCCTGGAGCTTTGATACCAAATGTTAGGAGTGAAACTAAAGGGGTTAATTTTATTGATACTAATGGTTACAATATATAGGCATAAGCCTATATTCAACACATGACACTTGTCAAGACAAACTGACAAGTGTCAAGGTGAAGGAATAGTGCACTTTAACTCTAATACTATCAACCAAACCTGTACTGAGGATCACCTAATTAACTCCACTAACTCTGTTGTTGTATTCAATAAGATTAGTCCATGAGACAATCTAAGGTACCATAAGCTAGCTCATCCACATGCAAACATTGGTCTGCGCACACGCAAAGCTAATGTGACAGACATATCATCATGCGGTTAGGATACCGCCATTTCCAGGTAGGTTGTCCACCAAACCCATAACGAGGATGGTTTTCAAATGCTAAGAATTCCAGGGATTCAATTTCAGGTTGTGCGTTTGCTCAATGGTTTAGGATACTTTCTCATATACATAGTGATGAAAATCACTGTTTATTTTTTTGCTTTTGTTTTTCTTTTTGAGCAAGAATTTTTGAATAGTGGTGATAACCACTGTTATTTGATTTTGGATTTTTAACTTTGTAAGGTTGAGCTTGTGAATGACATTGATCCTGTTGGCCTTGGGGATGACTACCCATCCTATGTAGGGATGTGTAGTACAAATCCTTACGACTTTGGAAACCAAATGGAATTATGGAGGTTATAAAGTAAGGGCACAAGGACATGGGGATGACTACCCATCCTATTCAAGGATATGTAGTACGAATCCTTACGAATTTGGAGACCAAAGGTGATTGGAGATGGTAGTGATAATGGCTTATGGGAATTTTTCTTTTGAATGGCATCGATCCTTTGAGGCCTTGGGGATGACTACCCATCCTTGGTAGGGATGTGTAGTACAAATCCTTACAACTTTGGGGACCAATGGTGATTGGGATTTTTGGTAGTGGCAAAAACCACTGTTTATTAGGGGGAATGGATGGGGAAGAGATTATCCTTTTGTCAATTCTCAGCACTCTGGAACCATTTGCATAGGGGGATGAACAGGCTAATCCTTCACCTATGGTACCCTAGACTACTTTGTAGATTTCTCTTGTGTTCACACAACTTAGGAATTATTTTATGTGTTTTAACATGTGTAAGGATGTTACATAACGAGGCGTGATCCAAGTAAAACTTTCCCTTGTAAAATTTGTTTAACTTTGTACAGTTGTTGGCTAGAAATTTAAAGACAGCTGAATGACGAAAACCCTATATACATTAGGAGACAACTGACTAAGCTAAAAATGATGATGGTGTTATTCTAGAGGTACATTTTTATAAAATGGATTTTATGTGGAAAATGATGGAATTTCCAAGTAATGACAGTCTATGGTGCTCTTGACTTGTATGACCTAGCAAATATGCAATGTATGGATGTGATGCCTAATGCAACCTATATTTTTGTATTTTGATTTTTATGAGTATGCATGGAAGTGAAATGCAATTTTTTTTTTTGATGATTTTATTGTTTTTGTTTATTTTGAATATTTTTTTTGACCAAGCGGTTATAGTAACCCTTGGAGCTTTTGGTGTTTGACCAAAGGGTTTATGGATACCTTTGGAGCATTTTGGGGTTGACCAAGCGATTGCGAGAATCCTTAGAGATTTTTGGTGTGACCAAAGGGTTTATGGACACCTTTGGGGCATTTTGGGGTTGACCAAGCGATTGTGAAAATCCTTGGAGCTTTTGGCTTGACCAAAGGGTTTATGGACACCTTTGGGGCATTTTGGGGTTGACCAAGCGATTGCGAGAATCCTTGGAGCTTTTGGTTGGACTATGGCTCTCTAGATGTGGAATGGCCTCAAATGACTAATGTTCAAGGGTTCTAGTTCCTTGATTCCTTCAAGAGAGGTGAGTCGGTATGTTCCAGGTCCCATTCTACTGTCAATGACATAAGGACCTAACTAGTTTGCCACAAACTTGTCCCTTATATGGGACGATAAATTAGAATTCTACTGGTTCTCTTTTAAGACCAAATCACCAACCTGAAAGTCCCTTAAGTGGACCTTCATGTTGTATGCTCTCTTAAGTCGCTCTTGATAGATACGCAAATTCTTGAGAGCATTGACACATCGTTCATAGAGCAACATCAATTGGTCTAATCGGGCCTGCCATGCAGTGTCATCATCGATGAACTCTTGCATTGATATGCGCAACAAAGGGATTTCCAACTCAAGAGGCATGACTGCCTCGAGCCATACACCAACAAAAATGGAGTTGCCCTAGTGGGCGTCCAAATGCTAGTGCGATTAGCCCATAGGGAAAGTAGGATCTAAATGTGCCAATCCTTATGACTGTCTGCAATGGTCTTTTTGAGTATGGCAACTAGCATTTTTTTTTATTCCTTTGCTTGCCCATTTGCCTGCAGATAATAGGGTGTTGAAAAACTGTGCTGAATTTTGTATTTTATGGTCAAAGAACGCACATATTTATTCTTAAATGATGTCCCATTATCCAAAATAATATTGGATGGAATACCAAAATGACATGATGTTATGCAAAATAAACTCCGCAATGTGGGTTCCAGTCATAGAGGTTAGCGGAATTGCTTCCACCCACTTGGTGAAGTACTCTGTGGCCATTATGATGAACGTGTGATGAACTGACGATGTAGGGGAGATATTTTTGATTAGATAAAAACCCCACTGCAAAAAATGCCAAGTCGATTGGATCGGTCGCAAGGCCTGAGAAGGTACATGTGTCAAATTAGCATGGTGTTGACACTTCACGCACTTCTTTACATATGCACAATAATCTTGCTCTAAAGATGGCCAATAATAGCCCATGTGAAGAATGTGCTTTACGATGGCCATACCACTAAAGTGGCCACCACACGTACCATTGTGTGCTTGGGTGATCGCCCAAGCGGACTCCTGTTGGTCCAAGCAATGGAGGAGGATTCCTTCATAGCTTCGATGATACAAAATGTCTCCTAACAAGACATGTTTTTCCACTTTCTGTTTAAATGATATTTTTGTGGCTTGTGTCAATCTAAGTGGGAGGTTACCTAGCTTGAGGTAATCCCTTATGGGTGTGTACCAATCCTGCTGATCAGAAAGCTCGATGGTATGAACGGCCAATCCCTCTTGAAGTTCATCCCTAGAAAAAGCTGAGTGAGAAAGAACTTGTAAAAATAGTGTTGTGTTGCTATTAAGAGGGGTCGGGGAGAACAAGGACCCCTAGTTGGCTCGAGTCAGACAATTGTGGATTCGAGAGAACCTATCCTGAGATGGTTTAATCTGGATCAAGTGGATTCCTAGAGTTAGGTCAGAGCTTGCACGCTCCATCGCGGATTATGATAATGTTTTGACCTGAATGGTTGTCATCTCACCGAAAGGGTCTTGCGGGATTAGTGACCCCAAGGAGGCCATAGTATCCGCAAAATGATTCGATGATCGAGGGAGTGCCTTGATGTCATACCATTCAAGTTGTGCCAGGAATTTTTCCACAAGGGCTTTATAGGCCTACAGAACTGGGCATTTACATTGGAATATCCCCTTTACTTGATTGAAAATTAACAACGAATCACCAAAGATGTTTAAATGTTTAATGTTCATGGTGATTGTTGTCTGAAGACCTATGAGCAAGGCTTCATATTTTGCATTGTTTTTGGTGCACGAGAAGTCTAATTTAAATGATAGAGGCATTGGAGCCCCTTGTGGAGTGAAGAATACAATTCTCACGCCACCTCCTTGCTCACATTTAGAACCATCGAAGAAGAGGGTCATGTCAGCCTATGACTCAGGCTCATTAGAATCGGGTGATTCTAAAACATGGAAGACCCCATCATCAGGTAGTTCTATGGTTAGATGTTGATCGTCTTCAAGAGGAGCCTCTGTCAGTTGATCGGTGATGACTTGAAATTTTATGGATTTTTGTCCAATGAATTCTATGTCAAACTCTATCAATAACATGATCCATTTTGCCGTGCGGCTACTATGATAAGTACGACTCATCATGTATTGCAATGGATTCTCCTTAGACACAACATACGTTGTTTTGCTGAGCATGTAGTGGCATAGATTTTTGGTAGCAAACACCACTGCCAAGCAGATCTTCTCAACGTATGCATAGTTAAGTTCATAACTGACCAGGGTGTGGCTAAGATAGTAAGTAGCCTATTCTTTGTGTAGTTCATTTTTCTGGGACAACATGGCACCCAATGCCACCTCAGTAGCTGAGATGTATAAATAGAATGACACTCCTGGTCTAGGTGGTGCCAATACTGGCGACGAAGCCAAGTATTGTTTAATGTTGTCAAAGGATAACTGGCACTCGTCATCCTAGTGAAATGTTACCCCCTTATGCAATAATTTATTCATGGGTCGACACTTGTCAGATAGTTGCTCTATGAAGCGCTTGATCGATGTGACATTTCCTTGTAGACTTCTGAGCTGCTTGATGGTAGTTGGGGTAAGCATTTTAAGGATTACCTTGACTTTGTGTGGATCTACCTCGATTCCTCGTTTGGAGACTATGTAACCCAGGAGCTTTCTAGAGGTGATGCCAAATATGCACTTCTTGGGGTTTAGTCAGACTTTATGTTCTATGATGCGATCGAGGATCTTACTTAAGTCATCGAGATGATCTGGGCGCAAAAGAGATTTGGCCAACAAATCATCCATGTAATCTTCCAAAGTTTTGTGCATGTAATCGTGGAAGATGTACGTCATGGCACATTGGTAGGTGGCGCCAACATTTTTAAGGCCAAAAGGCATGACCTTATAGCAAAATGTCCCCCAAGGCATTGTGAATGCTATTTTTAGTTGGTCCTCGAGATTAATACAAATTTGATTGTATCCCGAGAAACCATCCATGAGGGAGAGCATTTCATGGCCCGTTGTAGCGTCTACCAATGCATCGATTCTCGACAAGGGAAAATCATTCTTAGGACTCGCTTTGTTTAGATCTCAAAAATCGATGCATATGTGAATCTTCCTGTTAAGATTTTTGACGAGAACCATGTTAGACAACCATGGGGGGTAATCCACGCAGATGACACTATGCATCCAACAGCTTTTGTAGCTCATCTTTGACCATTAAGGCTATTTTTGGGTGCATCTTACATAGTTTTTGCTTTACTGGCTTGACTATCGAATCAAGCGTTAGATTATGTGTGACTAGTTGTGGGTCTAGTCCCGGCATGTCTTTGTAGGACCATGCAAAAACCTCCTTCTCTTTGAGAAGGGCAATGTAGTCGGCTTGCTCTTCGGGGGATAAACTTACCCCTAGCTTGATGATTTACAAATTCACTAGATCTGAGCCGATGTCTACGTCTGTCGTCTCCTCGACCGACATGTGGGACCCGTCCTCCAACTGGTGTGGAGTTGGGATCAAGTGGATATCGTTTGCTGAATTTAGATTGTCGTTCGGAACATCAAGTTCCTCTTCAGCATGGAATACATCCTGAGTCTATCATGGGGTGAAATGGAACATCCCACCGTAATTCCAGTACTCTGATGGGGATGGCGGTGCGTCAGCGCACTCCTAGTATATAGCATCTAGGTTTAGATGCAATGACCGTGTTGGGTCGGTTGGATCATGGATGGGGGCGATTAAATCAATGGAGATCATCTTGATGTAATGATTATGGTCTCCATTACCATGGGTGTGCCTGCTCATACATCCTAGATGATCTATGTGTTCCAGATCTTGCTCTATGGATATAGGCACAAATGGATCGGCCCTATGCGTAGATAAGAGAACAGGATCTACCCTTGAAACTGACAACTCTATGGGGTCTTCAGGTGGAAGATGCTCTCTGTGTACCCAGAGTGGTGGGTGCAGTAATTGCTATAACTGTGCCTGGTTGAGGTGCCACCTATGCCTTGGACCTATGTGTAACTGTTCAAACATGTCATCTATACCCAAGGGATATTTTTGTTGTCGCATATGATTGAGATAAGCCATCTTAGTTTCATCTTCATAATCGCTGTCAGAGATCCAAAAACCTTCGTTGGCTTCGACAATTGTTTGCGACATATGAGGCTCATCGTGCTCAAGCAAATTAATGTGGTCCCATCAGGGTTGTTTCGCTCTCTACGGGGGGACCTGATTCTCTAGAGGTGGCATATGCTCAATTGGAGCATCCAGAGGGAACATTGTCAAGAAGCTCTCCTGATCATCATCCATGGGATATACTTGTGAATGATTTCTATCAGATTCAAAAGGATCCCAAGGTGCTACCTCATACTTCGACTCATCCTCTGAAGACCCTTATTGGTCTTGGCCATATCCCTCTTGTGGGTGAGTCCTTGAATTGTCTCCATTTTTGATCGAAGGGAAAGTGTTGTTATGGTCAACAAGGTTGGTTGTTAGCAATGGGAGATAATCTCCCAATGTATATGTTGTGTTAGGATTGGCATATGGATCTAATGCCAACCCATCCTTGTTGCCTATCCCTAGGCCTTGCATGTTCTCTACCAAGATGTCTAGGGGCAAGGGGTGGTTGAACCCTACTCCTAACTTGTCATACGACATTTGATATCTTGGTTGGCAAAGAACACACACTCCTTGCTCATACTTGCCCAACCCATATCCATTCCAATTACATTGGCCAAGATATATCAAAGCAAAATTAGGGTTAGACAAATAGTATTTGTCCTCTACAAAGGGCTCTTCATCCTTGTCTTCTTGCATACAAGTTTCAACGCCATTATCCAGGCCCCCATAAACAAAGTTTGTCTGATTGGGTGGGTAGCCTAGAGGAACCACAAAGCCGATGGGGAGTCGAGGCCTCTCCATGTCTTGCATGGACTCAAGTGTAGGTGTTGCAACAATGTTTCACACTATATACTCCCCCAGGCCTGTGTTGGCCATCTCAACGATGATTGTTGGTGGTTGATGGGGAGCGAATGGGAGTCCTTCTAGAGTCCACTCCATGTGGGGTGAACTAGGTGTTTCAACTTCCATTCTGCTAGGCATATCTTCTATCGATATGTTTGAGACTGAGGGTGGTTCCTCTTCTAGGGGTTTCTTTCCCTTGTCCTTTGATGTGGCCTCCGTAGGTGGTGTCGTTGTTGGACTAGCTGAGGAAGATGGACCCAGCTGGGGACTTGACGGATTGGTCAACGGAGATGCCTATGGAATTAGACCCTGTTTAGATGGATTCAACTAAAAATCTGAATATGTTGATGGAAGGGTCAATTGTGGCATGAATTGCATCGTATTGCTGTACTTGAAGGGCTCTAAGTCTGCCGAGACTACATGCACATGTCCTTCAAATGTATACTTTAGGCACTAATGAGCTATTGAAGGGACACACTTCATGTCCCTGATCCAAGGCCAGCCCAGTAAGATATTATAAGCCATCTCACCTTCCAAGATGTGGCACAATGTATGAATAGTCTTTTGTCCCACTTGTATAGGTAAGACAATTGTGCCAACTATTGAGTAGATTGCATCATTGAATGCTCGCAGTGTATAGATGGAGGCCATGTTGTGAGATGCTCGCAACTTCAAATGTTTTAGTGCTGCTATTGTGATGATATTACTGGATGAGATAGTGTCCACCAACACCCTCTTATACGGAATCCCATTGACTCGTGCAATAACGTGTAGGGGTGGATCCGCCACATCACTAGTCACTGATTTCAATTCATCTTCTCTAAAGGTGATGACTGGTTCTGTACATTGTTTTACATGTCCCACAAAGTTGTTGAAAGAGTTTGCTTCGTGGGGCTGCAGCTTGATGGTTTTTAATATCTCCATTAGAGCCTCCCGATGGGGCACTGATTGTTGAATGAGCTCGTATATGGAGAGCCTAGCCGACGTGGTCCTTAGACTTTGGGTAATTCTAGTCCAAATCGTGGCCATTGGTCTAGGCAGGGGAGGTTGCATAGGGTGTTGTTGAGATTGTGACGTCAATGGAACTTCTCCAGTGGCCGCCGTAGGGGCAACTCCTTGATACCTCCTGTTCCTAGTCACTATGCTTATCATCCCTACATACCCCTACATGGGGCAATTTTGTTGCACCTCATTGACTTGAAGGGGTTTTGCCTGCGCATCATGGGCAGGTAGGGGATCTCTAAAGACTCCCATATGTTGGTTGTTTGGTGCTACGAGGTTGTCCACCGCTAATGTCTTGTTGTCGATTAGGTCTTGTACCAAACCTTTGAACTTCCAACATGCATTAATATCATGTCCCTTATGCCTATGGAACCGATAGTACAAGTCCTCCCGGTACCCCTTAGGCTTCGATGCATTAGGATCTATAGTTTGAATCTTTGGCAGGTTGATCAAGTTTGCCACTAAAAAGCAGTCAAACATGGAGTCCCTAGACTCTATGTAAGGAGTAAATTGTCGCCTAGGGTGATGCTGCTGCTTTTGTTCTGGCCTCTAGTTTTCTCTATCATAATTGTTAGGAGGCAATGCCTCATAGTTGGCATTTTGAAGTTATGTTGCTTGTGCAGGCTTAGGGACATTTATAGCAACCTGATTAACCGCAGCAGGTTTCTGTTGCATGGTCCCTGTTTTGGTATTCTTAAGCCATTCTTTCTTCTTCAGTTTTGCAATCTCGCCATCATGTATCTTGATCTCCTCAATGATTATGGCTTGCGCCAGAGCTTCCTCTAAACTGGCATATTGCTGCAGCTACAATAGCACGGAGATCAATCTCAAACAGCTCTTTGAGAACATCTGGATCAAGTCTGACATGGGAGGGAGGTAAGGCATCTTTGAAAGCAACGTCCTCCACCGTTTCTCGTATGCCACCATGGTTTCTTCCTCATACTGCCTAAGGCTAGCTAGGTCACTTAATGATGCATTCTTCTTATTGTTGAAGGTGAAGCATTTGAGGAACGTGTCCACTAGCTGATCCAAGTTACTGATGCTATGTTTTGGTAATTGAGTGAACCAATCCGAGGCAGGGCCTATGAATGTGGTTATAAATTTTCTTAGTAACAAAGCATCGTTATCCTGAATGCCAAAGCACCGGATCAGGAATCTAGTCACGTGCTCTTGAGCATCCTCCTCCCCTCTAAAGAGTGCCAACTAGAGCAGTTTAAAGTTTTTAGGGTATGGAGATGCCGGCACTAACGGATGCACAGGATGACTACAAAGTTGGCATAAAGTGGGCTTTTGGGGCCTAGAAGTCTTGATCTCCATAGACTCTAAGCGCTCTAGCAGCGCTTTATATGCATCAAAGGATTTAATTTCTTCCTCCTTAGTTTGCTCTCATTGTGGGTTGCGGGGAACTTGAGGCCTATGGAGGGGTAGCTGGATAGCACCCCCTCTGCCTTGGTAGAGCGTTTCAGCCCTCTCTTCTTCTTGTTCATATTCCTCATAGGTTTCTTGAGGAGTGTCTGGTCGAGACCTATACACATGGGTGGGTGCCCGTAGAGGGTGTCCATCATTGTTTATGGGAGTGGCCTCCCGCTCAGGTCTAGGAGTTCTTGGATGCAATACTTGATAAGGTCGCATAGACCTGTCTCGTACCAGGGGGTTGTGCCTCTCATACCCTTCTACTTTATGCATGTGAGGGGTTGGGACCTTCTTAGGCACATTTTTATGTAGCAATTCAACCGTCTAATGTTGAATGCGCTCTTTGTTTAGGTGATACACATGCTCTAACTTTTGTTGATCCTGCTTTAGTTGCATGATTTATGCTTGGCGGGAAGCATGTCTGGCAAATTCCAAGTCACTTTGTTCTATTGTCTCATGTTTAGGAAGCCTAGATGCCTCTCCTACATGTCTATCTCGGTCGTGGTGATCCAAGACCCCTATGGGTTGCTTTCCTCTGTCGAGGTTAGCTACATTAACCCGAGGCTATGGCCTTAATGGGTGATCCTGATACATAGCAGGTGCGGAGGTGCATCACTCCCGTGCTGTGTACTGCTCTTGAGGAACATGGTGGTCTTCCTCATACTCCCTTTCATATGCATGCAAGGTGTGGGCAGAATTGTCTTGCCCTGTCTAGAGAGCCTGATACTCTGGATTTGGTCTAGTGTTTCTAACAACAATACGGGATAGAGGAGGGATGAAAAAATCATGTGGCCCCTCCTTATGGACCCTATGTTGCTCTAGCACTTCATAACTAGGCCACTCGTAACGAGCATCTAAGGGAGGCCTCCTGTCTATGTTGAGTGCTACGTGTAGGTTCTCTTATTGAAAGGACCTATGCTGAGTGGGGGTGCCTCTCAAAGAGGTGCCTCTATAGTCGTGTTATGTAATGGCATGATGTGGACTATCTTGTGTGTTAGGCCGCCAATGCGGGATGACCAAGTCCTCAGGACTATAACGGAGGTGACTTGCCCCTATTTGTACACTTTCTACGACGCTTGCCTGTGATTGGGCTCGGATACGGGTGTACACCATGGTGATGCTTACCTAAAGATGCATAGATTTTTATCTTTTTTAGGATTTCTTATGCTACACTAAACAGGAAACATCACAACACAAAAAATGATTATCTCGTTTAAAGATTAAATGTGTGCCCTAAACCTGGTTTAGTGTGTTTTTAATGTACGTTTTGAAAGTTTGTGGAAAGAACTTTTAAATGCAAAATGACAGCTCTTATGACTCCCAAAAAATGGTCGCCCCTGCAATATACCGTTGCCATACCAATATACCAACCTCTCTATATACCCGCCTTTACGTGAGGGAAACTATTGGTACGTGAGAGCAGATGGTATGTGGAACATAGGTGGAACAGAAGGAAAATCACTCTGTTTATGAAACCTACCATAGAAGACTTATCCTCATGTGTTGGGAATCACCCCAGCTACACTTGGTCAGCTTTCGTCATGATTTACGTCTAGCAACAGTCGTGATCGGGGTTATGTATGCAGTATCTCAAGCCAAGGTGGTGATGAAATACACCGTTGGTCTTGCTCAAGGGTTGGGGTTTTATGACCAACTCCTTTTTATTTTAACTTGCCACGTGTTGTGTGGGGTTATTTTTAAGTTGCACAAATGAAGCAAACAAGCATTCAAACTCTCCTATGCAAGCAAATAACCAGAGGACAGAAAGCAAAATTTGACAAAAGGTGTTTTAGGACCCCTACCTCTTCTCTACCCAAATCAGATGGCTCTAAATTTATACCCTAAAATTGCACAAGGAGCTATTCATCCTAGGGTGAGATGAATAATAGATCTGTATTCATTCTAGGGTATTACAAATTCCTATTCGTCTCTGGATGAGACGAATTACAGCTCTGCACTTGTCATAGACTGAAACGAATAGCAGTCTAGGGTTCGAAAACTTGGTACCTATAAGAAAAAAAAGCAACTTTGATTAGAAATTTAATCTTAAAAATCAAGGGACAGACGTCCCACCGTGATCGCCACTGAAAGCATGAGGATACAAAAACAAAAATGAAAATGCCAAGTACGATGCATCTAAAACCAAACTTAATGCCAAAAGCCTATGTATTGAAAAATGCATAAAAGGAAAGAACATGAGTGAATCGACACAAGATAAAAGCAATATGGAATAGAGTCCTATTTATTGATATGCTTTTAAATTCATGTTACAATACGTCTCCTTCCTTTTTAGGGGATAGGAGTGTTAAATATGTTTTTGATCACATCCATGGATAGCAATCCTTCTCTCGCATGCCCATATGTAAGATGGGTGGACCAAAATGTCGTCATCGCTTGTGTATATTAATTTTGAATATTTTTTGCTCCTCTGATGTCAAAAACCTGCATTCAAGGAAATAGAAAATATCAGTAGCACCTGCAGACAGAATAAAACATGTATTTCCCAAGGCCTACTATTAGTGTATGCATGAAAATATAAAAATGATAACCAAATGACATCAGATCGACCTAAAATTTTAAAAAAAGCATGAATATGTTACCAGGAGGTCACTACAAAAGGAACAGTCTAGAAATTCCTCACAGATTTGTATTCGCTCCGGGGTGGGACGAATAGACCTGCAATAACTTGTCAGAAAGCACCCTCTTTAATGTCCTATCCAAAAAGCTCAAAATGACCTATAAAGTTGGGGTTAGCTAATTGTGGGTATTTTGGGAAGACCCAGAAGGTTAGATTTCTCCAATTTGACCTCTATCACCCATATTTTACTAGTTCCATCTGCAAGTTAGTAAATGCGAGAAATGATAAAAACCTGGTAAAAAATGCTCAAAATAAAGTGAAATTTAAACTACAGCCTATTTAAATAACCTAGAATAAGATACAAAAGAAAAATCAAAGAAATATATCACATATTTCTATTTGCTCTGGGGTGGGGCGATTAGGGCTGTGACAGTTTGAGGGGTGCCCAGGGGCAGGACGCCCACCGTTTGGGACTTTTTTTTGGCACCAATCCACTTGGGATGGGTCCAAAACTTCTTATGGGGTGTTGTCATCAAATTTTGTGTAATATTGTGGCCAAATGTTTGGGTTTGGGTCTTAGAATGCACCTCTAATGATCACCCAATAACCTCCTTCCAAAAGAGAGATCAAGGATGTGAAAGCACAAACAAAGGGTGAGGATATATTTTAGCAGCACTTCATTGCTCCAAAAGTTCCTCTCTATCTATTTTTTTGGGTAAGAAGACTCACCAATTTATAGACCTAGGGTCTCTTTGTTTTGAATGCGCATGCGAGGGCGCCACTTGAGTTGATTGTCCTATTTTGAGAGAAAAGATTATTCCCTGATTTAGAGTCTCTAAAATAAAGACATGCACGACTGAAGTCTCTCTTCTTGATTTGAAGCCATTCCTCACAATTGCATGTCCTGAAGTTGCAATTAACTGGCGGACCTGTCGAGGTTTGACTTTTTGCCAGTCAAACCTTCTATTCGCCTCACCCTAGAGCGAATGCTGATAATCGTCCCTGGGTGGGGCGAATACTAGTTTGTATTCGTCCCAGGGTGAGGCGAGTAGGGAGCAAAGTGCCAAAAAGGTGCCAAATTGACCTCTGACCTCCAAAAATGCTTTTGGAAGTGGTTAGGACCACTGTTTAACCTCTGGGGACTGCCCTAGAGGCTATGTGTGTTAATGCGATCAGCGCTTGTCGTCACATAATCAAATTGGTGTTGTTTTGGTGTCTACAATATATTAAAAGCTAAAATCGTAAACACTCCTAAAAACAAACACTGTTAAAAATAAGCTCTTCGAAATCCTATTGAAAGTATCCGTTCTCCATAGAATTTCGTCGCATCAAGATTACCGCTCTTGAAAACTTTCCCCGATCCAAACATCCTCTTCTCATATCCCATTTTTCAATCCTATCCTAGTGCATGCGGGATCCTTTCTACTCAAAAAAACAATAACAAATAAATTTTAGCTATCATGATTCAAACATCTTGAATCACTATAATGAATCAAAATCGTCGTGCCAACATTGATCATACACTTCAAACACTAGAGGGTCATTGAAAAAGTACCAATCAATGAGTCACTCGTCCATTAGTCTTATTTGACTATATCATTAAGAGATAACAAATGACCACTCTTAACCGTTTCTTTAAAAAATGATTTATTTCGTTTTCCAAAGCATTAACTTGTGTTGCCTTGGCTCTTCACATAGCATATTTGATAGTGGGCAAGTCTACTGTAAAATTGCTAATGTCCCTTAAAAAAATCACTTTTTTTTTTAATATACAAGAGAATAAGGAACCTTTCCCTCATAAAGTTACTATTATAACTATTATTATTATAACTATTTGTTTAGTCGGTAAAGAGGACTTAAACGACTTGAAATTATAACGACCAATCTTAAACTAAGAAAGTCTACTAATCTCCTCCTATATTTGAAAACTAATTATTGCCTTGGTAAAGGATAATTTGTTACCTCCATAGGAGAAAATCTTCTTGTGAGCTAAAGACAAAAAGGTGAGACACGTAGAGTACTGGGCTTGCTTTTTTTTATCATTTACCTCCATGGGAGAAAATCTTCTTGTAAGCTAAAGACAAAAAGGTGAGACACGTAGAGTACTGGGCTTGCTAAACAATGCAATCAGAGGTAATTTGATCTTTTAGCCACTTGGGCTTGCCAAGGTGACAGACACTAAACATAATAATATTCGCATGAATGTCACCAAGGGCTTTGGGCCATACACAACAGCTCAAAATAGCTTGTCCAATCACCTCATTCATCATAGGTAAACATTATAACGCCAATTAAATTAATAAAATTATAATTTAATAAAAATTTAAATATGGAAATAGTAATAGAACTGGTGAACCAGCCATTGTAGTTACAATTGCACATACAACCTTATAAATACAAACCTTTCTCTTCCTGGTTATGTTCCTAAAATTATTTTTAGAGAACGGAGTGGTTTTCTTTCTTTTAGATCCTTATAAACGCCACTAAATTTTTTATCTAACAACTAAGAACACTACGAAAGGCTTGTCAAATGTTTTTCCTCTAGTTAAGATGAGCATAGTTCACAGACAAAATCTCGTGCGGTTATACTTTTTAAAAATGTTGGTAATTATGAACTTGTAAAATTTTGAAATTGTCAATTGCCACAAGAATAAAAATGGAAAACTAAATATAATATTTTGAAACGTAGATTGAAGAAAGCGCAGAGCTCCTGAATTAGGAGGGAGCTCTAGATGGTGTCAAATAGTCACTATGCGTTTCTTTTCATCGCTTTTGCATTCCCTTTCCCAATGTCCTGCACCATTAAATCCTATCAAGTTGATATAGATTAGTAATAGAGATTCGCTAAAATTCATACATATACTCGAAGACTCTCCAACTAAGACCTCACCATGATGCAACATCCAATTATTTTATCAAGATACACGGCAATCCATTGCCTATTTTTGAAAAGCTTGCAAAGAATCGCAGATATCATCCTCACATAGAATGACAATGGCAATAATAGAAGCATCACTCTGGAAAAGAGTGTTTTGTTCAGTACAAGACAACTTAGAGCTCTTGAGTTAAACTCTTTCCTACTACACGAAACTCCGTCAGCTTTCAAGCTCCCCAAACTGAGGTATTAAAGTGAAACAAAATTTCTCCATAAGAATATATGATTCGAGACAACAGCCTCCAGAAAGAAGAATTTAAGTTCAATCAATTTGCAAATATTGTGAGGTTTGGGGAGAAGTTATCTAGTGAAATATGGACTCAGCCGTGCATTTGAACACTGGAAAGACACTTGTGCTCTGGAAAGACCAGACATGGATTTCCCATGGATTGATAATTTCTGAAACTGCTGACCTCCACCGTTGAAGGAAGACGGGAATTGGCATAAAAGCAATTGCCATTATAATTGTCATTCTTATCACTGGTCTTAACTGCTGACAATTTGACAATACTCCATACTGTCAGCGTATGAACTGATAGCAGTTGGGTCAATCCGGCTTCGAAAATTTCCTCCACCCATTTCTCAAACGTCTCCATGCCGAAGGGAGCCAACTCCCAACAGCACAAAACAATGCGTTTCAGCACCGAGGTTTCCACTTCAAGGGAGCCTCTGCCATTGCTGGCCCTCCCATATGAATTTTGCAGTCTATCCAACAAAAACTTCTCAAGCTTATCAAAATCGAAGGGGCGGAAGACCACGCATTTATCCAGTGAGTTAAGAAACTCTTGTGAAAAACAGTCCCGTGCGCAGCAAAGGATTTGGTCGTTGAGGGCAGCCGTTTGCAGCCCCGTCTCCTGAGTTAGATCGCTGTTACCTGAAATGGAGCCCTTATCCTCCTCCTGCTCCGCTTCATCAACTTTTCCCGTACACTCGTCTGCGTCCACGTTCAAGTCCAAGACCAGAGACTCTCTCTTCCTTTTCTGGGTCCCTTTAATTAGGTCCCATACTGATTTACGCTTACTCGGGTGGTGACCTGAAATGTCTTGTACTCGTTCCTGCACGACCAGTTGCAAACCAAAGGAGAGACCAGCAATTTTCTTTAATAGCCTATCCTCATCCAATTGCATCCCTCTGGGACTAAAATTATTGAAATACATTGCTCCCAAATTGGATGTCATGAATACAATTGTATCAGACAGCTTCACTTCCCTGCCGTTGGAATCCACCAGTTTTCCTGTTTCCATGGCTTTCACAATCGCAGCTATTGAAACAGCATTCTCCTGTTCGATTTCCTCCACAATCACTACACAGTGGGGATTCACATTGATGGCCTCCACAATGTCGTGGTGTATTCGACCCGGAGACCATGGACTGCCAAGGCAAACGACCTTATCCTCCGACCCAAAAACGATTTCGGCCAGCGCTTGAGCCATCTTCCTTTTCCCCATCCGATCCGGCCCCAAGGCAAGCAGCCAAGCGACGCCCTTGGTATTCTGGTTTCTCTCTTTTCTCACTGTGCCGGATCTGCACCGTAAAACCGCACTTGAGATGGCCCGGACATTGCCCTCGCTTTGCCATGGCACTTTCTCTGCAAGCCTTTCGTAGAATTTGTTTTCTAAGTCGGATTGTCTGAGAATGTGCCCCGCCATCGGAGAGTGGATGGACGAAGTTCCGGCGAACTGCATCCGAGCGATATGGTTATCGGCATCTTCGCTCCTTGCTCTAGAATCGGTCCAAGCGAATCCCAAAGCAAGCGTGGTCTTCGTCGAATCAGTAACAGTGCAGATTATGCTCGAATCCCTGGTATTCTCTTGTGTACTCCATGGAAACTGACGATGTGACGAAGGGGAATCCTCTGGGGATGCTCTACAGTCATGGGTTTGAGGCCTCACTCTGGAAACCAAATCTCGGAAGTGCTGTGGGGATTCAAATATGGGTTGTTGAAGGTGCAGCACATCAAAATTATGAGAATGCTTACTAAGACATATCTGATTCCACTTGTTGAGGAGGTTCTTCAACTTGGACTCTACCTGCAATAATGTAATAATATTCCCTCTATCAGGTGCCCACATTTTCTAAACCTATTCTGATTTTCGTGTCCACAAAACAATGCAGAAAATGTATATATACCTGGGTCGCTGCATGAATTTCTGTGGAGACGTTCACGTTCCTGCACTGCCGAAGCCAAGCAGGCAACGTGCTATCTGTGGACGACAATCTCTGCTCTTGATCGCGAACAAATTCTGCTTCTGCTTCAAAATTTCCAGAACACTCGGAGCAGCAATTGAACTTGCCAACAAATGGGACCCGAACATCATTGGCTGCATTTTTGGTCTTCGATTGAGCTTGGTTAGTCGAGCTGCACACCATATTATTGGGTTATATCAGACATGATTAACTCATGATTCTTCAGATTAGATAGCGAATGAATGGAAAGAAAAAACCGCCAATCAGTCTTCTTTCTTTATATTGCTAGAGATGGATTTCTGATTCTTAAGATTTGTAGGGTTGATTGTTGCAACACCTATTTACGAATACCGATTGCAAGCCAATAGAATGATTGAGAGATGGTTATCTATAGCGAATTTAAACAGTCAAGTCGCTTTGAAAAGACATTGAGAGATAGTTATCAAGGGTTTTTGTTTATGTTCTGTGGAAATTGCTGAACTTCAAAATTTGCCCTTGATTTGAATGATTTGATTTATTCTTTTTCATAGTCGAATAATGTGGTCATACTGGTTCTTAAACATGCTGCAATAATATCGCGACCAATCGCGGGAGACTGAACGGAAACGCAAGATTTGCACATCACGTGATATAAGGCTAATTGGTTTTGTGTGAAACCGAATCTTGAGAAAGCTACCAGTCGTGTATGCATAGATTGAACAAAAAAACAAGATGCCACTATTCGCTTTTTTAAATGACTGCACATTTCACATTTGTCAGGTGTATTCTTAGTCCCCAATACAGAACAAGCCACCACCAGAACCCCATAATTTCCCCCTAATACTGAATTGTACCAGATATAACACAGGCTTAGATAAAATACAGTCAAGAAGAAGTTAGATTTGTAGCCATAAGCTGTCTGAAAAAATTATTTGTGACAACTTTCATAATATTACAATCAAAGTTCGTAACAGTTAACATATTTTTTCTTCCCTCTCCTCTTGCAAAAATATAAGGCGAAGAATAAGAGATTAACCTGGCTTGAAGTGTCAAGTTAAGGCCTCCAGACGGAACCGGAACTGCCTGAAGTCCCCACAGAGTTTCCAGCGACGGTTGGCGCATCTGACATCTCATATATGTCTGATAACTCGCAGTAGCCATTAACCACAGCCTTGGGTTCTCCCCTTGACTGCTCAGGATCCGTCCTAACTCCATAGTTATATGCTCTACTGGACAGTAATTATTTGTGTCATTCCTAGATATACTATTAATGTCATTGCTGGTACGGTTATCATCCCCATTCTGTCGGTGCTGTTCCTCACGAATGTCAACCGCCCATCTGAGATCTCCAGCATAAATTATAACTGGACCTTCGCCAAGGCAGTTATGAACAGCTCTCCTCAGGTCCGCGAGCTTCTGCTCAACCTGTCCCCTGCTCAGCAACCTGAGAGCAAATCCCAAGAACTGAGGAGTAAGGAACTGCACACCCCTCAGCAGATAGGGAACGTCTCCTCTTTCTGTGCGAGTCATCACCTCTCTTACTACATTTTCTCTTGTAAGCAAGCAATCTTCCACAATTACAGCATTCCTCCTCGTCTTTTTCCCAAGCAAAACCTCCAACACGGTCTCTATGTCTTCGTTTCTGAAACTATCGCCACCGCCTCGGAGGCCCTTAATAGCGGGGTTTTCCAAGAAATTGATGCTTGCGCTGCTCTTAACAAAACTATTGATGTTGTTACTAGAATACAGCTTGCCCTTTCCCAACTCGGCGGGGTCCGTCATGAGGCCTCTGATTTTGGGATCAGATCTGGAGACGAAGGCGGAGAAGTCGTTGGTGTTAGGGTGATTAAAGGCGGAGGAGGAAGAGCAAGGGAAGCTAAGAGATGAGACGGCTTCCTCAAGGTTGTTTTTGACAAAGGTACTGGAGAAGCCGGCCTCGCGCATAACGCGGCTCACGGAGGGGTCGTCGAGGATGGAAATGATGAGCTGCTCCATCTCCACCTTCATGGCCAGGAGGGGCTGCTGCAGCTGCTCCAGGCATCCACGCCTCTGATGGGCCTGAGCGCGCTTGAGAGCGGCAACGAGGGCGTTGGAGAGAGAGGACTGGCCTTGCACAAGGGGCCCCGCCGTAGTTGGCAGGCGGTTGAGGGCCACCTTGAAACAGAGTTCCAGGGCCCGGCATTGCAGCGGGTGCGAGGGGGAGTGCGGGTGGGATTTGATGCAGGCCCGCCGGAGAAGGCTGGTTCCGGGCGCCAGCAACGTAGCGGCCACATGGAGCGGCGTGACCTGAGCGTGGCCTCTCTGCCGGGCAAGAGCAACGGCATGCTTCACGACTCCCGCAGCCTCTGCCGTGAGAGTCTGCTGCACCGTGAAACCTCCTGCACGCATTAATCCTTTACTGTCCTGGTCTTCTCTACACCCAATTCCAATTTCGCTCAGATCAAATCAAGCAAGCCTTAAATCTTTAATCCCATGCCTTGCTCCTCTCCGGCTCAACCCCGCCCCCGTTTCTGATAACACCTCTAGCACATACAAGCGCCCCCAATTCGAACTATTAATCTTAGCAAAAGATACTATTATATGAAAATAGCTCATAAAGAAATGAATATACATCAAAATAGCTCGTAAAGAAATGAATATGTTATAGCTGATATATGAGACAGGTTTTATATGTGGGAATTTTAATATATATATATATGAATGATATCTTAAAAGTGTCAAATGGAGCAGACCATATACCTTACCTCCACATAGGAATAGGAGAGCCTTACTTTTAAATGATTTTTTTCTATTTAGTCAATAGTGACTCAAAAGGCATAGGCATAATCCGTGTGATTTTGATTTTTTTTTTTATTTCCCGTATTGATAGACAAAGGCGTAGGAGAATATCTTCAATGATGAATATTCTTTTAGGCTCTTTTCTATCTAAATATTTTGCTCTAAAGAACTTTGTCTAAAGAAAGTCATAAACTACATAGGCTCTCTAAATTAGTATTTTTAGCATTGCATCTTTAATTGTTTAAAGAATTCTTACTTCCAAGCCTTTTGAATTTTTACTATTAAAAATTTTACCCTAAATTATCCAAAAAAAAAATTAATATTTTTACTAGATGAATTTTTTTTTTTTTTTTTTTGGATATTTTTCATTTTTTTGATGATCTCATTAAGGAGTAAAAATAGACCCATCCAAAATATGGGTAGAGTTCCAAATACAGCTTTCATTTTAACTAATTTGCCTATTATATATAGCCATTTTGCTTTCCACAAAGCCATTTTTTTGTGGAATTTACAGATTATTTTATCTCAAAAATATCTAATGTTACCATTGCTATATAGGGGTATACCCAAGTAAGTACTAGGGAGGGCAGTGATCCCCATCCCAATTTGGTGAGCATATAATCTAATGTGTCTCTCTTCTAGATTGATTCAATAAAATTTAAATTTCATCTTGTTGATATCTTGTCTAAAATTAATATCATATGTAGTAATTAGACCCTTGAGTCTATTGATCCCCTTTAGGGTTGGGTTCATGGCTAGGAGGGTATCATCTACAAATTGAAAGTGACACCTACTATTTATCTTAAGTCCTTGGATCCATCCTTTTCAATGAAGATATTTCAAACCCTTATCCACAACTTCTACAATAATAATGAATAAGTAGGGGGATATGGGGTCTCCCTATCTAAGGCCTCTTGAAATTTTAAGTAATCTTCTTGAGCTTCCATTGATTAGAACCAAGAAGGAGGGGTCTTTATATAAGGAGGCTAGCCATTGTCTCCAATATTCATCAAAACCAAACTTTTCCATCACTCTATCTAAAAAATTCTAGCATACTCTATCAAAGGCCTTTTTCATACCCAACTTAATGAGTAGGCCTAATCTTTTGTTACTCTTGAGAGAGCGGATTAATTCATGGATAATAAATACTACATCCAATAGGTGCTTCCTTTATTGGTTTTTTTTTCTCATCAACAATTATGTTTAGGATAATAAATTTACCTATTTTATGGTGACCATGAAAATAACTTTGTAAATTGCTTTACATAAAGAAACAGGTATAAAGGCATCCACTCTTCTAGTGTTATCTATCTTGGGAATTAATGGTGTGATTTAACTTACCCAACATCCATTTAATAAAAAAGGATTCTTGAACCACTACAATTTCATCTTTTAATAGGTACCAAAAATGTTTAAAAAGCCTATACTTTACTTTTAAAAGAAGTTGTAAATATTCTATGTAATGAATCATGATCCTAAGCTCAATGTATAATATATTTTAATCAATTATGGATATTTTTGTCATAGGGGGCACAACACAACGGTTTGAGCTTTGGCTCTTCTTCAAGAGGTCCAAGGTTCAAACCACGACATGGACGAGACATGGGCGAGTGTGTGAGAGGATGGATGTGTGGTGGCTTTACGAGGGGTCATGGCTTCCAATTGATAAGCATAGTTCTTGAATTTATGAGTTGATAAGCATAGCTCTCCCCTTTATGAGGGGTCATGGTTGGGAGGAGACTACTTAGCCTTGTGCATTGATCGTAGGGATTTCTCACACTAACCAAATAAAAAAAATTAAGGATATTTTTAATTTTTTTAAGTCAATAAGTTATGATAATAACATGAAAATAAAATGTAATTTAATTTAAATATTTTCAATAAAATTTAATGATTAAAAACTAATATATATAAAATATGATATAGTTTTAAATAATTTTAACAATCTTTGTCTAAATTGTACCTAATAAATTGTTTCATATTTCATATAAACAATTTATTTATTTTTTTAAAATAATTATTTATAAAATTAAAACAAAACTCACCTATATTATATCACAATTATGTTATGATAATATTTCAATAAAATATATAACAAAAACTAATAAAATTTAAACTATTTTTAATAAAAAATTATTTTTAAATAACTCAAATTCATTTTTAACATACATACTTTTTAATATACTATATTAAATTTAGTTTAATTTAACTAAAAATATCTACCTCGCTTACTTTTAATTTTACATGTATAAAGCCTTAAGTTCACCTCCTCTCTTCTATATTATTTTCAAGATTTCAATAGAAAAAGTGTACTTTAATCAATATTTTTAATTTATGTTTTTAAAATTAATATTTTTATTGTAAAATTGAACTTACTCTTAAAATACTTTTATTATAAAGTTGAACTACAAATGGCACGAATATAATTCAACCCTTATTTTTTTCCTATATTTAACTACTTTTGCTATATAAAGTACTTAAAACTTTCATGGTATGGATAAGTGCAGATATACTTTTCTTTATTAAAAAGACATAGACTGGAGTCTACTCCTTGCATTCTAGTGCCTACTTTTCCAAATTGTTTATTGGTACAACGTTCCTCTTCCACCTTAAACTAATCTTAGTTCTCGAATACAATTTACTTATTCCACAAATAAACTAAATTTATTTAATAATAATAATAATTAAATAATTCATAATACAGCAAAAACTTGAATATGTGTCTTATCTTGATTAGAATATTTTGAGGGTGACTACTATTGTCGGTGGCTGGGCCACGTTGCATTAATACATTGGACGAGGTTTTACAAATTAGTAATAAAATTCATGTTTGGATAAACCACTTTGACATTCAAATCTCGTGATGTGATATGATATGATTCCATTCAATTTATTTATGTAATTTTTTTTTTTAATTTTTAGTTTGTTAAATAAAAATAAAATTAATAAATTTAATTTTTAAAATTAAACTAAAATAATCTAAAACAAACCCTCAACCATATAAAAAAAGTCCTTGGGTTGAACTACCTGAAAATTACTGAACAATAATTTAATTTTGAAGCTCAAAAATTGGCAGTCTCATCAAGGATATCAAGTTGCATGGACCCCTTCTCCTTAGTTTTGACTCGTTAGTTTGAAGCTAATAGTTTTTTCCTCTGGTTTTTGGATTGCATAGATTACGAGGCATTGAAGCGACTGGATCTTGGGCTTCCACTCATATTTAAAACTGACGTTAACATATACCCAGGGATGTAAAAGGAGTGGGAATGAACTTCAAACATTGATCACATGCCTGGTCCTCTTTGAGATGCTGTACCGCTAATAATTAACGTCATGGACAAGGACATATATGAATTATCCGAAAAGGAAGATGGACTAAAGAAAGCCATATGCTTTAGGTGAGGCATATTATCTTTAGGAGGAGAATGAGAATGAGAATGACGTTGATTTTAAAGATCAGATTTGATTTGGAATCTTAGCAGGCACACGCATCCAAGCCACTACTTTTTTAAAAAACTTTTCGATCGTTTGAGAAATATAAAGGCGTTCCATGTTCCTTCTTTGACCACACTCCTCTTCGCCAATATTATATTCCTAAAGAATGCCAGGCAATCGTCAATATAAAAAAGTCGATATTTACATGAGCTAAAGTGGGAATAAAATATAGGCATGCACATATATTGAGCTTTCATGCCAAGTTGAATGACAGAGATTAGAGGTCATGTGGGGGCACAAATTAAAGAGAAGGTCAGTGGAAGAGAGACGAGACATAAAAAAGTGCCGAAAAGCAGTTGGTGGGCGTCTGCACGGGACGGTTTCAATCAAAATATAGTTTTTAATATGTTTTTAAAAAACAAAAACACCAGCCTAGATAACGGTTCACAAACATCTGAATTTGAACACTTCATAGTGTTTATCGCTGGTATGGGTGAAAGTTAGAATTCGAAATTAGGTACTAATACCATGTGTCACGGATTTTCCATTATCTTATGGTTTACCGAGTGATAAAAAATGGTGGTAATGGTCCATGTCAGGCCTTGTCATTTTCTATTAAGCCCTGAATGCTTCTTAAATTTTTAATGGAATATATTTTTATTAAAATTATAAAAAAAAAAACTCTATAAAAACCTGATCAAAATATTGTAGGAATAGTGAATGAGAACGGGGTTTAGAGTTTTATGGTTTCAAGTCCCATGCCCAACATCTTAAAATAAAAAAACATTCTGCACCTCGTTTTACAATTTGTTTCGACTCATGATTTTCAAGGCCTTGCAGTATTCTCTGGTTTTTTTTTTATTACTCACAGCAGCTACTTCACATTGCGAAATAATATGGCTTCCTATCAGATTATTTATGTAAGAGCCCGGTTTAGAAATGTATTAAATTTGAAATTTGTCCGCGCTCTTACCGAATACAAGCCTTCAGTGTACGATCATGCTTTGACGTTGCTGAAATGAATAACTTTCTATGTAAACCCGCAGTTAATAACCTGCTACTTTAATGAAGTTTAGTAGGCACTCTGGCCGATGGAAGTTAAAAATACGAGGCCACAGTCGACTGCTTTTCTACAGAAATGATAAGTAGTTATGTCTTAAAGTTTACATTTTAAAATATCCTGCACACGCGTGCTCTCTATTTTTTAAAAACCAAGAGGAAGGGACGTCAAAAAGGCTACTCAGGGTGGGTGCGCATGCAGTGTTGTAGGAATGAGCCAGCTGTCACTGACATAAATTTTGGATGGATATTTCACATTGTTCTCTTAATATGCAGCGGCACTGCTTTTAATGCGACCAAGATCTCATGGGACTGCTCTTTCGGTACAAATAAATTAAAAACACGAAAACCAAAAATCGAATTCTCCTGCAGGAATATTGTACTTTACCTTTCTTTTTCGCTTTGGTGTCTGTCGCTGCAAAAAAACTTGGATAACAATTATGCATGAAAAGTATCACGTGGACGGTGGCAAAAAGAGCGAGCAGAACATGGGAGTAATCATAGCTTTCAATTGGGAAACCCTTGACTGACATTCCCACATTCAAAACAATGACATCAAACGTGTATAGATCTGTACAAACAAAATGCAATCCATCACATAGTGATCATCTCTTCACCATGAATGTATAATCAAGGCCTTTCCTTTCAAATATCCATGATCAAATCTTTCCTTGTTATTGAAATCCCGGTAAAGTCAGGGCATAAAGCATCATTATTTTTTCAGCTGGTATAATCTTTCGAGGAACGCTTTCATGCCTTCAGCCTTCGAACTTTCACATCAACCTTACTGGGCCTGCCATATACGTAGTGTCTTGATTCCTTCAATTATATCTGATATGATGGAAAAGACCAGCTTACCATCTTGCTAATCACATAAATTATGGACCCATCTCTTTTTCTATTGTCAAGTTGTCTGATGCTATCATGAGAGTGGATTTTTTCCGAGAGCCAAGTCTAAGGTCGTAACTGTCACAAAGTAGGTCATGATTTTACTCAATCACCACCGCTATCATGGTGATTGTAATATAGGGGACACTAACTTAGTTAGTAAGAGGATTAGCAATATGGCTACAAATTTGTGGATGGCATTTTGTTTTTCCATGTGACTTACAATCTCCAACATCTTTTGAAAGTCCTTAACTTATAAGTTTATGAAAGGAATTAAGTGGGATTCCTTAACTTCTGCTTTTCCCTGCATTCAACGTCCCACCGTATTCTGCTCGGTTAAGGCTATATAATAATGATTTATGAGATGACTTTACCAGGCTTTCAATAACAAAGAATGGTTTGAGTATGGGTATTCGCAGGAAAAGGCCTTGATTGTACGCTCATGCCGGCAGATTAAGGGTTTGAATTCGAAATGTATTTGTAAAAAAATGGCGAATCTTAATTGAAATCAAGGTGAATCCTAAACAAATCAATCAATACTCGGAGGAAAAGCTTTGATTGTACGCTCATACCGGGGTTGGATCCCAAATGTACTAGATACTTGTAAAAATAAATAAATACTAAGGCTTTGATTGTACGCTTATGTCGGGGAGATGATTGTAAAGCAATGTATAAGGGGAGGGGTTGGATCCGAAATGTACTTGTAAAATCAAAATAAAGGTGAACCCGGGTAATCTTAATCATAAGATTAAGCAATTTTTTTTGTTGGAGTAATACTTTTTACAAACATCCACCATTGGTATTGAACCTGGGTCACATCACCGATAATGCTAATGCAAGTAGCGTCCTTGCCGGTAAACCACACATCATAATGCAAGTGGCTTCCTTGCGGGTAGACCATACATCAAAATTTTGTGGCATTTGAAGCTCTAAAAAGTAAGGTTATTAATCACCTTATAACTTCATAAAAACAAACACCACAGACTCTAAAAAAAGCTTTCTAACGTGGCAATTGACTCCAAGAAAAAATTGATCCTAAAAATTTTAGGTGAATGGACCAACCCCACGAAATTTTAATTTTGGAAATCCCAAATTTGTGAATATTTGCAGATGTATACATATCTGATGTCATTGGCTTGAATGTGGGAATTTCAGTAAGGGTTTCTGATGGAAAGCCATGATTGCTTCCATCTTCTGCCCTCTATTTTGCCACTATCATACTCATGGCAGAATCTTGTTTTTTCAAATTCTAATAAAAACTTATGAAATACATCTATTCTTGCGGAAACATTCGCATTTTGATTTCATTTTAAAAATTTGTTTTTTTACTGAAAGAGCAGTCTGTTGAGATCCTGGTTGCTTGAAAAGCAGTGCCGCGGAATACGAAGAGAACACAATGTGAGCATACCCATCTAAAATACATTTCAGTAAAAGCCGGCTCACTCTACAAGTCTGCATGCGCCCCCCCCCCCACCCTAAGTAGCGTTTTTGCTGTCTCTTTATTCTGTTTGAGACACTTACCTTGGGTTTTGTAAATAAATACATAGAACATACGCGTTTACGATATGTTAAAATGCAAACATAAAAGAATATACTTATTATCACTGTTGGCAAAGAAGAGAATAGAAGCAGAATCTATCTCCCATTGTGCTTCATACACCACAATAATATTTATCAGTCAATAAAATATATTTCCAAACTTTCGAGAGCTGTGTCATTTTTCCCCTAAATCAAATAATGTTTATATAGCTTCGCAAACAATTGACAAGCACTTGATACGTTCATAAAGCAAAATGAAACCATCTTAAGCAAGAAGAGTACTTGGCTTTCCGAATAAACAACCATTGCATAGAGTCCTAAGAAAAGTGGAGTCAAACATCTGTACAATTCCATGGTCATATACCAAGTTATAGCTAATGCGAAGCCTGTGGTAGATAATGTTTATGAGGACTTTTTTTTCGTATTTTAGCCACTACTTGACCCATAACCTTGCAATAGCAGATATAATGTGTTCAAGAACTTTAGATGTTTGTGACTGGTACCTAGACAATTTCAAACGAACATTACGTTCAAAAAAATGATATTTGATAAAGGGATTGGTAGGATGTGAATTATATTCACTTTGTAAAGAAAACACACATTGTCATATGGTTCAAGGGCCTTTTTCAGTTCAATTGTTTAAACGAGGAAACCTTTAAAAATGAGGAAGATGCCTCCATGTAATACGAGCTTTGCACTGCAGGAGGGGTGCGAATCGAGGAAGGTATACGATCATGATAAGACTTTTAGTTCACAGTGCAGACTGCAGTAATTGGCTGTATTTGGGATATATTATGCAAACATCAATCTCACAGTCTTTTGACTGAAACGTCCGCGTCTGGATGCCCACCAACTAACTGCTTTTTGCCTGCACTTTTTTTTTTTATCATCCTACATGGGTCTGCACACATGCCACTCTTGTACTTTTAATCTATTCATTCCTCATTCTCTGACCAATAACTTTGGCTCAAGGGAACGAGAACCTAAATTTCTTCATACCAAACCATTTAACCTTAAACTAGTTATAATTGCCCGTCATATATTAGCAATATAATATTGCTAAGCCGAAGAAGGAACTTGAAAGACGTTTGTATTTCTCAAACAATCAAAGATAGCAGAAGAACTCTCTAAGAAAAAGTAGTGGCTTGGACGCTGTACACTACACGAGTCCAAAGAAATAAAAGCTTTAATATCCGCATTGTCTTTTGCACTTATCCAAATCTTATTAACCTCTTAAAAAAATATTCGACGCATAAAGTAGTGTTTCTAGTCATCTTCCTTTCAAGGATTAATTCATATTAGATATTCCTAGATGTTTATGGTGTTATAATTATTTTTTATGTTAGAGAATGTACAAGTAAGTTAACAAAAATAATTAAAATTTAACAATGCAAGTTTTCACATGGAAGAATACAAGTCCGTTGTCCAAAGTTGGGTCTCAAAGTGGACTCAAAGTGGGTGGGAATGTTAGGATCCTAGTGTTTTTCCGCTTTCACTACCGCCTCGAGGTTTTGGTGTAGTAGTTCATTACATTTGGTATCAGAGCAACCACCCAGGTTCGAATCGCGGAGCAGGTGAAAAGTCAGGTTTGTCGTGCATAGTCCCCGCATGAGAGGGTATGCAAAGTCAGACCCATCATCCAGAATCCAGTCTTAAAGTAGGTGAGAATGTTAGGATTCTGGTGTATTCATGCTTTCACTATTGCCTCGAGGTTTTGGTGTAACAGTTCATTAAAGAAAAATATATAAACAAGTCTTACTTGACCAATACATTAAATTTTTATTGTGGTTTTAAATATAATCAAGAAAGCAATCATAAACAAGTCTTATTGGTTAATATATTAAAGTGAATAGAAGACAATAAACAAGTTTTACTATCCAATACATTAAACTAATCAGAATATAATGATTATTTATCATAGTTTTAAATATAAACATGAATTGCTATTTGTTATTCTTAGATAAGAATTTCAAGGAAAAGAGGTATACATATGATTCATGTTTCTTTTATAGGGCATTGTTACATGAGCTTCATTATCACTCTTAATTCATTCTTGAGTAGATGTTAATTTTATATTAGTATATGCTAATTATTATTAGTAGTATAATATTTTGAATGTAAATGATTAGTTTTTGTCTTTTCTTTGCTATTTAGATTTCTAAGAAAAAGAGGCATAACTATGATTCATGTTTATTTTATAAAGTATTTTTGTATGAGATTTATTTCCACTCCTAGTGCATTCTTGAGTATATGTGTAACAACTCGGATCTACTCACCTAGTTCTACCACATAAAACACATCAAGAAATTTTCAAGGTAATTTTTTTATTTAATTAAATTTAAAGTTATCATATAAGGAGGTTTCGTGTTCATGTTACACATGGTTCACCCAATGATTCAATTATATAAATTTCAATAAGTACAAGGCATATCGACCACTTTTGGGAATATGAACTAGTGTAGACAATCACCTAAGTTGGTGTTATCCTCAAGGTCCCTTAATACCTAGAGGGTGGATGCACTTAGGGGAATACAATCATCTTTTGGTAATATGAACTGTGTTTTCAACTTTTCTCATTTGACTTCCTCTTGTTCTGGCATGAGGGTCGAACCACAGTTGGTGTTATCCTCAAGGTCCCATAACACCTAGGGGGTGGATGCATACTCTCCTCATATTTGAGCATAATGAACCTCGACTTAACCAATCGACATGTTCAAAACTTTGTATGCAAGGGGTTAGCATACATATGCCTAGTGTCTAGCTGATTGCCCTCTTTCCTGGGGTCAGCTAGAGCCATGTCATTACCCTGACCTTGGTCTTGATCCACTTGTCCATTATGACTCACATTTGTTTATCCCATACCAAATATCCTGGTATAACTAGTTTATTTGTCATACTAGCTCTCTATTAGTCAAATGATACAGGGACTTATCACTGTACTCTTGGGCAATGACCTAAATGGTACATCTCATACCATCCCTTGTTACTAATTCTTACTAGGTCTCTTGATCTAACCTATCCTACCTAAAAATTGGTCGTTCTCAAGTCACATTGTATGCATACCTACAACTCAATGTCATTGGGTGTTTATAGTTTGCTAATTTCCATGAGCAAAATATATTTCTTCCTTGACATGATTTTAAGTTAAGGATTGCAACTCACTATCAAGTGTGAGTTTACCCTATTTTTTTATTAATTCTCCACATTTAATCATAGGAGATTCACTTACTTTAAACAATGAAAATTATATTTAATATATAATTAACATCCATTTTTTTTCTTTACCAACTAACTACCATGGTAACATTTAACAAATAAAAATTTCTTTTTATATTGCTATCTTAGGTCTGGAGAATATAAAGTCAAATTAGCCCGAATCACTTGCATGATCCATTTTTCTTTTGGAGTAAAAGTTGTGTAACAATTACCTATGGTCTTAACATATAATTCAGTTTCGATTATCCCAAATTTACACTCCTTGGGGTTTCTTATTCTTTCATTTATTTCCATTCATAAATAAACTCGAGGTAAAATGTTATAGCAGCATGATTTTATATGGCCTTCTCGATAGTTTCCCAACTTATTAATACAATATAGATTTAAATAATTTTTTCAAAAGGACAACACCCGACTCAAAAGGGGTACAACTCCTTAGACTAAAGCTTCACTGATAAATCATTTCACCAATATTGAGAAATTTAAAGGTGATTATTTATATAACTTATTTATTCATTCACTATGCAGATTTACAACACCTATTTTGCTTATGTTTTAGAACTTATAAAAGTCATTGTTCCCTTAAGAGCACAGTTTCATTTAAAAGACCCAATATATCTATATTCACTTCCAACCTCAATCCTAACATAACTAAAGTGACGACAGAATATAATGCCTCATAAACCCATTCATATCTTGGTTTATTTTACACCATAACAAGGCATATACAACAAAGGTAAATCAAATTAGCAATGTGTTACATAACTATGCATCACCTCACTTAAGGTTTTCTATTCACTTTACACAAGACTTAAGGATTTTAACACCAAAAACATTAACATTTACATGGTGGTCTACTTTAAAATAAAGAAGTCTGTCAATAAAGAAAATAGTTTTTCTAACATTCAAAATGGTTTGCATGCTCACAACAATACTACGCAAGTATATTTGTCATACTGGGATTTCCATTGGTTTATGCCTCAATATATATGTAACTTAGTATATTAGTTTAATTAAAACTTTAATAAATGCAACCATACAAAAGAATGATTTCTATGTTGTATAGGCTTAAACAACACATATTTTTCACTTGTTATTCTACAAAAAAAAATCATTTAAAAAATGTTACTTTCAAACTCAGACATTCCCATACAAGAGATCCCAAATCTCATATAGCAGTAAAAATATCTCAACAATAAATTATTTTTGCCATCCAATTGTTTGTTCCATTTGATGCTAGCATTGTACTCAATCTAGAGCAATAAATTTAAACTGTGTTGTATATTCTTAATACTTTAGTATGAGTCTTAAAACATTTATCCCACGATTGGAGGAGCAAAAAATAATATATCAATCATAGATACATGCAATATTGTTCTGAGATGGGAACTGTTGGCAATTTTGGGTACCTTGAGTACATTGCATTTGCTCAAGTGAATAAGTTGTCATTGATGTCAAGAAGCTTTTGAAAGAATTTGATTTGATGTAAAAATAATGTGTTTTGTTGAAGGTTCGGCTTGACAGGTTCGAAAGAAAGTAAGTTGGAAAAGTGTCGCGATATCGCGACATGTCGCATTTTCGCGACTTAGGCAGGAGAGAGAAAGCTTTTTGAAAAAGTGTCGCGATTTCGCGACATGTTGGAAGAGAAAGAAGAAGCTGGCAAAACTGTCACGATTTCGCGACATGTTGGAAGAGAGAGAAGAAGCTGGCAAAACTGTCACGATTTCGTGACATGTTGGCAGAGAAAGAGAGCAAGGTGGAAAGTGTCGCGATTTCGCGACATGTCGCATTTTCGCGACTCGAAAAGTGCAGGAAGGCAAAGAAGGAAAAGTGTCACGATTTCGCGACATAATGCAAGGAAGGTTGTACGGACGAAAAAGTGTCACGATTTCGCGACATGATGCAGAAGGGAGAGTCCGCAGTGTGAACTGTCATGATTTCGTGACAAGTTCGAAGAGAGATAAAGTATCTCGAAAAGTGTCACGATTTCGTGACATGCTGCAAAAGACTAAGTGAGGACTGTCATGATTTTGTGACATGCTGAAAAGCTCGAAGTGAGAACTGTCATGATTTCATGACATGCAGCAAAGGGAAGAGTCTGAAATGAGAAGCATCACGATTTTGTGATAGGCTACAAAGAAGTTGTACGGATGCAGAAAGTGTCACGATTTCATGACAGGTTGAAGAGAAAGCTTGTGAATGTAGAAAGTGTCACGATTTTATGACAGGTTGAGATGGCAGCTTTCAGTTGGAGAAAGTGTCACGATTTCATGACAAAAATAGTTAGCAAGTCTTCAACAGAAGAAGCGTCATGATTTCATGATGAATTGAAGAAGGAAGAGCTCGAAGGCGAAAGCGTCATGATTTTGTGACATGTTCTATTTTTGCTAGTGCAAGCAGAGAAGAAGGCCATGAAGACAAAAGTGTCACGATTTCATGATAGGAGTGAAGATGACGTCAGCAAAGATAGAAGTGTCATGATATCATGACAAGAACGTAGTCAAGGCAGACAAAAGCAAAAGTGTCATGATATCGCGACAATAGCCAAACGAAAGTGTACGGCTACAAAAATGTCATGATATCATGACATGTTGTGGTTTCACGATAGAAGCTACTGAACCACAGAGGCGGTTGAAGCCGACAGAGTTAAAATTGGGCCGACGAAGATTAGGGCATGCAACCAACGGAGTTAGGGTTTGCATTTGCATAACAGCCGACTAAGACCAAGGTTTAGATCTTGATTATGTTAGTATAAAAGGAGGGCTGTTTGAAGAGATTTGGCATCGATCGAAGTGTGCGTTCGAAGTGCGACTTTCATAGATAGAGTGCGGGGAGAAGTTCGATCATCGAGAAGCAGAGTGCAAATTCGATTGCAGTGTACAGAGTGCATTCCATCGAATCTTCTAAGTGAGAGAGATTGCAAGGAAGCAGAGTGCACGAAGATCATGCTGCTGTGATTGCGCAGAGGTGCATAAGTTGATGTTTGATCGAGTGTTGCTGTGATTGCGTAGAGGTGCAATTTTGAGGACATTTGTGCCAGACCGAAGGACTGTGTTTGGTGCAGAACAGAGGAAGCGAACGAGGACATTTGTGCTGAACCGAAGGACTATGTTTAGTGCAAATTCGAGGACCAGCTTTGGAGGTGAAAGAGTTGAGGACAGAGGTCTCCAGCCAGAGCAGGGGAAGACAGGTGTCTTCTGTGGATAGAGTTCCACTTGCTAAGGGCAGAGGAGGCGAGAGGTTTTCTAGAGGATCACCAGCCAGAGCAGAGCTAGGGGATTGGTGTCTCCTTTGGGTTGGTGCCCATAAACTTTGTAATCGGGAAAGGTTTCCCAGAATTTGAGGTGATAAAATTTAGTGAAAGATTTTATCCGTGGAGTAGCCCGCATTGGGTGAACCACGTAAATTGTTGTGTCTCTATTGTGGATGGTATTTTGTGCATTGCTTTGATTACTATTTTTGATATCTGCTATCTATTCACTGCATAATATTAATTTGAAAGTTGAAGGAAAAAGTTTAAAGTGGTCTTATACTGTTCACCCCCCTCTCAGTATAAGCTTGTGTTCTTCAATTGGTATCAGAGCGGGTTCCTTCGAAAAGTTTAAACAGCTTGAAGGAAAAGCTTGATAAGAACACAATGGATTATTCAAGCGGAAATGCAGCACCTATTCTTGATGGATCAGATTTTGGTCTTTGGAGTGCAAGGATGAAGGTTCATCTAATGGCACTTGGGAATGAGGTTTGGGAAGTGATTGAAGATGGGTACACTATTCCTGTAAATGGTCCATATACTAAAGAAGATAGGCTTCTACATCACAACAATTCAAAAGCAATGAATGCAATCTTGAAAGGCTTACGGAAAGCAGATCTCACCAAAGTAATTCACCGCAAGACAGCTAGTGAAATGTGGAAACAGATTACGAGTGGTTCATACAGGTGATGCAAATGTCAGAAAGGCCAAGTTGAGACATTTCAAAGGTATGTTTGAACAACTCAAGATGAATGATGATGAAAATATTAGTGACTACATGCTTCGCATGGATGAGGTTGTTAACTCCATGAAAGACTTAGGTCTTGAACTTGCTGAAAATGATGTTTGTGATAAAATCTTAAGATCTCTTCCTAATAGATTCAGTGAAAATATTTCTGCTATTGAGGAAGCTAAAGATTTGGATAAGCTGAAAAAGGATGAGCTTCATAGCATTCTTGCAGCATTTGAGTTGAGAACTCAGGTGAAGGTTGACGTCAAGAAAGAGGCAGCTTTCAAGGCTACCAAGAAATCTAAGGGTAAACAACTTCAAGAGAGTGATGAGTCTTCTAGTGATGAAGAGGCATATTACAACAAGAAAGGCAAGTTATCTAGAAAGCACAAAAGCATGAAAAATATAAGATGCTTCAATTGTGGAAAGTTCGGTCATTATGCTACTGACTGTACTGTTTCCAAGAATGAAAGTGATGAAGAGAAACAGGATGTTAAGAGCAAGGATTCTGAAAAGCACAGGTATTACAGAAAGAACAAAGATGAGCACAACAATCAAGGAAAGAGGTATTCACACAAGAACAAGAAGAGTTTCTACCTAGACAAAGCAAGTAAGTGTTCTAGCAGTGATAGTGAAAGCTCTTCAAGTGATGAGGAAAATGAGATGTTGTTCATATCAAAAAAGGAGGAAGAACCGAAACATAGATTCATTATTATGAAATGTCTCAGATGTGGAAATTTTGGTCACCTTGAGGATGACTGTACAAATAATGATTTGGTTTCCAGTATGTATAAGGATGCTTCAGAAAACTATCAAGAAGATGCTTGTATGGTTTTTGAAAAAGGTAGCACCTCTAGTGATAAGAAATCTGGAAAAGGCCTTGAGGATTCAGAAAGCAAACAAATAAAAGATCTTGAAAGTGAACTTAATAATGCTCTTAGTGTTTTGAAAAAGGAAAGAAAGAAGAATGATAGACTCAAGGATAAGTTAGATGAATGTTGTATGGAGAGAGACGATCTTATAGAAAGTCTTGACTTCTCTATAGCTAAAACACAGGAACTCAAGGATGAGTTAGAGTCTAAGATTCTTGAGTATAATGAGTTGGAACAGAAAATGGCTTCTCTGGAAGTGGAAACTAAAGAGTACAAGGATAAGCTGTACAAGTTTCAAGATAGCTCCAAAAGGGTTAAGTCTCTCATCAAAGGTCAAAGAAATCCAACGGATAAAACAGGTCTTGGTTTTGTTAAGCCGCACAAAGAACAGGTTGGGGAATCTAGCAAGAGATTCCAAAAGGAAGAGAGTTCTGATGAAGAAAGTACTTCAGAACATGAGTCCGTGAGTGATCGATGCGCAGAAATAGAAAACAAAATTCAGAATGCGAAGAAGAAGTTTTCAGGACCCAAGAGGTCGTATAAAGGAAAATTTCACGACAGATGTTTTGCGTGTTACAGGTTTGGTCACATGGCTGCACATTGCATGGCTCAAGTAAGGAAGATAAATGACAGTTTCAGAGGTGGTAATTTCTTTCAAGGGTATTGCTACTCGTGTAAACAGTTTGGGCATAAGGCAATTTTTTGCAAGGCTAATAACTAGAACAGGGTTAGTCAAAACAGGAGGATTCAAAGAACAAGTATGCCTAAAAGAAATAACATTGTTACTTGTTATAAGTGCAACAATGAAGGCCACACAGCTAGACAGTGTAGAGCTGATCTTCCAAGGTACAGGAACAGGAACAGTGGCATGATCAGGTCCAAGGATCAAGGCATGAAAAAGGACAGGGATGAGAACAAGAACAAGAACAGTGACAAAAATAGGAATGCGGGCAAAAAGTTCAAGAAAAGGCCGGGCAAGGAAATTATAGACACTGATGATGATCAGTGCCTAATGGGAGTTTTACTCCCACCCCAGTTTTAATCTCCTCATGAGGAGGTGGGGGAGGGACTAAGCTAAGAGGCTCATTCTTAGTCCCAAGCCCCAAAGGTGACCCTTTGCCATTGATGACAAAGGGGGAGAGATATGAGTAAGAGGGAGAGATATGAGTAAGGGGGAGAGCTTCAATGTGAAGAGGAAAGCTTCAAGTCAGGGGGAGCAAAACTTCAATAGGAGATTTTCAGCTGTTAGCACAGTTGGTTTCAGTTTTTGCTCCTGAGACGTGTTTTTAGTAAAGGGTTGCCATCAATGACAAAGGGGGAGATTGTTGGCAATTTTGGGTACCTTGAGTACATTGCATTTGCTCAAGTGAATAAGTTGTCATTGATGTCAAGAAGCTTTTGAAAGAATTTGATTTGATGTAAAAATAATGTGTTTTGTTGAAGGTTCGGCTTGACAAGTTCGAAAGAAAGTAAGTTGGAAAAATGTCGCGATATCGCGACATGTCACATTTTCGCGACTTAGGCAGGAGAGAGAAAGCTTTTTGAAAAAGTGTCACGATTTCGCGACATGTTGGAAGAGAAAGAAGAGGGAAAACTGTCACGATTTCGACATGTTGGAAGAGAGAGAAGAAGCTGGAAAACTGTCACGATTTCATGACATGTTGGCAGAGAAAGAGAGCAAGGTGGAAAGTGTCACGATTTCGTGACATGTCGCATTTTCGTGACTCGAAAAGTGCAGGAAGGCAAAGAAGGAAAAGTGTCACGATTTCATGACATAATGCAAGGAAGGTTGTACGGACGAAAAAGTGTCACGATTTCGTGACATGATGCAGAAGGGAGAGTCCGTAGTGTGAACTGTCATGATTTCATGACAAGTTCGAAGAGAGATAAAGTATCTCGAAAAGTGTCACGATTTTATGACATGCTGCAAAAGACTAAGTGAGGACTATCATGATTTTGTGACATGCTGAAAAGCTCAAAGTGAGAACTGTCATGATTTCGTGACATGCAACAAAGGGAAGAGTCTGAAATGAGAAGCGTCATGATTTCGTGATAGGCTACAAAGAAGTTGTACGGATGCAGAAAGTGTCACGATTTCATGACAGGTTGAAGAGAAAGCTTGCGAATGCAGAAAGTGTCACGATTTCATGATAGGTTGAGATGGCAGCTTTCAGTTGGAGAAAGTGTCACGATTTCATGACAGAAATAGTTAGCAAGTCTTCAATAGAAGAAGCGTCATGATTTCATGATGAATTGAAGAAGGAAGAGCTCGAAGGCGAAAGCATCATGATTTCATGACATGTTTCATTTTTGCTAGTGCAAGCAGAGAAGAAGGCCATGAAGACAAAAGTGTCACGATTTCATGATAGGAGTGAAGATGACGTCAGCAAAGATAGAAGTGTCGTGATATCGCGACAAGAACGTAGTCAAGGCAGACAAAAGCAAAAGTGTCACGATATCATGACAATAGCCAAACGAAAGTGTACGACTACAAAAATGTCATGATATCATGACATGTTGTGGTTTCACGGTAGAAGCTACTGAACCACAGAGGCGGTTGAAGCCGACAGAGTTAAAATTGGGCCGACGAAGATTAGGGCATGCAATCGACGGAGTTAGGGTTTGCATTTGCATAACAACCGACTAAGACCAAGGTTTAGATCTTGATTATGTTAGTATAAAAGGAGGGTTGTTTGAAGAGATTTGGCATCGATCGAAGTGTGCGTTCGAAGTGCGACTTTCATAGATAGAGTGCGGGGAGAAGTTCGATCGTCGAGAAGCAGAGTGCAAATTCGATTGCAGTGTATAGAGTGCATTCCATCGAATCTTCTAAGTGAGAGAGATTGCAAGGAAGCAGAGTGCATGAAGATCATGCTGCTGTGATTGCGTAGAGGTGCATAAGTTGATGTTTGATCGAGTGTTGTTGTGATTGCGCAGAGGTGCAATTTCGAGGACATTTGTGCCAGATCGAAGGACTGTGTTTGGTGCAGAACAGAGGAAGCGAACGAGGACATTTGTGCTGAACCGAAGGACTGTGTTTAGTGCAAATTCGAGGACCAGCTTTGGAGGTGAAAGAGTTGAGGACAGAGGTCTCCAACCAGAGCAGGGAAGACAGGTGTCTTCTATGGATAGAGTTCCACTTGCTAAGGGCAGAGGAGGCAGAGGTTTTCTAGAGGATCACCAGCCAGAGCAGAGCTAGGGGATTGGTGTCTCCTTTGGGTTGGTGCCCATAAACTTTGTAATCGGGAAAGGTTTCCCAGAATTTGAGGTGATAAAATTTAGTGAAATATTTTATCCGTGGAGTAGCCCGCATTGGGTGAACCACGTAAATTGTTGTGTCTCTATTGTGGATGGTATTTTGTGCATTGCTTTGATTACTGTTTTTGATATCTGCTATCTATTCACTGCATAATATTAATTTGAAAGTTGAAGGAAAAAGTTTAAAGTGGTCTTATACTGTTCACCCCCCCCTCTCAGTATAATCTTGTGTTCTTCAGGAACTCCACTGTGTACTTTACTTTCGCAACACGTTCAACGTTCACTAATGTGTATGTTTTTGGAAAGGGATTAGATACGGTCCTCCATGCAATATACATATGCATATACTATTGAAATGCAATTTTACATGCCATAACATTTACTTAGCCTTTGTAATAGATCATCCCATCCCTACAAGCCACTAAGCATCAAATCTATGCAATAAAGGTAACATCTTTTGCATTAAATATCTACTCATTCAAATATATATATCCTTCAACATGTTGGATATCTAATAATTTTATAGAATACATACATCCATAAACAGTGAAAAGTAAAACACTTATTCCATTTAAAATTAAAACCATAATAGATATGACCGCAACGACATGGAAATATTAAATCACAACCATAACAGGTAAAACCGCAGTAACCTGAAATTATCATCAAAAGCTAGGGAGACTATGGTTTCAAAAGTGTGATATATCTTCTTAAATAGATATAACATGCACAATTATGGTATAACATTAAAGATCCAATTTTGACACTACATATTTCGTGTGTTACAACACAATTTAGAATAACAATTATAATCATTAGGTATAATACCATTCATGCACGTACAAAAATCTAAAACAAACAAATGTTCACACAACATTCCAAATCAGTATTCAAACAATCATGTAAAATAGAGATATCCAGACCTGGATTATGGTTGTTTGTTGAAACTTTGTGTTCTTGCTGTGTGCACAGTTATGGAAGAAAATAATAATTTTTCCCCCTAGATTTCTTTTTTGATCTCCTATTCCTTTGGTTTTATTATAATAATGGAATTTTTCAACCAATGCAGAATGAATGTTCCAACCAATAAGCACCCTCTTCTATTTTCTCATTTTACCCCAACTAAAAACATAATAGTAAAGAAATTAATCATGATCCCTCTCCCTTCACTCCTTCCATTTCACTCATGGAGTGTGGAGGAGGTTGTTAAAATCAATCATGACACTACAAGTATGGTTAAGGCATCACCATTCCATTGAGTCATTCGAGAATAGTTTATAAGCATGGGAATCATATTATTATTATTATTTCAATTTACAACTCTTTTTCTATTAGTATAATTTATTAATTCTTAAACAATTGCAAACAACCATTTAATCAATTTTTATAATTCATCACACTATTTTATGCCTCCAACATTCCTTCTTATTGGCATCTTGAAACCTTCATTTTCCAAAAGAATTTGGCTTCCACATTTTAGCACTTTTATTGCCTTCAAAGGTATTCCTCATTATTGAAAAACAACAATCATGCATCAATACAAAGCACACACAGTGTAAATTATTGATGATGCCCTATATGATATGCAGCTTTCATGAGCTTTCATGTACTCATGGAATGAATCATCACTTCCCACTTACCTTTGCCTACCAACCTTCTCCCAACCGTCAAAGGAATATTATTGGTCCTACACACAATGACCATCAACAGTACCACATTCTAAAGGAAAAGGCAAGTAAAATTCAACAATTTATTTATAATAAATAGTCATGAAAGGAGGAGGACTACATCCTTCCCCACTAGAAATAAAGACAGACTTTGTGTTTACTGCATGGTTAAAAAAAAAACAAGTTAAAACATATACATTTTTATTTTCATTCATATAACCATCAATAAAAGTCCATTCACAAATCATACATCATGTAATCATATTCATTCACAAACCTATTAGTAATTCAAAATTTTTTGCACAATCCATTCATATGATGTTTCATTTTACATTCAACCATATATCCATGCATAAACCAAAACATACACAAAATAACTCTACTCAGTAGTCCAGATACTCATACACACATATATATACATATACATCATCAATCCATATAAAATATTTTAAAATGTTCATGTCTACTCAAATAGATAAGGAAACTATTTTTGCATATTAGCCACATTCTTCCATGTGGCATTTCTATCCGAGTAGTGGTCCCATTGGACCCCTTATGTTCCTTTTCTCAAGATATTTGTTCTAAAACAAAGTATGCAAACTAATCGAACTTCAATTTTTAGTGGATCGAACATTTGCAAATTGGAAATATCCCAAATGTGAGTAGGATCATAAATGTACTTCCTAAGGAGGAACACATGGAAGACATTATAGATTTTGGATAAGCTTGGTGGTAGAGCAAGTTTGTATGCAACAAGACTTATTTTACCTGTAATTTAAAATGGACCCACATATCTAGGGTCAATTTTAGAATATTTTATAGAACTTTTAGTAGGTTTCACCCTTAAGAACACCTTGTCTCCCAAAGAGTATTCCCTTAGTGTTCTTTTGAGATTCGTGTAGCTCTTTTGGCGATCTACAACCTCTTTCAAATTTTACTGAATTATTTTCAATTTATCTTCAATTTCTTTTACAGTTTTTGGTATGATCACTACTCAATATTCTATATTATCCCATGATAAGGGATTTCTGCATCTTCTTCCATATAGGGCTTAAAATGGTGCCATACCTAATGATCGTGATAACTATTATTGTATTTTCAACTAGTTATAAATAATATTTCCATTTAGTATGCTAATCCATACAGTACATTCTTAGGATACCTTTTAAAACCTAATTCACCCTCTCAGTCTACCCATATATCTCAGGGTGATAGGCCAAACTCATATTCAGTTTGGTACCCAACGCTTTATACAAAGCCTACTAGAATTCTAAGTTAAAGTGAGAATATCTATCAGATATTATAACTTCAAGAAATCCATGTAGTTGCATTATCTCTCTATCAAATTTACCTACTATAGTAGGTGCATCATCCTATACATTCCCAAGTATGAAATGTGCAACCTTGGTTAACTTATCCACAACCAATAGAATTGCATCATGCCTAAATCTTGTTTTAGGTAAACCAACTATAAAGTTTGTTTAGACCACTTGCCATTTTTTTGAAGGAATGTCATGTGGGTACAAATGGCCTGCTAGATGCAAGTGTTCTGTCTTAAATTTCTAATACTCCAAGCACCTAGCCACATAATATTTAATATCCTTTTTAATTCTTGGCTAGTAATAGGCCTTCCTCAAGCTCTCACGCATCTTTGCTCCACTAGGATGAATAGAATAAGGAGTATTATGTACCTCCTTAAGGATTTTTTATCTCAATCCAACCATGTTTTGTAGAACCAATCTATTATTATAATACAACAAGTCATCCATATGTACAAAATCTATATCTTTTACAGGTTCTTACTCCATTTGAGCTTGACATGTCTGAAAAAATTCATCTTTCTACTACAAGTCCCTAATCTAATCTATAATATCATAACGACATTTTATCATTGTTGTTATACATCCCCTCCTACTTAGAGCATCAACTATCTTATTCTACTTACCCTTGATATATTCAATGCCAAAATTATACTTAGCTAAAAACTCCATCCAGCGACACTGTTTGGTATTTAACAAGGGTTAAGTAAAAATGTACCTTAAACTATTATGATCTATCTCAAGTTAAAATGGATTTTCTAGCAAATAGTATCTCCAAATCTTAAGAGCATGCACAATAACTACCAAATCCAAGTTACGAGTGGCATAGTTTACTTCATGTCTCATAATTTTACTAGATTCGAAGGTAATGACCTCTTCATATTGGATAAAAACCCCTCCTAAGAATCGATACACACTGCAAACCTCTTATAACGATCAAGTAACTGTAGAATTGGTGTGGTTTTCAACCTCTATTTTAGAGTTTTAAAGGCTTCCTCACATTATTCTATCCACTTAAAAGCCCTTCATTTTCTTTGAAGGTTTGTGATAGGTTGAGAAATATTCGAGAAACCTCTAACAAACCGTTTGTAGTAACATACTAAACCCATAAAGCTATGCATCTTAGTTACATTTGTGGGTGTAATGAAATAAACAATAGCTTCTATTTTCTTGGGATGAACAACAATCCTTTTAGTAGATACGATGTGTCCCAAATACTGCACCTGAGGAGTGAAAATTCACACTTTGATAGTTTTATATATAATCGATTCCTCCTAAGGATCTCAAATATAGTTCTCATATGTTGATCATGCTCCTCCTTATTCTAGGAGTAGATCAATATGTCATCAAGGAACACAAGTACAAAGTGGTCTAGTTTCTCTCTAAAAACACTATTCATGAGATTCATGAATGCAGTTGGGGTGTTAGTTAACCCAAAAGGTAGGATTGTAAACTCATAATGTTTGTACCTTGTTCTAAAAGTAGTTTTAGATGTGTCTTCTTCTCAAATTCTCAATTGATGGTGAAGTGACTGAAAGACAACCATTTCTTAAAACAAATAAAAGATTGTTCAGAATGTTGCTTTATTCATTTTGAATGTAGGGTTACAAAATAAGTCTCTCTTTCAGTGGAGATATTTATTCCCTATTTTCATCACAAATATGAAGCATCTGATGGTATCTTTCGGAGCTCCTCAATGAAGGTGGGCTTATGTGCACATGTGCCACTGGTAGTCTACTGGTGTATGTCCTTTTGTACCTATTTTGGGCCTGCAAAAGGGTGTTAGTGTGTTTGGGGGCCTACCTTGGTCAAGCCCCATAGTTATGAAGACAAATCAACTCAAATATGTAGAAAAACATGATGAAAGTTATTGGAAATATTATAAAAACTATTAAAAACTGATTTATACCTGATATGATGTTGTAGACCTATTGTATCGGTTCGTAGGGTGGCCTATGAACTGGATCCTGGGTTCATAGGTTGGGGGGTGAACTAGACTGTAGTTGACTTTTGATGAAGATTTTCTATCTGGATGGGGTCCAGGAGTTGTTTGATGTTGTTTGTCGAAAGCAAAGTGGTAGAAGGTGATTTTGGTGTGATTTTGGTAGAGTCTAGATAGGTTGACTGAAAATGTGAGAGAGGTAAAATGAGGGAAAAGACCCTCTATTTATAGGAAAAACCAAGGTCAAGGGGGGTAGTTAAGTATACCACACCCTAGAGTCAATTCCTAGTATGGTTAGGTTAGGGTTTGTGAGGTGGTAAGCTTAGTCATCCTCTCACATGCCCTGAAGGAAATATCTCATCCTCACACATGTGTGAGCAAGGATTAGGGTTAACTAGGGTTAGCTAACTCCTAGGTTAGATGGGGGTTGAATTAGGATTTCTAGGAAATATCCTAACCAACTTAGGGTGCACACATGTGTGAGGACATGTTTAGGACTAATTTGATCATTAATCCTAATTAAACCCTTTTTAATGATAAAGTGTAACTTAAGTGAAAGTCAATTACAAATTAGAATCCTAATTAGTCTAATTAGGGTTTTTGGTAGGGAATGGTCCCATGGGGGCCCTAATTAGGTGTAGGAAAGGGCTTAGGTGGCCTTAGGGAGCTAGTAGGTGGCCTCCTAGTGGATAGAAGGTATTTTGGGTGTATTTTACATAGTTTTATAGGTTTTGCACCTATGGATAACTACGATGGCCTACGATGGCCTATGATGGCCTACGATGGCCTATGATGGCCTATGATGGCCTATGATGGCCTATGATGGCCTATGATTACCTATGCAAACCTACAAGTGTCTATGCAGATTTACAAGAATCTAGGAATGAGCATGTACGACTTTTAGGTGTCTACATTTACCCCTTTTTGTACTATGTTGTGTGAAACATAGTTTAGTGCAAAAATATGATGAATGAGGGTGGTGAGGTGTTTGTGAACTAGATGAGAAAGGGAAAGAGAAGAATGGAATTCAATCAAAGGTATGTAGCTGCTCGAAGTGTGACCATACAACATTGATAGAAACAAAATAGAGGAATAGGATCCAATCAAAAGGTATGTAGCCGCTCAAAGCGTGACCATACAATATTGATAGAGAACCAAAAGAGGTGGAGATGAGAAGGGAAGAGAAGAATGGAATCCAATCAAAGGTATGTAGTCACTCGAAGCATGACCATACAACATTGATCTAGAACCAAAGAGGAAGAAGAAGGATTCAATCAAAGGTATGTAGTCGCTCAAAGCGTGACCATACAACATTGATATAAACAAAAAGAGGAATCAATCAAAGGTATGTAGCTGAAGTGTGACCATACAACATTGATATAAATCCAAAAGGAAGAAGAGAGAAGATGAAGAAGGTATGGGTGGATGAATGTGAATGAATGATTATGGATGAAACATGATGATTTGCCAATTTAGTACAATATTTGCAATATCATACTGGTTGTTTGTGAGGGCAACTTAAGATTGCTTTGCTTTTGTGACCAATGCAAGATGGTCCAATTACGAATAGAACAACTACCTATTCAAATTTTTGCTTCTGATTGATTGATGAGTGCATGATGACATATGTCAAACCATTTGAGTTGAGTGGTATGGATAAATCAAGCGTAACATTCAGTATGTGGTCGATGTCGATATACATGAATGAAAGTGAGACATCTCCGATATTGTGCATGGCTCTCATGATCTAACAAATGTCTGATTTGGGATGAGGTTTATCTTGAGATAATCTTCAACAAAAATTTTTGTAGATAGATGTGATATCCATGATTTGGATGTTTGATTGTTTGGTTGTATGCAAAGCGGATTTGTGTATGAATACCCCCTCAAATGAGGAATCAACAATGATACGAATGAAATGTGGTGATGTGGTGATGAGTCGATTGATAGAAGAAAATGATGACAAAATGTAGGAAAATTTTGGGTAGATAGTGATGGAAGAAGAAGAAGAAGTTGCAGGATTGAAGAAAATGTGGAAATGGTGTCCTGAGGGTTGGTTCATAGGGTGGCCTATGAACTGGACTGTAGTTCATAGGGTGACCTATGAACTAGACTGTAGTTTGTAGGGTGGCCTATGAATTAGGGTTTTGGGGTATATAAAGCAATTTGGAGGTATGTAAAGCTTCATTTGTGTTGTGAGAATTTGCAAGGAGGAAGGAGTGAGGAATAGTTTGTGAAGTGGAGCGCTTGCGAGATTTTGAGTTGTTGTAGAGATGGTGAGAGGGTAGACCAACATAGGTGGTCGACATGGGAACCCACCGGTAAGTATCCGATACTCCAACTAGATTTGATTTTGAAATGCGTGAATATTTAGAAAATATGGGAATGTGAGTTTGCATGTGAATATGTGTTTGCATGTGATGTTTGTTTGAAATGTGTGCACAAAGTGTGAAAATGGCCAAATGGGTATCCAAAAATGTTGCTCATTTTTTGTGTTGACCAATAAATGGGCATGTTTGACTATGTGATTGGTGTAATAGTTGACCTTGATTTTCGTGATGAAAATTGTACTATTTTTGAAATGTGATTGAACTTTCATTGTAAAAGGGTGAAATGGGTGTCCAAAAATGTGACTGTTATTTTGATTTGTTATGTTTTTGTGGGTCATGTGAATGTGTGTCATAGGATGAATGTTGGTGAGGTTTGACTTTGTTGAATGTGGGGAATGGTGTATTATTTTGGAAAACCATTTGAACTTTCATTGTAAAAGGGTGAAATGGGTATCCAAAAATATGATTTGTTTGGTGTTTTGAATTGTTTTGGTGTGTTTTGGAATTGTGTGCCATGAGGTATATGTGGTTGAGTGTGAATGTGTTGTTGGGTGAAAAATATGCACTATTTTTAGAATCTATTTGAACTTTCACTATGAAAGGGTGAAATGGGTATCCAAAAATGTGACTTATTTGTTGGTGTGTGATGTGGTTGTGTGTGTTAGAAGTGCTTGCCTTGAAATATGTGTTTTTGGGGTTGCATGATGTTTTGTGTGTCAAAAACATTATTTTTGTATATGATGAGACCAATTTTTTAGGAAAGGGGCTAATGGGTGCCCAAAAATGGCCTCCTAGCTGAGTTTGTAGGGTGGCCTATGAACTAGGCTTGAGTTCGCATGGTGACCTATGAACTAGGCTGGAGTTCGCATGGTGACCTACGAATTGAGCAAAAGGGGTTGATTTTGTTGTTTTGATGCATGAGGTATGTTGTATGAATGTTGTATGCTATGATTATTTGTATGAAATGATGAAAATGAATATGTATGTATGTGAAACTAATCAAAATTTTGTGATGTTTGTGGATGGAACAGATGAAGATGATTGAGTCATGGCATCATGTGCGGTCATTGAGAGATGCCCTAGGTGAGGCCTTGGATGAGGTGGATGTGGAGTGGCTGGAGAAGGTGTGGATGAAGGGAGTATGGGATTGTGTGAGTATTCATGCCAATAGGGCATATATTTCAGCATTGTGTGAGAGGTGGGATCTAGATAGGAACACTTTTCACTTTCCTATAGGTGAGATGACCATTACACTGGAGGACATATACAAGATATATAAATTACTGATAGAAGGTATTCTAGTGAGGGTAGCAGTGGATGAGAGGTAGTAGGAGGTGTTGCAATGCATATTTGGTGTGAAGTGGGGAGATGTAGACATGAGGAAGGGGGTGGATTATGGCGAGGGCCTTACCCCTCCTCCGCCCGAGGAATTCTCCTAGAATATGATGGATGTAGTATGTGATATGGTGGAGCATGAGGTTGTGTTTGCATGGGTACCTACATTGTTGGCATATGTATATAGAGAGTTGCATGATGTAGTGTGAGTGGTGTAGATGGGTTTGAGTTGGACCCCATTGCTATAGGTTTGGGTATGGGAGCACATAGTAGTAGAGTGATCGATGTTGTTGCCATATGGTGCACATGTAGATATGGGTGACTTTGTACCCTATGCTTTGAGGTGGTAGACGGATGAGAGGGGATGAAGAGGCCACATGAGGGAGATTATTTATTTTGGAGGATACAGTTTGGCTCTTTGGAGCCTAAGCATATTCAGTGGAGGCCTTGGAAGGGTGGGGTGGTGTGGGAGAAGGATGGGGAGTAGTTGGGAGTGATTCATTAAGGGTGATGGGTGGTAGGGTGGTATACGTGATAGGTAAAGTTCTTTTCCTTTAGTAGGGTCATGCATCAGTTTGGGTTGTGGTAGGGGAGACCGGATGCACTTGTTGTGATCTATAGGAGGTAAGGTGATCAGGGGAGTGACCTGTAGTACCCCCTTGGAGTGGTGAGAGGGATCCACCGATGGTGATTCTTGATGTGGATGATGTAGGGACTATACTTGAGTATGATGCATGGTGGGCCACATAGAGTTGGGAGCTAGGTGTTGGAGTGATTGATCATTGGGTGTAGTCAAAATGTGGATTGCCTACACTAGGGGATAAGTACCATAAGGAGTTAGGCCCAAGTTAGAGGGAGGATCAGAGGATGAGGTAGAGGAGCCTCTTTGATGATAGAGGTAGCATTGATATGATGGGTCTAGTATTCATGTTGGAAGGTCATCGGATCGATAGGCTAGTGGTAGAGAGTAGCCCTTGGATGATATAGTGCTTATGGAGGAGGAGGGCGATGATATGGGAGATGATGATATTAGAGATATGGGGGATATACCTTTTGATGTGTAGGAGAGGATAGATGTTGAGGAGGAGTTATTGGTGTTATGAGAGAGAGTATGATATCTAGAGGGGTGCTTATGTGAGAGTGAGGTAGATTGGGCCTTGGATTTGGGGAAATGGAGAGAGGAGCATCATGAGCTAGAGGAGAGGTTAGTGGTAGTTGAGTAGGTGAGTGACATAGAGAAGAGGGAGTTGGAGATATAGTGTGTGGAGCTACATGGGTGGCTCAAGGTGGAGGAGGTGAGGTATGTTGAGGTTGTAGAGGGTTTGCATCACTTGGTTGTAGATGCTATGGTTGTTGGGGATAGATTGAAGGTGGAGGTTGCTAGGGTGTAGTAGGTGGAGGTGAATAGCGATGTCAAGTGAGCTTCTCATGTGGTAGAGGTGGTAGAGTTATGTGTTGAGATATAGAGGTAGTGGTAGGCATGGGAGGAGGTAGAGTGTGCAAGAGTAGGGGAGTAGATTATGGTGGAGATGGCTGCTTTGAGGGTAGAGGTAGATCATTTATGGAAGGTACATGAGGATGTGTTAAGGTTGTTTAGAGAGGAGGGGGTAATGAGGCTATAGTGTGAGCTTACCTTAGTTTTGTATGGGCACCCACTTCCAGATTATGGTGGGTTATGGTTGAGATCGAGATCATGATCATGAACATATATTCAATCATAGTAGAGTCGATAGAAGCATGCAGGGAGTAGAGGATAGTAGTACCAATGGTGTCTCGGTAGTGGGAGTTCTCCCTAGGTTGGATAGGGTGATAGTGCCTATGGTGAATGGGTGGGGGGGAGGGTGGAGTAGTCTGAGTCGAGTGGGGTAGTGAGGCATGTGGATGGAGCAGGTGATGGTGGCTTAGGAGGGGAGTGGTGAGACTCCTAGTGATCAGTAGGGCTGAGATGTGCTATGGATGTATTCTATTTTTGTAGCTTGAGGGTATTTTTGATCATAATATATATACACATTTTGTCATGGCTTTATATATGTGTCATGATTTGATTTGAATGTATGTGTGATTTCTCATGTATGTGTGATGTAGAATATTGATAGGTAAATGTATGATGAATGAATATATGTGCATGTGGTAGCATTTAGGAGAATGATATCATTGTAGTGTAGATGTAATGTAAAATGATGTAAATATAATTAATGTAAATGAATGAATGTAGGATAGATGCAATGATGCATGTATGTGTATGCTGAAATGCATAGAGGAAACACTCGTATCGTAGCATAACCGGTGGTAATGTGATCCATTCCATAATCTCAGGGATGTAGGATGGTATAGGGATTATGCAATAATCTTGATAATCATAGTTATAGTAATCAAACCTCATGAGGAACTGAGCAAGGTCCATCTACAACTCATAACTAACTTGATTGGGTCAAAGTCTATCAGGGACCAATGTGTGCAATAAGTGATGTTCATTTATCCATTTTGAGGGAGGTAGGACTAACCCATTGTAAACATAGCCAAAGTAGCTAGCTCATCCACAAGCATGCAGTGATCTGTACAAAAGAAGGTCACTAATGTGATAGATGTGTCACCACTTGTAAGACTATTCCATTGGTAGGTAGGCACTTAGAGCCTATAGCTAGTGATGGAAATCATCCCATGATGTTATGTTAAACCTAAGGACCAAAGGAGATGAAGCATAATAGTTGTGTTTCTTGGAGGCTTTTCCTTTTGTTTTCTACCCCTCATTTTGTTGATTCTCTTTTTGTGGTACTCTTTTTTTCTTTTTTTTTTGGAATGTGGGTGTTGGATTTTGTTTTCTACTTATTTTTTTATTTTTTCTTATGCTTATCCCTTTGTTTATCCCTAGGTCATATGTTGATCATGCAAATGATAGGATGAGTAGGGGAAACCATTCTCTAGATGGTGATATCTACGCAAGGTGTTATCTTCCCTAGACTCAAAATTTGCTTTAAAGATATGACATGTGTGAATGGTCCCTGAAAGAAGTTGAACCAACCAAGAGATGTTGTAAGGAGAGTAAGAACTTTATCAGCTAGAGGTGATGTTTGATTGACTTAACTGGTGAGTGGTCAAAATCATGCAATACACTGTATACTCTGTAATCTTGAGAAGGGGAGTGGACATCCAAGTGGTAATGCTAACAAGTGTGTATATTATTCCTATCATGGGCACATTTCTATAGGGGAATATACAAACATGAATGTAAATGTAAAAGAAGAGTGATGTATATAGACAATGGATGTAGTGTGAAAGATATGGTATGGAAGGAAAGTATCTACAAGAGGAATTTTGTGAGACTTAACCAGATGAGATTAGAAACCATGTTGAAAGAGATGAGTGTGTGAAGAAATGATGAGAAGAGGGAGTCATGGTAATGGTTGCCCCAGCATGTGGGGGGTGTAGCAAACATGAGAGAAGTATGTAAATGGGAGAATGCATGTGATAATGAAAAACAAGGAAAATTGGGAGTGAGAAGAGATGTAGAGGAAAATGAGAATGAAGAAGTGCAACAAAGAAGAATGAGTGAAGCAACGAAGAAAAGAATATGAGAAGAAGAGGAAGAAAAGGGTAAAATTAGCATAGGTATGTAGTCGCTCGAAGCATGACCATACAATAATACCAAATAGAAAGAGGAAGAATAAAGAGAATGGAAGAAGAAATAAGAGGAGAAAGCAAGCTAAGAATGTGTGAAGTGATGGGGATCAGGTCATGAATGACTAGGTGAAGTGATGATGTGACTAGGATTTTGGTAATTCGTGTAGTTGGATAACTATTGGAAATAATGAGGTGTGGATGTGAAATATTTGCATGATGGTATAGGGTGAGGGACAAGATGATGTGGAGGGCTCTAAAGTTGAGTAGGAGAGAGAGCATGTTTGGGTTGTGGGAGAGATTCTTCGAACAACATGTCTTGGACAAGGGTTTCAAAAGTGTGGTACGCATTGATGTCATGCCTTAGTTGATGATGATAAATGTAAAATTGGTTCTCTCTATAGTTTTATGGCTTAGGGTGTAGTGGGTTGATGAGGTAGATCTTAGGTAGAACTAGGAGGTCTTGGTGGAGTAATTGGTGAAATGTTTGGGAGAGTGGTGTTGAACGGATAGGCATGGGATATATGTATGGCTTGGATGGTGATGAGCGTGAGGAAGGTGGGGTAGGAATGAGTGGTTGGATTATGGATCTAGGGTTTAGTGAAGGTTGTATCTGAGAGTGAGGAATAGGCCTAGAAGAAGGTAAAGGGATGTGGGTCATGGTAGAATAGTAGGGAGAGGAATGGCATTGATAATGACTCAAGTGTAACTCGAGGTTGTCGAGGTGAGAGAGGATGTGTTGGATATCAATGGGAGGGGGTGATAGAATTGAGGTAGGTGGGGATCGAGATTCTAGTGTGTAAATGGGGTTGGGGTATAGGTGTGAAGAAGAGAATGAATGAGAAGAAGGAGGAGATTGAAATTGTTGAGTTGGTGGTGGAGTAGGTTGAAGTAGAATATTATGTAGTGGAGATGGGGGTGTTTGGAGTATAGGTGGTATTGGAGATGGTTGTAGATAGTGATGTGTATGATATGGGGGAACATGTATAGAGGTGGCTTGGGTGGCATGTTGATGAAGGGATTGGTCGTAAGGTGACATCCCATTCGGTAGGGGTGGAGGTAGTCCTAAAGAGTATGTATGAAGAGGTGTGGTTCCCCTATTAGGAGGATAGTATCCTAGTGAAGGTTGTCGAGCTAGAGAAGGTGGTAGATATGGATCTCTCATATCAACCAAGTGAGGGGGGATGGTCTCTGTGCATGAGATTCTGGTGGGTGAGAATGTTCCTCCTTATCTACAAAGGAGGACAAGGAGATCTGGCTATCATTAGAGTGAGGGGAATAGGAAGAATCCCTATGGTCAGGTGAGTGATGTTGGGGTGAAGTGTAGTGATTGGAATGTGATGATGGGGATGCCTGATGTATGTGAATGGGGCTAGGAGGTATGGCAAGGTCGGTAGGGGTGATTGGTACTAAAGGTAGTGTCTAAAGGTCCTGCATGATGGGGGAGTGGTATGTTGGAAGTGTAAACCTAGAACAATGTATCTCCATGGAAGATGTCGTAGCTGGTGATAAGAGACCTACAAAACCAAAAGATACCAACAACATAAAAATGACATAAAAAGCAAAAGTGTTTCTGTTGTGTAATAGAAAGTGAAAGTTGTGTGTTCAGTGTGATGTGGGTTGTGAATCTATGAGTGAAGTGATATGTACAACATTATGATGATAGTATGTGCAATCTATGGTGATGTGTACCTAGATAGGCTAGGCATTAAATATGCATAAGTGAATTATGTTGATGGGTTCAGGTTCGATGAGTCCTTCGAGATTTTCTAATTGATAGGCATCAAAATTGAATTTGTGTGTGATGATGTATGGGCCTAGCCAATTGGGAGTGAACTTGTCTCACTGTTGGTGGGGTTGACTTGTGATTTATTGATTCTCTTTGAGAACTAGGTCATCGATCTGAAACTCATGTTGGTGTACCTTACTATTGTAGGTATGATGAAGATGATCTTGATAGACACAAGTGTGTTCTATGGTATGGATGTGATGCTCATCCAAGAGCATTAATTGGTCGAGGTGGGCTTGATGAGCAGTGTCATCATCAATGAAGTCTTTCATGGAGATGCGTAAAGATGGTATTTCAAGTTTGAGGGGCATAATGGCTTCGGTACCATAGACCAAAGAAAAGGGTGTTGCCCTAGTGGGGGTGTGGATGCTCATATGATAGGCCCACAAGGCTAATGGCATTTGATTATGCCAATCATGATGAGATTCTATGACCATTTTATGAAGAATAGAGTAGATGGTTTTGTTGGTAGCCTCAACCTGGTCGTTACCTTGTGGGTAGTATGGGGTAGAGAAGCTATGGTGAATGTTAAATTTAGCGCATAGGGCATAGATGGTTTTGTTTTTGAAAGGAGTGTCATTATCGAAGATGATTTGTGAAGGGATTCCAAAGTGACATATGATATGGTCAGTGATGAATGCCATGATTTTGGCCCCCATAGTTTGAATGAGTGGGATGGCTTTGACCCACTTTGTAAAGTATTCTATGGTAGTGATAATGAATTTATGGTTGCTTGATGAGGTAGGCAAGATCTATCCGATAAGATCTAAACCCCATTGGGAAAAAGGCCACATGGATTGGATAGGTTGGAGTGCTTGTGAGGGTAAGTGTGTGAGGTTAGCATGTTGTTGACACTTGATACATCACTTTACATACTCACAATAGTCATGTTCCATTTTGGGCCAATAGTAGCCCATGCACAAAATATATTTTGTGATAGCCATGCCACTGAAGTGGCCATCGCAAGTGCCATCATGGGTTTCTTGGACCACTCACTGAGCTTCATGTGGTTCTAGGCAATGCAAAATAATACCATCATGACTATGGTGATACAAGATGTCCCCCAGTAGTGTGTAATGGATCACCCATTGTTTGAATGCTCGATAATGAGCATGTGGTAAGTCACAAGGTAGAAAGCCTAATTTGATATAATCCTTAATTTATGAAAACCAAGGATCATGTGGTTCAGTATGGATGACATGGATGCCATCATCATCTATGGGAGGTGAAGATGAAATAGTAAACTATGTTAGAGTATGAATGGACATGTGCATTGTGTCGGAGAGGGGGTTTTGTGGTATTAATGATCCCAGGGAAGCCATTGTGTCGGTGAAGTGATTTGATGAGCGTGGAGTGGCTTCGATATCATACCACTCGAGTTGGGTGAGGAGTTGTTGGGCAATCTGTTTGTATTGTTGGAGGATTAGGCAATGACATTGCCAAATCTCCTGGACTTGATTGATGATAAGGAGGGAGTCACCAATGATGTGAAGGCATCTAATGTGCATAGAATGCACCTACTTTAAACCAAGAATGAGAGCTTCATATTTTGCATTGTTGTTTGTGCAGGGAAACCCTAATTTGAATGAAAATGGGAGAGGTTCCCCATCAGGTGTGAAGAATACAATTCTTGCACCCCTAGCATGAGTGCAATAGGAGCCATCAAAGAAAAGTGTTAAGTTAGCTGGTATTTCTGGTTCGACATACTCTTCAGCTTCTATGACATGGAAGATGGAATCATCAGGGAGCTGAATAAGGAGTGGTTGATTATCGAGTAATGGAGCCTCGATGAGTTGGTCGGTGATGACCTGTCCTTTGATGGACTTTTGAGAAATGAACTCTAGGTCAAATTCAGTGAGGAGCATAATCCATTTGGTGGTGTGAGAGTTATGATAACTCTTGTTCATCATATATCAAAGTGGATTATCATGAGCGATGACAAATGTGGTGTGATTAAGCATATAGTGGCATAGTTTTTGTGTCGCAAAGACTACAGCTAGGCATAGCTTTTCCATGTATGCGTATCAAGTTTTGTAGCTGACTAGCGTATGACTGATGTAATATATGGCTTGCTCTTGATTGAGTACATTCTTTTGAGCTAGCAATGTGCCAAGTGCAAAATCCATAGCAAAAATGTACAAGATGAATGGCAGTTATGGGTGTGGGGGAGATAGGACTAGTGATGAAGTGAGGTAGGCTTTGATTGAATCAAAGGCTTGTTGATAGTTTGCGTCCCATTTGAAGGTGACTCCCTTTTGTAGAAGGTGATTGAATGGCTTGCACTTATCCAATAATTGGGTAATAAAATGATGAATAGATTGAATTTTGCCCTAGTAAGTTGCGTAGTTGTTTGAGATTGGTGGGTGGAGGCATCTCGATGATGGATTTGACTTTGTTGGGGTCTACTTCAATGCCTCATTGAGAAATAATGAACCCTAGGATTTTTCTAGAAGTAACACCAAAGACACATTTCTTTGGGTTGAGATGAACATTGTGCTCTAGAAGGTGATCGAAGATCTTGCGTAGATCAGCAAGGTGTTGTGAATGTTCTTTGGATTTGGTGATGAGATCATCAATGTAATATTCCATGATTTTATGCATGTAGTCATGAAAGATATAAGTCATTGCACATTGGTACGTTGCCCCAATATTTTTAAGGCCAAAAGGCATGACCTTATAACAAAAAGTCCCCTAGGGGGTTGTGAAAGATATTTTGTGTTGATCGGTAGGGTTGATCTTAATCTGATTGTAACCAAAAAATCCATCCATGAGGGAGATCATTTCATGGCCTATGATAGCATCAACTAGTGAGTCGATGTTTGGGAGAGGGAAGTTGTCCTTGGGACAAGCTTTGTTCAAATCATGGAAATCATTGCAGACGTGAACTTCATTGGAGGGTTTAGGTATCGGCACCATATTGGAAACCCATTCTAGGTAATAAATAGGTTGGATGAAATTTACATCAAGGAGCTTTTGGAGCTCAAATTTTACTAGCAATACAACTATAGGATGCATACATCACAATTTCTATCTGATGGGTTTGGCATCGCTATCGAGAGTGAGATTGTGAACCACGAGAGAGGGATCGAGTCCAGGCATATCCATGTAGGACCAAGTGAAGACTTTGATGTATTCCTTAAGGAAAGTGGTAAACAGGATGTGCTCCTCTGATGAGAGGCTAGCAGTAAGTTTAACAATATGTGGATTTGTGGGGTCATCACCAATATCGATATCGATGGTGTCTTCCACAAGCATGTGGGAACCATCTCAAAGTTGTTCTGGGATTGGAATAAGATGGAGGTCATCGATAGCCTCGGGTAACTCAAATTCATCATCTAAATATATGTTAGTGTGATGAACCCATGGGATGTGAGGTGGGGTAGACGGTGAAGGAGCATTTCTAGTATGCAAGATGGGGGGAAATAATAGGAAGTCCTATGGTGAAGGCATTGGTGAAATGTGAGTAAAGTCGATGAAGTTAGGGTTTGGTGTGTCGTGTGACTTGAATATGATGTGTATCAAAGTGGTGAGAATAGATCCACATCGACCATGTTGATGGAAGTAGTAGAGGTCATAAAATATGATGAGTCTGATGATGAAGATTCAGAAGCATGTGAACATCATGGTAGGTTTAATGATGGACGTAAAACCATGGGTGGAGAGTGAGGTCAAGTTGTGGATTGATGAAGCTATTGATAAGTAGGAAATGGTATGGCTGGATGTATAGGTGATGGAGGAGGAGGTGAAGTATTGCACTCTGGATGAGGAGCTATGAGGGACAAGGCAGCAAATTGGTCAACTAGCATGTCAATACAATAAGCAGACGTGGTGTCAACAAAATATGTGTCTTGGAAGAAGTTGCATGGAATGGTGATGGTAGAATGAGGAGATGGACTCTCATCTAGGATATCCATGTCGATGTATTCTTCCAATGAGTGTGTAGGAATTGGTGTGGGATGTAGGGAGAGATCTTGGAGTTCATCCTCGAGTGTATGAATGGTTGTAGGGTGATAACCTAGGCTGGATTTATCTATGGGTGACTGAACATGGGGGTTGATAGGCATGCGTAACCCTTTCTCATAGTGGCCTAGTCCAAATCCATGCCAATGAAAATACCAAAGGTAGCGTAGGGTGAATTGAGGGTTGGACATGTGGTCTAGAGTGCCATAGAAACTAGATTGTGGTGGTGGAGGTACAACGGCTAGGAGTGATGAGTCTAGGCCTGCATAAATAAAGTTGGTATGATTGTCAAGAGGACCTAGTCGCACAATAGTACCAATGGTTAGTACTAAATCTAAAGGATGACCAAAATCACATGTATATTGGATTATCGAGGGTCAAACATGAGCATCCTAAATGTTATAGTCATTGGACCCAGAATTTGTCATGAAAATTGACACTCAAGGCATCGTACATGTTGGGGATCAAGGTGGTGAATCAGAATTAGAGGAAGATGATGCCAGCTAGGAATCTTGAATGGTGGAAAGATAAGAATGGAGTAATTGAGCATCTAAGTGAGAGGCTCATTATTCCCAATCATGGAATTCATCCATGGTGGAAGGAATGGGATGGTTCGCATGTGGGAACTATGTGGTGGGGGAGGAGGTGTATGTATCGAGCTATGAGAAGATGTGAAATACCATGGTCATGGATGAAAAGAAGTGGGGGTGTTTGAGGAGTGGGAAGGAGAGGAGGTTTTGTAGAGGAAGATGCGTGAGATGTAACAGGAGGCCACGATGAGGGTGGCAAAAAATGCACAGGAATGGAAGGTAGATCTATGGAAGAGGATGGCTAAGAAGGAGGGGGAGGCCATGAGGAAGGTGGTGAGAAAGGTATAGTAGTAGGATGAAGTTCCATGATAGATGATGAGAGGGGTGTGGGCATAGATGGAGGGGAATGTGTACGTGTCCCTAATGATTGTTGCATGGGGATGAGGTCGGTATAGAAGAAGATGTAGATGCTCCCATTGAATGATGAGAAGGAATGGGAAGAACCTGAGTAGAGGATGATGAGGGTCTTGGTGGAAGGTCTACAATGTTGCAAAATTTGAAGGGGTCCCCATTGGTAGGAACATAATGAACAAGTCCTTCATAGACATACTTGAGATAATGATGCAAGGTAGAGGGAACACATTGCATGTCTCTAATCCATGGATGTTCGAGCAAGATATTGTATTGCATCTCACCTTGAATGATGTGGAATAAAATGGAGATGGTTCAGACACCTACGCAGATAGGTAGGACAATGGAGCCTACAGTGGGTCGCATGGAACCATCAAATGCTTGAAGGTCAAGCGATGGGGTGGTAAAGTGAGTGGGTGGAATGTGAAGGTGATGTAGGGTGGTAGTAGAAATGATACTAATAGATGAATCGGTATCAACAAGGACACGCTTGTAGGTGATGTCGTTGATGGTTGCTTGTATGTGGAGAGGAGGGTCAACTCCTTCACCTATGAGCTCTGTAATATCATGGTCATGGAAACTAATGGAAGGTTGAAGGTAGCACGAGATGTTCCCGATGAAATTCACAAATGCATTTGTGTCATGGGTTTCAAGATCAATGGATCGAAGGATGTCATTTAACACCTCGCGATGGGATTGAGACTACTATAAAAGGTCAAAAATAGATAGCCTAGTAGGGGCATTACATAACTGATGCGTAAGGCTACCATGAATAGTGATGATGTTGTGAGGTAACTATAGGCCCAAAATGGCCACATCCTCAAATAATTTTGAAAATTATTCTAAGGCATGGAAATCTCTATTCCATTGAGGACATAGAGTATTTTGGAGCGGATCTGTGCAAGAGACCCAATTCTGCTCAACACTTAGTCTTTTTTGAGAAAAGTTCTTATTCTACTTAAGACATAGTGTATTTTGGAGTGGACTCTTGCAGGTTCTCAATCTCTAAAATTTTTTAGCTTCACTAACATCAACATGATAAAAGTATGAAATTACGATTCTCTTTTATTTTACGCACTCCAGCGACGAAGTACTAAAAGGACCGATTCCACTAGGTCCCAAGACTAAAAGTAGATAGGAATAGAAATAAGCTCATTTTACACTACTTTCAGTGCGAAATGGTGACAAAAAAGCCAAAAGTGTTGTAAAAGTAGCGGAATGATGTCAAATGCCATTTGCATTGCTTGTATAGTAGATTGGTGATTTCGTAGTCTAACCTAGTCAAAGATGATGTCAGCCTCATTTTTGATAAGATTGCAACTTGTGCTTTATATCGTGGATACTGGAGAGAAGAGTTAAATTTTTTGAAGACTAAGTAAGCATACTAACATCAAATATTATTTTTCTCACAACCTAGAGTACTTCTCACTAGAATTCGATTCTTCTAGCTGAAGACATTGAATATGATGTTAGCATCTATAAAAGTACAAAATGATATTTTGTCTTTCCTACAGCTTTGCAGAATATTTTTAAGTTTTAATCACCATCGTTCACTGAAAAGCATCGACAGTTGAGATGATGTTGACATTGTCAAATTATTTAAAGGCATATTCTTGCCAGATTAGTGAAACAATCAATTTGAATGTGGGAAGGTGAAGCATCGAAGGATTTTCAAGATCAAGAACTAGACCAGTTATAAATCTATGGTAGAACAGAGTTTCCAAGAATGATGAGTGGTCCAGATATATTTCATAGTGACTTAAGGCCTAACCACCATCAACGAACCAACAAGTTGCAAAGTTGAGCTGCCATGGCAGATTACTGATAGCAGATTTCCAGGACTTCACCAGCCAATGAGATAATATTAGCAAAGCTCTCTACTGATCTGTAAAATTGTAATATTTATAATGTCTCCTTAATATATTTCATTTTTCAAACTATAAATAGAGGTATAACCCTTAGTTTTAAGGGTTGGCTCTAGTGTGTTTTCTTGCCCTATTGTAAATATTCTTTGCAAACTAATGGAAGGAGCATTACTTTGATTTTTGACTCAATAATGTGTTATCTTCACTATATTTTGCACAAGAGGTTCAAAGCTATGAATTGCATTTTTTTCAATGCTCTAGCGGTTAGTTCATTCCAGTTTATTGGATTACTAGTTGTGAAAGTAATTGAAATTTTTTCATAGTTAGATCTTTGTTGATAGGGAGTTTATTTCTGCTAAATTTTATTATTGATAAATTTTGCTAAATTGGATTATCAGTATATTGGATATTGGAATTACTTTCCACAACATATCTTTATTTTGTATTTAAATGTATGAATATTTCATGGTTTTGGGTGCTGCTAATTTTGAGTGATGGAACACTAGAAATAGTTTGTGGGAGGTTTTTTTTGTAGTTGCCTATATTGTTAACCTATCTAGCCACTATTTTTATAATCTCTCTAACTCTAAACATTGTTCTAACCCTTTTATTCAAACCCTAATTGAGCTTTAATTATGTCAACACCCTACTAAGTTGACAAGGAACTAACCTACATTGGAGGTTGGGCTGAATTAATATTTGGTCCATCCAATGTTAAGTACTGAGCTATGAACATCAGGTGCATGCATGGACAAAAAATTCAAAGATAGACAGTCACAATGTCAAGTAAAACTTGATGTCAATTTGGTGCCCAATATTTTTTGGCATGCCCGTTGGGACCTGTTTGTAAGAAACACTAAAACCCATCATATGATTTATTTTTTTATCTTTACCCAAAGGAATCAAGATTCAGTGAATTGCCTTGATCTTGCTAAGTGATAATAACAAATTCATCTGGCAACTCCTTGGCCTTTGAACCCAAAAAAAAGTGTTATCCCTATAGACCATATTTTTTCATGTATACCAAGTCATTCAAGAGGAATAATCTTGAATCCTTTTTATATTGTAGTTTATCTTATAGAGGGTATACTGTTATAAGAAATTTAGAACAATATTTTCATTCTAAAGAAAATCCTCCTGAGGATAATCCTACAGTTAATCCTAAATTTAATCCAACAACACCTCCAATAGGAGTTACACCTAGAAACATGGCATAAAATGCAGTCCCAAACTAGCCCTTGCAGAAGTACCCCAGCTAGAACACAGCTGGCCCCCTTAGACTATCCCACATGAATGACATTCCTCAAGTTATGTCTAAGGTTATTCCCACTTATTATGGATCTAGAAAAACTACATATGAGCACTGCAAAGATATTTTTGAATCTGGCAACAATCCACAATATAACGAATGAAGATGTTATTGTAAGGATTCTAGCCCTGTCCTTTAGAGGATATATTTTGCATTGGTTTAGGACTTTTGAGGATAATACCATCACCTCATGGGAAGCATTGGTTGAGCCCTTTATTCAAGAATTTAATTATTCTATATATCCTTTTTCCCTCCTTAATCAGTTCATGTCTATGTAGAAACATCAATAAGAAATTGTTTCAGATTTTAATGTGAGGTTCAACGTAACTTAGAAAAGAGTTCCCCCTATAGCTAGACCAGTTACAAGCCTTACTTATATGTATCATAGTAGATCTCTTAGATAATATCTAGGCTTGCAAACCCAAAAATTTGGAGTAGGGACCTTTCCACAGGTCTATAATGCAGTTGTACATACATAAAATATCCTTATTAATGTGTGGAGATTACCTCTAAAAGTTGTGCTACCTTACAATTTGGAAACCACTAATATCCAAAGCCAAGATACTTATTCATATTATATGGACCCCTCTCCATTGTCATCCCCCTTCCCGTAGATGACTCCCATTCCTCATCCAAAAGCACCATCTGTCACAGTTCCTTTCCCTCCACTTCCTTCTTAGACTCCTCAAGAATTTTTTGTCATCCTTGATATACATAATACATTGAAAACTTTTAGCAACAAAATTAATTCAATGGGTAAGATATAAATGGAGAGGTCTCAACAAGGGATATTTTCATATGTGGATAAATATAAAAAACCTAGTCCTAGTAACAATATTGGGATCAGATTTAATGCGGCATATGAAGAGTCTGAATGTTCTTCAGAGATAATTTTGGTGAATGTCTGGTTTTTGGTGTGTAATGATGCACATGATTCACAATCTTGTGTTATGTACCAATACCATGTTTAGCAAGCTATGGATCAATAAGAAATAAATTATAAATGAAGGGTGAACATGCTATGGCAACCTAACCAAATCATGGTTGGAAAAGATCTTGATGAGGATGGACCTATTACTATCATGACAAGGTCACACAAGAAAACATTGCAAGTAGATCCATAGAAGATGGGTTAATTTTAGGTCCCCTATACTTTAGGTCAGCCTCATGTTATTCATCATTGTGGCAGAAGCTTTAATTAGAACCATAAAAAATGCTTGTAGTTGAAGGCTAATATCAGGAATCAAGACAACATCTATCATTAGGGTTGTTTCTCACCAACAATTTGTCGATGATACACTTCTATTGACTAAGGCATCGGTGGTTGAGGCCAAAATAATTAAATACATCCTGTAACTCTATGAGGACGCTATTGGTCAAAAAGTTAATTTCAGTAAAATCAAGTTATATTTCTTGAACACCTCCATTCAGAGGTAAGGAAGGATTGCAAAAATTTTAGGGTTTGATATAGCAAACCTCCCTACTTCGTATCTTGGTCTCCCTCTTTTCATTGGTTCTTCGAGAGAGTCAATGCGGGACAGGGTTATTGAAAGAATTCAAAAAAAACTTTTTGGATGTAAAAGGTCATCTTCTATCTCAAGCAGGAAAGTTAACCCTCACTAAGGCCTCTCTTTAGAGCATTCTAGTCTATTTCCTCTCCATTTTCAAAGCCCTTGTGAAGGTTTTCCAAAAAATTGAGAAACTCCAAAAATAATTTTTATGGATTGGATCAGAGGAGAAAAAAAGGATACACCTTGTAGGATGGACCAAAGTGTGCAAACCCAGGTAAAATGGAGGCTTAGTTCTGAGGAGAATTTCTCATATGAATTTAGCTTTACTAGCTAAGCAGGCGTGGTGCCTCATTTTTGGTGAAGAAAATGAAAGCATAGCTATCATCAAATAAAAGTATCTTCAAAATATGTAATATCTAAGCAACTCAATTCCAATCAGGGGTTCTACTTTTTGGAAAGCAATTCTCAATTGTAAGGAAATCATAAAAAAGGTTTAAGATGGGTTTTAGGCAATGGTGAGAGGATAAATTGTTGGAATGATAGGTGGGATAAGGATGACTGATGCAATATCCTAACTTAGCCTGAATCAGAGATATCACAGAAAAACTCATTGGCAAAAAAGTATCTGATTATATGGTTGATGATAGAGGTAGAATGAAGTGGAAACAAATAAATATTTAGGGATTTCAAGTGAAATCGAATGATCATTGTAACATTCTCGGGCAACATTTTATCCCCATGAGACCCAAGGAAGATCAAGTGACCTAGGCTCCTACGAAAAAATGGGTAGTTCATCTGTTAAATCAGCTTACAAGCTTCTACTTGATGACGAGGATTTTGTCCTCCAAAAGGACTTAGTTTGGATAAAAATTTTAATTCCAAAAATTGCAGTCTTTTCATGGCTGGTTATCCAAGGAAGAATTCTAACCATTGATAATATGATGCGTAAAAGTATTTGTATCACTAATAGTTGTTATCTGTGTAGGGCTAATTAGGAGACCATTTATCGCAATTTGATCATAGAAGGAGACTCTATGCATGTCATAAATATCCTAAATAATTGGAAAACACCTCCTTGGAGGAATAAAACAATTGTTGAAGAGGATAGGATCCTTTTCCGGGGAAGATAGGACAGAAAAGCCCAAGCATGTCTTTTGGGAAGCTAACAAAATTGCTGATAAGTTGGCCAATTTGGGTGTCGATGGTGACAGACTTTTCAAATGGGAACACAATGTCCCAAATGAAGTAGAGGAGCTTATTCAATAAGAATACCAAGAATGATAGTCAAATTTACCAACAGGGAAGGCATTGTAAGTTCAAAGGCTATGAGTATTCTCGTCTCTTTTTTGAATTGGACTCATAATAAAAATTATCCGAGCTGTCAATCTTGGTGGATGCTTCTTGGAAATACCACAAATACTAATGGGGATAGTCACATGTCAGATAACATGGCTCCTAGTCATCTTAGTAATTTAAGGTTGATTGATAATCATAGCGCAGGAAAGAAACAACAATATAAGACTTTGAACAAGAGCCACATGGACCACCAGATATCCACCGCCATAAATCTAGCCAACAGGTTCACTTCTCCAAGGATATTTGGCCAAGAAGGGATGTGGTCCCAAAGAATGTCATATACAGAAGAAATCAATTACCAAAAAATTATTAAGAGTAATTGTCAATACAAAGCTTGTGGGAGTTTTTTCAATACTCTACTATGTGTGTCTACATATTTTTGTTTGTTTACTGTTTCAAGGAAGGAATCTATGTATATTTATTTTTTTGTAATTATGATACAGGTGTGTTTTCTTGGGGTATACCCAAAATATTGTATGGGAATTTTCTTTTTTATAACAAGCTATGTGCCTTATCGGATGTAATGGCTTTGGCGGCATGTAGATTTTACATATATAGGATCCTCAGTAAGGACATGTTCATCAACAACCTTGGACTGATTTTTCTAAAATGTTTTGGGTCAACCTGTAAAACCCGGTATTAATGCTATAGTATCTTATCTACCCAAAAAAAATTTAGGCCCCCTCTCAGAAGAAGAGTGATCCACCTCCACAAAAAAGTAACATTTTCCCTATTCCCCAGGCCAAGGAAAAATAAAATAGTCTTCCCAAAATATTTAATAAAGAAACTAAGGGAGATAGAATGAAGTCTAAGGATGAAGACCAAGAGAGGATTAGATTCTCCTCCATTACTAAGAGGTAAATAATTTAAGACACTCAAAAATATAAGAGAAAATATAGTGAGCCATAGAGAAGGCCTGAGAGACCCACCTTGGATAAATTTGAATACAACAGTGTGGAGGAAATGAAGAAGATACCATCCAAAGCTATTCTATATGATACCCTCTTCATTCCTGGAAAAATAGATCTGCTAAAAGCTTCCTTGAACAAGTATCTATAGGATAAGTAGGCCACCACAATCCTTAGCATACCCTCTAAAAAAAAAAAATCCCCTATTGTTTTAAACAATAAACCTCCCCCTTTTTATATTTTTTATAGGATGGAAGTTTGGGTTGTTTGAAATTGTATGATTGACTTATGGTCATATACTACAGTTATGCCTAAAGTAGTTTGCGAGGACATGGGTATGGAATACACTAGATCCTGCCCTGGGACACCTGTGAAGATAGTGGGAGTAATCAACGATGTCTTAATGAGGTTGCATAGATAACATGAGGTAACTATAGTACAATAAATAATAGTGGTGGATCTAGAGGCTTATTTTGGATTATTTCTTTCAATAGAGTTCAATGCAAATTTGGGTGGATGCATGTATATGGACTATTCAAGCATGGTTATTCCATTTAAAGGAAAGAGGATAAGAATAACACCTAAGAAGCCAATGTCTTACCACATTGAAAAAATTGAAGGAGACATGTGCAATCTCACTCCTCTAGAGGAATTTAAATTACTGGATAACTTCGAGGAGTTGGAAATTGAATATGAACTACATTTCAAAGAGGATTACAGTCAGTTTGGGATAGGTATAGGCACATATAGTATTTTTGTAGAGACATAAAAAAAGTTCCTACTATATCTAATCAGTCTCTAAGAGAAACATAAACATGGACCATGCACTTTGATGGTGCTAAATGTAGAAATGGTGTCGATGCTGGTGTGGTATTACAGTCCCAATCAGAAGGAACAAATATTTTTGCCTATAGGTTAACATGGTCATGCACTAATAATGCTGCATAATATGAGGCTCTATGCCTTGGACTGATGCAATATGAGAACATGGGAATTAAAATCTTAAACATATATGGTGACTCTAAATTTATAGTAAATCAGATAAGGGAAAGATGCAGCAGTAAGCACCATTACCTAAAAGTATATAGAAATAGGGTATGGGTTTTGATGGAATCCTTTCATTCCCTAAACATAAATTTATTCCCAAAGGAAAGAATACTTTGGAATATTCATTAGAAGTAAGGGGATCTACCTTCAACCCTTCTGTAGACATAGGAGTTAAGAAGGACAAAGGAATCAGAATGGTTTTCAAGCCTGTAGTGCCAGATAAGCAAATTTTCTAGCAGGTCTTTGATAGTTATGAATAAATCATTGATTTTTTGGTGAGAGAAGCTTGTCTATCCACTATTCAAGAGAAAAATCCAGAATATATTGATAAATAGGATGTTATTCAACTTAAGAACAATAACATACCTAGAGTTTTGGTCACTCTAGAGAGCCTGTTTAACAATGAAGACGGGAAAAAGATCAAACCAATGGAATTCAATGAAAAAATATTTAAATAAGTTGATATAGAAAAAGATAAGAAGCTCAAGGTTGGAATCCAATGTTCCCCAAAGGAATAAGGGGATATCAAAGCCTTATTTGAGAAGTACCAAGACATTGTAGCTTGGTCATATGAGGACCTCAAAGTATATGACAAGAAGGTTATCCAACATACCATTGAGCTTGAGCCTAATGCAAAACCATTCAGGTAGAAACAAAGGCTTGTAAATATTAGGATAGAATCCATAATGAGAGAATAACTTTTGAAGTTGTTAAATGCTAAGATCATTTACCTGATAAAACATTCAACTTGGGTAGCCAACTTGGTACCTATAAGGAATAAGAATGGTGACATCTTCCTGTGTGTAGATTTTAGAAATCTCAATCAAGAGTCACTTAAGGACCACTGCCCCCTCCCATGGAATGATCAAATATTATATATTATGGTAGGATAGGAAAGGTTCTCATTGCTAGATGGTTTCTTTGAATATAACCAATTTTGGGTGAAGAATGAAGATCAGTTCATGACAACATTCACCAAAAAATGGGGAATATTTGCATATCAAAGAATACCTTTTGGGCTATCTAATGCAGGGGCCACATTCTAGAGAGCAATGGACTATAATTTTGGAGAACTGATTAAAAAATTCATTCTGATCTATTTGGATGACATGACTTTGTTTTTTCATGATAAGCAAGACCACTTGGCACATCTAGAACAAATTGTCTAGAAGTGCAGAGAATTTGGAAACTCCCTCAATCCTAAGAAGTCATTATTTGTAGTCCATGAGGGAAAGTTTCTAGGTCATGTGGTCTCAAAGGAAGTATGGCCATTGATTTAGATAGAATCAAATCCATCCTAGCTCTTCCACTGCCTAAACAATAAAGCCTTGCAATACTTCTTTGGTAAAATAAACTTTATCAATAAATTCATATCTGACTTTGCTCAGAAGGTGAGGCCTATATCTGAGCTACTGATGAAATCTGCATATTTCAAATGGATTGAAGTAAAAAACCAATCCTTTGAAATAATCAAGAAGTCAATTGCTACAACTCCAGTGCTAGTCAATCCATATTTTAGTGAATATTTCATTCTTTATGCTTATGGAGTTGAGGAAAGCTATGAATCAATGCTCACCTAGAAGAATGATCAAGGATAAGAATACCCCATTTTATTTTGGAGCTAGAATCTTCATGAATATTATGTTAAGTATAATTTCATTGAGAAGAAAGTATTTGTTGTAATGAAATCATTGAAAAAATTTAGGCAATATTTGGTTCAAAGTAAGACCCTGGTTTATGTGGTTCATCTGGATCTACGAAGTTTTATTTTACAAGGAGAAATGGGACATAAGAGAGCTGGTTTTATTACTAAAATACAAGAATATGATGTGGAAATCCATCCTACTAGGCTAGTAAGAGGTAAATCCCTGTGCCAAGGTCTTATAGGAGCAATAGTTTTAGCAGAAGTGACAGCTTGTCAGTCCACAATAAATTATCAAATTGAAGAATTGTAATTAAGTGAATCATACTAGGTAGATCATATGACTAAGTACTTTCAAACTAGGGTATGCCCTCCTGATCTCAATGGATCATAGAGAAGAATATATAGACTATAAGATTTGAAGTATGTTTTACTTCCATAAGGTCTATACAAAAGAAACCTTGATGGAGTTCTCCTTAGGTGCTTAAAAAATGATTTGTAATAAAAGGTCATAGAGGATTTCCATGGAGAAATATCTGGAGGACACTCCTTAGGGAGTCTAACAAATTTGAATATTATTATATCAGGTTATTACTGGCCTACCATATTTGTAGACACATTCAAATACCAGCAATATGTAGGGAAGACAAGGAATGCATCATTCCCACTTAAGCCAATTCAAGTGGAAGAACCTTTTCAAAAATGTGGGTTGGATTTCATAGGATTTATCAATCCACATTCTTCAGCTAATAACAAGTACATTCTAACCACTATAGACTACCTCACTAGATTGGTAGAAGTTATTCCTACAAAGAAATTAGACAAAAAAGTGATTTATTTTATGGAAAGCTTTATTTCAAGTTTTGGTGTTCTAGAAGCCTTGGTGAGTTATAATGGCCTAGCTTTCATAGGAGCCAAATATATTTATTTTGTCATAAATTATGACATTACCATAAAGAATACTTCAAATTACTACCCCTAAGGAAATGGACTTGTAGAATAAACCGACAAAAAATTGTTGAGGATTTTTAGGAGATCATTAGAGGGTAATAAAATAATTTAACACCTATTGTTGGAGTAAGCTTTGTGGGCAAAAAAAATTACTATTAAAAAGTTAATAAATACCTCCCCTTATGCCTTAGTTTATATCAACGAGGTAGTGTTACCTATCTATTTGGAAAATCCAGCACTGAAGCTAATAAACACAGAAGAGGAATCTGAAGAAAATCCAGTGGAAATAAGTATGACACACTTGCTGCAGTTAGAATAAAAGAGGAATTAGGCATATGAAAATTTCCAAAAGCATTCAATTGACATCAAGGCATGGTTTGACAAGAAGGCAAGGTTCAAGAAATTCTAGGTTAGATATTTTGTACTCAGGTGGAATGTTGAAAGATCTAAACCAGGACATCATCAAAAGTTTGAATCCTTTTGGAATGGTCCTTTCATGATAGCAAAGGTTAAAGAGACCAATATTTTCTAGCTTGAAGACCTTGAGGGAAACATACAACCGATTCTAGTCAATGGTTTCCATATTAAACTCTATTTTGATTGAGCTATAGCTCATTGTAATATATGTACATAATTTGTATCATATCCTTTCATTTTGTATTTCAAGTTTTGTTTTGATGAAATTTTGTATAAAAAATAAAATATAAAAATATAAAAGGAAAAGTTGTAAATAAAGCTAAGTGTCAAATCAGAAAGCAACATGTTTCCATTCCACACTCAAATGTACTCAGTATAATTTGAAAATTGTGCCAATGGGTAGTTAGCACAACAAATGCATTAATGGTAGAGGGTGTGCATGCATGAGAAATTAAAAGTTCTAAAAAATAGAATGCATTCGTTAAAAAAAGAGCAATGTTCACTAAGTAAAATAAAATAGAATGATAGTCGATCATTGTCTACAAATTCCAAAGAAAGCATTTCAAAAATTGATTGCAAAAATGGCCTCCGAAGATACTCAAGAAGCTGGGACATTGATAAAAGAATAAGTGGGGCATTACATCAACAGAGTATAATTCATGGTCAACATCGAGCTGGTCCTCACAGATATAATGAATCTTAAAAGGAATATCAACAATAGATACAAGAAAGGAGTAACTTTGTCACCCCAAGGTAGATGTACCATTCTATCCTTCTTGTCTTTTTATATATGTGATTCAGTCCATCCTTGTTCGGAGTTGATAGTAGCTATCATAAAATTTTATGACTCAAGAACAAAAGTAGTAAAAACTTCTAGTGGAAAAACCCTATTTAGTATCACCACCGACGCCTATCATAATATTTTTACCCTAGGAATAAAGCCACCCGTAAGACCAAAATATTTCAAAATATCCAAGCAAGTTGGGTATTACTCTTTGTGGAAGCAAGCTCATGAAGGTAAGCCTTTCATAAAATGTGTCTAGAATCAATTCATGGACATTAAACCCAAGAAAGGATTGCCCAAAGCTACAATTTCCATTGAGCATTTTATCCACCCAAAGCTCTATTCCATGTTAGCTTGTATGGAGGGTTTGTATTTAGACCTAATGATGATAGATTGGCAAATAGCCACTACATACTGCATTTTCAATGAGATAATTTATGAGGAAGGTGCAGAAAATAAGGGCATTAGGGTTATCTACTTTGACTGACTAGATTTCCTTGCTCAAAGAATACACGAGCAATTAGTGAGAATGAAAAGGAGTTTTGACACACCCTATTTTCAGAATTGTTCAAGCTTGATTTGGATGTTCTTTGCTACTATAAAGGATATGATGCCCTGGATTCCAGTCAAGGTAAAGAATGACTAGGGAGACCCCATTCCTTTTTACTATTGGACTTCTCATCTAAGGATCACTAAGTCTTTTTATAGATTTAACTTGGAATTTTTAGGGCCAGCACTGAAGATAATGTATAGGGAATGCCCTAGGCTACCACCACTAGCCAAGAAATTGTTAATAATAGAAGGTTTCAAAGAAGGATATCGGTACCTCCTTATAGAAGGCACAATAATTATACTATATGGCTTCATTGGTAAGCCTTTTATACTGCCTCATTTTATTACTGATATATTATTCACCTTAGAATACTTGAGGCAAGCAGAGTTCATTAATATGAACTATGGCTCTGGAAGGAAGAGAAGGTGTTTTTTGACTTACTGTAGTTTTGATGATATAACCATTACCAATAAGTAGCAATACGAACAAATTGATCAATATATTGATAGGTTGGACCTATTTTAGATTCCCTAGAGATGGAGTTATGACCCGGATGATGTATTTTACAAAAGGAACATAGCCTTGAATGGTGAAAATGCCTATAAATTTAAGAAAAAATATAGGCCTCATTTTGAACAGGGCAAAAATATGGAACAACTTCCTCCATGGTTAGACTTCTATAACCAAATTGTTTATTTTGATCTAGACAAAAATTAAAAACATCGGTTGTAGGAGTCTACCATCAAAGAAGTTGAGAATAAAACAAATAATAAATAGGAAAATTAGTTGCAAGAGTCTGCCCTAGGAGGCATTGAAAGTAAAAAGAAATAAAATGAAGCCAAGATAGAAAACTGGTGGAGGATGAGAGTTAAAATTAATAAAAATAAATTCACCCAATTAAAAATTAGTATGGCGTCTCCAAGCTGCCTAAAGGAATGAGTATAATTTTAAAAGTGTGCCAATGAGCAGTTAGTGCAGTGGTTGCATTAATGGTGAAGGGTGTTCATGCATGCAAAATTAAAATTATTAAAACACATAATGTGTTTTTTCAACAAAGGATATCCTTTGTTTTTTCAACAAAGGATATCGGTACCTCCTTAAAATTATTAAAACATGGCATAAAATGCAGTCCCAAACTAACCCTTGTAGAAGTACCCCAGCTAGAACACAGCTGGCCCCCTTAGACTATCCCACATGAATGACATTCCTCAAGTTATGTCTAAGGTTATTCCCACTTATTATGGATCTATAAAAACTACATATGAGCACTGCAAAGATATTTTTGAATCTGGCAACAATCCACAATATAACGAATGAAGATGTTATTGTAAGGATTCTAGCCCTGTCCTTTAGAGGATATATTTTGCATTGGTTTAGGACTTTTGAGGATAATACCATCACCTCATGGGAAGCATTGGTTGAGCCCTTTATTCAAGAATTTAATGATTCTACATATCCTTTTTCCCTCCTTAATTAGTTCATGTCTATGTAGAAACATCAATAAGAAATTGTTTCAGATTTTAATGTTAGGTTCAACGTAACTTAGAAAAGAGTTCCCCCTATAGCTATACCAGTTACAAGCCTTACTTATATGTATCATAGTAGATCTCTTAGATAATATCTATGCCTGCAAACCCAAAAATTTAGAGTAGGGACCTTTCCACAGGTCTATAATGCAGTTGTACATACATAAAATATCCTTATTAATGTGTGGAGATTACCTCTAAAAGTTGTGCTACCTTACAATTTGGAAACCACTAATATCCAAATCCAAGATACTTATTCATATTATATGGACCCCTCTCCATTGTCATCCCCCTTCCCGTAGATGACTCCCATTCCTCATCCAAAAGCACCATCTGTCACAGTTCCTTTCCCTCCACTTCCTTCTTAGACTCCTCAAGAATTTTTTGTCATCCTTGATATACATAATACATTGAAAACTCTTAGCAACAAAATTAATTCAATGGGTAAGATATAAATGGAGAGGTCTCAACAAGGGATATTTTCATATGTGGATAAATATCAAAAACCTAGTCCTAGTAACAATATTGGGATCAGATTTAATGGGGCATATGAAGAGTCTGAATGTTCTTCAGAGATAATTTTGGTGAATGTCTGGTTTTTGGTGTGTAATGATGCACATGATTCACAAACTTGTGTTATGTACCAATACCATGTTTAGCAAGCTATGGATCAAGAAGAAATAAATTATAAATGAAGGGTGAACATGCTATGGCAACCTAACCAAATCATGGTTGGAAAAGATCTTGATGAGGATAGACCTATTACTATCATGACAAGGTCACACAAGAAAACATTGCAAGTAGATCCATAGAAGATGGGTTAATTTTAGGTCCCCTATACTTTAGGTCAGCCTCATGTTATTCATCATTGTGGCAGAAGCTTTAAGTAGAACCATAAAAAATGCTTGCAGTTGAAGGCTAATATCAGGAATCAAGGCAACATCTATCACTAGGGTTGTTTCTCACCAACAATTTGTCGATGATACACTTCTATTGACTAAGGCATCGGTGGTTGAGGCCAAAATAATTAAATACATCCTGTAACTTTATGAGGACGCTATTGGTCAAAAAGTTAATTTCAGTAAAATCAAGTTATATTTCTTGAACACCTCCATTCAGAGGTAAGGAAGGATTGCAAAAATTTTAGGGTTTGATATAGCAAACCTCCCTACTTCGTATCTTGGTCTCCCTCTTTTCATTGGTTCTTCGAGAGAGTCAATGCGGGACAGGGTTATTGAAAGAATTCAAAAAAAACTTTTTGGATGTAAAGGTCATCTTCTATATCAAGCAGGAAAGTTAACCCTCATTAAGGCCTCTCTTTAGAGCATTCTAGTCTATTTCCTCCCCATTTTCAAATCCCTTGTGAAGGTTTTCCAAAAATTTGAGAAACTCCAAAAATAATTTTTATGGATTGGATCATAGGAGAAAAAAAAGATACACCTTGTAGGATGGACCAAAGTGTGCAGACCTAGGTAAAATGGAGGATTATTTCTGAGGAGAATTGCTCATATGAATTTAGCTTTACTAGCTAAGCAGGCGTGGTGCCTCATTTCTGGTGAAGAAAATGAAAGCATAGCTATCATCAAATAAAAGTATCTTCAAAATATGTAATATCTAAGCGACTCAATTCCAATCAGGGGTCTTGCTTTTTGGAAAGCAATTCTCAATTGTAAGGAAATCATAAAAAAAGTTTTAAGATGGGTTTTAGGCAATGGTGAGAGGATAAATTGTTGGAATGATAGGTGGGATAAGGATGACTGATGCAATATCCTAACTTAGCCTGAATCAGAGATATCACAGAAAAACTCATTGGCAAAAAAGTATCTGATTATATGGTTGAGGATAGAGGTAGAATGAAGTGGAAACAAATAAATATTTAGGAATTTCAAGTGAAATCGAATAATCATTGTAACATTCTTAGGCAACATTTTATCCCCATGAGACCCAAGGAAGATCAAGTGACCTAGGCTCCTACAAAAAAATGGGTAGTTCACTGTTAAATCAGCTTACAAGCTTCTACTTGATGACGAGGATTTTGTCCTCCAAAAGGACTTAGTTTGGATAAAAATTTTAATTCCAAAAATTGCAGTCTTTTCATGGCTGGATATCCAAGGAAGAATTCTAACCATTGATAATATGATGCGTAAAAGTATTTGTATCACTAATAGTTGTTATCTGTGTAGGGCTAATTAGGAGACCATTTATCGCAATTTGATCATAGAAGGAGACTCTATGCATGTCATAAATATCCTAAATAATTGGAAAACACCTCCTTGGAGGAATAAAACAATTGTTGAAGAGGATAGGATCCTTTTCCATGGAAGATAGGACAAAAAAGCCCAGCATGTCTTTTGGGAAGCTAACAAAGTTGTTGATAAGCTGGCCAATTTGGGTGTCGATGGTGACAGACTTTTCAAATGGGAACACAATGTCCCAAACGAAGTAGAGGATCTTATTCAATAATAATACCAAGAATGATAGTCAAATTTACCAACATGGAAGGCACTGTAAGTTCAAAGGCTATGAGTATTCTCGTCTCTTTTTTGAATTGGACTCATAATAAAAATTATCCAAGCTATCAGTCTTGGTGGATGCTTCTTGGAAATACCACAAATACTAATGGGGATAGTCACATGTCGGATAACATGGCTCCTAGTCATCTTAGTAATTTAAGGTTGATTGATAATCATAGCACAGGAAAGAAACAACAATATAAGACTTTGAACAAGAGCCACATGGACCACCAGATATCCACCGTCATAAATCTAGCCAACAGGTTCACTTCTCCAAGTATGATTGGCCAAGAAGGGATGTGGTCCCAAAGAATGTCATATACAGAAGAAATCAATTACCAAAAAATTATTAAGAGTAATTGTCAATACAAAGCTTGTGGGAGTTTTTTCAATACTCTACTATGTGTGTCTACATATTTTTGTTTGTTTACTGTTTCAAGCGATCTATGTATATTTATTTTTTTGTAATTATGATACAGGTGTGTTTTCTTAGGGTATACCCAAAATATTGTATGGGAATTTTCTTTTTTATAACAAGCTATGTGCCTTATCGGATGTAATGGCTTTGGTGGCATGTAGATTTTACATATATAGGATCCTCAGTAAGGACATGTTCATCAACAACCTTGGGCTGATTTTTGTAAAATGTTTTGGGTCAACCTGTAAAACCCGGTAGTAATGCTATAGTATCTTATCTACCCAAAAAAAAATTAGGCCCCCTCTCAGAAGAAGAGTGATCCACCTCCACAAAAAAGTAACATTTTCCCTATTCCCTAGGCCAAGGAAAAATAAAATAGTCTTCCCAAAATATTTAATAAATAAACTAAGGGAGATAGAAATAAGTCTAAGGATGAAGCCCAAGAGAGGATTAGATTCCCCTCCATTACTAAGAGGTAAATAATTTAAGACAATCAAAAATATAAGAGAAAATATAGTGAGCCATAGAGAAGGCCTGAGAGACCCACCTTGGATAAATTTGAATACAACAGTGTGGAGGAAATGAAGAAGATACCATCCAAAGCTATTCTATACGATACCCTCTTCATTCCTGGAAAAATAGATCTACTAAAAGCTTCCTTGAACAAGTATCTATAGGATAAGTAGGCCACCACAATCCTTAGCATACCCTCTAAAAAAAAAAAAAATCCCCTATTGTTTTAAACAATAAACCTCCCCCTTTTTATATTTTTTTAAGGATGGAAGTTTGGGTTGTTTGAAATTGTATGATTGACTTAGGGTCATATACTACAGTTATGCCTAAATTAGTTTGCGAGGACATGGGTATGGAATACACTAGATCCTACCCTAGATTTCTACAATTATATGGGACACCTGTGAAGATAGTGGGAGTAATCAACAATGTCTCAATGAGGTTGCATAGAGCACATGAGGTAACTATAGTACAATAAATAATAGTGGTGGATCTAGAGGCTTATTTTGGCTTATTTCTTTCAAGAGAGTTCATTGCAAAGTTCGGTGGATGCATGTATATGGACTATTCAAGCATGGTTATTCCATTTAAAGGAAATAGGATAAGAATAACACCTAAGAAGCCAATGTCTTACCACATTGAAAAAATTGAAGGAGACATGTGCAATTTCACTCCTCTAGAGGAATTTAAATTACTGGATAACTTCGAGGAGTTGGAAATTGAAGATGAACTACATTTCAAAGAGGATTACAGTCAGTTTGGGATAGGTATAGGCACATACAGTATTTTTGTAGAGACATAAAAAAAGTTCCTACTATATCTAATCAGTTTCTAAGAGAAACATAAACATGGACCATGCACTTTGATGGTGCTAAATGTAGAAATGGTGTCGATGCTGGTGTGGTATTACAGTCCCAATCAGAAGGAACAAATATTTTTGCCTATAGTTTAACATGGTCATGCACTAATAATGCTGCATAATATGAGGCTCTATGCCTTGGACTGATGCAATATGAGAACATGGGAATTAAAATCTTAAACATATATGGTGACTATAAATTTATAGTAAATCAGATAAGGGAAAGATGTAGCAGTAAGCACCATTACCTAAAAGTATATAGAAATAGGGTATGGGTTTTGATGGAATCCTTTCATTCCCTAAACATAAATTTATTCCCAAAGGAAAGAATACTTTGGAATATTCATTAGAAGTAAGGGTATCTACCTTCAACCCTTCTGTAGACATAGGAGTTAAGAAGGACAAAGGGATCAGAATTATTTTCAAGCCTGTAGTGCCAGATAAGCAAATTTTCTAGCAGGTCTTTGATAGTTATGAATAAATCATAGATTTTTTGGTGAGAGAAGCTTGTCTATCCACTATTCAAGAGAAAAATCCAGAAGATATTGATAAATAGGATGTTATTCAACTTAAGAACAATAACATACCTAGAGTTTTGGTCACTCTAGAGAGCCTGTTTAACAATGAAGACGGAAAAAAGATCAAACCCATGGAATTCAATGAAAAAATATTTAAATAAGTTGATATAGAAAAATAGAAGAAGCTCAAGGTTGGAATCCAGTGTTCCCCAAAGGAATAAGGGGATATCAAAGCCTTATTTGAGAAGTACCAAGACATTGTAGCTTGGTCATATGAGGACCTCAAAGTATATGACAAGAAGGTTATCCAACATACCATTGAGCTTGAGCCTAATGCAAAACCATTCAGGTAGAAACAAAGGCTTGTAAATCTTAGGATAGAATCCATAATGAGAGAATAACTTTTGAAGTTGCTAAAGGCTAAGATCATTTACCTGATAAAACATTCAACTTGGGTAGCCAACTTGGTACCTATAAGGAATAAGAATGGTGACATCTTCCTGTGTGTAGATTTTAGAAATCTCAATCAAGATTCACTTAAGGACCACTGACCCCTCCCACGGAATGATCAAATATTATATATTGTGGTAGGATAGGAAAGGTTCTCATTGCTAGATGGTTTCTTTGAATATAACCAATTTTGGGTGAAGAATGAAGATCAGTTCATGACAACATTCACCAAAAAATGGGGAATATTTGCATATCAAAGAATACCTTTTGGGCTATCTAATGCATGGGCCACATTCTAGAGAGCAATGGACTATAATTTTGGAGAACTGATTAACAAATTCATTCTGATCTATTTGGATGACATGACTTTGTTTTTTCATGATAAGCAAGACCACTTGGCACATCTAGAACAAATTGTCTAGAAGTGCAGAGAATTTGGAAACTCCCTCAATCCTAAGAAGTCATTATTTGTAGTCCATGAGGGAAAGTTTCTAGGTCGTTTGGTCTCAAAGGAAGTATGGCCATTGATTTAGATAGAATCAAATCCATCCTAGCTCTTCCACTGCCTAAACAATAAAGCCTTGCAATACTTCTTTGGTAAAATAAACTTTATCAATAAATTCATATCTGACTTTGCTCAGAAGGTGAGGCCTATATCTGAGCTACTGAAGAAATCTGCATATTTCAAATGGATTGAAGTAAAAAACCAATCCTTTGAAATAATCAAGCAGTCAATTGCTACAACTCCAGTGCTAGTCAATCCATATTTTAGTGAAGATTTCATTCTTTATGCTTATGGAGCTGAGGAAAGCTATGAATCAGTGCTCACCTAGAAGAATTATCAAGGATAAGAATACCCCATTTTATTTTGGAGCTAGAATCTTCATGAATATTATGTTAAGTATAATTTCATTGAGAAGAAAGTATTTGTTGTAATGAAATCATTGAAAAAATTTAGGCAATATTTGGTTCAAAGTAAGACCCTAGTTTATGTGGTTCATCTGGATGTACGAATTTTTATTTTACAAGGAGAAATGGGACATAAGAGAGCTGGTTTTATTACTAAAATACAAGAATATGATGTGGAAGTCCATCCTACTAGGCTGGTAAGAGGTAAATCCCTGTGCCAAGGTCTTATAGGAGCAATAGTTTTAGCAGAAGTGACAGCTTGTCAGTCCACAATAAATTATCAAATTGAAGAATTGTAATTAAGTGAATCATACTAGGTAGATCATATGACTAAGTACTTTCAAACTAGGGTATGCCCTCCTGATCTCAATGGATCATAGAGAAGAATATATAGACTATAAGATTTGAAGTATGTTTTACTTCCATAAGGTCTGTACAAAAGAAACCTTGATGGAGTTCTCCTTAGGTGCTTAAAAAATGATTTGTAATAAAAGGTCATAGAGGATTTCCATGGAGAACTATCTGGAGGACACTCCTTAGGGAGTCTAACAAATTTGAATATTATTATATCAGGTTATTACTGGCCTACCATATTTGCAGACACCTTCAAATACCAGCAATATGTAGGGAAGACAAGGAATGCATCATTCCCACTTAAGCCAATTCAAGTGGAAGAACCTTTTCAAAAATGTGGGTTGGATTTCATAGGATTTATCAATCCACATTCCTCAGCTAATAAAAAGTACATTCTAACCACTATAGACTACCTCACTAGATTGGTAGAAGTTATTCCTACAAAGAAATTAGACAAAAAAGTGATTTATTTTATGGAAAACTTTATTTCAAGTTTTGGTGTTCTAGAAGCCTTGGTGAGTTATAATGGCCTAGCTTTCATAGGAGCCAAATATATTTATTTTGTCATAAATTATGACATTACCATAAAGAATACTTCAAATTACTACCCCTAAGGAAATGGACTTGTAGAATAAACCAACAAAAAATTGTTGAGGATTTTTAGGAGATCATTAGAGGGTAATAAAATAATTTAACACCTATTGTTGGAGTAAGCTTTGTGGGCAAAAAAAATTACTATTAAAAAGTTAATAAATACCTCCCCTTATGCCTTAGTTTATATCAACGAGGTAGTGTTACCTATCTATTTGGAAAATCCAGCACTGAAGCTAATAAACACAGAAGAGGAATCTGAAGAAAATCCAGTGGAAATAAGTATGACACACTTGCTACAGTTAGAATAAAAGAGGACTTAGGCATATGAAAATTTCCAAAAGCATTCAATTGACATCAAGGCATGGTTTGACAAGAAGGCAAGGTTCAAGAAATTCTAGGTTAGATATTTTGTACTCAGGTGGAATGTTGAAAGATCTAAACCAGGACATCATCAAAAGTTTGAATCCTTTTGGAATGGTCCTTTCAAGATAGCAAAGGTTAAAGAGACCAATATTTTCTAGCTTGAAGACCTTGAGGGAAACATACAACCGATTCTAGTCAATGGTTTCCATATTAAACTCTATTTTGATTGAGCTATAGCTCATTGTAATATATGTACATAATTTGTATCATATCCTTTCATTTTGTATTTCAAGTTTTGTTTTGATGAAATTTTGTATAAAAAATAAAATATAAAAATATAAAAGGAAAAGTTGTAAATAAAGCTAAGTGTCAAATCAGAAAGCAACATGTTTCCATTCCACACTCAAATGTACTCAGTATAATTTGAAAATTGTGCCAATGGGTAGTTAGCACAACAAATGCATTAATGGTAGAGGGTGTGCATGCATGAGAAATTAAAAGTTCTAAAACATAGAATGCATTCGTTAAAAAAAGAGCAATGTTCACTAAGTAAAATAAAATAGAATGATAGTCGATCATTGTCTACAAATTCCAAAGAAAGCATTTCAAAAATTGATTACAAAAATGGCCTCCAAAGATACTCAAGAAGTTGGGACATTGATAAAAGAATAAGTGGGGAATTACATCAACAGAGTATAATTCATGGTCAACATCGATCTGGTCCTCACAGATATAATGAATCTTAAAAGGAATATCAACAATAGATACAAGAAAGGAGTAACTTTGTCACCCCAAGGTAGATGTACCATTCTATCCTTCTTGTCTTTTTATATATGTGATTCAGTCCATCCTTGTTCGGAGTTGATAGTAGCTATCATAAAATTTTATGACTCAAGAACAAAAGTAGTAAAAACTTCTAGTGGAAAAACCCTATTTAGTATCACCACCGACGCCTATCATAATATTTTTACCCTAGGAATAAAGCCACCCGTAAGACCAAAATATTTCAAAATATCCAAGCAAGTTGGGTATTACTCTTTGTGGAAGAAATCTCATGAAGGTGAGCCTTTCATAAAATGTGTCTAGAATCAATTCATGGACATTAAACCCAAGAAAGGATTGCCCAAAGCTATAATTTCCATTGAGCATTTTATCCACCCAAAGCTCTATTCCATGTTAGCTTGTATGGAGGGTTTGTATTTAGACCTAATGATGATAGATTGGCAAATAGCCACTACATACTGCATTTTCAATGAGATAATTTATGAGGAAGGTGCAGAAAATAAGGGCATTAGGGTTATCTACTTTGACTGACTAGCTTTCCTTGCTCAAAGAATACACGAGCAATTAGTGAGAATGAAAAGGAGTTTTGACACACCCTATTTTCAGAATTGTTCAAGCTTGATTTGGATGTTCTTTGCTACTATAAAGGATATGATGCCCTGGATTCCAGTCAAGGTAAAGAATGACTAGGGAGACCCCATTCCTTTTTACTATTGGACTTCTCATCTAAGGATCACTAAGTCTTTTTATAGATTTAACTTGGAATTTTTAGGGCCAGCACTGAAGATAATGTATAGGGAATGCCCTAGGCTACCACCACTAGCCAAGAAATTGTTAATAATAGAAGGTGTCAAAGAAGGATATCGGTACCTCCTTATAGAAGGCACAATAATTATACTATATGGCTTCATTGGTAAGCCTTTTATACTGCCTCATTTTATTACTAATATATTATTCACCCTAGAATACTTGAGGCAAGCAGAGTTCATTAATATGAACTATGGCTCTGGAAGGAAGAGAAGGTGTTTTTTGACTTACTGTAGTTTTGATGATATAACCATTACCAATAAGTAGCAATACGAACAAATTGATCAATATATTGATAGGTTGGACCTATTTTAGATTCCCTAGAGATGGAGTTATGACCCGGATGATGTATTTTACAAAAGGAACATAGCCTTGAATGGTGAAAATGCCTATAAATTTAAGAAAAAATATAGGCCTCATTTTGAACAGGGCAAAAATATGGAACAACTTCCTCCATGGTTAGACTTCTATAACCAAATTGTTTATTTTGATCTAGACAAAAATTAAAAACATCGGTTGTAGGAGTCTACCATAAAAGAAGTTGAGAATAAAACAAATAATAAATAGGAAAATTAGTTGCAAGAGTCTGCCCTAGGAGGCATTGAAAGTAAAAAGAAATAAAATGAAGCCAAGATAGAAAACTGGTGGAGGATGAGAGTTAAAATTAATAAAAATAAATTCACCCAATTAAAAATTAGTATGGCATCTCCAAGCTGCCTAAAGGAATGAGTATAATTTTAAAAGTGTGCCAATGAGCAGTTAGTGCAGTGGTTGCATTAATGGTGAAGGGTGTTCATGCATGCAAAATTAAAATTATTAAAACACATAATGTGTTTTTTCAACAAAGGATATCCTTTGTTTTTTCAACAAAGGATATCGGTACCTCATTAAAATTATTAAAACATGGCATAAAATGCAGTCCCAAACTAGCCCTTGCAGAAGTACCCCAGCTAGAACACAGCTGGCCCCCTTAGACTATCCCACATGAATGACATTCCTAAAGTTATGTCTAAGGTTATTCCCACTTATTATGGATCTATAAAAACTACATATGAGCACTGCAAAGATATTTTTGAATCTGGCAACAATCCACAATATAACGAATGAAGATGTTATTGTAAGGATTCTAGCCCTATCCTTTAGAGGATATATTTTGCATTGGTTTAGGACTTTTGAGGATAATACCATCACCTCATGGGAAGCATTGGTTGAGCCCTTTATTCAGGAATTTAATGATTCTACATATCCTTTTTCCCTCCTTAATCAGTTCATGTCTATGTAGAAACATCAATAAGAAATTGTTTCAGATTTTAATGTGAGGTTCAATGTAACTTAGAAAAGAGTTCCCCCTATAGCTAGACCAGTTACAAGCCTTACTTATATGTATCATAGTATATCTCTTAGATAAGATCTAGGCCTGCAAACCCAAAAATTTGGAGTAGGGACCTTTCCACAGGTCTATAATGCACTTGTACATACATCAAATATCCTTATTAATGTGTGGAGATTACCTCTAAAAGTTGTGCTACCTTACAATTTGGAAACCACTAATTTCCAAAGCCAAGATACTTATTCATATTATATGGACCCCTCTCCATTGTCATCCCCCTTCCCGTAGATGACTCCCATTCCTCATCCAAAAGCACCATCTGTCACAGTTCCTTTCCCTCCACTTCCTTCTTAGACTCCTCAAGAATTTTTTGTCATCCTTGATATACAGAATACATTGAAAACTCTTAGAAACAAAATTAATTCAATGGGTAAGATATAAATGGAGAGGTCTCAACAAGGGATATTTTCATATGTGGATAAATATCAAAAACCTAGTCCTAGTAACAATATTGGGATCAGATTTAATGCGGCATATGAAGATTATGAATGTTCTTCAGAGATAATTTTGGTGAATGTCTGGTTTTTGGTGTGTAATGATGCACATGATTCACAATCTTGTGTTATGTACCCATACCATGTTTAGCAAGCTATGGATCAAGAAGAAATAAATTATAAATGAAGGGTGAACATGCTATGGCAACCTAACCAAATCATGGTTGGAAAAGATCTTGATGAGGATGGACCTATTACTATCATGACAAGGTCACACAAGAAAACATTGCAAGTAGATCCATAGAAGATGGGTTAATTTTAGGTCCCCTATACTTTAGGTCAGCATCATGTTATTCATCATTATGGCAGAAGCTTTAAGTAGAACCATAAAAAATGCTTGCAGTTGAAGGCTAATATCAGGAATCAAGGCAAAATCTATCACTAGGGTTGTTTCTCACCAACAATTTGTCGATGATACACTTCTATTGACTAAGGCATCGGTGGTTGAGGCCAAAATAATTAAATACATCCTGTAACTCTATGAGGACGCTATTGGTCAAAAAGTTAATTTCGGTAAAATCAAGTTATATTTCTTGAACACCTCCATTCAGAGGTAAGGAAGGATTGCAAAAATTTTAGGGTTTGATATAGCAAACCTCCCTACTTCGTATCTTGGTCTCCCTTTTTTCATTGGTTCTTCGAGAGAGTCAATGCGGGACAGGGTTATTGAAAGAATTCAAAAAAAACTTGTTGGATGTAAAGGTCATCTTCTATCTCAAGCAGGAAAGTTAACCCTCACTAATGCCTCTCTTTAGAGCATTCTAGTCTATTTCCTCTCCATTTTCAAAGCCCTTGTGAAGGTTTTCCAAAAAATTGAGAAACTCCAAAAATAATTTTTATGGATTGGATCAGAGGAGAAAAAAAGGATACACCTTGTAGGATGGACCAAAGTGTGCAAACCCAGGTAAAATGGAGGCTTAGTTCTGATGAGAATTGCTCATATGAATTTAGCTTTAATAGCTAAGCAGGCGTGGTGCCTCATTTCTGGTGAAGAAAATGAAAGCATAGCTATCATCAAATAAAAGTATCTTCAAAATATGTAATATCTAAGCGACTCAATTCCAATCAGGGGTTCTACTTTTTGGAAAGCAATTCTCAATTGTAAGGAAATCATAAAAAATTGTTTAAGATGGGTTTTAGGCAATGGTGAGAGGATAAATTGTTGGAATGATAGGTGGGATAAGGATGACTGATGCAATATCCTAACTTAGCCTAAATCAGAGATATCACAGAAAAACTCATTGGCAAAAAAGTATCTGATTATATGGTTGAGGATAGAGGTAGAATGAAGTGGAAACAAATAAATATTTAGGGATTTCAAGTGAAATCGAATGATCATTGTAACATTCTCGGGCAACATTTTATCCCCATGAGACCCAAGGAAGATCAAGTGACCTAGGCTCCTATGAAAAAATGGGTAGTTCACTGTTAAATCAGCTTACAAGCTTCTACTTGATGACGAGGATTTTGTCCTCCAAAAGGACTTAGTTTGGATAAAAATTTTAATTCCAAAAATTGCAGTCTTTTCATGGCTGGTTATCCAAGGAAGAATTCTAACCATTGATAATATGATGCGTAAAAGTATTTGTATCACTAATAGTTGTTATCTGTGTAGGGCTAATTAGGAGACCATTTATCGCAATTTGATCATAGAAGGAGACTCTATGCATGTCATAAATATCCTAAATAATTGGAAAACACCTCCTTGGAGGAATAAAACAATTGTTGAAGAGGATAGGATCCTTTTCCAGGGAAGATAGGACAGAAAAGCCTAGCATGTCTTTTGGGAAGCTAACAAAGTTGTTGATAAGCTGGCCAATTTGGGTGTCAATGGTGACAGACTTTTCAAATGGGAACACAATGTCCCAAGTGAAGTAGAGGAGCTTATTCAATAAGAATACCAAGAATGATAGTCAAATTTACCAACAGGGAAGGCACTGTAAGTTCAAAGGCTATGAGTATTCTCGTCTCTTTTTTGAATTGGACTCATAATAAAAATTATCCGAGCTGTCAGTATTGGTGGATGCTTCTTGGAAATACCACAAATACTAATGGGGATAGTCACATGTCAGATAACATGGCTCCTAGTCATCTTAGTAATTTAAGGTTGATTGATAATCATAGCGCAGGAAAGAAACAACAATATAAGACTTTGAACAAGAGCCACATGGACCACCAGATATCCACCGCCATAAATCTAGCCAACAGGTTCACTTCTCCAAGGATGATTGGCCAAGAAGGGATGTGGTCCCAAAGAATGTCATATACAGAAGAAATAAATTACCCAAAATTTATTAAGAGTAATTGTCAATACAAAGCTTGTGGGAGTTTTTTCAATACTCTACTATGTGTGTCTACATATTTTTGTTTGTTTACTGTTTCAAGGAAGGGATCTGTGTATATTTATTTTTTTGCAATTATGATACAGGTGTGTTTTCTTGGGGTATACCCAAAATATTGTATGGGAATTTTCTTTTTTATAACAAGCTATGTGCCTTGTCGGATGTAATGGCTTTGGCGGCATGTAGATTTTACATATATAGGATCCTCAGTAAGGACATGTTCATCAACAACCTTGGGCTGATTTTTGTAAAATGTTTTGGGTCAACCTGTAAAACCCGGTATTAATGCTATAGTATCTTATCTACCCAAAAAAAATTTAGGCCCCCTCTCAGAAGAAGAGTGATCCACCTCCACAAAAAAGTAACATTTTCCCTATTCCCTAGGCCAAGGAAAAATAAAATAGTCTTCCCAAAATATTTAATAAAGAAACTAAGGGGGATAGAATGAAGTCTAAGGATGAAGCCCAAGAGAGGATTAGATTCCCCTCCATTACTAAGAGGTAAATAATTTAAGACACTCAACAATATAAGAGAAAATATAGTGAGCCATAGAGAAGGCCTGAGAGACCCACCTTGGATAAATTTGAATACAACAGTGTGGAGGAAATGAAGAAGATACCATCCAAAGCTATTCTATACGATACCCTCTTCATTCCTAGAAAAATAGATCTGCTAAAAGCTTCCTTGAACAAGTATCTATAGGATAAGTAGGCCACCACAATCCTTAGCATACCCTCTAAAAAAAAAAAAAATCCCCTATTGTTTTAAACAATAAACCTCCCCCTTTTTATATTTTTTAAAGGATGGAAGTTTGGGTTGTTTGAAATTGTATGATTGACTTAGGGTCATATACTACAGTTATGCCTAAAGTAGTTTGCGAGGACATGGGTATGGAATACACTAGATCCTGCCCTGGGACACCTGTGAAGATAGTGGGAGTAATCAACGATGTCTTAATGAGGTTGCATAGAGCACATGAGGTAACTATAGTACAATAAATAATAGTGGTGGATCTAGAGGCTTATTTTGGATTATTTCTTTCAAGAGAGTTCATTGCAAAGTTGGGTGGATGCATGTATATGGACTATTCAAGCATGGTTATTCCATTTAAAGGAAAGAGGATAAGAATAACACCTAAGAAGCCAATGTCTTACCACATTGAAAAATTTGAAGGAGACATGTGCAATCTCACTCCTCTAGAGGAATTTAAATTACTGGATAACTTCGAGGAGTTGGAAATTGAAGATGAACTACATTTCAAAGAGGATTACAGTCAGTTTGGGATAGGTATAGGCACATACAGTATTTTTGTAGAGACATAAAAAAAGTTCCTACTATATCTAATCAGTATCTAAGAGAAACATAAACATGGACCATGCACTTTGATGGTGCTAAATGTAGAAATGGTGTCGATGCTGGTGTGGTATTACAGTCCCAATCAGAAGGAACAAATATTTTTGCCTATAGGTTAACATGGTCATGCACTAATAATGCTGCATAATATGAGGCTCTATGCCTTGGACTGATGCAATATGATAACATGGGAATTAAAATCTTAAACATATATGGTGACTCTAAATTTATAGTAAATCAGATAAGGGAAAGATGCAGCAGTAAGCACCATTACCTAAAAGTATATAGAAATAGGGTATGGGTTTTGATGGAATCCTTTCATTCCCTAAACATAAATTTATTCCCAAAGGAAAGAATACTTTGGAATATTCATTAGAAGTAAGGGGATCTACCTTCAACCCTTCTGTAGACATAGGAGTTAAGAAGGACAAAGGGATCAGAATGGTTTTCAAGCCTGTAGTGCCAGATAAGCAAATTTTCTAGCAGGTCTTTGATAGTTATGAATAAATCATTGATTTTTTGGTGATACAAGCTTGTCTATCCACTATTCAAGAGAAAAATCTATAAGATATTGATAAATATGATGTTATTAAAATTAAGAACAATAACATACCTAGAGTTTTGGTCACTCTAGAGAGCCTGTTTAACAATGAAGACGGGAAAAAAATCAAACCCATGGAATTCAATGAAAAAATATTTAAATAAGTTGATATAGAAAAAGAGAAGAAGCTCAAGGTTGGAATCCAATGTTCCCCAAAGGAATAAGGGGATATAAAAGCCTTATTTGAGAAGTACCAAGACATTGTAGCTTGGTCATATGAGGACCTCAAAGTATATGACAAGAAGGTTATCCAACATACCATTGAGCTTGAGCCTAATGCAAAACCATTCAGGTAGAAACAAAGGCTTGTAAATCTTAGGATAGAGTCCATAATGAGAGAATAACTTTTGAAGTTGCTAAATGCTAAGATCATTTACCTGATAAAACATTCAACTTGGGTAGCCAACTTGGTACCTATAAGGAATAAGAATGGTGACATCTTCCTGTGTGTAGATTTTAGAAATCTCAATCAAGAGTCACTTAAGGACCACTGCCCCCTCCCATGGAATGATCAAATATTATATATTGTGGTAGGATAGGAAAGGTTCTCATTGCTAGATGGTTTATTTGAATATAACCAATTTTGGGTGAAGAATGAAGATCAGTTCATGACAACATTCACCAAAAAATGGGGAATATTTGCATATCAAAGAATACCTTTTGGGCTATCTAATGCAGGGGCCACATTCTAGAGAGCAATGGACTATAATTTTGGAGAACTGATTAACAAATTCATTCTGATCTATTTGGATGACATGACTTTGTTTTTTCATGATAAGCAAGACCACTTGGCACATCTAGAACAAATTGTCTAAAAGTGCAGAGAATTTGGAAACTCCCTCAATCCTAAGAAGTCATTATTTGTAGTCCATGAGGGAAAGTTTCTAGGTCATGTGGTCTCAAAGGAAGTATGGTCATTGATTTAGATAGAATCAAATCCATCCTAGCTCTTCCACTGCCTAAACAATAAAGCCTTGCAATACTTCTTTGGTAAAATAAACTTTATCAATAAATTCATATCTGAATTTGCTCAGAAGGTGAGGCCTATATCTGAGCTACTGAAGAAATCTGCATATTTCAAATGGATTGAAGTAAAAAACCAATCCTTTGAAATAATCAAGCAGTCAATTGCTACAACTCTAGTGCTAGTCAATCCATATTTTAGTGAAGATTTCATTCTTTATGCTTATGGAGCTGAGGAAAGCTATGAATTAGTGCTCACCTAGAAGAATGATCAAGGATAAGAATACCCCATTTTATTTTGGAGCTAGAATCTTCATGAATATTATGTTAAGTATAATTTCATTGAGAAGAAAGTATTTGTTGTAATGAAATCATTGAAAAAATTTAGGCAATATTTGGTTCAAAGTAAGACCCTGGTTTATGTGGTTCATCTGGATGTACGAAGTTTTATTTTACAAGGAGAAATGGGATATAAGAGAGCTGGTTTTATTACTAAAATACAAGAATATGATGTGGAAATCCATCCTACTAGGCTGGTAAGAGGTAAATCCCTGTGCCAAGGTCTTATAGGAGCAATAGTTTTAGCAAAAGTGATAGCTTGTCAGTCCACAATAAATTATCAAATTGAAGAATTGTAATTAAGTGAATCATACTAGGTAGATCATATGACTAAGTACTTTCAAACTAGGGTATGCCCTCCTGATCTCAATGGATCATAGAGAAGAATATATAGACTATAATATTTGAAGTATGTTTTACTTCCATAAGGTCTGTACAAAAGAAACCTTGATGGAGTTCTCCTTAGGTGCTTAAAAAATGATTTGTAATAAAAGGTCATAGAGGATTTCCATGGAGAACTATCTGGAGGATTTCCATATGTACATAATTTATATCATATCCTTTCATTTTGTATTTCAAGTTTTGTTTTCATGAAATTTTGTATAAAAAATAAAATATAAAAATATAAAAGGAAAAGTTGTAAATAAAGCTAAGTGTCAAATCAGAAAGCAACATGTTTCCATTCCACACTCAAATGTACTCAGTATAATTTGAAAATTGTGCCAATGGATAGTTAGCACAACAAATGCATTAATGGTAGAGGGTGTGCATGCATGAGAAATTAAAAGTTCTAAAAAATAGAATGCATTCGTTAAAAAAAGAGCAACGTTCACTAAGTAAAATAAAATAGAATGATAGTCGATCATTGTCTACAAATTCCAAAGAAAGCATTTCAAAAATTGATTGCAAAAATGCCCTCCGAAGATACTCAAGAAGCTGGGACATTGATAAAAGAATAAGTGGGGCATTACATCAACAGAGTATAATTCATGGTCAACATCGAGCTGGTCCTCACAGATATAATGAATCTTAAAAGGAATATCAACAATAGATACAATAAAGGAGTAACTTTGTCACCCCAAGGTAGATGTACCATTCTATCCTTCTTGTCTTTTTATATATGTGATTCAGTCCATCCTTGTTCGGAGTTGATAGTAGCTATCATAAAATTTTATGACTCAAGAACAAAAGTAGTAAAAACTTCTAGTGGAAAAACCCTATTTAGTATCACCACCGACGCCTATCATAATATTTTTACCCTAGGAATAAAGCCACCCGTAAGACCAAAATATTTCAAACTATCCAAGCAAGTTGGGTATTACTCTTTGTGGAAGCAAGCTCATGAAGGTGAGCCTTTCATAAAATGTGTCTAGAATCAATTCATGGACATTAAACCCAAGAAAGGATTGCCCAAATCTACAATTTCCATTGAGCATTTTATCCACCCAAAGCTCTATTCCATGTTAGCTTGTATGGAGGGTTTGTATTTAGACCTAATGATGATAGATTGGCAAATAGCCACTACATACTGCATTTTCAATGAGATAATTTATGAGGAAGGTGCAGAAAATAAGGGCATTAGGGTTATCTACTTTGACTGACTAGCTTTCCTTGCTCAAAGAATACACGAGCAATTAGTGAGAATGAAAAGGAGTTTTGACACACCCTATTTTCAGAATTGTTCAAGCTTGATTTGGATGTTCTTTGCTACTATAAAGGATATGATGCCCTGGATTCCAGTCAAGGTAAAGAATGACTAGGGAGACCCCATTCCTTTTTACTATTGGACTTCTCATGTGAGGATCACTAAGTCTTTTTATAGATTTAACTTGGAATTTTTAGGGCCAGCACTGAAGATAATGTATAGGGAATGCCCTAGGCTACCACCACTAGCCAAGAAATTGTTAATAATAGAAGGTGTCAAAGAAGGATATCGGTACCTCCTTATAGAAGGCACAATAATTATACTATATGGCTTCATTGGTAAGCCTTTTATACTGCCTCATTTTATTACTGATATATTATTCACCCTAGAATACTTGAGGCAAGCAGAGTTCATTAATATGAACTATGGCTCTGGAAGGAAGAGAAGGTGTTTTTTGAATTACTGTAGTTTTGATGATATAACCATTACCAATAAGTAGAAATACGAACAAATTGATCAATATATTGATAGGTTGGACCTATTTTAGATTCCCTAGAGATGGAGTTATGACCCGGATGATGTATTTTACAAAAGGAACATAGCCTTGAATGGTGAAAATGCCTATAAATTTAAGAAAAAATATAGGCCTCATTTTGAACAGGGCAAAAATATGGAACAACTTCCTCCATGGTTAGACTTCTATAACCAAATTGTTTATTTTGATCTAGACAAAAATTAAAAACATCGGTTGTAGGAGTCTACCATCAAAGAAGTTGAGAATAAAACAAATAATAAATAGGAAAATTAGTTGCAAGAGTCTGCCCTAGGAGGCATTGAAAGTAAAAAGAAATAAAATGAAGCCAAGATAGAAAACTGGTGGAGGATGAGAGTTAAAATTAATAAAAATAAATTCACCCAATTAAAAATTAGTATGGCATCTCCAAGCTGCCTAAAGGAATGAGTATAATTTTAAAAGTGTGCCAATGAGCAGTTAGTGCAGTGGTTGCATTAATGGTGAATGGTGTTCATGCATGCAAAATTAAAATTATTAAAACACATAATGTGTTTTTTCAACAAAGGATATCCTTTTTTTTTTCAACAAAGGATATCGGTACCTCCTTAAAATTATTAAAACATGGCATAAAATGCAGTCCCAAACTAGCCCTTGCAGAAGTACCCCAGCTAGAACACAACTGGCCCCCTTAGACTATCCCACATGAATGACATTCCTCAAGTTATGTCTAAGGTTATTCCCACTTATTATGGATCTAGAATAACTACATATGAGCAATGCAAAGATATTTTCTAATCTGGCAACAATCCACAATATAACGAATGAAGATGTTATTGTAAGGATTCTAGCCTTGTCCTTTAGAGGATATATTTTGCATTGGTTTAGGACTTTTGAGGATAATACCATCACCTCATGGGAAGCATTGGTTGAGCCCTTTATTCAGGAATTTAATGATTCTACATATCCTTTTTCCCTCCTTAATCAGTTCATGTCTATGTAGAAACATCAATAAGAAATTGTTTCAGATTTTAATGTGAGGTTCAACGTAACTTAGAAAAGAGTTCCCCCTATAGCTAGACCAGTTACAAGCCTTACTTATATGTATCATAGTAGATCTCTTAGATAAGATCTAGGCCTGCAAACCCAAAAATTTGGAGTAGGGACCTTTCCATAGGTCTATAATGCACTTGTACATACATAAAATATCCTTATTAATGTGTGGAGATTACCTCTAAAAGTTGTGCTACCTTACAATTTGGAAACCACTAATATCCAAAGCCAAGATACTTATTCATATTATATGGACCCCTCTCCATTGTCATCCCCCTTCCCGTAGATGACTCCCATTCCTCATCCAAAAGCACCATCTGTCACAGTTCCTTTCCCTCCACTTCCTTCTTAGACTCCTCAAGAAATTTTTGTCATCCTTGATATACATAATACATTGAAAACTCTTAGCAACAAAATTAATTCAATGGGTAAGATATAAATGGAGAGGTCTCAACAAGGGATATTTTCATATGTGGATAAATATAAAAAACCTAGTCCTAGTAACAATATTGGGATCAGATTTAATGCGGCATATGAAGAGTCTGAATGTTCTTCAGAGATAATTTTGGTGAATGTCTGGTTTTTGGTGTGTAATGATGCACATGATTCACAATCTTGTGTTATGTACCAATACCATGTTTAGCAAGCTATGGATCAAGAAGAAATAAATTATAAATGAAGGGTGAACATGCTATGGCAACCTAACCAAATCATGGTTGGAAAAGATCTTGATGAGGATGGACCTATTACTATCATGACAAGGTCACACAAGAAAACATTGCAAGTAGATCCATAGAAGATGGGTTAATTTTAGGTCCCCTATACTTTAGGTCAGCCTCATGTTATTCATCATTGTGGCAGAAGCTTTAAGTAGAACCATAAAAAATGCTTGCAGTTGAAGGCTAATATCAGGAATCAAGGCAACATCTATCACTAGGGTTGTTTCTCACCAACAATTTGTCGATGATACACTTCTATTGACTAAGGCATCGGTGGTTGAGGCCAAAATAATTAAATACATCCTGTAACTCTATGAGGACGCTATTGGTCAAAAAGTTAATTTTAGTAAAATCAAGTTATATTTCTTGAACACCTCCATTCAGAGGTAAGGAAGGATTGCAAAAATTTTAGGGTTTGATATAGCAAACCTCCCTACTTCGTATCTTGGTCTCCCTCTTTTCATTGGTTCTTCGAGAGAGTCAATGCGGGACAGGGTTATTGAAAGAATTCAAGAAAAACTTGTTGGATGTAAAGGTCATCTTCTATCTCAAGCAGGAAAGTTAACCCTCACTAAGGCCTCTCTTTAGAGCATTCTAGTCTATTTCCTCTCCATTTTCAAAGCCCTTGTGAAGGTTTTCCAAAAAATTGAGAAACTCCAAAAATAATTTTTATGGATTGGATCAGAGGAGAAAAAAAGGATACACCTTGTAGGATGGACCAAAGTGTGCAGACCCAGGTAAAATGGAGGCTTAGTTCTGAGGAGAATTGCTCATATGAATTTAGCTTTACTAGCTAAGCAGGTGTGGTGCCTCATTTCTGGTGAAGAAAATGAAAGCATAGCTATCATCAAATAAAAGTATCTTCAAAATATGTAATATCTAAGCGACTCAATTCCAATCAGGGGTTCTGCTTTTTGGAAAGCAATTCTCAATTGTAAGGAAATCATAAAAAAAGGTTTAAGATGGGTTTTAGGCAATGGTGAGAGGATAAATTGTTGGAATGATAGGTGAGATAAGGATGACTGATGCAATATCCTAACTTAGCCTGAATCAGAGATATCACAGAAAAACTCATTGGCAAAAAAGTATCTAATTATATGGTTGAGGATAGAGGTAGAATGAAGTGGAAAGAAATAAATATTTAGGGATTTCAAGTGAAATCGAATGATCATTGTAACATTCTCAGGAAACATTTTATCCCCATGAGACCCAAGGAAGATCAAGTGACCTAGGCTCCTACGAAAAAATGGGTAGTTCACTGTTAAATCAGCTTACAAGCTTCTACTTGATGACGAGGATTTTGTCCTCCAAAAGGACTTAGTTTGGATAAAAATTTTAATTCCAAAAATTGCAGCTCTTTTCATGGTTGGTTATCCAAGGAAGAATTCTAACCATTGATAATATGATGCGTAAAAGTATTTGTATCACTAATAGTTGTTATCTGTGTAGGGCTAATTAGGAGACCATTTATCGCAATTTGATCATAGAAGGAGACTCTATGCATGTCATAAATATCCTAAATAATTGGAAAACACCTCCTTGGAGGAATAAAACAATTGTTGAAGAGGATAGGATCCTTTTCCAGGGAAGATAGGACAGAAAAGCCTAGCATGTCTTTTGGGAAGCTAACAAAGTTGTTGATAAGTCGGCCAATTTGGGTGTCGATGGTGACAGACTTTTCAAATGGGAACACAATGTCCCAAATGAAGTAGAGGAGCTTATTCAATAAGAATACCAAGAATGATAGTCAAATTTACCAACAGGGAAGGCACCGTAAGTTCAAAGGCTATGAGTATTCTCGTCTCTTTTTTGAATTGGACTCATAATAAAAATTATCCGAGTCAGTCAGCCTTGGTGGATGCTTCTTGGAAATACCACAAATACTAATGGGGATAGTCACATGTCAGATAACATGGCTCCTAGTCATCTTAGTAATTTAAGGTTGATTGATAATCATAGCGCAGGAAAGAAACAACAATATAAGACTTTGAACAAGAGCCACATGGACCACCAGATATCCACCGCCATAAATCTAGCCAACAGGTTCACTTCTCCAAGGATGATTGGCCAAGAAGGGATGTGGTCCCAAAGAATGTCATATACAGAAGAAATCAATTACCAAAAAATTATTAAGACTAACTGTCAATACAAAGCTTGTGGGAGTTTTTTCAATACTCTACTATGTGTGTCTACATATTTTTGTTTGTTTACTGTTTCAAGGAAGGGATCTGTGTATATTTATTTTTTTTTAATTATGATACAGGTGTTTTTTCTTGGGGTATACCCAAAATATTGTATGGGAATTTTCTTTTTTATAACAAGATATGTGCCTTATCGGATGTAATGGCTTTGGCGGCATGTAGATTTTACATATATAGGATCCTCAGTAAGGACATGTTCATCAACAACCTTGGGCTGATTTTTGTAGAATGTTTTGGGTCAACCTGTAAAACCCGGTATTAATGCTATAGTATCTTATCTACCCAAAAAAAATTTAGGCCCCCTCTCAGAAGAAGAGTGATCCACCTCCACAAAAAAGTAACATTTTCCCTATTCCCTAGGCCAAGGAAAAATAAAATAGTCTTTCCAAAATATTTAATAAAGAAACTAAGGGAGATAGAATGAAGTCTAAGGATGAAGCCCAAGAGAGGATTAGATTCCCCTCCATTACTAAGAGGTAAATAATTTAAGACACTCAACAATATAAGAGAAAATATAGTGAGCCATAGAGAAGGCCTGAGAGACCCACCTTGGATAAATTTGAATACAACAGTGTGGAGGAAATGAAGAAGATACCATCCAAAGCTATTTTATATGATACCCTACCATCTTCATTCTTGGAAAAATAGATCTGCTAAAAGCTTCCTTGAACAAGTATCTATAGGATAAGTAGGCCACCACAATCCTTAGCATACCCTCTTAAAAAAAAAAAAATCCCCTATTGTTTTAAACAATAAACCTCCCCCTTTTTATAGTTTTTTAAGGATGGAAGTTTGGGTTGTTTGAAATTGTATGATTGACTTAGGGTCATATACTACAGTTATGCCTAAAGTAGTTTGCGAGGACATGGGTATGGAATACACTAGATCCTGCCCTAGATTTCTACAATTATATGGGACACCTGTGAAGATAGTGGGAGTAATCAACGATGTCTTAATGAGGTTGCATAGAGCACATGAGGTAACTATAGTACAATAAATAATAGTGGTGGATCTAGAGGCTTATTTTGGCTTATTTCTTTCAAGAGAGTTCATTGCAAAGTTGGGTGGATGCATGTATATGGACTATTCAAGCATGGTTATTCCATTTAAAGGAAAGAGGATAAGAATAACACCTAAGAAGCCAATGTCTTACCACATTGAAAAAATTGAAGGAGACATGTGCAATCTCACTCCTCTAGAGGAATTTAAATTACTGGATAACTTCGAGGAGTTGGAAATTGAAGATGAACTACATTTCAAAGAGGATTACAGTCAGTTTGGGATAGGTATAGGCACATACAGTATTTTTGTAGAGACATAAAAAAAGTTCCTACTATATCTAATCAGTATCTAAGAGAAACATAAACATGGACCATGCACTTTGATGGTGCTAAATGTAAAAATGGTGTCGATGCTGGTGTGGTATTACAGTCCCAATCAGAAGGAACAAATATTTTTGCCTATAGGTTAACATGGTCATGCACTAATAATGCTGCATAATATGAGGCTCTATTCCTTGGATTGATGCAATATGAGAACATGGGAATTAAAATCTTAAACATATATGGTGACTATAAATTTATAGTAAATCAGATAAGGGAAAGATGCAGCAGTAAGCACCATTACCTAAAAGTATATAGAAATAGGGTATGGGTTTTGATGGAATCCTTTCATTCCCTAAACATAAATTTATTCCCAAAGGAGAGAATACTTTGGAATATTCATTAGAAGTAAGGGGATCTACCTTCAACCCTTCTTTAGACATAGGAGTTAAGAAGGACAAAGGGATCAGAATGGTTTTCAAGCCTGTAGTGCCAGATAAGCAAATTTTCTAGCAGGTCTTTGATAGTTATGAATAAATCATTGATTTTTTGGTGAGAGAAGCTTGTCTATCCACTATTCAAGAGAAAAATCCAGAATATATTGATAAATAGGATGTTATTCAACTTAAGAACAATAACATACCTAGAGTTTTGGTCACTCTAGAGAGCCTGTTTAACAATGAAGACGGGAAAAAGATCAAACCAATGGAATTCAATGAAAAAATATTTAAATAAGTTGATATAGAAAAAGAGAAGAAGCTCAAGGTTGGAATCCAGTGTTCCCCAAAGGAATAAGGGGATATCAAAGCCTTATTTGAGAAGTACCAAGACATTGTAGCTTGGTCATATGAGGACCTCAAAGTATATGACAAGAAGGTTATCCAACATACCATTGAGCTTGAGCCTAATGCAAAACCATTCAGGTAGAAACAAAGGCTTGTAAATCTTAGGATAGAATCCATAATGAGAGAATAACTTTTGAAGTTGCTAAAGGCTAAGATCATTTACCTGATAAAACATTCAACTTGGGTAGCCAACTTGGTACCTATAAGGAATAAGAATGGTGACATCTTCCTGTGTGTAGATTTTAGAAATCTCAATCAAGAGTCACTTAAGGACCACTGCCCCCTCCCATGGAATGATCAAATATTATATATTGTGGTAGGATAGGAAAGGTTCTCATTGCTAGATGGTTTCTTTGAATATAACCAATTTTGGGTGAAGAATGAAGATCAGTTCATGACAACATTCACCAAAAAATGGGGAATATTTGCATATCAAAGAATACCTTTTGGGCTATCTAATGCAGGGGCCACATTCTAGAGAGCAATGGACTATAATTTTGGAGAACTGATTAACAAATTCATTCTGATCTATTTGGATGACATGACTTTGTTTTTTCATGATAAGCAAGACCACTTGGCACATCTAGAACAAATTGTCTAGAAGTGCAGAGAATTTGGAAACTCCCTAAATCCTAAGAAGTCATTATTTGTAGTCCATGAGGGAAAGTTTCTAGGTCATGTGGTCTCAAAGGAAGTATGGCCATTGATTTAGATAGAATCAAATCCATCCTAGCTCTTCCACTGCCTAAACAATAAAGCCTTGCAATACTTCTTTGGTAAAATAAACTTTATCAATAAATTCATATCTGAATTTGCTCAGAAGGTGAGGCCTATATCTGAGCTACTGAAGAAATCTGCATATTTCAAATGGATTGAAGTAAAAAACCAATCCTTTGAAATAATCAAGCAGTCAATTGCTACAACTCCAGTGCTAGTCAATCCATATTTTAGTGAAGATTTCATTCTTTATGCTTATGGAGTTGAGGAAAGCTATGAATCAGTGCTCACCTAGAAGAATGATCAAGGATAAGAATACCCCATTTTATTTTGGAGCTAGAATCTTCATGAATATTATGTTAAGTATAATTTCATTGAGAAGAAAGTATTTGTTGTAATGAAATCATTGAAAAAATTTAGGCAATATTTGGTTCAAAGTAAGACCCCGGTTTATGTGGTTCATCCAGATATAAGAAGATTTATTTTACAAGGAGAATTGGGAGATAAGAGAGCTGGTTTTATTACTAAAATACAAGAATATGATGTGGAAATACATCCTACTAGGTCTGGTAAGAGGTAAAGCCCCGTGCCAAGGTCTTATAGGAGCAATAGTTTTAGCAAAAGTGATAGCTTGTCAGTCCACAATAAATTATCAAATTGAAGAATTGTAATTAAGTGAATCATACTAGGTAGATCATATGACTAAGTACTTTCAAACTAGGGTATGCCCTCTTGATCTCAATGGATCATAGAGAATAATATATAGACTATAATATTTGAAGTATGTTTTACTTCCATAAGGTCTGTACAAAAGAAACCTTGATGGAGTTCTCCTTAGGTGCTTAAAAAATGATTTGTAATAAAATGTCATAGAGGATTTCCATGGAGAACTATCTGGAGGACACTCCTTAGGGAGTCTAAAAAATTTGAATATTATTATATCAGGTTATTACTGGCCTACCATATTTGCAGACACCTTCAAATACCAGCAATATGTAGGGAAGACAAGGAATGCATCATTCCCACTTAAGCCAATTCAAGTGGAAGAACCTTTTCAAAAATGTGGGTTGGATTTCATAGGATTTATCAATCCACATTCCTCAGCTAATAACAAGTACATTCTAACCACTATAGACTACCTCACTAGATTTGTAGAAGTTATTCCTACAAAGAAATTAGACAAAAAAGTGATTTATTTTATGGAAAGCTTTATTTCAAGTTTTGGTGTTCTAGAAGCCTTGGTGAGTTATAATGGCCTAGCTTTCATAGGAGCCAAATATATTGATTTTGTCATAAATTATGACATTACCATAAAGAATACTTCAAATTACTACCCCTAAGGAAATGGACTTGTAGAATAAACCAACAAAAAATTGTTGAGGATTTTTAGGAGATCATTAGAGGGTAATAAAATAATTTAACACCTATTGTTGGAGTAAGCTTTGTGGGCAAAAAAAATTACTATTAAAAAGTTAATAAATACCTCCCCTTATGCCTTATTTTATATCAAGGAGGTAGTGTTACCTATCTATTTGGAAAATCCAGCACTGAAGCTAATAAACACAGAAGAGGAATCTGAAGAAAATCCAGTGGAAATAAGGATGACACACTTGTTGCAGTTAGAATAAAAGAGGACTTAGGCATATGAAAATTTCCAAAAGCATTCAATTGACATCAAGGCATGGTTTGACAAGAAGGCAAGGTTAAATAAATTCTAGGTTAGATATTTTGTACTCAGGTGGAATGTTGAAAGATCTAAACCAGGACATCATCAAAAGTTTGAATCCTTTTGGAATGGTCCTTTCAAGATAGCAAAGGTTAAAGAGACCATTTTTTTCTAGCTTGAAGACCTTGAGGGAAACATACAACCGATTCTAGTCAATGGTTTCCATATTAAACTCTATTTTGATTGAGCTATAGGTCATTGTAATATATGTACATAATTTGTATCATATCCTTTCATTTTGTATTTCAAGTTTTGTTTTGATGAAATTTTGTATAAAAAATAAAAAATAAAAATATAAAAGGAAAAGTTGTAAATAAAGCTAAGTGTCAAATCAGAAAGCAACATGTTTCCATTCCACACTCAAATGTACTCAGTATAATTTGAAAATTGTGCCAATGGGTAGTTAGCACATCAAATGCATTAATGGTAGAGGGTGTGCATGCATGAGAAATTAAAAGTTCTAAAAAATAGAATGCATTCGTTAAAAAAAGAGCAACGTTCACTAAGTAAAATAAAATAGAATGATAGTCGATCATTGTCTACAAATTCCAAAGAAAGCATTTCAAAAATTGATTGCAAAAATGGCCTCCGAAGATACTCAAGAAGCTGGGACATTGATAAAAGAATAAGTGGGGCATTACATCAACAAAGTATAATTCATGGTCAACATCGAGCTGGTCCTCACAGATATAATGAATCTTAAAAGGAATATCAACAATAGATACAAGAAAGGAGTAACTTTGTCACCCCAAGGTAGATGTACCATTCTATCCTTCTTGTCTTTTTATATATGTGATTCAGTCCATCCTTGTTCGGAGTTGATAGTAGCTATCATAAAATTTTATGACTCAAGAACAAAAGTAGTAAAAACTTCTAGTGGAAAAACCCTATTAGTATCACCACCGACGCCTATCATAATATTTTTACCCTAGGAATAAAGCCACCCGTAAGACCAAAATATTTCAAAATATCCAAGCAAGTTGGGTATTACTCTTTGTGGAAGAAAGCTCATGAAGGTGAGCCTTTCATAAAATGTGTCTAGAATCAATTCATGGACATTAAACCCAAGAAAGGATTGCCCAAAGCTACAATTTCCATTGAGCATTTTATCCACCCAAAGCTCTATTCCATGTTAGCTTGTATGGAGGGTTTGTATTTAGACCTAATGATGATAGATTGGAAAATAGCCACTACATACTGCATTTTCAATGAGATAATTTATGAGGAAGGTGCAGAAAATAAGGGCATTAGGGTTATCTACTTTGACTGACTAGCTTTCCTTGCTCAAAGAATACACGAGCAATTAGTGAGAATGAAAAGGAGTTTTGACACACCCTATTTTTAGAATTGTTCAAGCTTGATTTGGATGTTCTTTGCTACTATAAAGGATATGATGCCCTGGATTCCAGTCAAGGTAAAGAATGACTAGGGAGACCCCATTCTTTTTTACTATTGGACTTCTCATGTGAGGATCACTAAGTCTTTTTATAGATTTAACTTGGAATTTTTAGGGCCAGCACTGAAGATAATGTATAGGGAATGCCCTAGGCTACCACCACTAGCCAATAAATTGTTAATAATAGAAGGTGTCAAAGAAGGATATCGGTACCTCCTTATAGAAGGCACAATAATTATACTATATGGCTTCATTGGTAAGCCTTTTATACTGCCTCATTTTATTACTGATATATTATTCACCCTAAATTACTTGAGGCAAGCAGAGTTCATTAATATGAACTATGGCTCTGGAAGGAAGAGAAGGTGTTTTTTGACTTACTGTAGTTTTGATGATATAACCATTACCAATAAGTAGCAATACAAACAAATTGATCAATATATTGATAGGTTGGACCTATTTTAGATTCCCTAGAGATGGAGTTATGACCCGGATGATGTATTTTACAAAAGGAACATAGCCTTGAATGGTGAAAATGCCTATAAATTTAAGAAAAAATATAGGCCTCATTTTGAACAGGGAAAAAATATGGAACAACTTCCTCCATGGTTAGACTTCTATAGCCAAATTGTTTATTTTGATCTAGACAAAAATTAAAAACATCGGTTGTAGGAGTCTACCATCAAAGAAGTTGAGAATAAAACAAATAATAAATAGGAAAATTAGTTGCAAGAGTCTGCCCTAGGAGGCATTGAAAGTAAAAAGAAATAAAATGAAGCCAAGATAGAAAACTGGTGGAGGATGAGAGTTAAAATTAATAAAAATAAATTCACCCAATTAAAAATTAGTATGGCATCTCCAAGTTGCCTAAAGGAATGAGTATAATTTTAAAAGTGTGCCAATAAGCAGTTAGTGCAGTGGTTGCATTAATGGTGAAGGGTGTTCATGCATGCAAAATTAAAATTATTAAAACACATAATGTGTTTTTTCAACAAAGAGCAGCGTTCACTAAGTGAAAGAAAACAAAATGATAGTAAAGTATTATCCACAAATTTTAGAGAAAGCATTTCAAAAATTGATTGCAGAAATGGCCTCTAAAGACACACAAGAAGTTTTAACATTGATAAAAGAAGTGGGGAATTACATAGATAGAGTGAAAGCCATGTACGACATCAAGTTTTCCGACAATGATAGTCTTTTTATATCTATGATTCAGTCGATACTTGTTCGGAGTTGATAGCAGCTATCATCAAATTTTATGACCCAAGGGTAAAAGCAGTAAAGACCGCTAGTGGCAAAACCCTATTTAATATCACTGCCGAGGTCTGTCACAAAAATTTTTCCCGAGGAACAAAGCCACCCGTAAGACCAAAAGATTTTAAAATATCCAAGCAAGATGGATATTAATCTTTGCAGAAGCAAGCTCATTATGGTGAGCCTTTTAGAAAATGGGTCTATGATTAATTCAAGGAAATTAAACCAAATAAAGGACTGACCAAAGTCCCAATTTCTATTGAGTGGTTTGTCCACCCAGATCGCTATTCCATGTTAGCTTGTATGGAGGGTTTGGATTCAGATCGAATGGTTATATATTGGAAAATAACCACTACATACTGCATTTCCAACAAGAGAATGTATGAGGAAGGTGAAAAAAATAAAGGTGTTAGGGTTATCTACTTTGACTGGAAAACTCTCCTTTCTCAAAGAATACACGAGCAATTAGTCAGAATGAAAAGGAGTTCTGACACACCTTATTTTTGGCATTGTTCAAGCCTAGTTTGGATGTTCTTTGCTACTATAAAGGATATGATGCCTTGGATTCCTGTCAAGGTAAATAATGACCAAGGGGACCCCATTCTTGTTTACTATTGGACTTCTCATATGAGGAGCACTAAGTCTTTTTATATATTTAAATTGTAATTTTTAGGGCCAGCACTGAAGATAATGCATGGGGAATTCCCTAGGCTACCACCATTGGCCAAGAAATTGTTAAGAACAGAAGGTGCCAAAGAAGAATATTGGTACCTCCTTACAGAAGGCATATTAATTAGACTATATGGATTTATTGGTAAGCCTTTTCTACTACCTCATTTAGTTACTGATATATTATTCACCATAGAATATTTCAGGCAAGCAGAGTTCATTAATATGAACTATGTATATAGAAGGAAGAGAGGGTGTTCATTGAACTACCATAGTGTTAATGATATAACCATTACCAAGAAGTGGCAAGGCAAAAAAATTGACCAATATATCGATATGCTAGGCCTATTTTACATTTTCTAGAGATGGAGTTATGACCCAAATGATGTATTTTACAAAATGAACATAGCCCTTAATGGTGAAAAGGCCTATAAATTTGAGAAAAAATATAGGCCTCATTTTGAACAGGGCAAAAATAGTAAGGAAAATGCTCTTTTGGAGTGGAATGTTGCCAATATGGAACAACTTCCTCCATGGTTAGACTTCTATGAGCAATTTTTTTATTTTTATCTAGACAATAATGAAAAACATCGGTTGTAGGAGTCTACCATCAAAGAAGTTGAGAAAAAAATAGATAAGAAAGAGGAAAATTAGTTGCAAGAGTCTACCCTGGAAGGCATTGAAAGTAAAAATAAATAAAATGAAGCCAAGATAGTGGACTGGTGGAGGATGAGAGTTGAAATTGATAAAGAGAAATCCAAATTTGTATTGAAATTTGATGATGATTTTTTTTTATAAATATGAAAAGAATGTCACAACATGAAAAATAAAAGACCCAAGGAATATAGTGCTAATATATAAGTCATAAATAGGGTCATATTCCTCATCCCCACCATTGCAATAAGAGGCTTAGGAAGAAGGATCTGATACTCCATTAACTACTACTAAAGTTCTAAAGATATTCCATCCTTCAACTGAACAAATAGAGAAATTTTTAAAAGGGGCACAATTAATGAGTAAGATGCATTATTCTGATGAGAGGGCTATTAGTACACCAGTCATTCAAATGATAAGTAGGCCCAAGTTCCTAACCCTATATGCACAACCATTGGATACACAAATAGACTAGAATCGGAAGGATAAGGACTTTGTGTTCATTCCAATCAATTTTACCACTGTAGCTACAGTGGAATTAAATCCTATTGCTGAAGAAATGCTTCAAGAAGAACCAGTACAGGAAGGGTTTTCTGGAGAAGACACATAAAGTGAGAAATCAACAACCTTCCAATTCTTTAAGATAAAGGTCAAAAGGGCACCAAAAAGAGCTAAGAAGGAGATTTCTAAAAAGCAGAAGTTGGATAAGGAGAAAGTTGTTAAGGAAACTCCTATTTTAGCTATAAAAAAGGTACAATTAGTGCAATAAAAAAGCATAGAGGTAACTACATAACACCCTACATCAGTAGGCAAAGGTATGGTCTCTATCCCCTCTCTCCTCCTCCTCCTTATGATTCCCTATAGAAATTACCTTCCCTTTCTGAGTAAGAGGTTGTAACAAAGGTTCCTTCTCCCCCTCATAGTTCACCACCTATTTCATCAGTCAATACTAAGGGCCAAGTCAACCCATATCCTCCAAGATCACCTTAGATTCCTTCTTCGTCATTCAATATTCCTTATTCATCATCTACCATAATTCCACATTTATCATTAACCACCTCCATAATATGAGAAATAAACTATTTTAAGCACACCCACTCACCCTTCTGTGAGTTGTGCTTTAATTTCCATGAGTCTATCAATTGCAATAGTAATAGTGGTCACAGATTCCACTGTAGTCACTTCTACCAAGTCATCATAAACTATTGATTCCACTCTATCATACCTTATAACCTCTCCTCCTACTCCTGCAATTTTCCTACCCAAGAAATTTTGTAAAAGGAGAAGGAATTTAGATAGAAAATCCAAGATTTATGGGTAGAGGAGTTATCCAAACCTTCCAAGAGGATGGCAACGAAGAGGAGAATCATGTTTTTTGATCTAGTTTCAAGGTAAAGAACATATAGATCCATAATTCCTCTTGTGAGTAAGCCTAAAACTAATATGATTGCTCAATATTATCGTCTAGAGGAACATATAGAGTATATTGAGCAGCTTCCTGTAGAAGATGAATTGGTCATAGCAAAATCTCACTTGGACACTTTTTATGTCAAAATTGATATATACAAATAAAAGGCAGACAATTTAGAGAGAAAAATATAAAAGCTTTGGAAGACCATAAATAATTAGAAAAAAGTGGAGAAAGCTCTAAAATGGGAAGCAAAGAACTAGCAGGAAAAATTTCAATGGGCTAATAAGCTCAAGGTTCAAATAGAAGAACATAAGAAGAATTAAGAACAAGCTAAGGAGATACTGAGCTTGAAGCAGTAGCTTCAAATAAAAAATGCTAATTCTTCAGGTTTCTCTAAATCTAGGCTAAAGAAAGTGAGAAAAATAACTATTATCTAAAGTTCTAGAAAAATACTCAGAGCTACAACCCATTATTGATTACATGGATGATGCTAGTCGTTTAGTTTAGAATATTCACGAAGACCTGGATAGCTTCACTGGAGAACTTCAACCTATGGTGGTCCCATTTGAGCATATTTATAGGCTAGTAGATACCCTATTCCCAATAAATAATGGAATATTTCTTGTTTGGCTTCCATAGTTGTGGTAAAGAAGCACAAAGCTCCCCAAAAGGATTGGCTTTTATTTTTAAAAATTAAGAATATTATCAAGGATGTGGTGGACATAAATAAGGAAATGATTTAGAATGGCTTCAAAGAGTTATGGATGGAATATAACACCTTGTTATTAGTAGAATATATTAAGAAGAGTACTTTTGAGAGCCTTCAAGATTAGTGTGAGATTGATGCTATGGAGGAACCGATTGATCAAGAGAAGGCTTCACAAATAATCATTGATTTTACTAGACTCAAATATCTGATGGAGGACTTGGTAAACAAAGGAAGTGTTGCAAACTATGAGGACATTGGTGAGCTAGAGTATGTTCATAAGTAGCTAAAAACAATTTCCAACCCTTCTAAAATAGTTTGGAATCAAGCCCTACAAACTCTGAAGTTGATGGTCCAACTATTTGTAAAAGATGTTTAAGAGAAGAATAAAGAGCAAATTTCACTTGAGGAAGAAGCTAAGCAAGAGTAAGAGGACAATGTTGAATAAGAGGCTCAACAAGAAGAGGAAGAACCAAACAGAGCTACCACAGACCCTGAAGGGACACGAGAGTAGAATTTTTTTTGTACATTTTATAGTCATGTAGAGGATTACTTTATTTTTGTTAAAGCATTGGTGAATTTTTAAGGGATTGGTAGAGATAGTTGTGTTTCTAGTATGGTCTTGATATGAACATTTATCCTCTAGGATTTTCATAAGGTTTTCAGAGGGTAATTTTCATATGGAAATTATTTTTTGAAGAATTCTTTTGAAGATAAGCATTTTTGACACTTGATGACCAATGGATAAGACTCTAAGTTCCATGGTTTTCCCAACAAATCCACCTAGGAGGAACTAGAATGTAGACCCAAAATGGCCACATCCTTAGAAAATTTTAAAAATTATTCTAAGGCATGGAAATATCTATTCCAATGAGGAAATAGAGCATTTTGGAGTGGATACGTGCAAGAGACCCGATTATGCTCAAAACTTAGTATTTTTTTAGTAAATTTCTTATTCCACTCGAGATAGTGTATTTTGGAGAGGACTCTGGTAGGTTCTCAATCTGAAAAAAAAAATTGATATTCACTAATGTCAGCACGATAAAAGTGTGGAATGGTGATTCTCTTTTATTTTACGTGCTCCAACGACTAAGTACTGAAAGGCCAGATTCCACTTGGTCCCAAGACTAAAAGTAGTGCAAAATGGAGATAAGCTCATTTTACATCGCTTTTAGTGCAGAATGGTGACAAAAATACCAAAAGCATTTTAAAAGTAGCAAAATGACATCAATGACCATTTGCATTGCTTGTAGAGTGTATTGATTATTTCATAATGAAACTTAGTCGAATATGACATCAACCTTATTTTTTAGCAGATTGTAACTTGCACTTTATACAGTGAATACTAGAGAGAAGAGTTAAATGTTTTAAATACTAAGTGGACTAACTTCAGATCTGATTTTTCTCACATCCTAGATTATTTCTCACCAAAATCCAATTTTGTTGGCCAAAGCTATTGAATATGATGTCAACATCTATAAAAGTGTGGAATTGTGTTTTGTATTTCCCGATAACTTTATAGAATATTTCTTAGTTTTAATCACCACTATTCATCGAAAAGCATCGAAGAATGAGATGTTGCTAACATTTTCAAAGTATTTAAAGGTATATTCTTGTTGGATCAGTTAAACAGTTAGTTTGAATTTGGGAAGGCAAAGTGTCGAAGGGTTTTCAAGATCAAGAACCAGAGTGGTTACAGATCTATGGTGAAATAGAGTTTCCAGGAATGATGAGCAGTCCAAATTTGTTCCATAGTGACTTAAGGCCCAACTCCCATCAATGAGCTATCAAGTTATAGAGTTGAGCTACCATGGTGAATTAATCACAGTGGATTTCTAGGACTTCATCAGCCAATGAGATAATGCCAACAAAGCTCTCTGTTGAGTTGTAAAATTGTAATTGTTGTAGTGTCTCCTTAATATCTTTCATTTTTCAAACTATAAATAGAGGTTAAACCCTCATTTTTAAGGGTCGTATCTAGTGTGTTTGCTTGCCCTACTGTAAATATTCTTTACAAACTAATGGAAGGAGAATTACTTTAATTTTTGACTCAAGAACATGTTATCTTTGCTATCTTTCATTCAAGAGGTTCGAAGATGTGAATTGCATTTTTGTCAATGCTCTAGTGGTTAGTTCATTCTAGTTTATTGGATTATTACTTGTGAAAGTAATTGAAATTTTTTCATAGTTAGATATTTGTTGATAGGGAGTTTATTTCTTCTAAATCTGATTATTGGTCAATTCTTCTAAATTGGATTATCAGTATATTGGATATTGGAATTACTTTTTGCAACATATCTTTATTTTGTGCTTAAATGTATGAAGATTTCATGGTTTTGGGTGCAACTAATTTTGAGTGATGGGACACTGGAAATAGTTTGTGGGAGATTTTTTCTGTAGTTGCCTATACTTTTAGCCTATTTGTCCACTATTTTCATAATATCTCTAACCTTAAACTTTTTTCTAACCATTTTATTCAAACCCTAATTGAGCTTTAATTGTGTCAACACCCTGGTAAGTTGAAAAGGAACCAACCTACAATGGAGGTTGGGCTAAATTAACATTTGGTCCATACAATATTGAGTGTTGAGCTATGACTATCGGGTGCATTCCTGGATAGAAAATTGGAAGATAGATAGTCACAGTGTCAAGTAAAACTTGATGTCAATTCGGTTCCCAACAGTAACTATAGAAAAACATTTGAGGCTACCAGGGTTTGTGGCAATGTAAAAGGTACCGAAGGGGATACTACAGGTTCATCATGGCATGGTGGATAACACCGAGTGCAAGTTGTAAGATTGATCATGGCAACTATACTATGTGAAGAAGGGTCACATTGAACATTATTAACCTATTAGGATTGCCCTTGGGAATTTTATTAGGTTCCTTGGGGATTGGTCCCCCTGTGTTCAGGTAATGGGTTTTGATAGATACCCAAATTTTGGTTTTGTGGTGAGAAGGGGTTTACAACCTGAATGATACCCTAGTGAATGAGGTCTTGGAAAAGACCATGGAAGGAGTGAAAAGATTCGATATCATGATTGTGTTGTTGATGGTATATGCAAAAGGTCTACTCAATGCACCCTCGAGGTTTGGGTTGGTTTGGATCAATGGGTCGAATGTCCACCAGGGAAATATGACCTACATTATATAATCTATAGAATAAATCTGGCAAGGGCTCAGAGAGTGGGGTCAAATTGCATTGTGAAAGCTATGTATAAAGGCTACAATGTTGTTGTGTTTTAGGTGGAATGGGTGCATTAGTTTGGAATAACTATTGCCATGGATGGGGAGGTTGTGATATGGATGAAGAAGCTAAAGAATATGTTATTGTATGATTAGTTTGTGGTGGTCTAGAGAAGGGTTTATTTGGTGCATTTCATTTGAAGTGAAATTTAGAGTTGTATGACATTTTCTACCTAATATTAATCTTACCAGATTGGACTTTGGTGTCCTCAATGACCTTGGCTTGAGCAATAACTTCCTCAAATTTGTAGCTTTTATGAAGGTATAAGAAAGTGTAGATATGCTTTTAACAAATATTGAAGAAGAGTGTAACTAGTTCTATAGATTATAGGCTATGAGCTAGATCATGGATGATCAATCTCCATAAAGATAAAATTTTTGTAATGGGCTCATTTTCGACCTATCATAAGGCATAGACATCAGAGAAGTTGGTTTTATTCTTGATATTAATGGAGAAATATTCTAAGAATTAATTGGCCAACTACTCAAATATGAACATGATATGGCACATGAGCATGTTGCATGAGTCAAGGTCTTATCCCCCAAGTGAGAGGAAGAAGTTATGTAACATGAGGGGATTGCTACTATGAAGTTGATAACAAGTTGATGGCAAAGCCGGGATTCACACAGACAATCTCACAGTAAATTCACAGAAATTTTCATTAATTCATTCAATGCCAAAATACAGTAGTAACTTTCCCCCGGCACAACACTTCTTCCCCCAATCCCGAACTTCACCATCCCCTTTACAAAGATTTTCTCCGAGTTTTTAACGAGGCCTCAGTCCTCCAGGCAATCAATGCCTCCACCAAACAAATTTCAAATTCAAATTTCCCCCCAGGACGAGAATTCAAATTTTGCCATAAATGGGCCACCGCCCGAACCACCATGGAGCTTGCATTAATGGTTTTCCTCGACCTGCAACCGCCGTCTTCGTCAGATCGATCTCCTGTACCATGGTCTCCTCCATAATGGCCATTACTTGCATCTGTTCCATTGCCTGTCCTGTTACTTTGTCAATAAAAGAAAAGAAACGCGGTCGTGGCTCTCATCTTGATTCAATACACGTAGTTGTCCACGTGTTAAATCTGACCTCCCCTGGTTGTCCGCATACATACTTGGCTTTACCCACCTCTGTCCACAACGTTTCCAAAACACGTGCCCCTCTCCATAGTTTTGATACACGTGGCTGCCCACGTGTCCAATCCTGCCTTGTCCGGTCTTCGGTTCATTTTCTTTGGTCATGATTTTACTTGGTCGCGATATCGCGACCAAAAATGCTTCCTCAAGCCTCAACTCTTTGGGGTCACGAAATCGTGACATGTCACGATTTCGCGACCCCTCCCCTCTCTCTCTCAACCTTCTCTTTGCTGAAGCTCCTCGTAAATTTCTCTGCCTTGCGTTGTCTTGTGAAAATGCCACGTGGCGGTTTCTAACCGGCCGCGATATCGCGACAGGACCCTTTCTCCTTCACTTTGCATTGGTGACCGTCGCGATATCGCGACGTCGCGATATCGCGACGTTTGGAACCCTTCTCTTTTGCCTTTGAAATTTGGTCGCGATATCGCGACGGAACCCGCCAAAGCTTCACAGCAGCTTTCGAGGTCGCGATTTCGCGACATGTCACGAAATCGCGACATGTCACGATTTCGTGACCCCTCCTCCCTTTGCCTTAAAACTTCTCCAAACCCAAACATTGCTTTACAAAACCTTCTCCGATGCCGAAAATAAAAAGATCAAAGTGCAAAGAACTTAAAAAGAACTAAATTTTTTTTGGATGACGCAGGATTGCCCTACTGTTTTCGGATGCTCCTGCATCAGACACCCGGGGTAAATTAAAAGTGATCCTCACTTCTGTTTTGTTTGGGGAAGACCCAGGCGGTCAACCTCCGTCTTCGACAGCCAAGTTGCGTCCTCAATAGGTTTGCCCTTCCACTTAATTAAATACTCAGAATATTGCTTGTTTTTGGTGCTTCTGCCTTCACGGGTGTCCAATATTTCCTCGACCTCGTCTGTGGTTGGAGTAGAGGCTGGAATTGGCCATAATTCTGCACTTGCTATTTCTGTACCCTCCCCCTCATGATATTCCACTAAATCTGAAACATTAAAAATAGGTGAAATATCAAGCCAATTGGGCAACTCCACTTCATATGCATTTCCTGACTCCCGCCTTCCCAATATTCTGCATGGTCCAAACTTCTTCATCTTCAATTTGTTATAAGTTTTGGCAGGGAATCTCTCCTTCCTGAGATGCACCATGACCTCATCTCCCACTTTGAACTCCTTGAACCGCCGCTTCTGGTCTGCCCTTGTCTTGTATTGAGTATTCATTTTTATAATTTGTTTTCTTACTTCTTCATGCAGACTTTTCATATGCTCCGCAAATTCTTCGGCCTCGGCACTGCACTTTTCTCTTTTGTCCAACTTCCTCAGTTCAGACACATTTCTTGGGTTGTTCCCGTATATTATCTGGAATGGAGACTTGTTGGTGCTCTTATTAACTGAACTGTTATAAGCAAATTCCGCCTGTGGTAAAACTAAATCCCATCCTTTAGGCTGATCTGATATCAAACATCTCAATAGATTACCCAGGCTTCTGTTCACCACCTCTGTCTGTCCGTCAGTCTGTGGGTGGTATGCAGAACTGAATTTCAGGTCTGTTTTCATCTTCTTCCACAGAGTTCTCCAAAAGTACCCAACAAACTTGGTATCTCTGTCAGAAACTATGCTTCTTGGCAGACCGTGAAGTCGTACCACTTCCTTGAAGAATAACCCAGCAATGTGGACTGCATCACTTGTCTTCTGGCAGGGAATGAAATGTGCCATTTTGGAGAACCGATCAACTACTACAAATACTGAATCATTTCCCCTCTGTGTTCTCGGCAATCCAAGGATAAAGTCCATGCTTATGTCCTCCCATGGTCTCTCAGGCACAGGTAATGGCTGGTACAGTCCTGTATTTTGTTTTACACCCTTTGCCATCTGGCATATTCTGCAACTTTGCACAAACTTCCGTACATCTTGCTGAAGTTGTGGCCAGTAGTAATTTTCCTCAATCAAGGCAATGGTCTTATCCCTACCAAAATGCCCAGCCAATCCTCCGTTGTGCTTTTCTTTGATTAAATTCTCCCGCATGGAACTTCTAGGAATGCACAACTTACTACCCTTGAACAACATTCCGTCTTGGATTAAGAAATCCAACCATTTTGTTCTATCCATAGTAAGAGGTATTGAGCAAGCCTCCCAGGCTTCTGCAAAATCCGGATCTGTAGGGTATAGACCCTTCAGTTCTTCAAACCCCACTACTTCTACTGTCAATCTGGTCAGTGAGTCTGCCTTCTGCTTAAGGCATCCGCAACTCTGTTTGACTTCCCACTTCGTGCTTCAGCACAAAGGTATAACTTTGGAGGAACTCCACCCATTTCATGTGCCTTTGGTTCAGTTTTGTCTGACTGTTAATGTATTGCAAAGCCTGATGGTCAGTAAATAGTACAAACTCCTTTGGTAATAAATAATGTCTCCACTTCTTCAGGGCCTGAACTATAGCATAAAATTCTTGATCATAGACAGAATACTTTTTTCGAGCATCATTTAACTTTTCACTGAAATAAGCAACTGGCTTGCCTCCTTGACTCAGTACCGCCCCTATTGCACTGCCACTGGCATCACAGTCCACCTGAAATACCTTGTTGAAGTCTGGAAGTGCCAAAACAGGCTGTTCTGTAACTTTTCTCTTCAATGTATCAAAGCTCCTTTCAGCCCCTGATGTCCATTTGAACTCCTTTTTATCTCCCCTCATTGTCTCTGTGAGAGGTGCACAAATACTGCTGAAGTTCTTTATGAACTTCCTATAAAAACTGGCCAGACCATGGAATGACCTCACTTCTGTTGTGCTCCTTGGAGTAGGCCATTCAATGATGGCTCTCACCTTTTCGGGGTCCATCTTCAGGCCTTCTGCTGAGATTACAAACCCCAAGTATACCAATTCCTTCTTGACAAAATTACACTTTTTCAAATTTATTAATAACTGTTCTTCTTGCAGCTTTTCAAAGACCCTCCTGATATGCATCAGGTGTTCCTCCAGGGTCCTGCTGAATATCAATATATCATCTAAATAAACAATAACAAACTTTCCCAGAAATTCTTTCAGTACTTCATTCATCAGCCGCATGAAGGTACTTGGTGCATTGGACAGTCCAAAGGGCATGACCAACCACTCAAACAGGCCTTCTCTTGTTTTGAAGGTTGTCTTCCATTCATCTCCCTCTCGGATACGGATTTGATGATAGCCACTTTTCAGGTCAATATTTGTGAAGTACTGAGCTCCACTTAAACAGTCCATGATATCATCCATTCTTGGTAACGGGAATCTGTACTTAATAGTAATTTTGTTGATGGCCCGTGAATCTGTACACATCCTCCATTCCCCATCCTTCTTTGGCGCCAGCACTGCAGGGACTGCGCATGGGCTCAAGCTTTCCCGAATTAATCCCTTTTCTAATAATTCTTGGACCTGTCTATTTAATTCCTCAGTCTCTACAGGTGTCATCCTGTGTGCAGCTTTATTTGGCAGGCTTGATCCTGGTATTAAATCTATATGATGGCTAATTTTTCTCACAGGGGGTAAGCCCTCGGGCACATTGTCAGACACAATGTCTGGAAATTCCTCCAGCAGATTTAGAATTTCTGCTGGGGTATCCTGGCATTCCTTCCCCCTAACTCTAGGGATTATTGCATAACATAAATGTTCACGCTTTAACCCGTTCAGAAACTCTCTCCCCTCAACTAAACAGACTCTGGAAATATGACATACCTTTTCATCTGCATCCTTCAAGGGCTTTAGTTTATGGCGTACACCATTCTTTGTCAATGAGTAGGTGTTGGCTCGGCCATCATGTATTGCACTTCGGTCAAACTGCCAGGGTCTCCCCAGCAACATGTGGCAAGCATCCATGGGCAAGATGTCACATAGGACCTCATCATAATAATTTCCAATGTTAAATTTAACGAGAACACTTGCTCATTGACCAAAGCTCCGTGGTCCTTTTGCAACCATGCGACCCAATATGGGTGTGGGTGCTTCTTCCTTTCTAGCTGTAACTTGGTAACCATTTCCTCAGAAACCAGGTTATCCATGCTACCATTATCAATAATGATATTGCAAACCTTGCCCGCACATTTACATCTAGTGCGGAATAAGCTTTTCCTCTAGTCTGTGTCCTTCTCCCCGTTCAACAGGACTCTTCTTACAATCATTGTCTCTCCCCTCTCTGCTTCTTCGGAATGCTCGGATTCAGCATCCTCCTCCGCCACAGCAGCTTTGGCTGGACCCTCAGGCCTCTTGTTTGTTCTTTCTCGGTGTTGTGGACATTCAAATGCCCGGTGTCCTTCTTCACCACAGTGGAAACACGTTCCACGAAATACTCCTCTTCCAAATCCTCGTCCAGATCCACCCCGTCCTCTTGGGTAGCTGTTCTGATCTCGAGGCTGATAAACATCCTCTTCCTTTTGGTCCTGGTTACTACTGGCTTCACCAGTCTTCTTCGGATCCTTGTACTTTTCCCCACTGGTTCTCCCACCAGTCCTTCCACCTCGGCCTCTTCCTCTTTGCTTGCCTTCAAACCGCCTGTTCAGCTTTTCTTCTACCTTCAAGGCAAATTGGTAAGCATCCTCAATGGTGTTTAATCGAACCAGGCTCAGTTCTTCCTGGATACCAAGCCTCAACCCATTAATGTAACGGGCTACCTTCTCTTTGTTTGCCTCTAAATGCCCTGTTCTAATAGAAATTTTGTAAAACTCTTCAGTGTACTCTTGGACAGTTTTGTTTGTCTGTCTCAAGCTCTGCATTTTTCTTAGCAGATCCAACTCGTAATCTATCGGGATGAACTATCTTTTAAGCTTCTCCACCATTCTATCCCATCTCGTTATTCTCTCCTTCCCTCTCCTGTTCCTCTCCAACTGGATTCCTCTCCACCAAATGTTGGCATGGCCCTTCAACTTCGTCTTAGCAAATCGACTCGGTTAGGGTCTTCAACTTCCTCATACTCGAAATATTCCTCCAAATCATTTATCCAGTCAATCACTTCTATATTTAGGTTTCCCGAGTATGTAGAAACCTCCATTTTAGGCTGCTTTCCAATCTGAGATATGGCCTTATACAACCGGGCCTGAGCTGGATCCACGGCTTCTGCTTCTTCCTCAGACTGTTCTTCCTCTTCAACTTCATCTTCACTTTCCTCTTCCCCTCCGGGTTCGCGCCTTCTGCGTAACTCTGCTTGCAAGGCTTGAACTTGCCTTTGCAAGGCCCGAAAGTCTTCGGCCGGCACCACACCTCCTCCTCCGCCTCGGTTCCTTCGTGGAGGCATTATATATATATATATATATATATATTTTTTTTTTTTTTTTTTTTTTTTTTTTTTTTTTTTTAAATCTTCCCACAGATCCTGGTGTAACTGCCTCTTTCTCCGGTGATCTGTTACACGCTCAGGAGCTCCTGCTCTGATACCACTTGATGGCAAAGCCGGGATTCACACAGACAATCTCACAGTAAATTCACAGAAATTTTCATTAATTCATTCAATGCCAAAATACAGTAGTAACTTTCCCCCGGCACAACACTTCTTCCCCCAATCCCGAACTTCACCATCCCCTTTACAAAGATTTTCTCTGAGTTTTTAACGAGGCCTCGGTCCTCCCGGCAATCAATGCCTCCACCAAACAAATTTCAAATTCAAATTTCCCCCGGGACGAGAATTCAAATTTTGCCATAAATGGGCCACCGCCCGAACCACCATGGAGCTTGCATTAATGGTTTTCCTCGACCTGCAACCGCCGTCTTCGTCAGATCGATCTCCTGTACCGTGGTCTCCTCCATAATGGCCATTACTTGCGTCTGTTCCATTGCCTGTTCCTGTTACTTTGTCAATAAAAGAAAAGAAACGCGGTCGTGGCTCTCATCTTGATTCAATACACGTAGTTGTCCACGTGTTAAATCTGACCTCCCCTGGTTGTCCGCATACATACTTGGCTTTACCCACCTCTGTCCACAACGTTTCCAAAACACGTGCCCCTCTCCATAGTTTTAATACACGTGGCTGCCCACGTGTCCAATCCTGCCTTGTCCGGTCTTCGGTTCATTTTCTTTGGTCATGATTTTACTTGGTCGCGATATCGCGACCAAAAATGCTTCCTCAAGCCTCAACTCTTTGGGGTCACGAAATCGTGACATGTCACGATTTCGCGACCCCTCCCCTCTCTCTCTCAACCTTCTCTTTGCTGAAGCTCCTCGTAAATTTCTCTGCCTTGCGTTGTCTTGTGAAAATGCCACGTGGCGGTTTCTAACCGGTCGCGATATCGCGACAGGTCACGATATCGCGACCTGTCACGATATCGCGACAGGACCCTTTCTCCTTCACTTTGCATTGGTGACCGTCGCGATATCGCGACGTTTGGAACCCTTCTCTTTTGCCTTTGAAATTTGGTCGCGATATCGCGACGAAACCCGCCAAAGCTTCACAGCAGCTTTCGAGGTCGCGATTTCGCGACATGTCGCGAAATCGCGACATGTCACGATTTCGCGACCCCTCCTCCCTTTGCCTTAAAACTTCTCCAAACCCAAACATTGCTTTACAAAACCTTCTCCGATGCCGAAAATAAAAAGATCAAAGTGCAAAGAACTTAAAAAGAACTGAAAATTTTTTGGATGACGCAGGATTGCCCTACTGTTTCCGGATGCTCCTGCATCACAAGTAGAGTGGCAATTTCTAATGTGTTCATGAGGATCCTCTTTATCTTTGTACTTATCAAACTTTGAGATCTTTAATCAATAGGGGTAAGGAGATATAGGAACTAAAGGGTGGACTGGATCTTTGCAGAGTTCATCGTATGTGGGTTTTTATGGCCCATAACCAGCTGTACAAATATTTAGCATCTTAAATTCTTCTTGAAAATGTTGAAGTTCGGATGCTAGAGGTGTAAAGGATTGTGCTAAGCCAGTTGGAGCCTAAGAATGGGGTGGGTACTGGAGATTTTCTTCCTAATGTAGAGATGGAATGTATTACAGTGATACCTATAGATGTGACTATTGAATGGTGTAGGATGTCAAATTTGATGGGATACCCTATTGTGGAGCAGTCATCTGCTAGGGGTAGTAATATTGTGGTTGTAGGGTTTGTATTTTTTCCATTGGGATATTTTGGATAGGGGTCTACTATAATGGTTGGGCCATACAATATGATGACCAAGAAGTAGGTGGGATGAAAAATGTAGGTCTATCAAGTAGTGGTGGCGGTAGTGGTGTCTTGGTATATGGTGCAAGTGGTGGGAAATATGAGGTGTCAAAATATGGTACCTGCATTTAACTAGAATAGAAATAAGAGGAGAAGGTAGGTAGATTATAATAGGATGGGGGATTAGTGGGATAGAATGAGGGTCATGGATCACAAGTAGGAAGGGGACTAGAATACAAAGCCCAAAACGAAGGAGGTGGAGCAAGTCATAAAATGGGAGTACATGAATATGTTGGTGGAATAGAAGATAGGATACCATACATACCAAGAGGGTAGGATGTAGGTGGATAAAGTGATAAGGAAGGAGTTTAGGCCTCAAAGGTAGGATCCTAAGAATATTGCATGGTGAAAGTGTTCACACATAATTGAGGATATGGGATGTACATATGTTGTTGATATTGGAATTGTTGTGAGGGGGGGATGGCTGTGACACAACATCAAAATACGAGACAAAGGATTTTTGGGAAAGTGGTGCTTGTAACCTTTGAGAAGCATACTGATATGATGATTTGGGTTGTGTATATTATTGTTGTAAAGGATTCTATTATGGGAGGATTTGAGGTGAGGGCGTTTGAGTGCTCAGAGTGGAATATTAGGGATATGATATTATCCCTATGATAGGGGTGAATGATGCAACCTCAGGGTGAGTACGGTTGAGTCAGGAGGATTCATTATCAAAGAGAGACTAAGATAGACTTTGGAAGAAAGGATGTGTAAAGGTAGGTAAGGTAGGTAGGGTCTCCTCATTGATAGTGAAGAAGGGAGGTAGGTGTCCTAGAGTAGTATAGATGATGTGATAATAGAATGTGGAAGGCATATTAGGTGAATGTGAGCAAGGAAGAAGTGGATGATCTTCACCAAATGAAGTGGTGAGGATATCACCCATGGTAAAATTCTTAATGTGAGATATAGTGTGTATTTGTGGTGAGTCAAAACCTGAAAGGAGGTTTGTAGTGAGTGTGGAATTACCCTTTGTGAATAAAGGAGGAGGGATGGACTAACTAGAAGTGGCACAAGAAGCCTCCTCCTCAATATGAACTTGCTTACGTGCTTGATGATGAGTGATAATATGCATGATGTTGTATACTATGAAATGGTTCTCAAACTATTCAAAAATAGAAATCTAAGGTTCTAGATGTGCTCTGTGTAGGGTTTTTTGTGTAACCCTATGAAATTTGTGAAGTTTATATATATCAAAATAGAGTTCACAGGGTGCTATGTGAATTAGGAGTTGGTTCACAGGTTGACCTACAAATTGGGTCTAGACTATGAATTTTGATAGGAAGTTGGAAATTTGAGGTAATTTGAGGCATTTTATGTTGTCATTGATGTCACATGGATCACATTGAGTTTTGGTGGCCAAAATATTTCATAAATAAGCATTTATGATATTTTGGAAAGCATGGCTATTTACAGGGTTTTTGTGAAAACCAAGGCAAGCAAAATAAAAGGTTTTATTTAAAACCATGGATGGCAGATTTGAAATGGGTTTTTCTTAAAACCTAGGTTGGCTTTTCGTTTCATCAAAAAATGTGCCCTGATGAAGGAGATAATTAATTTTAAATATTTAAGTTTAAATTTTAATCATTTAAAATTAAAATTTAAAATTAAAATTAAAATTAATATTTTATTATTGCCGACGTCAAAAAGGAGGAGGAAAATAATATTAAGTCATAGCTAACGTCAAAAGAAAAAGTTGGGCATATATAAATATGCCACTAAACTTTTTATTTTCCCTAAGTCCTCGATGAAGATAATCCGTTCGAAGCGCTAAGGGAGCAAAAGTGTCGTATTCATTTGAAAACCAGCGAAGAGAAGAGGGAACAAAGGTAAGGGAGGTTCCTTACCTATCACCGTAGGTGCTTGTGGCCTAGAGGCAAGAGGAAGGCACGTAAGGTGTTTAAGCACCAGCAGATCCGAAGTTCGAATCCCACCGGTGCTAGTTTTTGCAAGGTAAAAAGGGAGAACCTTTTGCACATGGTTTTTGAGGGCAAGTTCGGAGGAAGCAAGAAGGAGGTCTTGCGCTCTTGGTTTCTATGTGAGTGGTTGGCTCACATGGTTGTTGGTACCATGGTTTGAGTGGTGCAGGGGCAACGACATGGGATCGAATCTCGTTGAGGTTAAAGGCAAGTTATTAATTTTTCCAAATATTTTATTTTTCTAAGGTTGCCCTAGGAGAGATAAGGTTTGTGGTGCATGTTGTGAAAAGGAAATATTTCTGGTGATTTTCCTTTTAGAAGTATATCATATTATATATCATTGGAAAGATTATTTCGAGGGCTATTTGATTATTTTGTTTAGAAGGAGAAATAAGGTGTACATAAAGAGATATTTCTGTTTTTGTAAAAGGGTTCAAGTGAAGGTTGTTTTGTTCTTTTCAAAGTGTGTTGAGTGTGGCAAATTTTTCAAAGGGGTTTCTTCATCTTCATAAAAGGTATGGGCACATTCTCCTATTGATTGTCTATGGTGGTTGATTTCTGAAATATCATTGGAGGGAAAAGGATTGTTTGTGGTTTCCTTTTCGAAAGTGGTTGATTGAATGCTTCAAGGTTTTTTGAATTGAGAGTTGTGTTTAAACCTTGTTTTATAAGCATAGTTGTTGAAGCCCATTGGTTGTGAAATAACTTGAGTTAGAAAATAACATGAGTATCATTGTTATGTGAGATTTGTAATTGAGCATTGTTGGAAACATTTGAGTTGGTTGATACATACTTGGACTAGGGTTGTGTGAGGAAGAATTGTCCCTTGTGGTGATTAGTTGAGATTGAGTTTAGAACATATTGAGTCTCTAACAATTCTCTTTATGGTTCTATAAGACTTGGGTTGAGTTGAGTTGAATAAGCCTAGTCAAGTGATGTGTGAAGTGATTGTTCAAGTCCTATGAAACAAACTATTCCATTATTCTGATTTGAGTTGAGTTGAGATTGAGCCTAGAACATATTGAGTCTCTAACAATTCTCTTTATGCTTCTATGAGTTGATTTGAGTTGAGATTGAGCCTAGAACATATTGAGTCTCTAACAATTCTCTTTATGCTTCTATGAGTTGATTTGAGTTGAGTTGAGTTGAGATCATTGTGGATCATTGTTGTCATCCATTGAAGAGTACATTGCCATTCATTGTTGAGTTCATATTTGAGCTTTGCCTTGATAGATTTGTGGATGATATTTGAGTGCTACTTGAGCATGATTGATTGAGCCTTTGAGAAGGCATTTGTGGACAGTTTTGAGAAAGCTTTGTGGACAGTTTTGGGGCAGATTTGTGGGCAGATTTGTGGACAGATTTGGGATAGTTTTGGGCAAGTTCTTGGTGAGCTTGCTAGAGCAGATTTGGACAAGTTCTTAGTGAGCTTGTTGGAGCATTTTTGGGCAAGTTCTTGGTGAGCTTGCTAGAGCATATTTGGACAAGTTCTTAGTGAGCTTGTTGGAGCATTTTTGGACAAGTTCTTGGTGAGCTTGCTAGAGCATATTTGGACAAGTTCTGTGTGAGCTTGTTATTCAGTTTTGGACAAGTTCTATGTGAGCTTGTTATTCATATTTGGACAAGTTCTATGTGAGCTTGTTATTCAAATTTGGACAAGTTCTATGTGAGCTTGTTATTCAGATTTGGACAAGTTCTATGTGAGCTTGTTATTCAACTTTGGACAAGTTCTATGTGAGCTTGTTATTCAAATTTGGACAAGTTCTATGTGAACTTGTTATTGCCTAGCTTTGAGCAGATCAAAGAAATCATTGTATTGGATATTTCTGTGTGAAATATTATAAGGAGATCAGCTTGTGGAGTACCCCACATTGGGGGAACCACGTTAAATCTTGTGTCTCAATTGTGTGTGGTGACTTGTGCTCTTGCTTACTACTGCTATCCGAGTTATTAATGCACACTGCTATATTTGGTTATTGCAATTAAGGACATTAATTGATATTGATTTGGAAAGAAAGTAAAAAGTGGTCTTATACTATTCACCCCCTCTCATAGTATAAGCTTGTGTTCTTCAATTGGTATCAGAGCGGGTTCCTTCAAAAAGGCTAACAACTTGAGGGCAGATTCTACAAGAACATAGATGGCTTCAAAGAATGGATCATCTACAAATAAGGCTCCATTGTTTGATGGTAACAATTATGCTTTCTGGAGCATGAGGATGAAGAACTACTTGATATCACAAGGATATGAGGTATGGAAAATGGTTGAAAAAGAGTATAGGGTTGAAGGTGATCCCGAGGTAGATAAGACTATCAAGAAATTTGTTGAGATCAATGCAAGAGCAATGAATTGTATTTTGAGTGGGCTTCGTGAGACAAATTTTGCAAAAGTCATGGTATGTACTTCAGCTAATGAGATGTGGACCAAGTTGTGAAATACTTATGAAGGAGATTCCAAGGTAAAGTTGGAAAAACTACAAACTCATAGAAAAATATTTGAGGAATTGAAAAAGGAATATTTTGAAGATATTGCAAAGTTTTTACTTTGAGTTGATGAAATCACTAACACCATGAGAGGCCTAGGTTTTGAAATTCGGTTTTGATGAAAGAAAGAGAAGTTACCCAAAAGGTTTTGAGATCACTTCCCATGAAATATGATTCTAAGGTTTCAACAATAGAAGAGACAATGGATATCAACAAGTTAACAATGGAAGAATTGCAAGGTACTCTCACAGCTTATGAGATGAGGGTAAGTAAGCATCAGGTTCCAATAAAAGATATTGCATTCAAGGCTTCAAAAAAATAGAAAGAGAAAGTTTCATAGAGATGGATAGATTTTTAGATAATGATGAGGAAGCTAACTTCATCAAAAGGAATAAGGACTCAAGGAATTTTAGGGATATAAGGAAAGTCAGATGCTACAAGTGTGGTGATCTTGGTCACTATGCATACAAGTGTCCACATGAAGAAAACAATGATGATGAAAAATAGGGTCACAAAAGAAAAGAATATGGAAAGCATAAGCATGACAAAGATGATAGATTCAAGCAAAACAGGTATGAGAAGAAGAAAATTTTTGTAAGGCAAAGAAATCTTACTACATTATAGATGCAAGTGATAGTTCAGATTACAATGATAGAAACCAGTTAGATGAAGAAGAATGTACATTCTTTGGAATAAGTGAAGAAAGGCAAGAACACCTATTCCTAGGTATTGAAGTTAAATAAGAGGATATATCTATTGAAGAAAGACATGAAGAGCTTGCCATAGCCATTGAGCAAGAAAATAGGTACAAGAAAGGTCTAAGGATACTAAAATGCTTCATATGCAGAGATTTTGGGCATATAGATGATGATTGCACATACTACAGCAATTGCAACAAGGAAAGTTTATTTGTTGAAAAAGAAAGCAACATTTTCAGTAATAGTTCTAGCAGCAGTTGTAGTGACAATTCCAGCAGCAGTGATGATGAAGAAGAGAATTCCACAAAACAAGAAAATAAAATCAGGAGGTTGGAAAAGAAAATCAAGAGGCTTGAAAATAAGGTTCATGAAAATGAAAAGGTCAATATGATGCTTAATCAACACATTCAAGATTTGGAAAAAGAGCTTCAAGAATCAAAAGAGCTTGGCATCACTATTTCTGAGAAACTAAAGGAGAGGAAAGAAATATGTGATCAGTTAAAAGAAGAAGATCATAAAAGTTTGGGGACCTACATAAATGAGTTAGCACGATTTCAAAGGAATTCAAAAACTCTGGATAATATTTTGGATTTACAATGAGATCCATTTATAAAGACAGGGCTTGGTTATGAAGAAGGGAAATCAAAAATAAGTACACAAGGTCCTATATTTGTATCAGGAGGTTTTGTTTCAGAAATATATAAGGAAGAACCAGTTCCCAAAGAAAAAGAAGTAGCAGAAATGGATACTTGCATTTCAGAGGCTATAGAGATGTGTGCCAATTTGCTACTTGACACAAATAAAGAGAAAGAAGAGGAAGTTTCCAAAGCACCAAAGGTCTCATATTTCAGGTTTGGGGAATCACACTCAAAAGGAAAGGAAGTGCTAAAATATGAAAGCAAGGAAGCACCTAATATTTGTGAGGAAAGTTCCAAAGTTCCTATGGCTCCAAATATTCAGTTTGGTTCTTGTTTTGAGATAGGTGAATCAAGTTCAAAAGGAAAATAAATTCTTGAAGAGAAAACAAAGGAAGAAACTAAGGAAGAAGTTTTAGATACTACAAAGAAGGTTCAAGGATGCAATGCACAAGTTGAAAATGATCATAAGGATAATGGTCAAGAAAGGTATGAAGAACCAGGGCATGAACAAAGGGCTTTTCAAGGACATTGTTTTTCTTGTAATGGATTTGGACACAGGGCTATACACTGCAGGGTCTATGGATCAAAGAAGTTTGATTTTGCTAGAAGAAACTTCAAAGGAAGAAGGTATGGTTTTCAGGGACATTGCTTCTCATGTAACAGGATTGGTCATAAAGCTTTTCAATGCAAAGGAAATGAGCAACATGGTTTTGGTTTTAGAGCTACACAATTCAAAAGTCATAATGGTCATGAAAACAGAGCTTCACAATACAGGGTTCAGGAAAGGAATGGATATGGAAATTATTTTAAGAATGAATTCAAGACATGGGCACCATCCAAAGGCTACAATATCAAGTGTTTCAATTGCAATAACTTTGGGCATATTGCAAAATGGTGTAGGACTCAATTCCAAACAGGTTCAAGGCAAGAAGGTCAAACAAGTTCAAGGCAAGAAGGTCAAACAGGTTCTAGACAAGAAGATCAAGTAATTCATCAAGAGAAGGATATCAAAAAAACATGGAAGGAAGTTGATAGAGGAAATAAACAAAGTGATATGGGAGTAAAAGTACTCCCACCCCAAAATTAATCACCTCAAGAGAGAAGGGGGTGAGGGGGCTAAGCTTAAGAGTCATATCTTTTAGCCCCATAGGTGTCCCTTTTGCCATTGATGTCAAAGGTGGGGAGATTTGAGTAAGGGAGAGAGAATTGAGTTAGGGGGAGCAGCCTCCATAGAGAGTATTGAGTCATGGGAGCAGCTTTTATTCTCAGAGTTGGTTTTTGTAGTGACTGTGGTGATTTGCATTAGAGGTGTTGCCATCAATGACAAAGGGGGAGATTGTTGGAAATTTGAGGTAATTTGAGGCATTTTATGTTGTCATTTATGTCACATGGATCATTGATGTCACATGGATCACATTGAGTTTTGGTGGCCAAAATATTTCATAAATAAGCATTTATGATATTTTGGAAAGCATGGCTATTTATAGGGTTTTTGTGAAAACCAAGGTAGAGAAAATAAAAGGTTTTATTTAAAACCATGGATGGCAGATTTGAAATGGGTTTTTCTTAAAACCCAGGTTGGCTTTTCGTTTCATCAAAAAAGGTGCCCCGGTGAAGGAGATAATTAATTTTAAATATTTAAGTTTAAATTTTAATAATTTAAAATTTAAATTTTTAAATTAAAATTAAAATTAATATTTTATTATTTCCGACATCAAAAATGAGGAGGCAAATAATATTAAGTCATAGCCGACGTCAAAATAAAAAGGTGGGCATATATAAATATGCCACTAAACTTTTTATTTTCCCTAAGTCCTCGATGAAGATAATCCGTTCGAAGCGCTAAGGGAGCAGAAGTGTCGTATTCGTTCGAAAACCAGCGAAGAGAAGAGGGAAAAAAGGTAAGGGAGGTTCCTTACCTATCACCATAGGTGCTTGTGGCCTAGTAACAAGAGGAAGGCACGTAAGGTGTTTAAGTGCCAGCAAATCCGAAGTTCGAATCCCGTCGACGCTAGTTTTTGCAAGGTAAAAAGGGAGAACCTTTTGCGCACGTGGTTTTTGAGGGCAAGTTCGAAGGAAGCAAGAAGGAGGTCTTGCGCTCTTGGTTTCTATGTGAGTGGTTGGCTCATGTGGTTGTTGGAACCATGGTTTGAGTGGTGCAAGGGCAGCGACAGGGGATCGAATCCCGCTGAGGTTAAAGGCAAGTTATTAATTTTTCCAAATATTTTATTTTTCTAAGGTTGCCCTAGGAGAGATAAGGTTTGTGGTGCATGTTGTGAAAAGGAAATATTTTTGGTGATTTTCCTTTTAGAAGTATATCATATTATATATCATTGGAAAGCTTATTTCGAGGGCTATTTTATTATTTTGTTTAGAAGGAGAAATAAGGTGTACATAAAGAGATATTTTTGTTTTTGTAAAAGGGTTCAAGTGAAGGTTGTTTTGTTCTTTTCAAAGTGTGTTGAGTGTGGTAGATTTTCCAAAGGGTTTTCTTCATCTTCATAAAAGGTATGGGCACATTCTCCTATTGATTGTCTATGGTGGTTGATTTCTGAAATATCATTGGAGGGAAAAGGATTGTTTGTGGTTTCCTTTTAGAAAGTGGTTGATTGAATGCTTCAAGGTTTTCTTAATTGAGAGTTGTGTTTAAACCTTGTTTTATAAGCATAGTTGTTGAAGCCCATTGGTTGTGAAAGAACTTGAGTTAGAAAATAACATGAGTATCATTGTTATGTGAGATTTGTAATTGAGCATTGTTGGAAACATTTGAGTTGGTTGATACATACTTGGACTAGGGTTGTGTGAGGAAGAATTGTCCCTTGTGGTGATTAGTTGAGATTGAGTTTAGAACATATTGAGTCTCTAACAATTCTCTTTATGGTTCTATAAGACTTGGGTTGAGTTGAGTTGAATAAGCCTAGTCAAGTGATGTGTGAAGTGATTGTTCAAGTCCTATGAAACAAACTATTCCATTATTCTGATTTGAGTTGAGTTGAGATTGAGCCTAGAACATATTGAGTCTCTAACAATTCTCTTTATGCTTCTATGAGTTGAGTTGAGTTGAGATTGAGCCTAGAACATATTGAGTCTCTAACAATTCTCTTTATGCTTCTATGAGTTGATTTGAGTTGAGTTGAGTTGAGATCATTGTGGATCATTGTTGTCATCCATTGAAGAGTACATTGCCATTCATTGTTGAGTTCATATTTGAGCTTTGCCTTGATAGATTTGTGGATGAGATTTGAGTGCTACTTGAGCATGATTGATTGAGCCTTTGAGAAGGCATTTGTGGATAGTTTTGAGAAAGCTTTGTGGACAGTTTTGGGGCAGATTTGTGGGCAGATTTGTGGATAGATTTGGGATAGTTTTGGGCAAGTTCTTGGTGAGCTTGCTAGAGCAGATTTGGACAAGTTCTTAGTGAGCTTGTTGGAGTAGTTTTGGGCAAGTTCTTGGTGAGCTTGCTAGAGCATATTTGGACAAGTTCTTAGTGAGCTTGTTGGAGCAGTTTTGGGCAAGTTCTTGGTGAGCTTGCTAGAGCAGATTTGGACAAGTTCTGTGTGAGCTTGTTATTCAGTTTTGGACAAGTTCTGTGTGAGCTTGTTATTCATATTTGGACAAGTTCTATGTGAGCTTGTTATTCAGATTTGGACAAGTTCTATGTGAGCTTGTTATTCAGCTTTGGACAAGTTCTGTGTGAGCTTGTTATTCAGATTTGGACAAGTTTTGTGTGAACTTGTTATTGCCTAGATTTGAGTAGATCAAAGAAATCATTGTATTGGATATTTTTGTGTGAAATATTATAAGGAGATCAACTTGTGGAGTACCCCACATTGGGGGAACCACGTTAAATCTTGTGTCTCAATTGTGTGTGGTGACTTGTGCTCTTGCTTACTACTGCTATCTGAGTTATTAATGCACACTACTATATTTGGTTATTGCAATTAAGGACATTAATTGATATTGATTTGGAAAGAAAGTAAAAAGTGGTCTTATACTATTCACCCCCCCTCTCAGTATAAGCTTGTGTTCTTTAGAAGCTATCAGTGATTTACTATGTGTGTCCAAAAAGTGGATTTCCTAGAAGAAATGTGTGCTAAAACTAGTTTTGTGAGGGTGGAAAACAAGGTATAACTGGAATCAGTGCTAATAAACAAGAAATACCAGTTTGTGATTTTTGCATGTTTTGATGTTTGAAATATACCTCTAGAAAGTATCATAGAAAGTGGGTAAAATTCTATAAATAACAGGATTGTCATCGACACAAAACCTCATGCAACACCCAAAGATGCACAAAATAGAATGGTGTCACAACATGTGACCTAATATAAAGGTGCAATAAAATTATAATGAAGGAAGGTGGGAACTCAAGATGCTTTTATGAGTCTAAAAAGCCTCTCACGAGAAGAGGTGGCACTATCTAAGACTTTCTATCCACATACCCATGCTTTTGCTTCACCCTTTTGTAGGCTTAGTCAAGAATGACAATTACCTATTCACTGATTGTAAGAGCCTTGTGAACAAAGATGTCTAACCCTATCCTACTTTGAAGTTCCCTTATGGTGATGAATTCTATAAAACCAATCTCAATAGTAGAGTATTTTTTGGTGATGAAGTCTAGAAAACTGCTCTTAGGGGTTACTATGGTGTCTAGGTGATGAGCTGGTAGAAGGAGATGAATTCCAACGCCACTAGTCTCAAGTAATATATTGGATATGAAGTCCAATATCACCACTATGTATGCCATGTCTATGTGATGGTGTTTTTATTACCACTGGTGTGAAAGCATAAAAACTAACTAGATACCTTTTAGGAATGAAACTAATCCTAGATGTGTTTCCAAAATGAAACTAGATCTAGGTGTATTTTTAGAATGAAACTAGTCATATGTGCATTTTTACAAAACAATAAGAGATCTATTATATGAAATATGCAAGCAAGAAGAGGGGAAGCATGTAAACAAAGGAAATAGAAACCCTAATATAAAGGCATGAAAGAAATTTGAAATTGATTTGTGCAAAAATGGATTGAAAATTTATGCTAAAATATGCGAAAAGAAATTGAAACCCTAATCTAACAGAATGAAAAAAATTTGAAATTGATTTTCAAAAGGAGATGTAAATGCCAATGCTAAAAGATGGAAAAAGGAATTGAAACCCTAATCTATAAGCATGAAATAAATTCAAATTGATTTGTGTGAAAAGATATGTACATGCTAATGCTAAAATATGCGAAAATGAATTGAAACCCTAATCTAGAAGAATGAAAGAAATTGAAATTGATTTGTTTGAAAAGATATTTAAATGCTAATGCTAAAAGATGTGAAAATAAATTGAAACCCTAATCTAGAAGCATGAAAGAAATTGAAATTGATTTGTGAAAAAAGAGATGTAAATCCTATGCTAAAATATGTGAAAAGGAATTGAAACCCTAATATAAAAGCATGAAAGAAATTTGAAATTGATTTTGCAAAAAGAGATGTAAATTCTAATTGAATGATTTGAAAATAAATTGAACTGATTAACCTAAATGTGATTTTTGAAAAGCAATTTGAAAACCTAACCTAATGACATGGAAAGAGATTTGAAATTTGATTTGCGAATTTTGATAGAAATTGGAAAGATACCCTAAGAATTTTAGAAAGAAGAGTGAAACCTAATTTAGTAACTTGAAAGGAAATTTGACAAATTAATCCTAAATGTTATTTTGGGAAATAAATTCGACAAAGAATTTTGAAATGAAAGGAAAGGAATGCAAAAACTTAATCTAAATGCAACTTTGAAAATATATTTGAGAAGAAATTTGACATGACTTAAAAGGAATTTGACAACTTAACCTAAATGCAATTGTTCAAAGAATTTTGAAAATGGAATGGAAATAAAATGAAAGGGTTACAAAACCCTAATCTAATTGATTTAGAATTGACTAAAAAATTTAATTGATTTGTTTTAAACAAAGATTTCACACAATGACCTTATACATTTGAAGTGGAAAATGGTACGTAAAAATATGATGAAAAGGTGGAGTTATAAGGAAAATACCTGACTTCTATTGTATCAGATAAACTTCCCATTGTCTTTTTTGTTGACTCCTATAATTTCAAGTGATTTTGATGTTGTTTGGTTGAGTTTGTAGGGTGGCCTATGAACTGGATGTTGGTTTGTAGGTTAGGGGGTGAACTAAGTGTAGAGGCTTGAACCTCTAAATTTGAGGGCTTGATCTATGTTTTAGGGCTTTTTTGGATTATATTCTATGTTCAAAGTACCTTTAACAACAATAGAAAACCAAAAATTGAGTTATATTAGTTTGAGCACTATTCTAAAAAAACAATAGTGGATGTCGGGGGTGCTAGAATGAAGCAACTAAAAGACAACCATTTGTTACAACTAATAAAAGATTTTTTAGAATGTTACTTTATTCATTTAGAGCCATAGGGTTACAAAATGAGTCTCTCATTCAAAGGATATATTTATTCCTTATTTCCATCACAAATTTGAAGCATTCGATGGTGTTTTTCGAAGCTCCTTAATGAATGTGGGCTTATGTGTGCATGTGCCATTAGAAGTCTATTGGTGTATGTCCATTTGTACCTATTTTAGGCTTGAAAAAGGGTGCTAGTGTGTTCAGTGGCCTACCTTGGTCAAGCCCCATGATTATGCAAACAAATTGACTCAAATATATAAAAAAACATGATGAAAGTTACTAGAAATGTTATAGAAACTACAAAAAATTATTTTATACCTAATATGGTGTTGTAGACCTACTATACGATCGGTTCACAGGGTGACCTATGAACTGGATCTCGGGTTCATGGGTTAGAGGGTGAAATGGATTGTATTTGACTTTTGATGAAGATTTTCTATATGGATTAGGTTTGGGAGTTGTTTGATGTTGTTTTTCGAAAGCAAAGTGGTAAAAGGTGATTCTGGAGTGATTTCAATAGAGTCTGGATAGGTTGACTGAAATGGGAGAGAGATCAAATGAGGAAAAATACCTTCAATTTATAGAAAAAACCAAGGTCAGGGGGGTAGTTAAGTATACCACACCCTAGGGTCAAATCCTAGCATGGTTAGGTTAGGGTTTGTGAGGTTGTAGGTTTAGTCATCCTCTCACATGACCTAATAGAAATATCCTATCCTCACACATGTGTGAGGAAGGATTAGGGTTAACTAGGGTTAGCTAACTCCTAGGTTAGATGGTATTGAATTAGATTTTCTAGGAAATATCCTAACCATATTAAGGTGCACACATGTGTGAGGACATGTTTAGGACTAATTTGATCATTAACCATAATTAATCCTTTTGTAATGATAAAGTGTAACTTAAGTAAAATGCAATCACAAATAGAATCCTAATTACTCTAATTAGATTTTTAGGTAGGGAATGGTCCCATGGGGTCCTTAATTAGGTGTAGGAAATGGCTTAGTTCACTTGGGAATGGTGGAAAGTTAATAAGTCTTCAAATTCTTCTAATTTTTTATGGAGTTGTGGGTTTTATGATTATTTTAAAGGGCAATTTTTTTCTTGATTTTTAAATTTTAATCAAGCCCATAATTATAAATATACATGGGAAGAATTTTAAGTTGCATTTTAAATAAAATGGAGATCAAAATAAAAGGATAATAATGTGTAGGCTAAGGAAACTACACCTTGTGTGTCAGGGCCAAACAATGGTCAACAATATTTGTTTGAATGTAAAAATTCTATTTTTCAAGTTCATGGTTGCATTAAAATTCGAAAAAAAATTGTTTGAATTAACCCTAGTAAAAAATATCAATGTCTTTGACTAAGACATTGTAATTTCAAGCAAAGAAAATCAAAGATATACAACTTGAGGGTAAACATGTTCAAATTTTTTAGGATTTGAAAATCACCATGGATAAATATAATTTACATTCATCTTTATATGCTATTGAGATGAATGATGTAAATATTGTTCTTGGTTATCCTTGGTTGAATTCTTTGGGTACCATTAACATTAATATACAAAAAAAAATTTATGAAGTTATGGTACTGCAAAAAGAAGGTAAAATTACAAGATATCTCTCTATATAAGGTACAATAATTAGGGGCAAATCAGTAATTTATGGTAGGGAAGCAAGTTGTAGAAGATCATTAATAAATGTCTAAGGAGGAGGTAGTAAAAAAGTTCAAGGAAGAAGCAAAATTAGAATCCAAGGACAAATTCAAATATGGGAGCTTGAAAAAAGCACAAGATGTTGAAGAGTCCAAAAAGGTTGAACATTGAGGGAAATACAAGGAACCACACAAGCTAAAACTTTGGATATACTATCAGTCATAAATGCGAGGTATGGATGAAAAAAGTGAAATGTATGCTTCGAGTACATGGCATTGGTATCAACAAAGACCACCAACTATCATAGGATTTTTGGTATGGACGAATGATTGAGAGTGGTACCAGTATATTTTTTGATAAGTTAAAAGGATTGCATTACTTATACGAGTTTTAAGTCTCTTAAAACCTTGTTACAAAAATAACCATACTTGTTGTGAATAGGGAAGATTATAAAAAATGGACGATGCCCTGAGCCTAAACTAGAGAAAAGTAAACCAAAGGATGCAACCTCAAACATAATAAAATAGGAGAAAAGGACATTACATAAGAAGATAATTCTGTAAAGAAAAAAGGAAAAGGCTCCATGCAGGGAAGTTGTGAGAACATAACATAAACAGTAAAGAGAAAAGGAATAGGCTCCTCGTAGGGTAGCTACAGAAGCAAAAATTAAGGATATAAGGAAATTATTCCTCAGTATAAATCTTGTCCTTGTTCTTAGTATTGCCTTGACCAGTTTCCTTAGGCTCCTCTTTTATTGTAACCACATCTTCCACTTCAGACTCACCATCAACCTCCTAGCCACTTTAACTTCCAAAGAACATCTTCTAAAGGCCTTCACTAATATCAATGATAGAATTAACCATAGGATTCATCATGCCTATTGTGGAGGAGATAATTAATTTCTTCAACCACTTTGCCTCAGCGTCCGCATCTTCATCATCAGTCTTGATGTCAATAATATTTTTTCTGTCTGTCGCTGCCTAATTTTAGAGGTAAACAAATTTTATAATAGACCCTTCCATGCTTTCAAATCTAATAATTTTCCTCACATTTAGTTTCGTGACAACTTCAATGGCCTTCCTCTTTATTTCTACTAGGGAAAGGCAGGTAGAAGGCCCCAAAGGTTTGGCTGGGTCGGGGATGCTAGGGTTGGCCTTAGGACTGAGATCCAGGATATAGGTGTAAATGACCTTGAACATGCCTTTATGGAAAGGGAGGTCATGGCCTTTCTTGTTCCTACAGGACGTAATCAAATAGTTTATGGAATTGAGGAAAAACTAGGGGATGCTAATGGGATTGATATCATGAAAGTGATTCACGAAGGCCAAATGATAAGTACAAAGCACTTTTTTTGGGTCATCGATAGTGATGAACTCCATGAATGGCTTCATCACATCATTTCAGGGAATGTTGAGGTCACTCCTATAGATTCCTTGCTAGGATCCTTTATAGATCCTTTCATTATCCTTGAAATCCTTGAGTTATACCTCCCAGTTGTGCTTATGTCTTGGATTGAATGTCCTTACATAGTATAGCCAGTGATCATGGACAAGAGGTTGATATCCACATAGAAACTTTTCCATTTAACTGTAATAGAGTTGTTATCCTAAGAATCCAAAAAAGCCATGGTGATGTTGAGCTCCTCACTAGTGAACATATGAAGGAAGGGAAAGAAGTGGTGCTCATTGAGAATTATCTTGGAAAGGGGTTCACATACAAATTTGTTGGGCTCGATGAAACTCACGATGGAATGGAAGTGGGTTTTGGGGAAAGGATTGAAAGGAATAGCAAGGGCATGAGGGTCAATGGGTTTACTGCGCTAGTGAGGAAGGAAGACAACCAACAGAGGAGGGATGGAGGCTTTGCATAGGATGGAAGCACAAGGCGAGCTTGTGGTAGATTTTTGAATGGAAAATTGAAGAAAAATCCCCAATTCTTGGAGGTTACCACAACATGAATTGAAATTGATACCAGAGGGTTGGAAAGCTCAATATTATTTTGGAAATGATTGATCGGATAGGGATGGTAAACGAGGAGAACCAAAGGGTTGATAATAATTATCTTTAGAACTTGGCCATGATTAGTTATAGGGCTAAGTAGTATTTTTTTTGAATAATCACCTCCTTCACTGATGCTGACATGATCTTCTTGGTGGATATGATTCAATTTCTAGGGCACAATCTTGAGAAAATTATTGTTGTCATACTTCCATTTCATTAAGGAGTGCCATGTCCCCTTAACGCAACCTATGGTAGACCACATTATCAGGGTTGCACCTCTTTCTTGTATTTTGTTATTTATTGCCCCAAGATTTGTATGGTGCCATTGCCATTGTAGAGGATAGTTGAAATAATTGAAGCAAGAGCCTTTGTGAAACATCTTCTCATTGGAATTGGTAGTGCCACCTAGGTCTCTACACGCAGTTGCCATAGAAAGCCATAAATTGAAAAAGTTGTTAGTATTCCTTACCAAAAGATCAGAATGGACAAGCATAAATTTATGGAGGTGGGAAAGGGTCATCGTGGAAATATGCCCAATAAAATTGAAGATAGTGTCATACCATTTTTTTCGGTGCTTAGGTGGAGTGTTCTCTATCCACATGGGCATCCTCCTTCCACACCTAATAAAAAATAAGATCATGTGATACTCACTTTTATGATGCTTGGGTGGAGTGTTCACAGTCCATGTAGGAATCATCCTACCACTCTTTTTGTTATGCATGTGATACAGGTTGAGGATCCTAGAGGAACACATCCTCATGAGGAAGACAATTAGGATTAACACCTTGAATTTTTTCTTGTTCCACGATGGCACAGACTTCATTAGGTATGTCATAATTCCAAATTAGTATGTTGGGTGTATGGACTCCAAGGTTGGCCAATATATATTTAGTTCTATTTACTTCTCTATAGGCATGTTGTAAAATGAATTCCTGCATGTCAACGATCAAGTTCCTAGCACCTTCAATGTAATCCCTAACTCTTAAGGAATGACTGCTATTGTTCTTGAGGTAACTGATGATGTTAAGGGAATATCCTTTTATGATTAACCTATTATAAAAGTTCTTAGTGAGGAATAGAACTCTACACATGTTTTTCACCTCTACGACATGATTTATCTTGTCCCCCAATCCCTCAACAAAGGCAAGGATGACTTATCCTTGGTGAGTTTTGAGGATGCCTCCTACTCCTAATTTTCCTAGATTTCCTTTGGTGACCCCATAAAAATTCAGTTTGAACCACCTTGTTGGTGGAGGATTCCATTTAGAATTGATTCTGATATTATCAGAGGGATGGAAATCCTCCAAGGATAGGGCAAGGGATATGCTCACAGTGAGCTTGAACCTAGAAGTAGGTTTGGGGGAGGGGGGCATAAGGAAAGCATTTTATTTGGCAAAGGCTAGGATCTTGTTGAAATTAGGCTTTAGTATTTATGGGTATTTGGAGAAGACTCTGCAGTTTTTCTTAAGCCACACTTACCATAGGAAGTGGTCACTATCACAACCCAAGTCTATGCACCCGGTTGTCCAATCTATACTATAATTTTTTTGACAAGAGCTTACTAATATGTCACACATATTATTGTTTTACCCATTTAAAATATTAGTACAAGGCATAGATAAACTCCACTTCAAGTTTTTCAACCACTGTATATGGTGACTTAACTAGTCAAGACCAGCCAACTTCCTGTAATATGTTACCATTATAAGATTCTCACCCCTTTCTCGGGTTATTTTAAATCTTGGCATGGGTTTGCTCTTCCAGGGCCCATAACACCTAGAGGAGTGGATGCAATATTTCCCTTGTTCCAAAGCTAGGGAATTCACAATTCCCTTTCTAGATATCTCATTGTACTTTGGGACTAGCGTACTATGCTTGTAACTGGTCATATATCTTCAGCTAAGGTGTAACCAAGGTCCTCATTGCATTTTCATAGACCAGATCACTCAGTTCCAACTCTGGCTAATGGTAATGTTACCCATACCATCTACCGCTGGACTTTCCAACCCCTTAACCAGCCCTCTAGTTAGGTGTCTTATTGGTGATTCCACAGCCAGGTAGGTATGTGAGCATCCTCACATACTCTTTATGTGCTATCCAAAGATATTATCCCATACCAAAGTCTCTTGCAACTCACTCATGTATAACCTCCATTCATATGTTTGGTTGGATACATATTATACGATAGTTGCCACTGCTAGCTTTCATATTATGGGGTTAGTGCTATCCTCATAAATAAGCATTGGCTCTCATACAATATTTGTTTTACCATTATTTTGATGCTCATTTATATCCTCAATGTAACTCAATGTAAGTGTTAATTGAGTTTGGCCAGGAAAACTCACATAAGAGCTTCTCATATATATAAACAGACCAAATCTTAACATTAAAATATAAACTTAATTCATATAACTATAATTGTATTAAGTTATTTGAAAACACTTAGTTGTCACCAATACTAAGCCTTAAAATCAAATAATACAAACCAAATTGTTTTCATATATCTATTTCACTATTTTACTAAATTTTAATCTTTCTAGCCAGATATTTTAAACAACTAAATTTCAACAACAATGATTTAATATTAACACCAAAATCATTTCGTTCATTTTAGCACAACTAAATATGAGCAACAATAATTTTTTTCCATTTAAAATTAAATACAATACTAAATTAATACAATAAAGTCAAATTGAAGTTCCCATAAGGCATTCTGAATACTTTTAAGAACCCAACATAAAAGAGCTTTATTAAAGTTTCAAGGTTACCTTATCATAACCATACTCGAAATGCTTCTCCAATTTAGTCTATAAAATAAAGGAATATCTTTAATACACATGTTTCTTGCTTACTTAAACTTCATGCGGACTTATCATTGAAAATTAGTTCCCAACTAAAATTCGATTTACTCAAGGTTTACGAGTTTTTTCTTTACTAGAGATAATTGCACAACTCCATATTTTCCACTTTACTATATTCTTAAAGCTTGGCTATGCTTGTTTGAAACTTCCGCAAGATTGGAAATAAAAGATAGGAGCTTTTAACCATAAACATATAAAACACTTTTATAGTATTCACTCCCTTTTTTTTTTAATTTTGGGATTCCAAAATGGTTATATATTGAGATGATTTGTGTCTTAAAACAATATACCCTTTTTTTATTAATAAAACCATATCATGATAGATACAAGACATTAATGTTTCCCAAGTATTTAAATGAACCTACATTTACATAATTTAACTCAATGGTGTATTCCTTTGAACTTATTTTAAGACGATTTTTTTTTATAAATGGTACTAGGGAAAAGCTTTCCCAAGCCCATGTTGGTGACGCTTTGCCTGGCATCTCTAAAAAAAATTCAAATTCAAGCCTTAAGATTATTATACTATGTCCTTAGTTGAGGTTTCTACATTTATACACTCCCTATCGTCACATCAGATCCAAATTTATCATCTTGTTTTCTTTTAAAAATAAAATAACACAATACTATGGCTTTTGGGTGCCAGGAATCCCTCATCAACACTTATTTCAGCCCTTATATTTGGTAGGATACGATAGGCTTACGATTTTCATCTACAGCTAGAACAACTATCTAAGAGATGCTCAGTTTAACCCTAGATACTGTATTTAAATTTTATCTATACATTTATCGATTCTGGGACTTCCACATATAATTTTTGATATCACTTAGAGAAACTATAGCATAAAAATAACCCATTAAAAATCCTACAATTGTAATTCAAACCAAGTTATTCTAAATAAAATAGTTATAATATACTATAGCTTATAAATAATAAAACTATCTAGTATGCCATTTTTGGTTGTTATGTTCTCTCATGCTTATATCAAACATAAATACACAATTACATCAAGATGATATCACACAATATTTCAAAAGAAATCTTCTTAATTTCCATAGCGGACTAAAAATAATTCCAGGTAGAATCGTGGCAGAAATTTTGGCTTCAATTCATCACGAAGTCAAATGAGCATTTTTCCCAACTTTTCGTCCAATTGCTCATCCAAGGCCAGAGATAGTGATGATATGTGTATATGGGTCAGCGAGGCTCTTAGATATGCAATGCAATCTAATGCAAACAACAAATGCATTCACAACATAGCCATGTATTTTTTTCTAAATTATAAAGAAGGTGCCTCAATATATCATATGCAGAGAATATTAGTTCACTTTTTTTTTTTTAAATTATTCCAACTTTAAGAAAAATAAGGTAAGCTCATCATTATCTTGGCACATAGGCAAACAAAACTTCTATATACAATTCAACCTTGCAATGCAAATGCAACACAAAATGTCTTCATACATTTAAACCCATGCAGCACATATACAAGCAAGACGTTTTCACCCAGTTAAACCATGCAACAAAATACAAACAAGATGATTTCATTCATTTGAAATAGAAATCCAACCTCTCTTCTGTTGGTGATTCATTCCTCCACAAGCTTCAACATCTTAGCTCTTAGCTTATCGCAGACCCTTCCACCGAGTTACCAAATATTCGAGCATGCTTTTTGCCTCCTCCATTTGGTTCCTTTTAAAATTTTTTTTTAGGTTTCCCTTATGAGACACATAAGGCCCTTTCTTTTGGCCAGATGTCTTATCCCTTAGTTTCCATTTGGAATAGCGTCCACATTACCGAGTGGAGAGTTTTGAGTAACTCTTTAATTTTTTTCTTTATTATGCTTATATTTTATTTATATGCCAAGGAAAGTATCTTCTTTATCATAGATTAATTTGTACAATCCTTAATATAATTTTTATTTTTATTGTTAGTTTTGTTTTACTTAACAAATATTTTATATTTTATTATTATATTTATTTATATATTTTTTTAAAACAAAAAAAATTACATCTTTATATATATTTATTCTTCTTTATATATATATATATATATATATATATATATATATATATATATATATATATATATATATATATATCTAGTTCAATGTGCAAGTAGACATTATGCAATTACAAGCAGTGTCCTATATGACATTTTTTTAAAATGGGCTTCCATGTATCCATGAGCCTCGGTGCCTTAGGCATGACATCATATCCCACCTTACCTAACGGTCTCGATCACTATATTCACCATGGGTGGGTATCCTTCTTTGCCTCCATGCATAAACCTATACCTGCAACATATAACTCAATGTAGAATCACATTCTTTCAAATAAAATAGTAAGAATTGGTGGGGATGTTTAATAATCCCCCTATAGGAATTAACACAGTCCCTATGTTTTTTAGGAATACAAATGCAGGTTTTTATAACATCTTATCATAGATACAAAAATATATAATAACATCTGATCATAGATACATAAGTATATAACAAAAATAATATACAATAGTCATATCCAGCATAGCAAATTCTATTATCAAATCTCATTATGCCAAACATAAATCAAAATATCATTTCATATACAAATATGGTCATCAATTTTCAAACAAGGAAATTGATTTTCATGGCAATAAAATCTTCCCATGTGGTATTTTCTCAGAGTAGCGGTCCCACTAGACCCTACTCTATTCCAATATCCTCTTCCTTAGCTGTTTAGTTCTACAACCAAAAATATTCACTAGTCGAACCTCAATGAGTTGTGGGTCCAATGTCTGCAAATGAGTTACATCCAGAATATGATATGGGTAAGCTATATATTTGTAAAGGAGAGACACATGGAAAACATTGTAAATTTTTCATAGATTTGGTGGTAGTGCGAGCTTATATGCAACATGACTGATTTTGGTAACAATGTCATAAGGGCCAACAAATCTTGGACTCAATTTGGTGGATTTAATGGAAATTTTGGTTGGTTTGACTCTAAGGAAAACTTTGTCACCAATGGAAAATTCTCGAGCGTATTCACTTAATGTCAACATAACTCTTCTGATGATCAATGGCTTCACGGAGTCACTGGTGAATATCTTTAAGCTAATTCTCCATTTTTTTAACAGCTTTAGGATCGATAACTTCTTGATCGTCCATATTATCCCACGTTAATGGTATCATGCACCTACGTTCATATAGGGCCTCAAATGGGACCATGCCCAATGTGACATGATAGTTTTTATTATAAATAAATTCCACTAGGAAGAGATAGTGTTCCCATTTAAATTGGTGGTCCATATAATACATGTATAGCATGTCTTCTAGCAATTGATTCACCCACTCGGCATATCCATCCATATAAATATGATAAGCAGTGCCAATATTGATATTTGTTCCCCAAGCTCAGTGTAAAGCTTGCTAGAACTCAGAAGTGAATCTCGAATCTCTATCTACGATAATGATTTTGGGAAAACCATGTAATCTAAAAATTTATCAAGTAAATTTTTGCACTATGGTTGGTGCATCATCATGGACATTGCCTGGTATAAAATACGCTACTTAGGTTAACTTATCCACCACCAAAAATATTGCATCATGCTAGAATTGATTCTTAGGAAGACACACAATGAAATCCATGGATATTACTCATAAATTTTGTTCTAGTACTTTGAACAGATGCAACATTCCACCAGGGTTCTAATGTTCTACCTTGACCTTCTAAAATTCGAGTCATCCTGTAACAAATTGCACTACATATTTCTTCATCCTAGGCCAAAAATAGTCTTTCTTCAAGTTTTCCCTCATCTTAATTACCCTTGGATGAGCAGAGTATGGAGCATAATGAGCTTCCTGTAGGATAGTTCTTTTAAGTCCTTCATCATTGGGTACTACTATTCTATTTTAGAAATATACCAGATTTTGCTTGATATTACAGTCTCCATGTTGATTTGGTTCTTGTTCAACCTTATTATGACATTGTTTACAAAACTCATCATTATCTTGCATTTCCATGATTTTTTTCCTCAACCCATACTGACATTTTGTAAGGGTTGTTATATGCCTTCTCCTACTGAGAGCATATTCCAGTTTATTTTCTTTCCCTTTGATATATTTGATACCAAATTCATACTCATCCAAAAACTCCATCCATATTCATTTTCAGGAATTTAACAGAGGCTGAGTAAAAATATATCTCAAAATCGGATGATCTATTTTAATTTCAAAGGGCTTTCCTAATAGATAATGCCTCCAAATTTTAAGAGCATGATACCACTAGCTCTAAATAATATTTAGCATATTTTATCTCATGTTTATTGAGTTTCCTAGACTTGTATGCTAATACGACCTCATATTGCATCAACACACCACCTAGTCCCTTAAATGAGGCATCGATGCAAACTATAGATGATTTGTTTAGATCAGGTATTTTCAATATAAATGTAGTTGTCAGCTTCTTATTAATAGTTCTGAAGGCTTTCTCACACTAAGTTGTCCACCTATATGTTTTCCCTTTCCTTTGCAAGTTGGTAATGGGAAATGATACTTTTGAAAACCCCTTAACAAATCACCGATAATAACCAGCCATTCCCATAAAACTTCTTACTTTTGATACATTGGTTGGAGCTAGCCAACCTATTATGACCTTAATATTTTTAGGATCTATGACTATCCCTTTAGCTGAGACAATGTGCCCCAAGTACTAAACTTATGATGTGTAAAATTCACATTTGGAAAATTTACCATACAACTGATTTTTCCTGAGAACTTCTAACACTATTCTCATGTGTTCATCGTGTTCTTCTCTATTTTAGGAATAAATCAAAATATCATCCAAAAATATTAGCACAAACCAGTCTAACTATTTCTAGAACACGTTGTTCATCAAGTTCATGAATGTAGTTGGTGCATTGGTTAACCCAAATGGTAATACCGTGAACTCATAATGTCCATATCAAGTTCTAAAGGCAGTCTTATAAGTGTCTTCTTCCCGGATTCTTAACTGGTGGTATCCCGACCTAAGGTCAATCTTAGAAAATATTGTAGCTCCCTTTAGCTGATCAAACAGGTCATCAATTCTAGGCAAAGGATACTTATTATTTGTAGTCATCTTGTTAAGCATCCTATATTCAATGCATAATCTCAAGGACATATTTCTTATTGACAAATATAACTGGTGCTCCCCATGGTGACACGTTGGGTTTAATGTGCCCATTTTCCAATAAATATTGTAGCCGAGTTTTAAGTTCCTATAACTCAAGTGGTTTCATATGATATGGGGTTCGGACTACTGGAGTTTCTCCTCGCATAAGCTCAATTGAAAAATCAAACTCCCTTTTTGGAGGTAGTCCAAGAAAATATTTAAGAAAAACATCCCTAAATTCATTTAACACATGGTATTGTTGAAATAATGTGGAATTGGAGTCATATTATTCCTTTTCATTCAATATAACCACATACAATTTACACTCTTTGCTCAGATCTCTTTTTACCTACATGGTGGTCATCAAATGGGGCTCAATATATGTTCGATTACAGTGGATACAGATTTGCCGGTTAGCATCATCCGTAAAGTCCAACCATATTTCCTCAAATATTAGTAGGATATTATGGGCTTTTAACCAATCTACTCCTAGGACTATGTCAAATGCATGTAAAGGAGCCACATACAGGTGCCAGTTGATTGTTCCCTGAGGTATTTCTATTTGTGGGTCAAATAGAAACAGGTTGACTAAGTAAGTTTATCTCGAGCCATACTCAACTTGCTACCCTTATGCTATAACCCTAGGGTTAACAGGTATATCCCTCAAAATACTATTTGAAATGAAACTATCCATGGCACCACTATCAATTAAAATATGTACTATCTTCTACCTAATTTTCCTTTAATAAAAAATGGAGTAGCTTACCCTGAAATATTAGGGTTACCTATGGCAACAAAATTTCTATGCGATACTTCCTTAGTGGGATTCCTATGATCTGCTATGTTTGGGAATTGTTTGGAAAATTGGTCTAGTGCCCCACATGCAAAGCATGCATTGGGTCCATAACTCTTTTGTTTATCACTTTTCTTATTTTGATTGTCATTTTTACCCTGTTCCCTATTATTGTTTTTCTTCTCCTAAAAATTCCCTTATACTGTAAAATATTTTATGAGATCTTACTAATATGTCACACATATTGTTGTTTTATCCATTTAAAAAATTAGTACAAGGCATAGAGAAATTGCACTTAAATTTTATTAACCACTACATATGGTGAATTAAGTGCTAAGGATCTGCCAACTTCCTGCAATATGTTTCCATTATAATATTCTCACCCTTTTCTCAGGTTATTTTAAATCTTGGAGTGGGTTTGCTCTTCCAAGGCTCATAACACCTAGAGGAGTGGATGCAATATTTCCCTTACTCCAAAGCTAGGTAATTTGTAATTCTCTCTTTGAAGGTCTCATTATACTTTGGAACTAGCATACTATGCCTATGACTAGTCATAGAACTTCAACTAAGGTATAACCAGGGTCCTCATTGCATGATCACGGACCATATCACTCAGTTCCAGCTTTGGCTAACGGTAATTCTACCCATACCATCTATCACTAGACTTTCCAACCCCTTAACTAGCCCTTTGGTTAGGTGTCCCATTGGAGATTCCACATACAATAAGGTACGTGAGCATCCTCACGTACTCTTTATGTGCTATCCAGAGACAATGTCCCATACACAAGTCTCATGCCACTCACTCACATAGAACCTCCATTCATACGCTTGGTTGGATACACTATTATATAGTAGCTACCATTGCTAACTTCTGGATTCTAGGGTTAGTGATATCCTCCTCGATAAGCACTGGCTCTCATACAATATTTTTTTTACTATTATTCCGATGCTCATTTTATATCCTCAATGTAAGTCAAGGTAAGTGTTAATTAAGTTTGGCTAGGAAAACTCACATAAGAGCTTCTCATATATATAAACAAACCACTCTTACCATTAAATTATGAACTTAATTCATATAACTATAATTGTATTAAGCTATTTGAAAACACTTAGTTATCACCAATGTTGAGCCTTAAAATCAAAGAATACAAACCAAACTGTTTTCATATATCTATTTCACTATTTTACTAAATTTTAATCTTGCTAGCCATATATTTTAAACAACTAAAGTTCAACAACAATGATTTAATATTAACACCAAAATCATTTCGTTATTTTTAGCACAACTAAAGATCAGCAACAATCATTTCATTCCATTTAATATTAAAGACAATATGAAATAATACAATAATGTCAAATTGAAGTTCCCATAAGACATTCTGAATACTTTTAAGAACCCAACATAAAGAGCTTTATTAAATTTTCAAGGTTGCCATATCATATCCATATGCAAAATGCTTCTCCAATTTAGTCTATAAAATAAAGGAGTTTCTTTAATACACATGTTTCTTCCTTACTTAAACTTCATCCGGGCTTATCATTGAAAATTAGTTCCCAACTAAAATTTGATTTACTCAAGGTTTACGAGTTTTTTCTTTGCTGGATATAACTACACAACTCCATATTTTACCCTCTACTATATTCTTAAATCTTGGCTATGCTTGTTTGAAACTTTCACAAGATTGGAAATAAAATATAGGAGCTTTTAACCATAAACATATAAAACACTTTGAGTATTCACTCCCTATGTTTTTTTTTGGGGGGGATTCAAAAATGGTTATATATTCAGATGATTTGTGTCTTAAAACAATCTACCCTTTTTTTATTAGGAAAACCATATCGTGAGAGATCCAAGACATTAACATTTGTCGAGTATTTAAATGAGCCTGTGTATACATAATTTAACTCTATGGTTTCTTCCTTTGAACTTATTATAAGATGAGTTTTTTTTTATAAATGGTACCAGGGAAAAGCTTTCCCAAGCCCATGCTAGTGATGCTTCACATAGCATCTCTAAAAAAAATTCAAATTCAAGCCTTAAGTTTATTCTACTATGTCCTTAGTTGAGGTTTTTATATTTATACTCCCTATCGTTGCGCCAGATCCTAATTTATCAGCTTGTTTTCTTCTAAAAATAAATTAACATGATACTATGGGTTTCAGATGCTAGTAATTCCTCATCAAGGCTGATTTCATCCCTTGTATTTGGTAGGATACGGAAGGCTTACGATTTTTGTCAACAACTAGAACAACTATCTAAGATATGATTAGTTTAACCCTGGATACTATCTTTAAATTTTATCTATACATTTATCGATTTTGGGACTTCCACACATAGTTTTTGATATCACTTAGAGAAACTATAGCTTAAAAATAACCCATTAACATATCTATAATTGTAATTTGAACCAGGTTATTCTAAATGAAAAAGTTATAATATACTATAGATTATAAATAAAAAAACTATCCAGTATGTCATTGTTGACTATTATGTTCTCTCAAGATTATATCAAACATAAATTCACAATTACATCAAGATGACATCACACAATATTTCAAAAGAAATATTCTTCATTTCCATAGTAGACTAAAAATAATTCCAAGTAGCACCATGGCAGAAATTTTGACTTCAATTCATCACGAAGTGAGATGAACATCTTTCCCAACTTTATATCCAATTGCTCATCCAAGGCCAGATATAGTGATGATATGTGTATATGGGTCAGTGAGGCTCTTAGATATGCAATGCAATCTAATGCAAACAACAAATGCATTCACAACACATCCAAGTATTTTTTTCTAAATTATAAAGAAGGTGCCTCAATATATCATATGCAAAGAACATCAGTTCACTTTTTTTTTTAAACTGTTCCAACTTTAATAAAAATAAGGCAAGCTCATCATTGTCTTGGCACATAGGCAAACAAAATGTCCATATATAGTTCAACCTTGCAATGCAAATGCAACACAAAATGTCTTCATACATTTAAACCCATGCAACACATATACAAGCAAGATGTTTTCACCCAGTTAAACCACATAGTAGAATACAAACAAGATAATTTCATTCATTTGAAACAAAAATCCAACCTCTCTTCTACTGGAAATCTGTTACTCCACAAGATTCAATGTCTTAGCTTTCAGCTTATCGCAGACCCTTCCACAAAGTTACCCAATATTCGAGCATGCTTTTTCCCTCCTCCATTTGGTTCCTTTTAAAAATTCTATTAAAGTTTCCTTTATGAGACACAAGGCCCTTTATTTTGACTAGATGTCTTATTCCTTGGTTTCCATTTGGAATAGCGTCCACATTACCAAGTGGAGATTTTTGAGTAACTCTTTAATTTTTTTTTATTGATTATGCTTATATTTTATGTATATGCCAAGGAAAGTATATTCTTTATCGTATATTAATTTGCACAATCCTTAATATAATTTTTAATTTTATTGTTAGTTTTGTTTTACTTAACAAATATTTTATATTTTATTATTATATTTATTTATATATATTAAAAAAACAAATTACATATATATATATATATATATATATATTATTTATCTAGTTCAATCAGCAAGCAGAATGCATGATGTGCAAGCACACATTATGCAGTTACAAGCAGTGTCCTATATGATGTTTTTTTAAAATGGACTTCCACGTACCCATGAGTCTTGGTTCCTTAGGCACGACATCATATCCCACCTTACCTGACACTATCGATCACTATCTCCACCAGGTGTGGGTGCCCTTCCTTACCTCTACACGTAAACCTATCATTGTAAAACATAACTCAATGCAGAATCATATTCTTTCAAATAAAATAGTAACAATTGGTGGGGATGTTACATGAAGACATGTTTTCCAGAAGAATTTGAGGCAAGGGTTATGAAATGGATTAGGCCATTGAATAAAGAGGTCGACGATGGATAAGGGTTTAGCCCATAGGATGTGAAAGGATTGGAAAATGGAATCGAGGATGGATGAGGAATAGGGGCAATGGAGGAAGATGTGATATGGGGATTCCCAAGATGCTAAGCAAAGGGTGCACCTATTGGGGATGGTGATGCATTTTTTGATCAAGTTGTCAATAGTCAAGATCCTCTCTTGAATGGTGATCCAAGCAAAGAAGGACACCTTGGGGATAAGGGACTTAATATAGATGAGGTCAAAAGGTAACATGATATCCTTGGTATCAAGAAGAAGTTTATAAGTAGTCTTGATAGTAAATTCTCTACTCTCTGAAGGCTCCCAAATGAGGGTGTCATTAGAATTAATGGGAGGGATAATGGTGGAGTGCAGGAGGGAATTCAACCTAGTGGATTCAGAAGGATGGGTAGTACATCTAATAACTTTCCATTTGATGGTATTGTTCTAAAACTTGAGGAAGTCAGAGACTTTGTGTCCTATCCTAAAATCTGTATAGGCTTTTAGTCTGGCCAGAATAGGATCTTCAATGAGAGGTTTTTTTGAAATCCATTTGTCATTCTAGAATTCTATTTTACTTCCATCCCCAAGTTTCCATATTAAACCTTTCTTTAGAAGTGACCTGGTGCTTGTGATGGAGTTCCAAAAAGTAGATCCTCTTATGGGGGCTGCATCACTAAAGAAGTTGGTGCCTTGCAGATATTTCCTTTGGACAATGGATGTCCACTCATTCTTGGTGTTAGTGACCAGACGCCAGGCTTGTTTGGCCATCAAGGCTATGTTTAGGGATTGAATCCTCTTGAGACCTATTCCTCCTCTATCCTTGGGTCTGCACACTTTATCCCAAGCAATAAGGTGCAAACACTACTTGTTTTTAGTTCCAAACCACAATAATTTTTTTTGAATCTGTTCAATTCTGTGGTACACTATGGTAGGGGATTTGAAAATAGAAAGGAAATACATAGGAATGCTTTGAAGGGAAGCTGATGTAAGGGTAATTTTGGTAGCTTGGGATAGTAGGTTGCCCTTCCATCCTACAAGTTTCTTTTGGATCCTTTCTATGACATTATTCCACATGGAGGCAGTAGGTTGACCACAGAAAAGTGGGAGACCCAAATAAGTGGTTGGGAGGACATCCACAGAGCATTCAAGGATTCTAGCAATCTTATTTTATCTTTGGACTGGTGTATTGAGGAAATACAATTTTCTCTTATTGAAATTCACTTTCTAACCAGTAGCTACTTCATACAACTTGAGAATGAACTTGATAACCTGTACCTCAAAAATAGAAGCATTAGTAGATAAGATGGTGTCATCCATGAATTGTTGGTGAGAAATTGGAGTAGTTTGGGAGGAAGATTTGATTCCTTATAGGAGGCCAGTTCTACAAGCTGCTTGGATGGTCCTTCCTAAGGCTTCAGCAACAATGATGAAAATAAGGGGGGAGATAGGATCCCCTTGCCTTAGGCCTCTATTGCTCTGGAAGTATCCTATTGTGGATCCGTTGATGAGGATTGAAAACCAAGGCAAATAAATGCACACTTTGATTAACTCAATCCACTCAGGATGGAATCCAAATTTGAGCAATATGGCTAGAAGAAAGTTGCAGTTCACTCTATAGTTAGCCTTATTCATGTCAAGTTTGAGAGCAAAGATAGCCTTTTTGGTTTTAGAGGTAGAATGTAGGGCTTCATGGATGGAGATGACACCGTCTAGGATTGATCTACCTTGGACAGAGCTACCTTGGCAAGGATCAATAATACTAGGCATTACACTTTTCATCCTATTAGTCATGATTTTGGTCAGGATTTTATAAGCAACATTACAAAGGCTGATAGGTCTAAAGTCAGACAAGGATTTAGTAGTGGAATTTTTAGGAATAAGGGAAATGAAAGTGGAATTGAAGCCTCACAAAATTCTTTTGGATGACTAAAATTCTCTTATGGCCATACACACATCAAAACCCACAATGTCCTAGAAGGTTTGGAAGAACCTGGGAGGAAAACCATCAGGTCCAGGAGCTTTATCAGGATGCATGGAAAATAGAGCAGACTTGATCTCTTCATATTTAAAAGGAGCAATTATACTAGAATTAACATTATCTAAAATGGAACAAGGAATATGGTGGAGCATGGAAACTTGAGCAGAGTCAAAGCAAGAATTATCATCTTCAAGGAGAGATCTGAAGTAAGAAACTGCCTCATCTCTGATTTCCTCAATGTTCGTGGTAGAAGTACCATCACTTTTCACCAAAGCTTTAATTCTATTGTTGCTTCTATTCCTTAGAGTGGAAACATGGAAAAACTTAGTATTTGCATCTCCCTCTTTGAGCCATAAAGCTCTATATTTATTCTGCTAGAAGGATTCTTCACAAGCAAGGACATTGTGAAATTCAGAAAGGATTAGTTTTTCTTCTATTCTTATTTGTTCATCGATCTGCCCACTTTGGATTTTATCTTCAATATTTTCAAGTATTTCTTTGAGAGATTGCTTATTGGCAAATAGGTTTCCGAAGACTTATTTGTTCCAAATTTTCAATTCTTCTTTGAGGATTTTGAGCTTCTGTGCAAGTTTGTAGGATGGTCTTCCCTGAACATTTTATTGCCAACATTGGGAAACCCTATGCCTTAGATCTGGATGATGTATCCACATAGCTTCAAATCTGAAAGGTCTTCTATAGGGGTTGGATTTATCAATTTCAAGCATGAGAGGGTTATGATCTGACCCTATTTTGGGTAAAGGCTGAAGACAAGCATCACCAAACATCTGAACTACTTCCTAGGATAGAAAAACTCTATCTAGCTTGACTTGAATGTGTTGATTTCCTATTCTTCTATTGCTCCAGGTGAACTTTGCATTCTTGAGTTTTACATCCATGAGATTGTTGGAGTTGACAAAGTCATTGAAATCCTCCATGATTTTGTTTGGGGCTTTAGTCCCTCCTTTTTTGTCTAAAGGGTAGAGGGGGGTATTAAAATCTCCTACAAGAATCCAGGGAATATTTTGGAAAGAGTCCTTTATTCTACTTAGGGAATCCCACAATTGAGCTCTTCTAGATATAGTGTTAGGAGCATAGACATTAGTGAGGATCCAGGAGAAGTTTTTACACTTATCATGGAATAGCACACTTAAAAGCCTATCACTAGAATGAATTAATCTGCCTTCAACTTTTTGCTTATCCCAGAGACACATGAGGCCTCCATAGGATTCATTGGCATGGCTAAACATTGCATCTACCTTTTTCTAGATGATATTAGCTATGGTTAAGGAATAATTTACATCAATTTTAGTTTCCTGCATTATGAAAATTGAGGGCTTTAGGTCTCGTCTCATTGATTTGACAAGTCTCTATTTTGTAGGCCCATTTAGGCCTCTCACATTCCATGAGAGGATCTTCATTTGGAAGGTTTGGTTGCCTTTCTACCTCCCCTTCCTTGAGGTTGGGGGGGTTTGGAACTTTTGGTCTCCTCCTTGGGTTGAGAAGTAACAGTAGGAAAAAGGGTCTTCTGAATACCATTGGCAATGTCATCTGCAATTCCTCTCTTCCATTGCTCATCTTTGGAGATTCTTCCTCTTTTTTATCACTACCACAGTCAATGGGTGACTTGGTGGAGCTCTGGGTTTGCTTGGGGCTGAATTTGTAAGGAATTATCTGCTCAAGGATAGGGCTAGAGGGTTTGAAACTTCTCTAATTTAGAAGGGGGTACATCATGTCTACCACTAGATTTTTTGGGATCTTATCATGGTTTCCTTGGAGGTGGGTTTTAGGGTCATCATAAGGACTGTGAGAGGGTCCTTAATTAGAATGGGAATCAACAAAGCTCATCTTCAATGTTCAGGTCTTCAGGGGGAAGGGATTGGCCTGAGGGGGGATATGGATTCCTTTAGAAAGGATATTTGGGATAGGACCCCTCACAGGATCTTGTGGGGCACCTTTTTGGACTTCCTTAGGATGGGGATTTGGAACAAAAGTATTATCATATTCTTCTAACATTAAATCAGAGTCTCCTAGGATACCAAACTTATTGGAGAAAGCAAGAGGGGAACTTACTTTTTCTTGACTTGGATTTGTCTGTGAGGTAGCAATTTCCTTGCCTTTGTGAGGGTGTGGGGCACCTTGAAATTTTGATGACCTTTTTTGTTGGTAAGGTCCTTTTCCTGACTAGATTTGGCTCTACCATTTCTTGGGCTACTTGAAGTAGCCATTGTTTTGAGGGTTTTTATTTCCTTTGTTCTATCCTGAAGGGGCTCCTTGAAATTCAGGTGCATTCTCTTCCTATCGTTGTTCCTTTTCCTTGATGAGTTGAGATCTAAGGTTAGGGCACTGGATCCTGAGATGCCCCTAAGTTTGGCATTCAACATAGAAAGTAGGCTTATTCTCATATTCTAGGGGTTTTTTCCTATAGTAGGATTTGGATTCATGCTTTAGGTTGACATAGGTGGGGAGCTCCGAAGCTAGGTTGGCATTGACACAAATTCTGGTGATATTCATGCACTTGCGAGCTTGGGTAACAGGGTCAATGGCTACTAGGTCTCCAATGACTTTAGCAATATAATGGAGGATATCATCATGCCAAATGTGAAAGGGGATATTTGGGATACAAACCTAGATGGGGGCATAGTTGATGTCTATAGTTTTAGGATCAAAATCTAGGTCCCACATTCACAAGAATAGGCTCTTGCGGCCTAGGAACCAAGGACCTCCAGTGAGGATACAATTGGTGTCATCATGGTTGCTCAATATTATAGCAAATAATCCTTTGGAGAGAGTTGTGATCTCCATATTTTTGAGGGTTTTCCATTTTATGAAGGCCCATATATGGATAGTTTCCATATTTGGCCTTCCCCCAACAAACTTTCCCACAAGGGCGTATTTTTCCATTGAGAGATAGTTATCAGCTATACAGTCAGGGATGAGAATATTTTACCCATCAGGAATAATGGTAGTTGAGGGAATCTTATGAGTGTGACTTCCTTCATTGGAAACAACATTTGCAAAGGAGATTCCCTTGGTAGGAATAGTAGTGGGTCCCTTTGGGTATTGGGAAGGGGGCCCAATATCGGGTGGTTCCTCCCACCAAAAAACCTCAAATTTTTCACAAATTTTGGCCATTCCTAGTCATCCATCCTCTGCATTAGCACTATCTTCCTTATTTCCATCCTGATCCTTGTTGTTGTCCTATGCTCCTACCTTGCTACCATCCTTTCCTGAACCAAAATTTTGAAAAATTATTTTCCCATCCGTTTTGCTCTTCTCGCTACTCCACTTCATTTCAATCCTCATTATTCACGAGTAGTACCATTATTTAGCATGGTTTAGAATATAATTTTATTTAACCCCTTCTAATGTTTCAAGGACAAAATATTTTGTAAGATGAATGGAATGTTGGGTACCTAAGATAGGTAATTAATAATTTAATATTATATTGTATAATGGTATAATTCAAAAATTAATTACTAAGGAAGGCCACATGTCAAATTAGAAATGGGTAGGAGAATAATTTCATAGAATCATATATGTAACCACTAGAGAATATTGTCATAAGTAACTATCAAGGAATATTATCATATTATTATGCATTTTGTAACTCATGGAAGGTAAGCCACCATATGAGTGATGTCAATCTTGTATAAAGAGAGATGTACACCATTTTAAGAGGGATATATGAATTATTCTTGTAGAAGTCTTGGCTCATGGAGCTAGAGATCTTGTGGAGTGGCTTCCTTACAATAATAAGCATTGAACAAGTTTCCATACCTCAAAGATATTATCAATCTCTATTTTATTGTGTAGAATTTAATGTGTAATTTATTTGTGGATGCACATTGTGTATTTCCATAATGGTGAATTATTTATGTAATGAGAAGAGAGATTCATATCATTTTCTTGACCATGTAAACATTTTATAATATTTATCTTACAATTTAGACAAGATTCATATACATGAATAAAATAATAACTTTTAAATATGGTAAAGTAACCGCAAAGTCCATATATATAAAAAGCATAAAATATAAGAATGAGAGTTTAGCAAAAGAAATTAGAACTTACAAAGTTAAAAGGGTGTAAGTCAAGAATTGTGTGGCTAATATGTTTATAAATATTTTGATACGATTAACCTTCATTTGTAAGTAAAATTTTGTATGCTTATATGTACTAAAATATGTGATTATAGAAGGAGAATGATACCATATTAATATATAAAAGGGTATGATATTTAGTAATGAATATACTTATGGAGTTAGTATGATGGCAGAAGAGGTGACTGCCCACCTAGAAGCTATTAAAAATAATATGATGGACATTTGCCCTAATGCTAGGGGAAAATGCCAAAGGAAATATTTAAGCCTTGCCTATGTGTGTTATAACCCTTGTTGAATGTGCAAATCTATTCCAATTGACCTTTATGTTTTCTCTACAATGTTCACTTATTTTTCTTGTCTTGTTTGCTTAAGGCTTTCCTCAATTTATATTCACTTATTTGTTCCTCTTTGATATTTTAGAGGTCTTTTCTATTCTTTGTAAAATATTTGGGGCCCTTTAAAAACCCCTACTTTACCAATACAAATATATATAAACATTAATCATTTTAGCTATGAATGTTTTAAGAAATTAAGAATTGTATGCTTTGCTTGAGATGTTAAATGTGTTAGGCTTGAGAAGGGTTTTGTCTATTAAATATTGATATCATAGATCACATAAAGAGAAACATTTGTAATTTGTAAAAACATGTTTCATGAATTATAATGAATATTTAGGATTTTATTATTCCTATTAATGCATATATAATAATATTGGAAATGAACAAAATAATTTACAATATATAGGTAGAAGGCCTATATGAAAAGGTGACAAGTGTCAAGAGAATATGACAAGTGTCAAGAAGGCATAGTGCACATTATAATATTCTAACATTCCCCCTTAATGTGCACTATCCTAACTATAGAAAAAAATAAGTCAACATTAGATAGCATTCCCCCTTAATATTGAATTCTCTAAAAGAACCCTATCATCCTCCTTTATTACATGATTTTGTCTAGGCTTGTGCTCTTTGCACTTGGATCTCCAACTATGAATAATGCTAGATCAACGATGTATACATCTTAGTCTATTACCTCAAGTTCAGCCACTTCCTTGGATTTGTTGCCACTGGGTCAGCCATCTAAGTGCCTCAGGGTCATCCTAGGTGCCTCAGGGTCAACCACTTCCATGGGTATGTTGCCTCTATAGGTCATCCTATAGGTATTTTGCCTCTCATAGGTCACTGACTAGATTCACCATGCATATCATCCCTCCTCATGGTGAAATCAATCTAGAAGGTGTCGGTATCTACTGCAAATGCACCTTAATACAAAATAAATACGAGCCATCTATGAGTGTCGGTGTCTTCTAAAAAATACACTCAAAAAAATACAATATAAATAAGCCATAGAATCCAAATGTGGATAAGAAGAAAGAAGAAATATAATATTTTGAAGTGTCTTCATTTGTAGTCTTCAAAAGTAGATCTAGAAAAATCCTTAAATAGAGTCTAGGATGTCAATATTTTGTAGTCCCTAGATTAGGTGTCCTTATGGTGACCTCCTCATCCCACCGGAATGCATGGGTAACTAGTCGTTGCATCCACCAGGTGCTATAGAAAAGGTGACTAGGTACTAGGATCACATACAAGTGCTTGGGAGTGTCGGGTTCCACCGAGAGTGCACTCCATGACACAACAATAATATTTGAGCCTAAAAATATCATAGAAAATAGTCTCAAAACTAAAAATAGACCCCACCATTGGGTTTGGCTCAAAAAAATCTTTCCAACAACTATATATAAGGCTATAGTCATATCTGAATGGGTCCTCCATATGTGGAAAAAATACAACATGCCTCTCTAAGTAGTAAATAAACCTCAATAATATTCTCCTAGCATTGCACTCATGCTGAATAAGAAAACAAATTTTAATTTTCCCTCATAGGGGAAATTACATTACCTTCTATGCCTTTTCACTTTCCATATGGAAATGCATTAAAATTACCAATGAAGCCTTATTATTTGCCAATGAGATTCTCCACTATTTGCCCTTAAAATTTTATTACTCCGCATACAATTAAAAAATAACAAAACAACTCACATGGGCCCCTTTCAATTTTCAATTATAAATCAATAGAATTTTTGTCCTTGAAAAAGTTAGGTTTTTATAATAGTTTCCCCTTTAAATTAAGTACCCCATTTTTTAAATTTAATGGCCCTTCACTATGCCATGATAGGTCCATCGGTATGTTAGTGCCATCGGTGTCAGAAACACCAAGCCTCCATATCTTAAAAAAACCATCTTAGATAAGTCCTCTCCATGGCAGCGCTTGTGAAAACCATTCGGAACCACCATCCAACTCTAGTGATGGAAAAAAATGGTGCATTCATCATTCTGATGCATCGAACAAATTTTGCTCTTTCTTTTCTATTGTATTGACATTCACTAGTGGTCGATCTCCATTCATAGGTTAATCACTCCAATGTGTTCTGTAATGGCAGCTAAGCAGTATTGACATTTTCTTATTAAAATAAAACTATGTTATCAAACATAATGACATGAAAAAATCCATCTACCTCATGGAGTTAGCAACAGTAGAAGAAAAAAATAGACATGACCTTGGTCACCAGAGAACAGATCTGTATAGCGTTCCTAGAGCACACTTTATTCTACTATACCAAAAAATTAATGTGGTCCACGAGCTGAAATTGGTTTATCAATGTGCTACATCATAACTATATCCTTAGTTATTGGATTTAGGATGCTAGTTATTACCTAGGGAGTGTGTGGCCCCATGAAAACTGGTGTTAATAAAAAATATTTGTTGTAATTTTATCACCTGTTTTTGCACATGTCTTCATGACAAGAGTATAGAACTTCATCCAATCACTTTATCAAGAGTAGAAAACTTGAGATTATTACTGGACAAAGTCAATAAACAAACAAAGAAGATATTTTTTCAACAGTCTTCACTGGAGGGGGTAATAGTAGATATGAGTAGCCATTGAAGCCACCCAAGGACAAAATTTGGTGTGCCAAACATGTGCAAAAAAATAGTGTGCACTCAACCAACGAGAGGACGAGAAAAATAGTGTGTGCTCATTCAACAAAATGGTGTGGGGTCCCACCTATAGTGGGGAAACAAAAACTCCAAAAAATTGCCCTCGCCCTCCAAAAACATCTATGCAATCATGGTAGGACCACCACTAATTTTTAATTTTTTGTAAGAATACTAACTTAATTTTATGTGTAGGTCTAGCCACTTTGAGCTAAAGTGGCCAAAAACTAGCCACTCTAAGCTACAACGGCCAGAAACTAGCCACTCTGAGCTACAACGGCTAAGAACTAGCCACTTTGGTCAACAATGGCCAAGACTGGAGTGTAGGAAAGGTCAAAGCATAGACTTTCTGAGTTGTATCAAATGTTGGTATAGCTTCTCTAATATTTTATAGCTTTCTATCTGCTTATGTATTTCTAAAATAGAAAACTTAAAAGCACATTTATGTATGGAAAATAAAAGAATAATAAAAAAAAGAATTAAGCATTTCGCATATCTTAGATCTTCTTTTAAATTTTCCACTAGGCGTTGCTAGGAACAACGGCTTATGCTTGTAAAGTTCACCCTAGAATACAACGTGCTAGACATTGTATGTTGTTTGCTTGCTTTGAGGCCCTGCTAGAGGCCATAGTTGCATGCTCATACAAATCATAGTAGTTCATGCATATTTCTTAATATTGGAATGTACTTTTGCACTTAGACATATAAGAAATATACATTGCTGCTATATGATGTACTTTATGTTATGCAAGCTTAAAATGAACACCACACATGTATGTCTCATTTAAAACATTGGAGAGTTGGATTTCATCACCAGCCTTCAATTCAATCCAATGACATTGGAATTAATCTCCGTCCACTGGTTCACCCCCTAGAGCTTCCTAGAAATGGATTGAGAAACTTACTTATAGTGACACTACGTTACTTGTGTTCAAAATGTCTCCCACTATTGGAACAACCATTGGTTTAGAGTGGAAGAGCTAGGCAAACCCTCCATTAGGTCTTTAGCGGTGTACCCTAGCTTATTTTGAGAAAATTATGTTTGGCACAAGTGTACTTGATTGTCACTATGGATGAGTCTTCTCATTCTTAATCCAAGAACAAGAGCAAAGAAATCAAAAGAACAACACATCAAAATACATCAAATAGTCTAAGGCACACTTAAATTGGTAATCAAGATAAAAATTTATTTGGAATCATGTGGTCATTCCTAATTTGTAATTCAAAAGTTCAAGTCATAAAAAAACATGGTCAAAACAAGAATTAAACACCCTCGGTCTGATACCGAGGGAGAGATAGAAGCAATTCATACCCATAGGCAGAGTCATAGTAACATTGAATGATATACCCGTAAGACTGTGAGACGTATGTCCGTGAGCCTAAGGGGTGATAACACAACCATTGGGGGATCTTCTCGAGAAACCCAAAGTAAGGAGCCACATCATGGAAAAAATTCACATAAAAAAAAAGAGGCTTCACATCCATCCTCATCAAGGAGACATAAGGAGACCTCAAGGGCCTCCTCTAAACATACAAAAACATCTCAAATATGTGAGGAAGCTTCAAGTGCTTCATCCTCACATGGACATAAAGAAGGTTCTAAGACTCATTATTCACATAGGGATGACGAGACTGCTACATATCCATCCACATGGATAAAACATGTTACCACCAAGTCCTTTTCATCAAGAAGACAAACAAGAATTGCAACACCTCAAGACTCACAAGAAACATATGACACATGTCTGCCCATTAAAGGGTAGGAAACTAGAGCTACATCTAGTCATGGAAATTACATAGAAGAAACCCTTCACACAAAATGAAAGATTCCCGTAGACTATGACATCATAGGAGTAAATGGCACCCCATGGGACCAACCATGGAAAACAAGACATCTAGATGGGTTGGATTGATTTCCTACTCAACCAACTCAAATAACTGTAGCTACTGAGAACTTTGCATATGGAATATCATGAACTATGACTTTTAAACATACCTTCCAATTTGGGGGTACCTCAGAGCAACCTCGTAGAATATGTGTGGAGTCTGATCATAGGGATACTCAAAAGTGCACTGAAAAAGTCATATTAACTAGCAAGAGTATAGATACAACAGAAACCCCCTCAAGGAATCTGTGAGTCAATAAAACAAGAATAGAGTCAGTTAAATATGAGTCTTCTATGACAACACAAACTGACCAAATGAGGCGGTTATAAAATACATTACATAAGGATCGAGAGCTAGTGGAAGCTCTCGAACAAGATAAACAAAGAGAAAGACTCTTGCGCCAACATGAGCAATGTTTAAGAGAGTAAGCTGAGCAACTAGCTCTTAAAAATTTATAGGTAAATAGTGGTGACCAACAAAGAACAAGATGCACTGACTCACCTAAGGAAAGGTGCACTAGAAAAGATAGCCCATAATGAAACCCCCCAAAAAATCATGAACAAAATTCAACTAATGGGGGGATGGCAAACTTAACAAACCAAGATGACAATCCTGAGTCCCATTGTAGGAGGGAGGAAAACAAAACAAATCAAATGGATAAAGAGTTACCTCCATTGCCAAAGCAAATAGGCTTACAAGAGGAGGAAATTAGTGCATCAAAGGCATTTCAAGAGCTTGCTGAAAAGATAAAAATCTTTGAGAAACAAGAGGTAGCTAGGAACTCACCAACATTGAGAAAAATACACAATCAACCATTGTGCCCATAAATCCCTAGCCCTCCATATCCTAAGCACTTTGAGATGCCTAGGTTAGAAAATTTTAAAGGTGAAGAGGATGCACAAGAGCATGTCACCAATTTTATCAATGCCTATTTTCATATTGAATACAATGACGCTCTCATGCTAAGAACATTCATAATGACATTTTCAAGTGCTGCCACTCAATGGTTCAACCAACTACCTAAGCATAGCATAACCAACTTTGAACAACTATTAAACGCATTCTTGAAGTGTTTCTCCTTTGGTGCTAAGAATAAGGTGAACCTTTCAGACCTGGTTAACTTGAAATAGTATGATGGCAAGCCAGTAATGGATTATGGGAATATATGGAGAAAAGTCATGGAAAAATTATCATTCTTTGTTCTCACAAAAGAGTTCATTCACATGTTCACAAGAAATTGTTCTGAACATATCTCCCTCTTGCTACAAATCCAATAGTATCCTTCATTTTAGGAAGCTTTAGCACATGCCAAGCTCATCGAAGAGATAAAAGTAGATGAGGGAACCATTAAGATCCGAAATAAAATGGAGTGGAACAAGAATGGTAAAAATGACAAGTACAAGTAGAAGTAGGGCAACCTTGCTCCAGTTAATCAAGTCATATTGGCTACACCCAAGGATGGGGGTGCACAACAACCATAGAACTATCAAGCGCATCCTCTACTAGCCAACTATGGCCAAAATAACAATCAGAGAATAAATCGAGAATGCAAGATGCCTCGTTATTTCATGCCTCTAACATAATCAATGCAATCAATCTTTAATCAGCTGAGTGAGGCCAAGAGGATCATATTTCCTGATATACCACTTATATATCCCAACCATCCTAAGCCAAAAGGATATAGGGAAGATCAATTTTGTCCTTATCATAGGATACTGGGGCATGACATTGAGGCTTGCATCGATTTTAAGCATCAAGTGCAAAATATGATTGAGACAAGAGAACTCAAAGTTGAAAATCAATTGGCTCCTAATAACAGAGACATGGGCATATACAGAAACCCATTTCCCAATAATAAGGCCCCTTAAGAGCAAGGGGACCAAGTCAATCAGGTTCGATATGACATACCTACCCATAGATGCATGGGGATAGTTGAGATTGTTAACATAGCAACAAGGACTAGGTGGTATGGTCAACCACAACCACCTACATCTCCCATGAACATCCTAGCTACCCTTAGGCAAAGGCAAGATAACCTTCTAGGTCCACCAACGTGACCTATGATAACTATTCGGAGTATATTGGAGAAAAACCTATAGACAACCCCAGCTAATTTATCCATATTTGAGCTCATACAATAGTATCCAAAGTATAGGGAGACTCTAATGGAAATTTTAAGAACAATTGAGCTTCAACCGCAAGATGTGAATGCATTCACTCACTTTGTGGGACAAGTGCAAGAATACCAGGAACTTGTAATCTGATTCTATGATCATGAGATTAAGACAGTTTTTGCTACCTTACCAGACCCTCCACTAAACATTGTAGCAACCATCAATGAATTACCTTTCAAGAGAGTTTTTTTTATACAATTTCATCGATAAACATCATCACAACAACTACAATAGAGCACCTCAAAATACCCAAGACCAATATCATTCCAGGAGCTTACACATTGAGAGCTTTTAATGATGCTTTATGCAATACTGTGGGAATTATAGCCCTACCCATAAAGGTGGGGTACAAGGCCATCCCTATAATGTATCATGTCTTGGAAGGAGCTATGCAATATAATATCCTCTTAGGGCACCCTTTGATAAGGGCCATGAAGTGTGTGCCTTCGATCTTGCACCAATGTGTCAAGTATGTGCACAAAAACAAAGTCTATGTGGTTATCGCCGATGAAGAGCCTTTTAAATATGTTAATAAGGTGGAAATTCTAAGATAATTCATGATCCATTCTACTCATATGTATGTGGCACCTTTATCCCCAACCACACAAGTGGATAACAAAGGAAAAAGGGTAAGAAAAGACCCATGCACATCAACACCTCCTAATGCACTCAAGACAGTTAATGCTTCTAAAGTACCATCAACGTAAAAACCAAAAGATAATCAAAACCTAAAGGCCCCCTTAGTTAAGGAAGAATGGCCCAAAGAAGTGCAAAATCTATCCATTGTTGAAATACCAAGTCCTATGGAAGAGGAAGATCCTCAAGACCAAGATGAAGATAGTGATTATCATCCTACTTCACCAGTATCATCTATGGGGTCATCCACATTGTATGCATCAATACATTTGGCAAGCATAGGCATAGGGGAGTACCTTGTGTAGAACATCACCTTCACATCCATAATTGAGTCCGCACAAGACATAGGGAGGCCTAAATACTTGAGACCACTAGTAGGAATAGTGGTTCCACTTGGAATCCCTCCCAACCAAACCAATTTTGTCTATGCCAGCATGGACTTCACTCATAAGTCTTCATATATAGAAGAGGATGGTGATGATTTATTCGCAGTCAATGTTCATTATCTCTCTAATCCTGAGTTTGCTCTAATATACTTTGAGTGTTGCCATTGGCATGGCTATGACCTTGGCATATACAAGCAAGGGCATAGGCGGCCTTACGAGCCACTATATCAGCTTCCCTCCGACATATTTGGCTTAGGCTACTATAGCGAAGGTTGAGATGACTCTCTTGTAGCAACATTGGAAATATTAAGCATAGGGTTGGGAGAAGACATTGATTTCATTTTGTATCACCCCCTAAGAGTAACAAATTTGAGCAATAGGCAAGTGGACATAGTAAACATATCACCTCTAGAAACTTATCATCCAAACACCTCAATTGATTCCACCCCAACAAGGTACAACTCGTGGGATGAGGAGAATGGATATTAAGTAAGTGATGATGAGGAACAAATTGGCTTAGACTATCAAGGGCCTTGCTATTTGAAAATATTCACATGGTCCATCCATGATGAGAGTGGATATACATCAGATGAAAGTGACTATGAATCAGAAGGCTCAACAGAAAGAGCTTACTTAGGTCTAAGCCATCAAACCCCGAATTTGGTGGAAGAGACAAATGCAAATGGATTCTTCATAAGTGACAAAGAATATGAATATGAAACATAGATGGCCTACTTGGGGCCTAGACATGAGCCCCTTATATTATGGCTGCATACCAATGCTAACAATTTTTTGATAAGCGATGATGACTTTGAGGATGAGACCGAGATGGCTTATCTTGTACCTCACCACTTGTTGTAAGTCAACAAGCTAGTAGAGAGAGGTGGCACTTCATGCCATAGACCCTCGTATCCAATTTTTGGGGAGACCTATTGACCTAGTTTCCATTCATCGGATGGTCAATCACCCTCTGCCTACATTTAGAGAGTAATTAGAGCCCAATGATCCTATTGTCTACCCTGCTCATGGGCCAGATCTAGAAATTACCATTCCTCTAGAACCTCATCATGAGTATGGAAGGGAAACCCCTAAGATAAGATCACACCCATGTGGTCCTGGATATTTCATCCCATCCATCAACATGATATCCATTGATTTGACCACTCCACTTCATAATATAGCAAATCCTACAAAATCATTGCATCTTGATGTAGAGGCTATTGATTGAGATCATGCTAGTTCTCCCATATAGCTAGAATACCTCTTCACCAATGAAGAGATGATACATCCATTACATTTTGCATTAGGTTGTACGTATGATGTCTTTCATGTTTATTTGAAACATGAGTTACTAGGTCCTATAAATCTTGCCGATGACATTAATTTGATACCCATGCCTCATCAGCTAGAGGATGGGTCACATATGGCTATAGAAGTGACTTTCGAGGTGGACATCAGTGATGATCCTACCAAAAAAAGGATATTCAAGTTTAGAGAAAGTCTATCTCTAGAGGAACAAGCCATACTAATTCCTCTCCTCAAGGAGAGGTCAAACATTTTTGCTTAGACTTACAAATATATGCCAGGGATAGATCCAAAGTTAGTCATTCACAACCTTTCATTGGATCCCATGAAGAAGCCAATCAAGAAAAAACTAAGGAAAATGCATCCAACCATCGCTTTGATGGTGAAGAACGAATTGCAAAAACTACTAGATGTAGTATTCATAGTTCCTATCGACTACCCTGAGTGGGTGTTGAACATGGTACCCGTAGGGAAACCTGATGGAAGAGTCTGTATCTGCATGGATTTTAGGTATTTAAATAGGGCAACACCAAAGGATTAATTCTTGTTTCCAAACATAAATTCTCTTGTATATGCAACCACAGGTCATGAAATGCTCTCCCTAATGGATGTTTTTTCTAGATACAACCATGGTTTTATTAGATACAACCAAATCTAGATTAATCTCGAAGATGAACATAAAATTGCTTTCATTACTCCATGGGGAACATTCTGTTACAAAGTGATGCCATTTGGTCTCAAAAATGTGGGTGCCACATATCAACGGGCCATGACATACATATTCCATGACTATATGCATACGATCTTGGAGTATTACATGGATGACTTACTAGCCAAGTCCTTGTTGTGGCAAGAGCATGCCGAAGTCCTTAGACAAGTCTTCGATCGCCTCATAGAACACAATGTCTGATTGAATCCTAATAAGTGTGTATTTGATGTAACTTTTGATAAGCTTTTGGGATTCATCGTATCCAAGAGATGCATCAAAGTAGATCCTACAAAGATAAATGCTATACTGGAAATGGCCACCCCTACCAACATTAGGGGGTTGAGGAGCCTACAAGGAAATATAGCATCCATCAAAAGATTCATCATGCAATTATTAGACAAATGCAGACCTATGAATAGGTTGCTATGCAAGGAAGTACCCTTTCATTGGGACAAATAATGCCATCAAGCCTTTGTAGAGATCAAAACTTATCTGGAAACACCACCAGTATTAGCTCCAACGCCAGACATACCATTTTTACTATATATATCGACTACTAATTTTGCATTGGGCACCATGTTAGCCCAAAAAAATTCATAATACAAAGAGCAAGCCATATATTACATTAGTCGCACCTTGGTAAGATATGAGCTAGGATATGCATATGTCAAAAAGTTGTGTTTAGTAGTGGTCTTTGCAACTCGAAAGTTGTGACACTACATGTTAAGCCATATGACCTATGTCATATCAAAACAAAATCCTTTGCAGTACATGATGATCAAGAAATATCACAATATACTGCAAAGTAGATCATGCTATTGACAAAATTTGATCTAGAGTTCATAAGCCAAAATTCCATCAAGGGACAAGTCATAGCAGATCAATTAGCAGAGGCGCCTCTTCAGGATGACAAGCCTCTCACTATAGAATTTCCTTATGATGCGGTCTTTGCATTATCATATCCTCTAGAACTCGAAGAACCTAAGAAATAAAGAGACATGTCATTGTTCTTTGATGGTTCGAAGTGTGGACAAGGAGGCAAAGTAGGGATTGTATTTATCACACCATAGGGCAGGATTATGCATAGTGGAAAATATTCACCAATTGGGCCAATATTAGGATTTTCAAAATTGAAAATTGGTGAATATGAGGACCCTCGACGTCGGCCCATTTTCCTAAAACTTTCAATACCAATATTTTTCTTAGGGTCAGTTCTCCACAATATGTATCCAAACATAGGTATATTTATACTCATTGGAAAGCTCTTTTCAAGCCTGATCTAATGGTGATGTTCTTATGAATTTTTAAGGTGATTCAATAGGTCAAAATTTATCCCAAATATGACCTTACTTTTTAGGGCTTAAAATACCCCAGATTATGGTGTGAAGATGATTGATTTGATTTTCTTTGGATTCTTCATGATTCACCTTGATTTTGACTAGGATTAACCATTTTTTTACAAGTATATTTTGAGTCCAACCCCTTATGCATAACCCTACCACAGGGTGCTCCATTACCCTTATTATTCAAACTAGAATTCCCATGCACAAACAAAAATACAAAATATGAAGCATTGATCCTGGGACTCCAAACAGGAATAGCGATGGGCATTAAAAGATTGAATATCTTTGGTGAATCCTTGCTCATAGTAAACCAAGTAAAAGGACTATTCCAATGTAGGTGCCCACTCTTGAATACTTACAAAGAACTTGTTGACACCTACTTAGTCTAGCTAGAATGGTATGACATCGAGGCAATCCCTCGTACATCGAATATATTTGCAAACACCATGGCATCTTTGGGATCCTTAATCCATTATAATATGTCTAGTAATTTTACTACCATTCATGTAAAAGTGCTTTCGCATTCAGTAATATGCTATGAGGCTTTTGACAATCAAGAATCAATCAACATGATCAACATCAAACCAAATCAGGATTGGTCCTTCATAGCCAAATATTTCTTACAAACAACACCTTATGGGTATTTAATCTTCCAAGGACCTGTAGAGTGTGGTGCAACCATATACCATAGATTTGTTTCTCAATCCGTGTTCACTACCTCAAAAATGCAGGAAGAGCAATTTGTCTATTCTATAGAATTTGTGGCCTATCAGGATTGGCTTTCCCAACTACGAGACTTCTTGAAGCTTGGAATAATACCTCAAGGTTTGTCGCATACTGGAAGGCAAACGTTCAAATAGAAAGCAACAAGATAATTTTTTCTAGGAGAAATCCTCTACATACGAGGATATGATGGAGTATTACACCATTGTATTGAGCCCTAGGAAGCATCTTGGGCAATTTTGTAAGCTCACGATGGAACATGTGGAGGCCATTTCAATGGCATGGCCATCGTTAAGCGCATCTTGAGAATGGGTTACTATTGGCCCACCATGGAAAATGACTACTACGAGTATGTCAAGAAATGCAGTAAGTGCCAGCATCATGCAAACCTAACGCACTTACCATCACAAGATTTGCAACCCATCTAGGCAACATGGCCATTCTCGCAATGGAGACTAGACTTGATTTGGAAAATCTCACCGTCATCCTAAGGCCAACACACATTCATCATAATATCCACATAATACTTCACTAAATGGGTAGAAGCAATCCCCTTAACATTGAAAACTGGACCAAGGATTATGGAGTTTATACTCCACAATATCATAAGTCGCTTTGGGGTCCCTTCTAAGATAATATCGGATAATGGGTCATCTTTAAAGAACAAAAAAGTGCATGCTTTAATGAAAAAATACCATATTTAGCACATTTTTTCAATTTCTTATTATCCATAAGAAAACGGGAAAGCAGAAGCCTCAAACAAAACAATACTCCATTTTGAGGAAGACAATGCAAGAAAATCACAAGGATTGGCACATGCAGTTGCCTCTTGCATTATGGGCATACAGGACTAGTATACGGATGCCCACTAGGGCAACACCATTTTCACTAGTATATGCCACTGAAGCCATCATGCCTCTAGATTTTAAAATCCTTACTTTATGTGTAGTATTAAAGGACTTCATAGATGATGAAGTTGCATGACAAGGCCGCCTTGATCAGCTGATGCTTCTTGATGACCGTTGAGTCAATGCTTTAGAGCATATTTGTGTTTACCAAGATTTCCTTGCACGAGCTTACAATAGTAAAGTCCACCTAAGGGAATTCAAGGTTGGAGATCTAGTTCTCAAAGAAAACTAGCAGAATTCAAATCTGTCATTGCATCTACGAGATAATTTCATGGCAAATTGGATAGGTCCAGATATGATTTCAAATAGAGTTGGGCCTGGAGCATATCGCCTTATATCATTATATGGTGTTGAAGAGCCTAAACCTCTCAATATCATTCACTTAAAGGTATTTTACACATAAAACACAAAAAAATTCAAATATGTCATAAAACACAAAAACATTCAAATATGTCATAAAACACAAAAACATTCAAATATGTCAAAAACACAAAAAAAATCATAAAAACAAAAAAAAAATCCAAAATACAAATCAAAGGCTCCAAGGGTAATTCATACCGCTTGGTCAAAATCAAATGAAAGGCTCCAAGGGTAATTCATACCGCTTGGTCAAACATCAATTCAAAAGGCCCCAAGGGCATTCAAGCCGCTTGGTCAAAAATCAATTCAAAAGCTCCAAGGGTAATTCAAACCGTTTGGTCAAATACAATCAATCAAAGGCTCCAAGGGTGATTCAAACCACTTGGTCAAAATCAATAATAAAATCCCCAAAGGCATAATAAGCCCTTTGGTCAAATTAACCAAAAAATACAAAAACAACATAAAATCAAAAATACAAAAAAAATTGCATCTCACATCTTACATCCACATCATTGCATAATATTTTCATATCCACTACAATTGCATATGATATGAGAGCCTTAAAAGTGATACCACAATTTTTCTCACAAGTCAATCATATCCATAACTCCATCCAAATGTGTGTAATTATATTTTTCAACACAACCATTATTTTTTGCTATACATAATAAACTAAGGTTTTTCAGTTAATCAACCACAACTAGTAATCTTATCAAATTTTGAGGAAAACAACTTTGATTAGTAGAAGGTAAGGCCTAGCTGTGATAAAGCCTTGGATATTCAAGATCTCATCACTAATTGAAACACTAAAATCCTAGCTGGTACAAGGAAAATATGAAAGCTACAAAGTGGTCTATGTTACCTTAGGTGAAAAGGATCTTCCTTGCTTATCCCCCTACGCAACTGGTTTAAAGGTGATGAGAATTGGCGAAAGGACAAGCTTTACCCTATCAAAATACCTTTCTTAAATCAAAATAAGTAAAAATACCAAAGCAAAGTACATATTCAAAAGGCCAAGCATACAGTCTAGATTTCAAAGCAATAATCCAATACACAAATCATAAATTCAAAAACAAAAATCAAGCTAAAAAAAAATCAATCAAGAATAAACAGTGATTATCATCACTACGTATGAGCAAAATAAATAATGATTATCATCACTACAAAAAATCTTCGCTCAAAGAAAAAATCAAATCAAAATAAATAGTGATTTTCATCACTATATATGAGCAAAAATCCAAGCCAAAAAGAGCCAAAAAGAAGGCAATAAAGTTTGAATCCCTGGAATTCTCAACATTGTACAAAATCGGAAGGAGAAATCCTTATGCATGACAATATGACTACCACAATTGATTCATGTATTTGTGTATACCAATGTTTGAATGTGGATGAGCTAGCTTAAATAACCCAATATTGCCTAGTGGTATAGTCCAACTAATTCCAACATAAGGATGAGATGAACACTTGAGGATCCCTAATATTAGCAATGGGCTAAAATAATCCTGCCTGACATCAGAGGAAATGCTTGAGTTCTATCTCAAAATTAAAATCACTTGCACACACAAAGATCATTAAAAATAAGGTCCATGGTAAAAGCCCTACTTTTCAAAAGTCTAAGTGGTAAGTAAACAGTTGTTGAAAGGGGAACTAGAGTGATTGAATCTCCGAAAGCCCCAAAAAATATTACATAGCAACAAATCATAACATAATGCACACCATCACTTTCTTTATAAGATTCTATAAATTAGGGGGTATCAACATAGTAGGACAGATACCGCATATATATTAGAAATAGTATATAGATGGCCACTAACTACTTTATATATTTTGATTTACGAAAACTTATTAAGAAAATACATTACACACAAATACATCTTATATATGAATACTTAATTAATTCTTATGATAAGAGTGATTATTTAAATTCATGATTATTTTTTTACTTTTTGTGGTATCACCCATTAATATTGTCAATGTCATATGCATTCCATATGTTTTAAGTTATTAGAGCATATAGGTTCATTTATACCATTCCATCACATAAGTTAGATGCATAAAATTAAAGCAAAGTTAAAACATGCATTTTAGCAATAACATCATATCCACAAAAACAAGTCATTAATCATCCATAAACCACATCATAAAATATAGGCAATATCAATTTACATAAAATCATGAATTCATAATTCATCATCAAAATACATCGCATCATATCATCAAAACATATAAACATCTACATATCCATCTAAGCAATCTTCAAATATCATCTATCATCTAGCATATTCATCAAATCATCATAATACCATCATCACATCATATCATAAAATAATAACAAAAACATAATAAATAAATGATACACATAATAAGTCATAATGAAAAGCTATCATAAAAGTATGTCTCAAGTCCAATGGATATAAAAAAATTCCCGTAGGCTATAGTCATGTAGGTCAGTCGACATCAAAAATGAATCAAGGACCAAGTAGGGCATCAATAAAATGTTGGGCCTAAGCCCCTTGCATCACCTCCTCCAGTGACACCTCCCCCTATGGTGGTTTCACGAGTCAAGTGATGTGAGCCTATAGGTCTCTCTGCCTGAGTCTAGATCCTCTGGCTAGGATGGGCAGAAGACTACCTCGAGGTAGAGCACATGCTAACCTGCAAACCACCTGCACCTACTGGATCCTTAGGTACAATCCTGTGCCTCTTGAGTTGCATCTGAAGGATGGTAACATGATACATAAGTCCTTGGATCCGCTCATCATGCTCATCCAACAAATATTGAAGTCGTCCAATATCTACCCCTAAACCTACCACTGAAACCCCCTGTGGTGTAGACGAAGGAACAAAAAATTACATCCTGACATCACCACCCCCAATAGTAGCCTACAAATATTGTATTTGTGTTGTGAGCTACTCAATCATAGCATCTCGTCGCTATACCTGGATCTTAGTGGCCTGAATATTAGCCTCGATCTCATGCAACTATGCTTTCATAGGAGAGTCTCTCTCCTCGAGCTCTAACTCCTCCTACTCCTTAGGAATGTCAGGATACTCTATTGCCACCTACTCTATTGGCTGGCCCCATACCTTGGTCCTAGCTCGAACCCTACGTCCTATCAGATCTATGCCATAACCTCTACCATCATCCTCACATCCTAGGTTGATGACGCCATGCAACATCCAATCACCCCACCACTAAGAGTAGGTCTCTATAACTCCCCTATCCACTGTAGGATCTACAACTAGGGCATCCTTCTCATTTAAAAGCTCTGTGATCTATTGGGGAGGTAGGTCCTTCTCTACTATGAGGCACCTACACAAAAATGATATCAAGGGCACATCCTACTGTAATCCATACTGATGAAGAACCTGAGAGTAGAAGAAATACTCCCAAATAGAAATATTATGACCAACGAGCCATCACTCACGCCGTGTCCTAGCAGTAAAACTAGCTGGATCATCCCAAGTAGAACACTCATAGTAAGGCCACCACATGACATCTCTGACCAACAATCTGGTGAAAGCATCAGTATAGTGGGATAGCTCCCCTGTAAAAGTACAACTCTTATGCTCCTTGTGCTCCCAAACCCATCTAGCAGCATAGCACTATGTCTGAGCCTCAAAAGCTATAATCTCAACTGGGAGCCCCTTAGGGTGATATACCTTAATGTGCTACCATCCCCAAACCTGTAGGAGCAAGATGTAGGCAATGCTGACACATCCCCACTGACATATGTGGTACAAATAATCATAGAACTAAGCCAATAATGATCTACACCATACATATATGATAGGCTCCTTGCTATCCATTAGGTCCTACACCATCACCAGGAGGTTCCAAGGGAACCTCAAACCCGAGCAATCTGGTATATGAACATTGCTAATAACCATCAGCAACATGGCATGCCTCGCTGTGAAAACATGAGCATCATACCAATCCTTGATAGATACTGCCCTGGATCCAGTCTCCTAGAGGGCCTACATAGAGTGTGCTCCAAACACCTGAGCATAAACGACCATCTGATCATTAGTGGCTAACAAAACAATAGGCACCCCATTGAATGGGATTTGAAGGATCCTATAAATGTCCTCTGATGTGATAGTCATCTCACCAGGTGGAAGGTGGAAGATGTTGGTTTGTAGATCCCAACGGTGGGCTAAGGTCATAATATAATCCTGTTCGGCCATAATATGGGGTAACCTAATGATGTATTATAGCCCACGAGCCTTAAACCACTTCTAGTTAGTGTCATCAAATAAGCAAGTCAATCAAGAGCTTTGGGTCTCAAGCCCAAGAAGTGAGGATCTAAACAAAGCAGAAGAAACACAAAACATAACTACAATGCATCTAAGGCATAATTCACAATAAACATGAAAATGGTGCAAAAGAGTATGAGTTACTCTAAATCTAAGCAAAGGAAGAATAAATTACACCTAATCAAGAAAATAAAAAATTCAAAAGTAAAAAAAAAAATCATAAATGCAAAAAGCAAGGCTTAAGATTTAGCCACTATTGCCTATAATGACCATAACCTGGCCACTAGAGGCAGTAGCGACCAAGACCCAATGATCAAATTTTTAACTGTTGGGATTCAAGCTTGGCCACTCTGAGTGACAACGTCTCAGAGCCAACCACTTTGAGCGATAGCGGCCAAATGGCGGCATGGTAAACCCGTGAACCCTTGGCCAGAAAATAAATAAAATAATTACAAAATTAACAAAATAATTTCAAAAAAACAACATAGGGAGGGAAAGCAAACAAAATGTAAAGCAAATTTCCTACCCAAGCATAAAAACTAAGCTATGTTTGAGAATTCCCAAATGGCGGTAGTAGGTGAATAATTAAAAAAAATTGAAAAACCCTAGGCTAAATCCACTGATAGAAAGAAAATTTGGGGACTAACCTACTGTAGAAAAATGGAACCTAAGCCTAATTACGGAGTTTGTTCATTGCCAGCAGGTTTAGTGAGGTTCATTTTGCTCATTACTTAGTGAGGTTTAGTTTTACTTAGATAAATAAAAGAGAGCTAGGGTTTTGAAGAGATAAATAATAGAGAAGCTCTAGCTCATACAATAGCTGACGTCTCACCCCGTGTAGCCATGTCTTTAGCACTAGCAAGTTTCAAAGTCCCAACCATCGCCACTGCACCAGAGCTCTAAAAATGAATCTTCAACAATAAAAATGATAGGTCAAACCCTAGAAAAATAATTTTTTATATTTCCTTAATTACACCTTGGCCACCGCTGATGTGAGCGGCCCAAACTTCTTGGCCGCTCAAGGTGACAATGGCCACAGGCAGGAACTCAGAAGCTGTTGGACCTAAAAACGGCCAGATCCATAGGTCAGAGTAAGGGATTTTATCCTTGAGGGATCCCACAAAGATAACAAATAAACACACTTTGGTGGTTTAGGATCATAAGAATGTTCAAAATAATAAAAAAATTACATAAAATCACAATCTCAAGCAAACATCATATCCAGTTACCTACTCTATCCACTTGGCGATTGCAGTGATTTGCACTCCATGTATTTTTGTGAGATGAGTAGGTAACCATAAGGCCACTTAGGGCAAAAACAACTCATTTTGGAATTATGATATGTCACCCTTCCAACCCGAAGAATATCAAGATGGTTGGACTACTCTACGGGTCATTCTAATTCCCCTATGACATCAAAAATATTAAGTCAAAGTGCTACAATCTAGGCATAAATAGAATCACTCATCCTAACTCCCTAAGAAGGCTATTGATAGTTGGACCGCTCCTCGGGATAGGGATGGATGATTATCATAAGCAATTGGAATCACACTTGGATGCGGGATTACCCATTAAAAGCAACAAATGCTATAAAGGAACAAGATTAGTCATATTGGTCATGCAACTCATCACTTCATTCATTGTCATTTCTTCACCAACTCATTATGTAAAGAGGTAGTTCAAAACTTCAACATAATCATAATCAAAATCAACAAAATATCACTCGATCATAACAAAATCATGCTAATCCTACGAATAATTGCATACAATAATCACAAATAACCCTTATTTTTTGGGAACGTAAGTAGACATGACATCTTTAATTGTAGGTCTCCTACTGGTCAAAATTGTTGTAGCAGTTGAAGCTACCCGATTGAGTTTGAGGAATGAGTGCAATTTAACATGCAAAAGCCATTGAGCTCAGTCCTCTGAATGTTGAGGAAATGATTCAAGGTATGCATGCCATCTTGCATGATTGGGCCATCTGACATTGATCATACCATTTATCACCATGCACCCTACAAACAGATCAGTCTACATTTTGATCAGTTTTGTGCTTTCCACACAACGCATCGCAAAAAGGGGCATATGTAGACACCTAAATCATGTCATGCTTAGGGGATCTACTTACATAAACACCCTCATAAGATCATAAGACATAATATTGGACTTTCCAAGCATCAACAGTGGTTCTCACCACTCATTTGGGGTCTTTTCAAGCCATTCAAGCTTGGCCACTCAAGCCAAGAGCGACTAGATCCTAGCTTCTCAAGCTTAGAGTGACCAGACCTTAGCCATTGTATATGATAGTGGCTAGATCTTAGCCATTGCAGATGATAGTGGCTAATCCATAAGAAGTAGTTTTCTAAAAAATAGGCCCAATCTCGTGTAGAAGTGGCAGTATGCATGCAATAAAGGTGATCAGAAGTGACTTTGCATTCATTTTCATGACCATTTCACATGGGAGGTTTGAGTTTGCATTTAGAATTAAGTTAACTGACCTCCAAGCATAAACAAAGGACAAAATATTCTCATGCTAATGACCATTTCACATAGAAGACTCAAGTGGGTAGTTAGATTTTAGTTAACTGACCTTCAAATATAGATAATGAACAAAAGATTCCCATGCTAACTTGCACTACGCATGAGAAATTCATTTCTAGAGCTTGGAAATAGACCTAGGTTTTCACACTATAAAAGGTGCAAGCCTAAGAGCACCAAGACATATTTTATCCTTTATCACAAGAGAATAAAATGGAGACATACATGAGATCATATCAGAGAGAGAGACATCTTTTTGATGAGATCTTTTGAGACTTGGAGAGTTCTCTTTGAGATCATGTGTATGGCGGATCTATGATGAACCGAAGAGCATAACACCTACTATCTCAACATCAGATTAAAGTCTTTGACCCATAGCTTTGGGGAAAAGAGGGTAAGGTTTACTTTAGCGGCCGCTATCTTGGACAGTGGCCCGCAGGCTTAGCTTAGATAGACATAGCATCTTTTATTCTGTTTCTTTATGTTCTTATATCATTAGCATAGATTTACATGATTTTATGGCATATTTTTATCATATTTTCATTACATTATTTGATTACTAACAAACTCATCCAGGGAGGCTAAATCAGACACCTAAATGTGTGTTTTTTTTTCATTTCTTACAGGGCCACAAGTACATCAGACAAATATTACAACATATGAGATAAAAATGGATCCCTCTAGGAAACAGACCTAGAGGAGGCATTTGTAAGCCCTCATACATTTTCGTGTGCAGAACCGAGAAGCTCTTATAGGCACACCACCTCTTTGTAGAAGAGGCACTCCTTGCCTATTTGTAATTTATAGTATCAAAATGGGTATCCCTAAGAGGAACCGACAGGTAATCGAGTTTCAGTATCAATAAAGAGATCCGTATTTTGTTATTTTGTGTTATATGTTTTTTCATATTGTCTTTCCATTTCATCTTGGGTATTTTAAATAGCATTGCAAGTAGTGTTTTAGAAAAGGGACCGGTACGTGCGTTCTTGGGGTTGCTATAGCCACGAGTTCTTCTTCATTGCTTTCTAGTTTCTGATCCACAAGAGTGGAGAGCATACTCCCTAAGCAATGGAGAAAAAAAATGACAGAGAAATGGAGGAGGATTTCCATGAGGTAAATCCCCCAAGGGATTACACAGAGAAGGGGAGCGACTGCGCTCTGATACCAAATATTGGAAATGAACAATATATGAGATAATATTGGTACAAAATAAGTTACAATATATAGGTAGAAGGCCTCTATGAAAATATGATAATTGTCAAGAGAATACGCGAAGTGTCAAGAAGGCATAGTGCACATTATAATATTCTAACAAATAACACCTTTTAATTATGCTAGGGAAGCATGATAAAAGATTATAATTTTAAAATAAAAGTCTTGCATTTTATACTACACTAAGAGGACATTTAGAATAAATGTGTGATATATATAGTGTAAAAGAATGGTATAGTTTAATTATACAATAGAAGGAATTTGATAATTTATTTGTTAATATAGGGTCTTAAATAATTTTGTAGGATAAACATATGAGATTGATTGCTTTTGCTACTATAAATTAGAAGCTATAAGATAGAACGAAAGGGAAATATGTGAAGTTTGGTACTTTGAATGGATTATATATATTAAAATTTTATGTTTGAAACATATTAGAATATTTAAGTATTGTAGGGTATAATAAATAAAATAAGATGGTACAAGTTATGATGTTAATAAAATGCAAAAGTTAAATTATATAAGAAGGTATAGGGTTGATAATTCTAACATTTTAGAGGAAATTAGAGAAAAAAGGTGTAATATTTGATGGCTAGATTTGGTTATAAAATCTATAATTTGTATCTAAGAAGAATTAAAAATATTTTTAAAAACTTTAAGAAAGGTTTTCAATAAAATACATATTCTTTTATTTGAGAGTTACACTTATTAAATGGCATTAGCTAAACCAATTATATTCCTTAAAACTCATGTAGAGACATTGGTTTGAATTTTGCCAAGAAATATAAGGATAATATCCTAGTTGTTGTAATATAGGTGGGCCCATTTCAATCCTATATAACCAATTAAAAAAAAAAGAGTTACACTTGATGATAAATTTCATCATATTGGTATAAAAAAAATACATTTTATTTAATAATTAGTTTTTTTTATGAAAGTTTAAAGTTATAAGAGCATGAACGTTAATAGTAAATTAAAAAATGAGTTTCAAGTTTTAAATTTCAAGTAAATAGTTGGAGAAAAAGCATTTTGACATGGATAGAAGACAAGGGAACATGAGAGTACCTTTGGCTAATACTCTAAGATTAAAAGTAAAAAATAAAAAAATAATAAACTTTAAAATTATTATATTAGTCTTGAAAGGGATATTGCATCGGTATGTCTTTGGGTTTTCATCAAGAAGACCCAAGTTCAAACCATACAATGGGTATGTAATTTTTTTTAACAATTAAAAAAATGATATTAATTAAATAACTACGAACTTTAAAAGTTTTATATTAGTCTAGAAAAGGACACCACATTGATATGTATTTGGATTCTTATCAAGCAGTGATAAGGTTGCAAAACCAAAACTATAGTTTATTATGAAATGGGTGCTTAAATAAGAACGTAAGAATAAGCATACAAGGAATTAAAATATTTTGAATGCATAAAAGTGGTAAATTTGGAAGATAAAAAAGAAGAATTCTAATATTCAAGATGATAAAAACTATCTAAGATTTGACAACTTAACTACTAGAGGCTAACTAAAGGAGAAGTTGTAACTAATCCTATATTTAGAATCATGCATGAGGATAGAAGCTCATGTTATAATAATAACAATAAAAATAATATGCCTATGCTAATAATAAGGACTAATATAATAGACATGTTCATAATGGATCCCAACTAAAGAAGCATTAGAATCTAATGCTTTTATAATAAAATAAAAATAGCTTGATATAAAAAAACATGATCAGGATCAGGTTGAAGTTGCAGATTAGGTACCATATGGATAGGAGAATTTATGATATCCAATATGTTAGGAGATTTCTTATCTTCAAGTAAATATTGATCATGAATATATCGCCAATCCAAGAAGGAGGAGCAAGTTGATGAGGACCAATGGCTTATTGTTGATCCTACTTAATCTATTGTAAAATAAAAATCTACTTGTCTAAAGGAGGTTGCAAGGATGATGGTCGATCAATTTCAGGAGGAAGCATAGTAGGAGGAGCAAGAGGAGGTGTCATTAGTGAAGGTATTATTGAATCCTTATGAGGAGGATGAGGTGCAACTATTATTGGTGTGTCGTGTGGCCTACTAAAGATAAGCGAAATCTCTTGTGATTGATTTTAATGGAGCAAAAGTATGGTGTTCTTGATGCAATGGATGAGAAATATTTTATGCTCATAATAAAACATATAGGTGTTATGAAAAGCATCATATTGAGCCTTCCTATCATAGTGATATGGTTAGTTAATAAGAAGAATACAATAGTCCATCAAAGTCACATCATTGGTGACTTGATCCAAAAAATGTGGGCCAAGGACAAAGGAAACTATCCAAGTATGAGTGATACATGAGGTGGAATCATTATCCTTCCATCCATGTGATTAAGTAAGAGGATGAAGTTTTAATGGTAGCTACAACTTATCAACAACTAATCTTACAATCAAATTCTTTTGCAAGTTATTGTTAATTATACAATATACTAAGACATTGTGAGTGAGGTAAGATATCGTGATGAATAAATTATCACACACACATTTATACAAATTATGAGATATTAGGGTGATATTTTTGAGTTTACCCTTGAGGTTATAATACTCCTTATATTTTCCTATAACCTCACTATGAACATTTTATGTTGGTTTCTCATCGTGAGGTTTTATAATCAAATTATTTTTCTTCTTAAAATATTCAAATTCCTCATGACCTATCCTATTACAATAAGTACAAACATTTTTTACTGTTTAAATAGGAAGGTTTTTAAGAAGGATAAAAAGAATAATATAAGGAATAAGAAGAAGAAGAAGAAAAACAAGTATAATGAGAAGGAGAATAAGAGAACGAAGAAGGTATTTTTGCTTTGAATAACTATTGTTATGATTTGGAAGTCCCTAAAGATCATGAACCCCTCTATCAAGCAATAAAATTTTCTTCGACCAATTGTGCATAATTTTAGGTAACATATATTGTGGAAATGGGAGGGTACTTCAAATTATCACATAGGTTATCCTATAATACACACTTGAACTTGATGATAATCACTAGAGCCACGTCTTCCACACTAAGGAGAATTTACAACATGTTGAATTGGAAAATATAATCCTGCAAAAACATGTTGTTACTTTACCTCAAGTGAAACTATTTTATAGTTAGATCATACTCATAATTTGAAGGATAGAAAGTTTCCTTTAACTATTTTATGAGGCCATTCCAAGTGTAAATTGGGTTTTGGCCCTCCTAGCATTCCATCACAAATTTTTTTGCTAACCTAGAAAGCTTAGGTTTAGCAAAAGGAACTCTCTCATCATCTATAATTTGAGTTAGGAGAACCATATCTTCATATCAAGGATCCAAATATTCAAGATGTTTGGATCTCTTGAGACATAATACATCTTGACTTTACACTTGGCCTTGGAGTAAAAGTCATTATTATAAATTTTCACATCACTTAGGCCAATTTGGATAGCTATGGTGTTGACCTTGTTGGGCAAGGTACTTACAACATTGGCTAACATGGTGATTATTTTATCCAAATTTGTGGCTATGGTTGAATGAGTAAAGTGAGTGCAAAAATTCAAAAGTTCCTAAATTTGAGAAGGTTTAAAAAAATTGGTGATAATCAAGCAATTTACAAAGAGTGGTTTTTTCAACCAATATGACTCTCAAATGTGCATATGTTTTCTCTTTATATGCATCTTTCAAGAAATTATTTAGTTAATTAATTAATCAATCAATTAACTATAATTGATTTTTATTAATTGATAAACTAATCAAATTAGTTATAAAATAAAAATTTTGAAATTTCAAGTGTGATTACAACACACATGAAGGTATGCAATTGCTTCATATAGTATGCATTGTATAAAGCAACTAATTAAATTAATTGTTAAGTAGACCCTATACCTTAGTGCTAAATATGAGTTGCAAATATCACTTTATTCAAATTTGGACAATGCGAATAGTTGTTTGTGGTTCTAGTTTGTCATTTTTCAACCATTGTTATTTTACCATGTGGTATCTTAGGTTCATCACTTCCAATAAACTCTAACATGGGATCTTTTTTCACTATTGGAACATTCACATAGGAGGTCATGCTAACTTTTAGAGATGTTATTGGAACATATCAAACTCAATACAACTTATCCCTAAATACTTTTATTGCTTTGTCTCCTTCAACTATTATCTCAAAGCTTTTTGATGTTTGTGTAGGAGCAATGTTTGAATAGAAGGTCAACACCAAAAATTGATATTCATGAACAATCTTGAGGGGTTTAGCACAATGTGGGTGCAACTAAAAGAAAGATACCAATGCAATTACATTAGTTAATCAAATAAATCCAATTGTCACTAATGTTGAGGTTTCTTACTACCTCTAAAAAAGGTAAGAGATTGTGTGAAGCATACATAGGAAGGTTATGCTAGTGATAATTTGATTTCTTGAAAGGATGATACCTATAAAATTTATATTTTTTAGGAGCATAGGTGAATGAATAATTGAGATATGCTCAATTTTATTAGAAAAAATTTCAAATCACTAATCTTCACACTAGTTGATTATTGGTTCTTACCGTCGGAAAGCTTTATGTTTATGGCATGGGCATCACACATTGATAGAAAGTGATAATAGGTAAGAAATAAATATTCTTGATTAGAATTATATTGTTAGTGTTGAGGAGATACTATATTTTTGGATGTGTAATGTTAGCGAGGATAGATTTGATGTAGTCAACTTCATGTTGGGCTCAACTTAAGTTGCCATCATCCTAATGCATGTGAGTTCACTCACCTCTAGATTTTTTCATGGCTAGTCCCAATATGTTTTCATAACATGTTTGTTCTTTTTTAGGTTTTGGCTAGGTGTTGTGCATAAAACCAACAAATGATGTGGATGAAAACTACTTATGACATGGTAGTTAAGGCACTCTATTGACCTATACATAGGAATTACCTTTGTTAGAAAAATATTTGAAGGTAGGTCATAGTGGAACCAAGAAATATTGAGACAAGAAATAAAGAAGATTGTCACTTTAATTTTTATAGTTGTATAAGCCATAATTATCATATAGTATAGTATAGCGTATGAGTGTTAGAATAACTTGAATCGTGACTAAAAGTACTCTAGTGCCTAGGAAAATATGTAAAATAAATGGCACCAACATTTTTAGTTGAAGGACTAAGCAAACATTATCACTAGATTGATGTAATTATCAAAGTAACTACAAAAACTATTGTATGATAAATTTCTATCATATAAACCCCTTCTCTATATGAAAAATTGAAAGTATAACATTGTGATCATGTGATTGATCAATTGAATTATAGTTTCAATAAATTTATCTTGTGACTTCTACCACTATACCTATTAATGTAAAATTTACATAGTCTATAGATTTCAAATGCATCCTAGACTTCAGCCAATCATTTTTGTATGAATGATATTTCTCTAAATTCAACCACTAGAGAAGTTCAACTCCTTGTAATATTTATGAATTTATGAAGTTTAAATAGGGTTTTAAGCTAAAAGGAAAGATATAAAAGGGTTAAGAGAAGGTAAGGGTTAAAAAAATGATCAAAATATGGATGGGATAGAGTGTAGAAACATTGGCTAATACTACATAACAAGTTAACACAACCAATTTAAATGATAATTAATAGACCAACCATTATCAGATGCAATTACAAATTTATTCAACTTAAATTATGTACTTTAATTATTCCGAAGACAAATGAATAGGAATCCAACAATGATTCAAATAGCATAATTTACTATAATATAATAAACTAATCATGAAAGTGTAATAAAATGATTTAAAGCAAAGATACATTCACAAAACCCTATAATTACATAGCAATGGAGGTCAAACAATTTTCACTTCTCATTAATTGGTAGCAATATTTTATAACAAGCATCTAGGCAAACAATACAGAGTTGACCCTTCAACTAGAGGTGTCATGGCTTATTTATAGGTTGTATTTTGAATTTAATAGCAACATATTTACAATTAGTTATAGGTATATTATGAAAATAGCCTAGTAGAGAAAAGTCAAGATATCAAGGTGACCATTTTATATTTCAATTTGTGTTTCAATTTGAATTTTTGTGTAATATGCTTCATTGATGTTTAATTGCCTATGAAAAGAGGTAAAATATTGTAGCTAATTTTTCAGATATATCATTTTCAAGCTTCAATGTTGTTAGGTAGAATAGCTAGAAGGCACTATGGTGGTTGTAGGTTTAAAAGGATATCTCATGATACCTTTTGCTAAAGTTGGGCTCATCACTTTGCTTGTAGAGCTTCTTGGAACAAAATCAGGTCTTACTAATGTTTTTATGATGTCAATTTGGGATGAGCTTTGTCTTTGTGTACTTTTTAGTTCATTCGATACTTCAATATTATTAAGCTTCGATGTTGGGATGTTGATGTCACTCGCTAAAATTATCCAATATTGTAAATTACTAATTTTTTTAAAAGTGCATGCTTTGGTTAGAATGGATGATGCATTATTTACATTCAAAGTCCTAGGTTTGTTCATCTTGACTTTGTGCATCTTATCTTGAGTGCTTCTGCTTACATGATTAGGGATTTTTATTACCTTCGTTGATGTCACTTGCTTAAACTACCCAATTTTATTCTTCTTGTATTTATGCATCCTAAATCTATGCATCCATCCTTTTTGTACAATTTCAAGATTTGGTTTGAAGGTGTTGATATCACTACCAAAAGGTGTCTTAGATTAATTTTATCACATCTTTATGCAACTTGGTTTTGCACATCCTGGCTTTGTTCATCCATTCCTTTTTCATGATGTTGGGATTTGGTTTGGATATGATAACATCATCTCCAAAAGGTGCCCAAATTCATTCAACATGTCTTTGTGCAACATGTTAAGATATTAAAACACTTAGCCAAATTTTAAAGAAAACATTTTGGCTTCTTGCATTGGAAATGAGGTCATGAATTTGATCTACATTCCTGGTTTTGCCCAATATTTTTTCTTGCACATAAGGTAAACCTAGATAGCCTTATTTTTTGGTTATAAAAATTATGAATAAGAGAAGGATATTGAAGATAAGCTAACACAAATTGGAAGGGGAAAGGCAATACCATATATGATAATTACTACAAGAAGCAAGAAAGGTAGGGATAATGAAAATGGGATGACAAAAGTTGATGGGATAATATACAAGTGAATAGGGTATGGAGAAATGGAATAAATGAGAATATGGGAAGGAAAGAAGAATTTATAGCAAATGGGAAAACTTAATATTTGGTGTCCATGATAAAACTGTAACCTCTATGAGCATATTCTACCATAGCTAAGAGTTGTTTCAAGTCTAGGAAATATACCTTAGACAAATATTCCAAGTGCTTATAGATCAAAACATTTCAATGTGGTACATTCTTATTTTCTCAAAAAAATTACACAAGAATACCTTATCTTTATCACCAATAATAGTGCAATATATTAGGATTTCAAAAATACTCATGGTTATGTTGATGAGCATTGTTTTTTAGATTGTTTAGCCTTTCACAAACTTATATAGAACTTGAGATGTGTTAGTTAAGTTCCACAATTATTGCATGATGCTTTATTTTGACTTGGATCCTTTCTAAAAAGATCAAAAACTTGTGTAGAAGGTTTTTTCACATGCCTTATTTAATATTCCTATGCTAGATAGGCTCCTTTTTCTTAGTCATATTGCATTGTTATTTCATTGTGTAGGGAGAAAAATATCATATGGCACATTTTATATGTTGATTCTTGACTCATCTCATGCCATGTCATTATTTTTGGGTACCTTTATGTTATTTTTAAACTCCTCATATCTTATGCATTGGGATATGGAGTCATGCTAAGGGTAATGAAAGGAATAGTAGATGAGTAATATGTGAGAGATAAGTAATTGGATGAAACAAGGTGCATGAGGGAATGATATGATGCTCAAATGGTATGTGCTACAAGGAAAGAACATTGGAAAGATGATACTTGAGGGTGACGAGCCTTCCATTTTTGACTTTATTTCATGCTTTGTACTTTATTATACCATCCAACTTCTTTCATATTGAATCTATACTTCTTTTCTCGATTGAAGATTTAGAGGGATCCAAATTTGATCAAATTTGAGGAGTGTTCATAGTTACACATTTATGAAGATTTACTTTGGAGTGTATAATTGTGAACAACCCTTAGGTTTTGTCAAACATATTGGTGACCATTTATTCTCCTCCTTACTTTCCCTCGAAATATTCCACTATTTATAGATAGCCATGTAGATAGTTGTTGTTTGAAAATCTTACTAAGGATTTGAAATTTGTAAGTCTATCAAGCTTTTCAATGTTTTTGTCTATTTTTCTCTCCATAAGTATTTTTTCATTGGATTCCACTCTTCTCATGAGATTTTTGTATTTTTGTAAAAGAGTGTAATACAATTACCAAAATATGAAGGCATTTTTTATCTAACTTCATGGTAGGACAATATTATTGCAAATGCTCTTGATGGAAGAATTCATCCAACAAATCCTAGAGCTT